>CM030358.1:424455110-425655110 GCA_017893485.1 Hemerocallis citrina | reverse complement strand
TTTACCCAGTGGCGTGGTTACCCGGTGTGGCATGCGGGGGGTGGCGCCATGTCAGTGTTGACCGGTCAACGTTGACCTTGACCTGGTCAATGTTGACCTCTTTTTTTTGGATGGCGACACGTGTCGCTTGGGGGCACGTGCCCCGCCATTTTTTCTTTTCATTTTGTTCTTGGGCCTTGGGATTTCTCCCTCTCTTTTCTAGTTCTTTTTTTTGAATGGGCTTTCCGTGGTTGGGGCCCAAAATAAAAAAATTAAAAGAAAAGGGGAGGGGCCCGGCCTACGAGGTCAAGGGTTTAAAAACCCCCGACTCCTTCTCCACTCTCTCATTTATTCTCTTCTCTCTTCCGACCAAGTTTTCTTTCGCAAAAGCTCCAGCTAACTATTCCGACTGTACGGGTCACTTCATGTAACATATAACAATATTTTATTAGGATGTCTAGGGTTTTATCGGGCGACGATTCCTCCTCAGATCGATCTGTCGAAGAAGTGTCTACCTCTCAGCCTTGTAAAAGAGAGAAGTGGAAGGGGATAGTGGAGCGATCTTCTGTGAAGGTAAAAGAGATTGTAGAGGTTGATAGAAGAGTTGGCGAGTTTGAGAGACTTCTGTGCCCTCTAACGGGTCTCACCCGTCTTCGTTAGTACCTCGCTGGCTTGAGGGAGCTAGTGGAAAACGATCTTCAATACGAGGAGCCCGAGTTCCGTGAAGTGACTAGACCAACTCTGTTTCGAATATCTTATCGGAGGCCAATCTCCATACTATAAGGGACAGTTTCCTGATCCCTTCTCAGTTCGAGCTTCTTCCGCCCTCTCCCGGGGCTAGGGTGTGTACGTGCTCCCCAACGAGTATTGTTTCTTCTCTTTTGATGCATTTCAAGTCGACCTTTGCTTCTCGATACACCCCTTCATTAGGGACATCTTGAAGTGGTACACGATCAGCCCGGTACGGTTTGTGCCGAACATGTAGAGGAAGGTGACCACCTTCATTCTACAGTGTCGGGTAGTTGGTGTCGAGCCGAGCTTAGCAGTGCTCCATGCACTCTTTATACTTCATCAAAAGAGAAAGTCAGAGTTTCGCTTCTACCTCACTCCTCGTCCTGGTGTGAAACTGATTGAGGTACCAGACTCTATCAAGAATTGGAAAGAGAAGTTCTCTGTAGTGCGTAGTCTGGAGCAGTAGGGGATCCCCACTAAATGGCGGACGACGGTGCCAAAGAGAGTTAAGGTAAAGCCGGTGTTGGGGGAGACAAAGAAGAATGTGTGCGAAGACCTCCTTAGATGAAAGCTGTTGAGGTGGAGGTAAGTCACAGAGGAGGTTATCTTTCATAGGGGACTGAGCCCGATAAACCCTAGTACGACTTAAGCTCTGTATATGCTTAAGTGTTTTAGTGTATTGTTTTTCTTTTCACATTTTACTTCTTATTTTAACATCTCTCTTTGTTTTCATTTAGCAGATTCAGCGGGTATGGATTTTGTGGTGATCATGATGAAGCGCACCGGGCTCAGTTCCAAGGCACCCAATAGGTAGAAGAGGAAGTGGACAGTGATGAGGCCTGGGGTGGGATGATGGCTAGGAGCTCGTCGCCTTCTTCGCCCGCTGCAGATATGGCCTTATCCCAGGCGTCTTCTAGAATTCCTGCTTCCAGGGGTGCTTCTATGATGTCTTTTCTCGAGTATGAGCGCTCGCCGCTGACCGCTTTTGCTGACACAGCTCTCTCTGATCGGTTGAAGTCGATCCACTCTTCATTTGGACCATCAAGATGCACGATGGTTTCCTCAGGGACGGGGATAGCTGTATGGAGGTGATTCGGCATCTCCCGAGTTCGAAGGATAGGGCCAGGTCCGAGGAGGGCCCGGTACCTCTACCATGGAGTTGGCTTGGGATAACATGTCAGTATGTGTTATTGTTTTGCTTTCGTTCGCATGTTCTTGAAATTTTTGTATGCATCTCCTAAGTTCTGAATTGCTTTTGTGTTCTTTTTGTAGATCATCTGACATCTTAGGAACCTGTTCTTACTGGTTGCGGAGGACGAGAAGCGCTGGAGGTCGATAGGGTCAACTCGGAGAAGGCGAAGGCCTTGAAGGCCTGGGAGGCAGAAGAGATCCGGGGAGAAGCTTTTGGCGAGTGGGTTGCTTGGCTTGAGGCAGAGTTGAAGAGGAAGGAGGAAAAGGCGATCAGGGGCGATCGCTCGTGTCAGGATGGAGATTGAGAACCATATGTTTACAAATATGAAGAAGTCCTACCGCAAAGCCATCGCCAATGTCATCAAGCGCAACCCCCACTTTGACAATAGAGGGTACCATATGGGTTTGCAGGTAGGAGAGGATCTAGTACTAGGGGACGAGGAGGAGGATGAGGTGATGGGGCAGGGAGAGACTCCTGGTGCGAAGGCAGAGGCCTCCATGGGGGGAGCAGGACCGAAGGGGAAGGCGATCGTCGGGACCTCTTCCCCCCTCCCTCTCCCGGCTCTGTCTACCAAGGTGGATCCTTGACTCATCTCCTTTGTTTTTCCAGTAGCTTTTGTTTAGTCGCACTTTTGTATGCGCCTAATAGTGACTAGTCACCGCTTGATGTATTTCAACTCTTTTAATTACACTGAAAACTTCTTATGGTATTTGATACTTGTGTTTTTTTTGCCGACGATTGTTTTAAAAGTGTAAGTTCATTTCTTCAATTTGCTCTCCTCTTCTAAGTTAATAGCTTTCGTGGTAACTTCATCGATTTTACCCACCAAATAAAAGGCCTGCTCGGGAAGACCGTCTAATTCTCGGAAAAGGATCAGTTGAAACCTCTTAATTGTTTCTGCTATACCGATATATATATCTCTGGAGAACCGGTAAAGACTTCTGCCACGGATAAAGGAATACATAGAGTTGGACATTGTAAAATAAGAAATTGAAAGATTTTGTTGAAATTGTTCGTTTGGAAATTTCCCGAAAAGCTAATTATAGGTTCTTCTTTCCATCAGAACAATAGGTTGGATTTGAACCCTTGAGTCTTCACAGCTCTAGTAGCTCTGAATACCACCGTTGTAGTGACATGTTTCTATTTCCCACTAGCAGGTCGTTGTGTATGTTGGGGGTGATTCCTGTGATGGCAAGACTACCCATCTCCGTACCAGGCATGGCATGGCGGAAGTTGGGACTTGCTTGCTTATGGAAGAAGCTATTCAAGGCAGAAGTGGCCCTTGGTCACTTAAGGAGAGTGCTGAACTGGAGGAATATTGAAGCGTGCCATCTTGACAACTGTCTGTGGGAGACGTTTCTACCCGATGTGGAGGGCGGTTACGCGATGATGAGATTCCTCATGCTGGGACGGTCGCCAGGAGGGACTTAGAGATTAAAACCCTTCACCGTTCCTTTATTGTGGCATAATCAAGAGGGATGAGTTGAAGAACGTAGTGCTTGAGAAGAGCTTGGAAGTTTCTCATCTAACAGAGGTTGTCCCCGAATTCTTGGGAGGGATTCATCCGGACTGTTTGATGTGCAATCGTTTGAAGATTAGGGTGAAGGACACGTGCCTCAAAGAGGGGCTTATCAATCATGAGGTGGAGATCCATCGATTGAAGCGTCTTCTTGAGGGGACTAAGACCATGAGCACTTCTTGTTCTCACGATGAGATAAATCATGGGAGATCATTTCATGAACTAGATATACGTCTGCACGGGATCTCGAGGAATCCAGGAGATACCCACAGCAGAGTGGCCAGTTCATCAAGTGTTTCCTCGGTTTTATGGACAATGCGTGTTGGTGGTCACGCGGCTTGGACTCAATCTGTGGGTTTGGTCTTTCCTTCAAATGGTTTGAGAGATCGTGGTGGTGCTTCGGTAGCCAGTGGAAGCTGTAAGTCACATGTGTCCCTTAGTAGGGAATATCCCCTTGCCATAATGGAGTAGAGATAACTCTGTGGGAGACTTGTAATCTTGTTGACTTCTTTTTTTGAACTTGTATTGAGAAGTTGATGTAAAATAAGAATCTTCGAAGTGTTCAAGCATTGTCGCTTTGAGTAGTGTTTCATTATGTATAGAGTAGTTGTGGTAACTTTAATAGAGGGTTGGACCTCTTGTACTCTTGTTGTGGCAAGTTGCGGGAGTATCCTTCGGGAGGGGCTTGTCCCCCATTTTTTTAATTGGGGTAGCTATCGCGTTGCGATAGCTTGCTACGAATGGCGAGTTAGACTTTAGCTAGATTGGTTGTATGTTGCTAAAGTAGCTACATGCCAAAGGTGTAAACTCCGGGCTTGTTTTTAAGCATTTTAGGAGTAGAACGAGTGGCAAATTGAGTCTCTGGGCTTGCTCGGGTGCGTGCTACTAGACAGACTCTATGAACCACGAGTATGTACTCGAAAGGGTTGACTATTGTTGGTGTATTCCCTAGAGGCCAGTTGTGTATTGACATTACTAGTTTATATTGTATCATGATATTTATTTTATATATGAGACATTTTATTTAATGTGATTAAATAAACATGATAAAGTCCTTAAAATAGTAGGTTCAATACCATGGGATATCAAGTGCATGAATTGATTGTGATCCTATTGGTTGTAATCAGAATACTATTTTTAAATGTCCCTAGTCAAGTATTATTATGAATTAGGACAACAATAATAAATAGAGACTAGTATATGCGTATACTGATGACCATATCTCATGGGTCATGGATATGAGATATCAATTCTTCACATGGGTACATGTTAGAGTAATAATGTACTGAACTGACCCACCATGAGAACGCTAAATGGATCGTTACGTGAGTGTCATAAGCGGTTCCCACAATGACCATGGTGTACGTAGTCCTTTGACTTGAAGTCACTATGGTTCCCTACATGAGAAATTATATGTTTTAATGTCGTCAAACGTTGCCTGTAATAAGGTGATTATAAAGTCAATTATTGGATATACTACAAATCATGCGGAGGGATGTAAGTGACCTAGATAGGATTTGTCCCTCTTACATAATAGGAGCGATATCTATGGGCCCCTTGATTGAGTGAGACTGTAAAATGCATGGTCGTGCTCAAATGAGTCAATATGAGATATTGAGCTCATTTGTTTTAGTAAGTCTACTCAGATTTCAAGAATCCAAATATTGAACTGTACAAGGGTGACACACAGTATGCCTTCTGGTCAATTAAATATCTGGACAAAAGGACTAGACTACATGGTATCATTGGTCACGAATAATTTATGTCAAATCACTGACATTCCTGTTACTTGAGTAGCAGTGATGTATTGCTAGATACCGCTTACTGTTTATAACACCAGAATATGATTTTAGTATTACTATCAACATAATGAAAATCTACCGGGTCACACACTTAGAATGGATCGAAATTGGATTTAAATTCATGAAATGAATTTAATTGGGAATCCTAGTAAGACTTGGACTCCTGGCATGGTTGGGTAATTAATTAGATTAAATGGGTCAACTAAAGTTCAAAGGCTTACACACAAATCTGACATAAGTCAGATTGTGAGCCCGACAACCTCATTGCTCATTTAGGGTTGATTTTTTGCATCTATATATATGATATGTATCTGTGAAAAAGAAATAGTTGAGAAAAACCGTAGCCGCCACAGAAATTTTGAGAGAGAGATAGATCGTGAGGAACATCCCTTTCCCGCAGCTAGCACCGCGGCGTGAGGAAAAGCTTAATTTGATCCGTTCGTGTGGATACCGTACAGGCACCGCAATATTGTAGTGTTGTGATCAGCATATTGTGGAGACACCAGATCCATCTTTAAGGTATAACTTCTAAACACGATTTATGATTTTCGCATGGATCCATGGCTAGGTTTTGATTTTTTTTTGTAATTTTTCTGCTAATTATTTAATCTGAGATTACCCTCGAAATCTAACAATGACAAGTTTTAGGAGCAGATCGAATGGTGAGGCATGCTCCGCCCTCACTCTGGAAAGTGGCTAGAGAGACACTAAGAACTTTGAGCATGGACTCCGAACAAGTTGACGACGAGTTTTGGGACCAATCGAATGACAAGGCATGCCTCCCACACTTACTCGGTGGTTAGTGGCTGGAGCGACTCTAAGATCCATGAGTATGGACTACATACTTGTGCAGGGTTGTTTAGGGAGCAGATCAAATGGCGAGGCGTGCCCTACCCTTGCTCGGTGGCAAGTGGATAGAGTTACTCTAAGAACAATGAGTATAGACTCCAATAGGTTGACAACGAGTTTTGGGAGCAATTGAATAGTGAAGCGTGCCCCGCACACTTAATTGGTGGTAAGTGGCTGGAGCAACTCAAAGAACCATGAGTATGGACTCTGCACATGTCCGGGGTTGTTTTCAGAGCAGATTGAATGGCGAGGCGTGCCCTACCCTTGCTTGGTGGCAAGTTGCTAGAGCAACTCTAAGCACCATGAGTATGGACTCTAAACAGGTTGATGATGAGTTTTGTGAGTAATCAAATGGTAAGGCATGCCCTGCACACTTACTCTTTGGTAAGTGGCTAAAGCGACTTTAAGAACCATGAGTATGGACTCCGCACTTATCTGGGGTTATTTCCGGAGTAGATCGAATGGTGAGGCATGCCTCATCCTTGCTCGGTGGCAAATGTCTAGAGCAATGTAAGAACCACGAGTATTGACTTCAAATAGGTTGACAATGAGTTTTGGGAGAAATCGAATGGCAAGGCGTTCTCCCACACACTTACTCGGTGGTAAGTGGCTAGAGCAGTTCTAAGAACCATGTGTATGGACTCTGCACTTATTCGAAGTTGTTTTGGGATCAGATCGAATGGCGAGGCATGCCCCGCCCTTGCTCAGTGGCAAGTGGCTAGAGCGACTCTAAGAACCATGAGTATGAACTTCGAACAGGTTGACAACTAGTTTTAGGAGCAATCGAATGGTGAGGCATGCTCCGCACACTTACTCAGTGGAAGTGGCTGGAGCAACACTAAGAACCATGAGTATGGACTCTGCACTCGTCCGTTGGGGTGCTTAGTGAGTAGATGGTGTTGCTCGAGGGCGGACCATGTGACTGACTCATTATTTGCATTCGATAGAATTGTACAAGAATTTTGCAAAAGAAAAGACTGAAGATTTATTGAAAAATAAAATTAAGCGATTGCTTTGATGCTAGCCTTATCACATGTTGTGACCGTTATAAGTGTCGGCTTTTATTACATGTTTTGAAGCTAACTACTAGGAGAGGGCATTAAGCGCCCTCGTTGTACTTCATCATGTGCTCGGTGTTCCAAATCTTTGATATCTTCTTCCCTTCCCCCCCCCCCCCCCCTCTCCCGTCTTCATTTTGGTAAGCTCCTGGGCGGAGCACTTGCGAGACCTTGTATGGTCCCTCCCAGTTAAGGGAAAGTTTTCCATTCTTGCGTGGGTTGGATATCTCATGCTTGCAATGGATGAGGTCCCCTCTTTGAGGATGGCCGGGTGAACCTTCTTGTTATAGAATTTCTCTATCCTCTGCTGGTAGATATGTCTTCGTAAGGTGGATTTCTCTCGAACTTCTTCAATGAGATCTAGATTGGCCCGGAGCTCAATTAAGTTCTGCTCGTAGTTGAAGGAGAGAAGGCTAAGGGAAGGTAATCCTACTTTCAGAGGGATGAGTGCTTTCGTGCCGAATGTGAGGTTGAATGAGGATTCTCTTTGTGGTTCTGCAGGCTCAGAGCATGCTCGGGAGTTCTTCGACCCATAGCCCCTTCGGTGCTTCACCAAGTCTCTTCATGAGGCCATCCAAGATTTTCCGATTGGCATTCTCGGCTTGGCCGTTGGTCTGGGGGTGCGAGATAGATAAGAAACGTTGTTCAACTCCCAGATCGGTATAAAACTTGTGGAATCCCTTATCAAAAACCGAGTTCCATTGTAGGTGACTAGTGTGCGGGGAATCCTGAACCAGAAGACTATGTTTTTCCAGAAAAATTGTTTGACCTTATGCTCTGTGATTGTTGCTAGTAGTTCCGCCTCAACCCACTTTGTGAAGTAGTCAATGGCTACCACTAAGATTCATTGTCCAGTGGTGGGAGGAAATTGTAATGCCCCGAATTCCAAATACATGTAATTCGTAGCACAAACATGATCTTTTACTTCAACTTTGTACAAAAATACAGGGCTAAATTTGAAAAAAAAATCCTTGAACTATGGCCTTTATGCAGAAAACCTCTCTGTTCTTTTTTTTTAATGCAGAAAACCCCGTAAAGTATGGTTGTTGCAAAAAAAAAACTGAAGTATTTCAAAAAACCACATCTAACTTTTCTACTTGTATTAGATAACCCCAATTCATCTTTGCAAGTTGTTTCAAAAAACATCATACATCTTTCTCATTATTGTCAAAAACCTCCCTCAACTTTAGCAGAAGTCTCATGCTGGCGGGGTGGGTTTTTGCAACAATACTTCAGAGGGGTTTTCTGCATTAAAAAAAGATCAGGAGGGTTTTCTGCATAAATGCCATAGTTTAAGGGGTTTTTTTTCAAATTTAGCCAAAATACAGGGAATTTAAAACCTTTTCATTTACAACATCATTCTTTACAATAGCACAGTGGAAATAAATAAGTGTAGTACATATATGATAATGAAAGCCCTTCAATCTTGTGACATCTCTCACAGTGTCTTCAAACCCATGCCAAAACCAATCCTGCAACTAGGAAACTGTGGGCACGTCAATTGGATACAACTGACGCAATGCTATAATACAACGATTCTTCTACTTTAGCATTCACAAACTTGAATGTAGAAATAAAATGTGAGAAGTGACTATCCTAAATATCAGTGTATGATATGAACCTAATGCCTAATGCAGACACTTACACTTATGCACTAATGCACACTTGTTCAGATTCTATGCATCACATACTACGTAGATCCGAGGGCAAGTCCTTAATTTACTCCTCATTATAGGGTTTAATCCCTCGTTATGAATTCTTACTACGGTAACAAAAACAAGGTTCAGACATTCCATGAGTACGGATTCCAGTCCCGGAATCTACCGCCCGATTATACAGAATCCTTGTCGTGCGAACATCCCGCAAGTGCCGCTCTAGTCCCAGAATATGTCAGAGATCTGCCTCCTATCCGCCCGAATATTCATGATCCCGGAATCCACCAATCAATCAATCATCATCCCGGATTAAATTAAGGCTCGTTTTTCTCCGCAAGCAACCACAGTCCCGAAATCCACCGCCCGACTATATAAAAACGCTCCACTTACGTTTGTCTAGGTTTTATTACAACTTCTTTTTTAGTGTATGTCCTTATTTAAATTTTAGTTTTTCATGGTGTAGAACTAGCTTACCCTGCCGGACTTAAACTTACTCAACTACATTTTGAGGTCCATATTGAACATTTCACAGAATTTCATTTATCAAAATTTTCCGGACATTACGGGCCTCGCTTAGCTCCTCGAACCCATCCACCTCAACATAGAGATCTTCTAGGTTAATCTTAACATATCCATAAAAATTTTCCATCCACTGCAATTCATTTGATTCTTTCATTCATTCTCTTTAAATTTCCCATTTCAAATAACACATCTCAAGATCAATTTAGCTTGATAAAACCCTTACAATATCATACATTTATTTTCCAAAATACAGTCTTTGTTTATTTCTTAAATTTATCACATAAATCATTTTTCATAAATTCTATGATGAAATTCATTTCTCATATGGTGCACGCATTCTAGGATAACTTTTCACATTTTAATCTTACATCACAAAATAAAACATTACTAAGTTTACTCCTTAATTGGAATTATGTACACTATAATTTCCACTCAAGTGAGTCCCCCAAATTTATATTTGATTATCTCAAATAATCCAAAGTTTAGCTCATTCAAAAAAGTAGTATTAAGGAATTCAAATAATTATCTTGATATACTATTCAATATGTAATGTGATTTTACCCTCAAATTAAATTCTAAATTTGTACAAAATTATCTCAAAATACTCCATTAATATTCTAGTATGATTTAAAATTTATTCTTAATCAAATTTATCCAAATTTAGCTAATAGGAGTAATAATAAAAAGGTTTTTAAAATTAAAGGCCCCTACCCGGCGTCGAACCCAGACCCAACAGCAACCCAGACACAGCTCAGGGCCAATGAGCCAACTCACTATTGGTGAGAAAAGGCTCACCACAATTGTTATAACCCGAACCACATTATGTATATTAACTCGAAAATTTTCGATAACTGGTTTGTCATGTATTTCCTTACAAATTTCAGAGCATTCCTCTAAAACTTAGTGTATCTGTACAAATAAGATATATGTCGATTTTATTCTTGAAGAACATAAAAAAATTTATTTATTGTATGAATTACTCATAGTTCTATACTTAAATAAAATGAACAAATCTTTCTCTACGCAGCTAGAGTTCTTGGGAAGTATTTTATATTACTAAAATGCATACAAGAATTTAATTCCATGAATTTATTGTGTGAAATTCCCATTAGATAACAATTTCTATAAAACCCCTATACATACACACATTAATTTCAACATCTACTACACAATTGTAATTAAGCATGCACAAATAAAATTTCTAGAGAACTATTTCACATACACATATTAATCTATACATTTCTAGTTTAAACCTACAATTTATACATACTAGAAGATTAAGAAAACACCCACAGATTATCATTCAAATGCATTCACATGTGATGATGGATTCTACAAAACATTTAGAAGTAAAAGAAACATCCACACAATATCTTATTATCATTCCTTGCATATACACCTAATCATGAATTCTACAAATCATTAGAAAGCAAAAGAATCACCCACCTCAAAAGAGACCTCCTAATGGTTGAACCCTATCACAATGCCCCAAATTCCTCCACTTGTCCAAACCCACAACTCCTTCCCTTGGTTTCACGAAAGCAACCCAGCAAACACCTCTTGATTCTTTCCTTTTTTTTTAAATTTGTTTTTAGTGTTTATGTATGGTTGTGCTTGGAGAGTTTATAAGGAGGAGAATAATGAGGAGTTTAATTAACTAACCACTAACACATATCAACTACCCACTAATCAATTAATCACCCACTCATCTCACTCAAAAAAATACCGAGTCAACCCACATAATGGCAGTCGGTTTGTAGAGTAGTCTGCAATACACATGTGCACGTGTTTTGTACATTTCTCATTTTATTATTTTATTTCATTTTAAATTCTTATTTTTAATAAATACTTATATTATTTTTCTTAACATTAAATTTATTATAATTAGCTTAAATTAATCCAAGTGAAATTTTTAGTGCACAAACACAGTTAGCACATGCGTAGAAGATAAGCACGTGTAAAGCACGTGTCAATATAAAAATAAATTCGAGAGAACGAAAAATATCCATAACACTAAAAACGTAAAATACGTTTCATTAATTCTATATACGTATACAACAATATAATCAACGTGTGCATATAAAACACGTGCATCACACGTATAAATAAAATATATTTGAGTCAAAATAGGAGAAATGAATTTCAATTTATAAAAAAATCCAACAAGTTATAAAATAAATAATTGAAACACATAGAAAACTTTATAATATTACAAATAACGGTAGAATATACGCAATCGACACGTGTATTGAAAATACATGCAATGCACGTAAAAACCTAAAGATTAAAAGAAATGTTTAAGTTGGCTCGGAATAGGATAAAAATGAATTTTTAGAGGACCGAAATATATAAATAGTCGAAATGCATATATACGTAGGATATTTATATTAAAATACGAAATGGATATTATCCGTAACAATACAAAATACATGTGCATAACACATGTGGAGCAAAATTATCATAACTCAATTTTGCGGGGTGTTACATAAATGGTCCGAGCAAGTCCATACCCCACATGGTGAAGGGGATGAGACATGACATAGAGCTGAGGTTTGCTTGAGGCACCCACTTGATGGAGGAGTATTTCTGGCAGAAGATGCATCAGTGGACGTATGCTTGGGCATCGTTGAGGAGAGTGGGTCAATAGTACACATGGTTGAGAATTTGTCATGCAAGAGACCTCGTGCCTAGGTGACTGTATCTTATTCCTTCATGTACCTCTTTGAGAGAGTAATTGGCCTCTTCGGGGGAGAGGCATCTTAGGTAAGGTCGGCCATCAACTTGGGTGTAGGAGCACTTGTAGAGGAATCATTCGACGAGTGTATAACTTTCAACCCTTGCTCAGATCTTTCTTGCTTTTTTGGGGCGTGTAGGGAGGACTCCCTTGTCGATGAAGTCGATCAAGGGTTTCATCCAGCAATCTCCAGGTATTTGGGGGTGATGGACATGAGCTCCAATTTCTCTTCTTCAATGCTTGACTTGAGTAGGACCTCAATTAGCACAGTGTGGTCGAGTCCGTCGAATGATGAGGAGGATAGCTTGGAGAGGGCATTTACTTACTAGTTTTTCTCTTGTGGGATGTGAGTGACTACGGCTTCTTTGAAAGTGGACATAAGTTTCTTCATATAGGCCAGGTACTTCATCTTGAGGTCATCTCCGGTTTCATATTCACCCCGGATTTGGTTCACTACTAGTTGGGAGTCGTTGAATGCTCCGACTTTTTGTGCCCCTGCTTTCCTTGCTAGGAGGTGTCTGGTGATAAGGGATTCATACTTGACCTCATTATTGGAAGCTGGCAGGTTGAGGCGCAATGAGTAATAGAGGGTGAATTTGTCGGGACTGAGCAAGATGACTCCAGCTCCGCTCCCTTCGAGGCAAGATGACCCATCCATGTAGACATTCCAAAGTGAGGGTTTGTCTTCTTCCTCGGGGGGGGGGGGGGGAGGGGTCATGGATGGTGCTCTGACCATGAATTCGGCTAAGGTTTGGGCCTTGATTGCTGTTCTTGGTCGATAAGTTATATTATGTTAACTTATCTCAATGCACCACTTCATAAGTCTCCCAAACTTTCTGGCTGGTGGATGACTTGTTTGAGTGGCTAATCAATAAGGACCCAGATGGATTGCACTTGGAAGTATGGTCGGAGCTTTTAGACAGTCGTAACTAGTACATAGATCATCTTTTCAATCTTTGAGTATCGAAGCTCGACATCGTGGAGTACCTTGCTTACATAGTAGATTAGCTTATGTACCCTTTTTTTCTTTCCTTACCAAGATGACACTGAGGGTCTGATCTGAAGTGGCCAAGTAGAGGTAGAGGACCTCTCCCGGCTTGAGGTTGCTAAAGAATGGAAGATTGACAAGATGGGCTTTGAGACGTTTGAAGGCTTCCTGTTGTTCTTATCCCCACTCAAAATTCTTTTCTCCTCAAAGGACTTTGAAGAATGGGAGGCTCTTATCCCTGGACTTGGAGAGGAAGCGCCCAATGGCGGGAAGACTTCCTGTAAGCTTTGGGACCTTTTTGACTATAGACGGGGGAGACTTTTCAAGTATGGCTTTGATCTTCTCATGGGTGGCTTCGATTCCCCTTTGGATTACCATGAATCCTAAGAACTTCCCCAATGAGACCCCGAAGGCACACTTCGAGAGGTTCAGTCTCATGTTGTGACTTCACAACACATCAAAGGCTCCTTGAAGGTTGGTCACATGGTCTTTCCTGAGGATCTTGACGAGCATATCATCTACATATACCCTTATTTCGGCTGATTTTCTCATTGAAGATTTGGTTCACCAAGCGCTGATATGTGGCTCCGGTGTTCTTTAGCCCGAAAGGCATGATTCGATAGCGGTAGTGTCCTAGGTCGGTAATGAAGGACGTCTTTGGGATGTCTGGTGGAAACATTCGGATATGATTATATTCCTAAAAGGGTCCATGAAGCTTAAGAGCTCATGGCCTGAGGTGGCGTCGATCAAGGCGTCTATGCTTGGCAAAGGGAAGGGGTCTTTTGGACTTGCTTTATTTAGGTCAGTGAAGTCTATGCTAATTCTCCATTTGTCGTTGGCTTTTTTACCATTACCACATTTTCTGGCTACTCGGGGTAGCTAACTTCTTGAATAAAGCAAGCAACTAGGAGTTTCTCGACTTCCTCCTTGACTGCTTGCTGCCTTTCGGGGGCAAATTTACAGGGCTTCTGTTGGATGGGCCTGACTTCTGGTTTCACACTTAACCGGTGCATGATTAGATTTTCGGATATGCCCGACATGTCTGAGGCAGTCTAAGCGAAGAGATCTCGGTTCTCCATAATCCAAGGGATGAGTTGCTCTTTGACTTAACGGGAGAGTGCCTTGCTTATCTGAAAACACTTGGCTTGATTCGCTTGGGAGAAGGGGATTTCTGCTAGTTCGTTTACGGGTTCAGAGCTGGCTTGTCCCTATGGGGATTTCCATAGCATCGAGGGGGAGGACCGAGCCCCTCATTGTGGTAGTGTAACATGCCCGAAAAGCTTCTTGGCTTCCTTTGGCTTCCCCTACTCCGGCTATTGTAGGGAACTTTATCTTCATGTGGTAGGTGGAGGCGACTGCGTGAAGGGCTACTAGCCCCGGGTGACCAAAGATGGCATTGTAGACAGAATTCATGTTGATAACCATAAAATCGAGTGCTTCCGTATGAGGTTTTCCCCACATTTACGTCAAGGGTGACGATTCCTTCATTTTGGACTGGGGCTCCGGAGAATTCGTGGAGGATGTACCCAACGGGTTTGAGGCGTTCTCGCTGGAGCTTGAGTCCCTCGAATACATTCAGGAAGATGATGTGTAACACCCCACTTTTTTTTAAAAAACTATTCCTTATTCCAATGATCTCTAACTTAATCTATTACTTATCTATACAATTTCTTACTTAGAAAAATACTCATAGATTTTTATTAAAAATTTCGGCAAAGTTTCCCCTGAAATATTAGCTCTTTTACGGAGATTCCTTACGGAATTCTGCAAACAATTACAAATATCAATGTACCTGTAATATATATCAATCCTCCCCAGGTCAAGTCATTCAACATCACACAGGCAATAATATATGGGGCTCTGGGGGCATAATTCCTCATAATACACAAGATACAATTTAAAAACCATAAATTCTTTCGAAAACATATAAGATTTTTATAAAAACTTTAGAAAAACCTTTCAAAAACCAACCATAGATGCTAGTACTCTACAACGAGGTGGGTACGAGCTTTCATACTCCATCACAGCACTATATATATTATTATCTCTTACACTTGTACACATATTCCTCCATAATACAAACTATCACCAAAATACTATCTCCATATCTACATAACTTAGGATAATAAAATATATAATAGATACATGTACAACTCATTCGACTACGGTAAAAGTATAACTATCAAAATCAACCAACTACTACAGTATCTCACCTCGCTGCTAATCAATACCTGCAAGAGGGATAGGGACATCCACTCCCAGGGAGAAACTCCCCTGACCCCCGGAAAACAACAGGGGTCAGCCATAACTGGTGTGAGTATAATCTACTAGATTAGTAAATAAAATAAATGATAAGACAGAAATTGAAAGAACTTACAAATATAAGGGTAATTAAATGTAACCTGAAATTTAAACATATAAACATAGTCAAAGTGATTTTGCACAAAAGAAATTCTTTACATCTTCAACCAATCTACAAATCCATATTCACTCAATCTTATAACATTACGTTCATCCATTCTTATAGTATAACATTTATTCATGTCTAATAACACATCTCGTAACATTTCGTAATACACTAACCTTCATTCTCATTCTAATTTCATCATACAGCTTATTTAATTCTCATTCTCAATTTGTCATATACTTGGCTTTATAATTCATTTTTATCTCATCATACAACTCAAATTACTTTTCATTCTTATTAATAATATATCTTTATTTCATTTTCGCATCATATTACACTTTACTTTAACTTCCACTCTTATCAAATTATGCTTCGCATCCCAAACTAGTTTGGGTAATACTACACCGCACCCCAAAGTCGATAGCTTGGGTAATAATCACTGCACCCCAAGTAGAACTCGGGTAATATAACATCACATCTCAAGCCGATAGCTTGGAATATTACTTTACTTTATTTTCATTTACATCTTATAATTTAATTTACTTTCATTTCCATCTCGCAATACAACTATCATATCAACAACCCACCAATTCACCTTGGGAGTTGTGCCAAGACAGGTAGTTCCACTATTCCATGGAAATAGCGGCAAGTAGTTCCTCGACACAATTCCAAGGCATCAACTCATATCACACTTATCTTTAGTTTTGAAATCATTCTCACATCCATCACTTAACACACATCACTTTATGAATCAAACTAATATTACATATAACTTTACTTTTCATTCATATCATATTATATTATACATACTGTAACCCCCATTTTCGCAAATACGTATTTTATGAGTATTTTCTGTATTCCGACATTTATAAACTCATTATTTGTTAAATTCGTTTTGGAATTTCTTGTTAAAGCCTTTTTCTAAACAATAGTTATAATTATTTCAAATAAACTTTGTTTTCGTTTCCAGTTAATCAACTATTCACATTTTGACCCTCAAAGATATTGTTACTGTTTCGACTATTTCAACAAAATTCCTATTTTTATATATTGACAATATCCTGATGATTGCTATTATTATTGTTAGTATTTTTATTGTCATTATTATTATTATTGATGTTATTATTATTTTTATTATTTTTATTTTTATTGTCATGGTTATTATTTCTATTCTTATTGTTAATATGGTTATCGATTATTATTATTATTGATTATTAAAACCAATCAATTCTTATTTAATAATGGTGTTTTTGATTGTTTCAAATAATTTATGTATTGCAAATTATATCAGATATCTTATTTCTTGTATTCGGATTTGTATTGATCAATTATATTCATGTACAATGTATTTTCATTTATTGGATCTAATACCCAATTACCCAATAGCCCAATATCATACTTTTTCCCCTACAAGTACTAATCTTCTATTAATCCCCTAACCCTAATTAAATCTAACCCTCAGCAGCCTTTAATACTTGCTACCCCAACCTTCTCTCCCTGTTCATCCATCTCTCTCGCTCCTTCTCCCTCTCCCTGTTTCCATCTAAACCCAACTCCTAAACTGCCCTACTCCATTGCTCCGACCACTGCCTTGACCTCCGCCTCGTCACCTCGACCGTCCCCTGGTCACCTCCAACCAGTCGTCCCTCCGATCATCCCATCGTCTTCATCATCCACCGCTCGAACCCATTACCCATTGCTTTGTCGTCGTCATCCATTGCTGTCTTCGTCGTCCATTGCCTCGTCGATCCTCTCTGTGCACCCCTCACAACCACCGGAGACCCCCTAGCCTCCTCGTCGCCGTCCAAGCCCCATTTATCCCCCAGTCGTCTTCTCCTCTGTTCTCGTCGAGAAACAGAGCTGCCGTCGAAGCCTTGCCATTGTCGTCGCTTCCTGGCCGCAGAATCGCCATCATCAGTGCTGCCGCCTCACCGTGGTGTCGTCGCCAACGTCCCAAGTGCCGCCAGTTCTCCCACTCTCTCTCTCTCTCTCTCTGTCGAAGGGAAGAAGAAGAGAGGGTATTGGTCTGTTTCCGTGTTTGCTGTTTTGGCTTAGTGGATCCGGGTTTGGTGTTTGGTGTTCCGCCTTGGATCCGGTGTGGAGTGGTTTGCTGATTAGTCACTTCCGCTGTATTGGTGTTCTGTGTGTGCTTGGGATCCACTGTGGTGGAGTTTGTGTGTTGTTTTGGTTTCGCACGTGACTCGCACGTGTTATTATGGATCGTCGCCTGGGATTCTTATCCCGTTATTCTATTTATTCGAATTAACCGTCTAACAGGCAAGTCTCTTCTTGAACTAGTATTTTATTTTGTTCAAGATTCCTTTGATCTCTGCAAGTAGATCACGTCCTTTTTCTTATCATGCTGTATTTGACAATTCCGTTAAGTTTATCGAGGGTTTACACAAGCTAACCCGACATACTCTTAACATCGTGCCGTTCTCTTTGATCTAAAACCTAGTCCCTATTGTTTCATGCATATGCACAATTACATGAAAATAACTAGATCCATATTGTAGACTTGTGGATGAATTGGACATGTTAGATTGCATTGATTTGATATACATATACCATGCCTGCAAAATTGTATCTTAAACATAGAAATATGCAGGTTGACACCTAAGATCACTTTGATTACCAATTTGCATAAAAAATATGGTTGCATGATTAATTTACATGATTAATTTATTGTCTATTCATGTTAAAACAAATTCTGGACTGCTAGTTGTTTCATTTTTAATCATATTTTTGGCCATGTTAATGTCATAATTTGAAGTAACTTTCTGAACATGAAATTTAGCTTATGATGTCTAGTTTACTACCATTTTTGTGGATTTGAATTCCGATGTGTAATCTTTTAGATATCATCATTTTAGTACAGCTGTGTCAGAAATTCCAGATTCACAAATGCATGCGCATCCTGTTATTCTATAATTTATTTGACCATGTTAATAGTAAAAGAAAATTTAAAATAAATCTAGATAAGAGTAGACATGTGTAGGAATGACCTAGAATTTTTATAGATTTATTTGATGAGTTTTATAATCTGAAACAAATAGGTGAACACAATTTATACCATGTTGCATGAACATAAAATCTAAATAGAATAGAGTTTTCACCTTAGCTCCCGTAGCTTTTATATGCCTTATATATATTTGCTGGAACCGTGTGGAAGTCTGGTTTTTAGAACTTCTGGCAGATTCAGATTTGCTTTTCTGTAGTAGTCGTAGTCCATATTTTAGTACAGCAAGGTCATGCTATCCTGATCATGTGATGTGTGTGTAATTGACTGGTTTGCTTCTTGGTTTGTCTGTAACGTATAGAATTAGTCACACTTAGTATTATACAACATTGACACCTTCTTGCTTGCTCACATAGGATGAAAATAAACTAATAAAATGTCGGGGTATCATGGGTTTGACTTGGTAGTGAACATTCAGAGACTGTAATCGGTAGGGATCCCTTGCCAGCTAATTCCTGAAAATCCTAAAAATCCTGAAAATCCTGAAAATCCTGAACATCATGTACATCCCATAAATTCCCGATTACTGGGCCGAGTACACGAACCGAGAATTCACCATCAGTCTAAAATGTTCACTGTGTGTTTGCGTCGAACCTGAAGTATGGGATGCAGTAGTACGTGCAGTAGATAGGCTAATAAAATGTTTAATAAACTGCATACTTGATCCTGTACGGAGCTTGACTTGACATCACGCATTACATGTGTGATTACTGTAGACCATTGATATTGTTGCATGCCTTTGCTTCGTTCCTCGACTTAGATCCTGTCCCTTTTCTTTGATATTCATGCTTCCTTTATCCTCTGTTTTTCTCTACTTGCTGTCCACGACTTACTCTAAGGACACTCTTTTCTCTCTTTTTAGATCAAGAATTTACAGGTACCGAATGAGCAATACCAGAAGAAATTGGTGAGTAAAATCTCTGAATATCAGAGCTGGACTTTAGATTGCTATAGCTATCTCTTGTTATTTGTTAATTTCATTGCTTTTATCATACTTTGTATTCTTCGGCTTTTATGACCCGAAGTTTGTTTTATCCCAGATGTTGGATTATTATTTGGTGAATTTATTTCATAATTATTTTGGAGTTTATTCTTTGTTTATGTGATTATATTCTTCCTGCGTTGTTGTTTTTTCTTGTATATTGTTGAGTTAGACTGGTACAGCTTATGGATGATGTGTAATCAATTGTTGGGCCTTCGTTACGTGCCCGTATTTCCGTATTTTTGAAAGCGGGGCATGACACATACACACTTTCTTTACTTCTTTTACTCTTTTCCATTCCACAATTTCTTCGAGTTATTCACATTAATTTTACATACATAATTCCTTCACTGTTATACTCATATTTCTAACATCATATTAATTCATATATATAATTCCTTCATTTTTCATTTTCAAATATATAACATCAAACTAATTCATACGTTTAATTTCTTCACTTTTTTATATTTAATCCCATAACACAAATGTTCCTTTTTTCATAATTATCTGATATCACCATTTCTATATTTTCACTTATAATTACATAATGCAATTACCTCGTTTTTTACACTTATTTAACCACATACTTCTTTTACCATTCATTTTCATTTGCATACTCTTGAATCGTATTATTTCATACTCATCTTCATATATATACATTTTCTTTCACTCTACTTATTCATTTCCACTCAGATACTTATTTCACTTTCTCATTTCCACTTTACATCAAATACTTTCTTTTCTTTCTCATTCTCATATCACATCATATGCTTTCTCTAATTTCTCATTCTCATTTTCATTCCACATTTATTCATTTTATTAATTTGTCGACCAGTGAACTACAGTATCCCAATATACTGAAAACCGACAGCCCAGTAAACACGCGGACCTCTGCCTCCCCCCCCAGGGGGCCTTACGTGTCTGAGGCAACGTCTTCCTCACAGCCTATGCCAGCGAGGGAAACACCGCACCCCAAGTAGAACTTGGGTACTTCCTCCCAGCTGAAGATAGCGAGGGAAACACCGCACCACAAACATAGTTTGAGTACTTCCTCATGGCAAAATCAACGAGGGAAAAGAAACACCGCACCCCAGCGAAGCTGGGTACTTCCTCGTGGCAAAGCCAACGAGAGAAAGAAAACACCGCACCCCGAGTTCCACTAGGGTACTTTCTCACGACAGCTATCATCGAGGGAATATCACCGCACCCCAGTTGAGCTGGGTAATAACCGGGCCTCAAGCCGATAGCTTGGGCGATAAAAATACCGCACCCCAAACATAGTTTGGGTAATGAACACCGCACCCTAAGCTGGTCCTTGGGTGTTAGGAGGTCTAGCCCAAACCCCCAGGATTTCTGTAGGTACTGGTCAAAAAAATTTAACTGTTATTATCATTTTCATTTCATTTTTTCATCACCACACATCATCTCATCTTTTATTTCGATAATTTTCCACATCTTTGGCTTTAACCATGCAATTTATTATCTCATTATCTCACATATTCATATACCCCTATTTATTTCATTTATAAGATTATTACTTCATATTATTCCGTATCATAAACGCACCAAAGTAGCTCACACTATAATATCTTATGAACATGCCAAATTAAGTAGATGATTACATCATATTACCGCCTATTAGTTTCACTTTAAACATCACTATTTTATACATATACTCAGTAATTAGTTCATCGATTATGCTATCATAACTCATTATCAACCATATATATCACATACATACACCAAATATGTCAATACATCATAACACCACATATATATGTCATATTTGTTTATCTACTGTATATTATACGTATAACAAACTCATTTACTTCATCTTATCATACATATTCCCAGTAGATCACCCATAACACTAAATAGTCAAATCACACAATTTCTCTATACAACACAATTTCAACAAATAAAAATTTCGTATTTTCGGTTAAATCTTTATTTAGCTATAACTTACAAAAATCACATTGAATCCGCATAAAATTTTGTCACAACATAAGATATACCTAGTATAATCATACTCACCTGACGAACAAGCCAGAAGACACTCCTCGCTCGCCCGGTCGCTAATCAAACTTCACTTTATAATACCTATTAAGAAAATTATCGGTCCGTAAGTCATTAACTCATAACCCACATTATCTATCCCCCGAATTCACATCAAACGTACTCATACCTCACATACAACATATCTAAGTATATCAAATCAACTATTCTCTAGTCTAATAGTCAAATCCCAATTTTACCCCTCGATCGGAGGAGTTCTAATTAATATTTTATATTTTAAGGGTAAAATATCCCAAATTAACTAATATATTCCAAAATTAATTCATATGACCATCTCGGGAATAAAGTCTATTATTTATACATATTTCTCCATAATTATTCAATTTTTAAATCAATACCTCATTTTTTACAATTTCCCGATACCGGAAAAATTCCTTGTAATTATCAAACAATTGTTAAAATTTATCAAAATTGCCACTAAACAATCCCATATTATCCCACACAATCCATAATAATTAATAGCATAAAAGATATTTAATTCTCTTTTCATTCCCAAAACTAAAACCCTAATTTTTTTTATAAAACTTCAATATTAACAACATTAAAACTACAATTATTCACCATAAACATGCTACACATACTCTAAATATCATCCTACCACGGTTTTTATCAGAAGAAACGAGAAGCATAAAATTCAATAAATAAAGATACCATTAAATATACCTTAATGAGATTCTTTCTCCAAATTACCACCTCCACGAAGATGAACACCCAAAACTCTATTAAAACCCTAAGAAAAATCAAAGCTTGAAGTGAGACGGGGGTTGGATTTCAATTTGGTTCTTGGGGAAATTGGGTTTCGGTCGGCTATTTCGATCGGCAGAAAAGAAGAAGGGAGGGGAGAGGAAGAGGGAGGGGCAATTTGGTAATTAGAAGGGATTTTAAATAATTAGGATTTCGGGTTATGGGATTAGGCTCAATATCAAATAAAATGCTCATTTTAAGGGTTATTTTCAATTCCGAACTCCAAAATTTCTAACTTCTTGCTAGGACCATGCAATTCCTTCAAATCAGCAAATATTCATCCCTCTATTATGCACAAGTACTCAATAAAACTTTGGGTTAAATCGGATTCATCTCCTCCAAGAAAACTCATATCAAAACTCCTATATTTCTAATTTTTCCCGTTTAATCCCGAATTCCAATTTAATCATTATAAAATAAAATAAAATCAATTAATATATGAAAATATGATCAAAATCACAAATAAAATAATATGAACCAAGTATTTAAGAATTTTAAAATTACAGGTGTTATATGATGCTCACCGAGCTGCCATTATTTACCAGGACACGACACACCTCATGATTGTCCATACATATGCTGATTACAAGTTCGTTGCAGTGAGGTGTTCGAACACCTTCGATGTCTTGGTCTGAGAATGTGATCAAAACCCCTGAGCTCTTGGGAGGGGGGATGTTGTACACTGAGCTCACTTCACAGAGAAATATTTTCCTTGAGGAGTTAGATAATCCGTCCATAAGTTCCTCAGGGATGGAGTAGAATACCTCCATGCATCCCGAGCCTTGGGACTCAAAAGGCCTCTCTGATCGCTTGTTGGCTCCTCTTACGGGAGGAGGTTCGGTGTTATTTGTCTGAGCAAACTTGGTGAGGTATCCCCGTTGAAGCAGGGCTTCAAGCTCGTCGTTGAGGGCTCAACAGTCATCTATGAGATGTCTGAGATCTTTGTGAAATGCGCACCACTAGTTCCCATCCCTTGTCATGCTTGAGGCGTTCATCATAGGAGGATGTTGAAGGATTCCCTCCTTATCAACTTCTATGAGGATTGCAGAGATGCTGGAATTAAACAGAGTGTACTTCTCAAAATGAGGCACTGGGATGGACGACGCTGGCCTATGGCATCCTTCTGGGTCTTCCTGGGTTTTTCTTCATTCGTACTCTTTTGTTCCCGAATGAGGGCACATTCTGTTCTTGGGATCGAATAACATCTTCCACTCGGATGTACTTCTTGACTCTTTGAAGGTGGTCAGAGAAAACCTGAGGGGGTCTTTTGACAAGAGAAGCATTGAGGTGGTCATGATTCATATTGTACCTGAAGACGGTCGTAGCTATGGCTGGATCGAGTGAGGGGATGGATCGGGACTCGGCTGTGAAGCACCAAACATAAATTTTGAGGGACTCCCTGTCCCTTTACTTCATTTCAAGTAAGGAGGCACTTGTGTTCTCTGCCATGCGGCTGATGATGAATTGTGTGAGGAAGAGTTCCTCAAGCTGATCGAATTCATAATATGGACCCTGACGAGAGACGAGAGAACCACTCCCATGCTGATCCTTTCAGGGTTGCTGGGAAAGTCTTGCAGAGGAGGGAGTTGGATGCTTGGTGGATCATCATGAGAGTTTTGAAACTCTCAATATGGTTTACCGGGTCGGACTCTCCATTGTATGACTCAAAGACTGGAATTTTGAAGTTGACTAGAACAGGAGCCTCAATGATTTTTCTGAATAGGGGGGTCGGATGGGGCGGTATGATCCTTCATGTCTTCCCTCTTTTTGTTTCAGCAGTGCTAGACGGTCTTCCATCTTTAGAGGCACTGGAAGACGACGTTGTCTTGTTCTTTTGATCTAGTGAACCCATGGGACTCCTTACGTCGTGGACGAGTGGAGCGGTGAAGGCTAGTTCATCGAGTCCTGGTAGGAACGATGTTGAGGGCCTGAAGGATCTCATCTTTGGAGTTCTGGAACTCTGTCCTAGTGATGGGTGCTTCTTCCTTTCTCTCTTTTGGGGGCTGATTGGCTTGTTGGAGTTAGGTTCTTTCTCCCACGAGGAGTCCTTTTTTGTCCCATTGGAGAGTGATGACTTCTTCGCCCTCTGGGAGAGAGGGCTCTTCTATGTTCCTGACTTCGAGAAGAGAGGTCCCTCGTCTTTTCTAGCGTGCTAGATGGAAGACCTCGTCCCTAGCTCACTGTCCATTCAAGCGGCCTCGGAGGCCCAACCCTAACTGTCTAGAGATGATGATCTGGCGGAGGTCCTGCTGTGCTCAGGCACCATAGGGGGCACCGTAGAGGGCATCGATATGTAGACTGACCCTCTTTTCTCACCAATATGCTGCACATGGTGTTGACTTCTTCGGGAGCTCCCTGGTGGAGCCTCTCTAGAGGGAGGCTGGGTAGGCTATTGGGGGTTGTTCCGACTGTAGAGGTTGATTCGGTTGGGGGGGTTGATCCTGCTGAAGGTCAGGAGGAACGTTCGCATGAGGAGGAGGTGGAGGAAAAGGATTAGCTCGTCGACTTGAGGCCGCCGCCTTCTCTTTTCTCTTTAGAGGCATGGCTAAAAGTAGTTTTTTTACAGAAAAATTTTGGTTGGATCGCTTTTCCGCTTCCCACAAACGATATCAATCTATTGTTGCTTTTTTATGTGTGGGAGCAAATATACGATGTGAATTCTTTTTGAAACAATAAAAAGAACTAAATTTTTAGTTTTTGCTGATATTGACGATTTTCAACTTATCCTGACTCCTGAATCTGACTCGTTTGAATCGTTAGAATTAATCTGGATGGTGATGATCGCTCTAATTGACTTATAAAAGTTTTAAACACCAGGGTTGGCCCTGGTGACAGACCCTCCGATGCTCAAGTCAGAACTCAGAAAATATATGAGAGTCTAGTGGCAAAATACTAATTACCTGGTTCTTGTGGAGGTCATGGGGGTATTTATAGTCGCTTAGGGGACCAGATTCAAGATATTGATTTATCCCTACTTCCCGATGTTTTGATAGAGTTTGTTATTCTCTTCTTCATGAAGTGATAAGGTCGGTTACCATTCTCTTGGCAAAGAGATAGGGTTAGTTGACTCTCTTCTTCATGAAGAAATAGAAGTGGTTGTGGAGATAGAGTTAGAACTCTTCTCTTGTAAAGATATATGGTATTTGAACTATCTCTTATGAATAATTATGAGTTTAAAATGATTTTTAGATAATTATGAACTCTTTCCATTTTGGGTTGTTATGACAACCCAGTTTAACAAGCATGTTTTGGGTTGTTGGGTTTGAAAGAGGCCCAACTCCCATTTACGGGCCCGTTTCTGGTGGAATTTTTTGTTTTACCCCTGAGAGCTTTAAGATTCGTGCCTGATTTGAATGGTCTCGATTTTGTTCTATTTTTATCCATATCAAGTCTATTTCATTTTCTGTCCAAAATGAGAGGAAAAGAGAGGAGAATCACTATTAATGAGATTTTGAATTGATTTATCATTTATCTCTCAACTCTCTTTGCATTATCCAATAAAACAACTCCACATACTCATTTATAGTGATTTCTTAATATTTTTTTAAAAAAAGTCTCTCTTATCTTTGTCATATATATAGTAAAATTACATCCAAACAAGTCACTTTCTTAAAACTTATTTACAAAGATTTTTTTTCCAATTAATAATTAATATTTATAGATTAGATAAACTTTACAATCAACCAAATCACACCAAAAGTACAGATTAGTGTAAAAGTATTTGGGGACATGTGTACTACTGTTGGAAAAAATGTTGAGTTGACTAATGATCTAGGATGGGTACGGAGAGAAATGTGCTTCTCACTTCCCAAAGAATATGGAGTACTATCATTATGAATTTTAAAAAAAGTCATACAGAGATGCATATATCTTTAGCAATATATATATATATATATATATATATAAGAAAATGCTAATATGAGATGGTGAGATGGGTGAGATGAAAATGTATTTTTTGAGATGAGCGATTTGAATCATCCAAATCTCGATCACACCTTTCACATCATTCTACATATCATGTAGATAGTGTGTACAAAATTTCAAGCGATTTGGAGACCTCTAGCCTATGCATCAAAGCGTTCAAATAAATGCATATATATGTATTTCGCATCATCTTCATGATGTGTTGAACGCTTTGATGCAAAGGCTAGAGGTCTCCAAATGGCTTACAATTTTGTACACACCATCTAGATGACATGTAGAATGATGTGAATGGTGTGATCAAGATTTGGATGATTCAAATCGCCCATCTCACAAAAAAACACTCCATCTCACCATCTCATAATAGCATGACTATATATATATATATATATATATATATATATATATATATATATATATATATATATAGTGAGAAAGAGAGAGAAAGAGCGAGAGATTCGCACCTGATCAGTAGCGAACTTCTCCCATAGCCATTGGATCTACAATTTGATCATGGGAGTGATCCAATGGCCTGAATTTCTTCCACTCATCTCATTTAACGAAGGGGATAGTTAAGTCATTTAACTCTTTCCCTCTCTCTATCCGGCCCTCCCACTCTCTCAATCATCTCTCTCTCCAGAACCCCGAACCCAAAAGGCGTTGAAGTTCAGATCCAAACCCCCTGGATGCCTCCTCTCTCTCTGCCTTTTGGATTTTGTTCTCTCCTGAAACCCCTGACCTTCGAAATCCCCTCGACGCCTCTCTCTCTCCACCCGCCATCGACCTTCGAAACCCTAACCCTAGCTCTCCATCTCCTTGCTCACGAGCTCCACCTTTCCATGCCCGACGCCCCCGACACTCCTTTGTCTTGATGAAATTTTGCTGAGATTGATGAAAATGGTCGATGAAAAGCTGTGATCTTATCAATATTTTTTTTTAACAATTGATCAATTATCGATGTACATTTACCATTTTTCTCCAAATGTTGGAAGTCAGCTCCAAATGTTGGAAGTCAGTTTAGTAGTCATTTTAACAATTGATCAGTCATGTTGGAAGTCATTAGTTTGGATACAGTGAAATGCTGGAAATCATTTTGGTTTAAATTTTGTAGCTTGAGAGGTTTGCTTGTTTGTACCCCAACAAAGTGACCAACTTGAGGTTTCATTCTCCTGAGAAATACTACAGGCCATGTGAAGATTTCATGCCCCATGAATTTTGATATTTTCGCAAAATGAGCAATCTATCTGCGCAAATGTTAGTTATCCCTGTGAATGCAGGATATGTGTTTATTGTGTCTCTAACTGAAAATAAGTGTAACCCCTATTTTCCCAAAAATGTGATTTTTTTGTATTTTCTGTATATTTAAAATTTTTGCAAATTATTTTTTTCGGTTTTCAAATTCTTTTGTCAAAATGCATTTTTTTGGATCTTCTATTTTAAAATCTGTTTTCGATCAAATGAATTTATTTGTAACTATTTGCTATGATTTTATATTTTAATACAATTCTTATTATTTTTATTATTACTTTTATTATTACTACTACTGTTATTATTAGTACTATTATTATTGTTGTTGTTGTTGTTGTTGTTGTTGTTGTTGTTGTTGTTATTGTTAATGGTACTGTTTTCATTATTATTATTAGTATTCTATAAAATCCAAACTTTATCTTTTTTTTATTTGTTATTTTAATTATTTATTTATTTATTTATTTATTTATTTTATTTATTTTATTTATTTATTTATTTATTTTTACCCAAACCCATTAACTAAATAAACCCAAAACCCATTTATCCATATATCTTAAACCCATTATAATACCCATCCCCTAACCCATTACCTATTATCCACCTAAAACCCAAACCATTTATTAACTATACCCATACCCTGTTTTTATAAACTACCCAAACCCAAATAATTATAACCATACCCTATATCCACCTATAACTAACCAAACCCAAATATCCATTACCCATAACCACCAGACCCGTTATTATCCAACCCGAAACCACCCTTCAGCAAATAACCCAAAATCTGACTCATCCCCCTCAACCTTAACTAAACCCATCCTATATATATTCCCTACAACCGTTCCCCTTCTCCCATGCACTGCGCCGCTTCGTTCTCCTTCTCTCCCGACTCTTCAAAATCATCTCGCAACCTCATCATCCTTCTGCTCCCCCACCCTACCGACTGCACCAGCGCCCCTCCGGCTTCCCCCTCTTCCGATGCAGCGACTGCACAGCGCCAGCCAGCGTGAAGTCAAGCCGCACCGCCTCCTACCACCGGCAGCCGTCCGATGTTCCTCCATCGTGCGGTAGCAGTACCACGAGCATCGACAGACCGCAGCCCCCTTCGCTGTCATGGCCATCATTTCCTCGTCCGTTCACTCTCTCGTGGCACGTGCATGAGCGCACGTGTTAGTGGTGTTGGGTTTTCGTCGTTTGGGTTGTTGGTTCGAGTTCTCATTCGTGGTTGTAGTTCATTGTTCGTGGTTCTCATGGGCATCATGGCATCTTAGTTGTGGAGTTTTGGTTCGTGCGTTTTGAATTCACGAATTCGTAGTTGTGTTGTGTGCGGGTTCGTGGATTTTTGATTCGTTCGTGATTCGTGTGCCGTGTTCAAGTTCGTTCATTGAGTTCGTGCCGATCTGTTCCCGTTATTCTTGGTTTTCAGCATTTTCGTCGTCTCTCAGGCAAGTAACTTGTACTACAATTCATTAGTTTGATACAAGTCAAAAAGTTTACCTATAGTGTAGTTGGGTCTAAAGACAATATTTGATTGTATTTTTCTTGATGGGTTTTGGCTCTATTGTGATATTTTGGCCATAGAAGATTCACGACACAAATCTTGACAAGAAATAACCTAGGAATCGCCCGTTCTTGAATTTGAATCGTGTATGTGTGAATATGCATGATTTTGTATTTTGGTTGATACCCATGTGAAATTATATGCGTGGACATGTTAATAACCCAAATTCATGATGTTTAGACACTTGGTAGGTTGTATTTCAAGTTTGAATGTGTTTGGATCAATATTCTTGAAGTTATGTTGTTTTCGTGCTTGTGGGTGAAATCTGTATTTTCTGGATGTTCAGTTTTGTTTGCTGTTTTCGACAGTGCTACAGTCAGATACATGATTTCTAAATGAAAGATGAGTTTTAGATAATTTTTTCTATTTTCAAACCCCACTGGTTTTGCTTGATTTGGATTTTGTATGACTGGGTTATGGCTGTTTTAGTACAGAGGTGTCGATCGTTTTCAGATTCTGTTTTGGGTTGATTTTGTTAACAAACTATTTTCAAGAACTATGTTCTACATATTATTTTGATCCAATATTTTGGTCAGTATTTCTTTATGATACTAGGGATTATCCAGAATTTTGATGAATTTTTTTAACAAGTTTTATGTGGTGTTTCATGCCCGTTTCTAAAATCTATTCGTGCTGTATTTTGCTCGCTGTTCTGTAAAGAACCCTATTTTCACTATGATTTCTTATACTGTATGAAATTTTTTTGTGAATTATGAAAGTTAGTATATTTTATCTATTTTCACTTACCTTTGGAGGATTTGGATTTCGTTTCATTGTTTGTGAGATACTTCAGTTTTCGTACAGCAGTGTTGGGAATTCCAGATTTTCCAAAGTGTCGTTTTTTGATGTTTTCTTAATTTTGATGACTAAACTAATTTTACTGGAATATTATGAAACTTTATATTTTGATTCTATACATATAGGGGAATACCCCAGATTTTTCCTGAATTTATTTGAGAGGTTTTGATGTTGTTTTCCTGACTGAGAATTCGTTTTCCTGATTTCTGACCGAACATGTTTTCTGTATTCAAATCAGTTTTGAGTTAAGTTTTTCTGAAATACTATATAACTTATTTATACTCGCTGGATTCGTGTGGAAGTCTATTTTCCAGATTCTTTGACGGATCCAGATTTGGATATTTGTAGTAGCAAGAATCACTATTTTTGTACAACACTGTCTTGCTGTCCTGAATTACAAAACTAGTTGTTTTATCCTGTTATGTGTTATCTTGTACTTGTACTTGTTTATCTTGAATCCTGAACCTGATACATGTGTATAACCTATTATCCTTACTTTGTTTTGCGACACATACATACATGCCTGATTATAATAATAAATGACCAAGTCGGGGTTTTAAGGGAAAGATCTAATAGTGGATAATTCAGAAACATGTACTCGGAAGGGGGCCCGTGTTTTCCATTTTGATTCATGTTGATACATGAACCTGTTGCTGCATGAACCTATTGGTTCATGTACCTGTTACCTGTTGCTGCATGGACTTGTTGGTTCATGTACCTGTTACCTGTTGCTGTATGGACCTGTTGGTTCATGTACATGTTACCTGTTGCTGCATGGACCTGTTGGTTCATGTACATGTTACTTGTTGCTGCACGGACCTGTTGGTAGTGTACCTGTTGCTTCATGAACCTGTTGCTGCATGAATCAGATGATTCGTGTACCTGTTGCTTCATGAACCTGTTACCTGTTTCTGTTCTGATTCCCGAGTATACTGCCCTTTATGGTTCACTATGAAATCTAAAGCGAAACTATTTGTTGTAGCAACCATGCAGTATGGGATGCATGAAGTGCTACCTAGATAGTAATAACTAAAAGACTTGACACATGAGACCTGAACATGCTACTTGATCACATGATACATGCTTGCTTGATACTTGACTGCATGATACATGAGACTTGATACATGAGACTTGATACCTGACACCTGATACATGATTACATGATACATGACACTTGACAGTTGGCACATGTTTACCTGTTTACTTGATTACTTGACACTTGATTTATGCCATTTACACTTGTTCACTTTTACCATGTTAGTTGTTATTTTGATATCACACTTATACCATGTGGCTAGTTAGTTCCCCATGTGCTTGTATCCTACATTATTTGTGACCCGCGACTTGTAATTGACGGGTACTTGTGTTTTCTCTTTTTCCCTTTCCTGCATTCGTTGAATTGCAGATTTTGGAGAACATGTTCTAGACGGTATTAGTGACATGATGTACTAGATGCTGGAATTATGCTATTATTATTTCTTATAGTTTGCTTGAACAATAATTATATTTATATACTTGGATTTATTCTTGTATTTGGGCATTGTGACCCAAGATTATTTGTGTAATTCAGATCATGACTATTTGAGATTAATATATTTTATTTCAAGTATTCTTGTTGGTATTTGGTTCATATGTGCATGTGGTTGACTTTTCTGGCTTCCGACTCTGATTATTTTGTGAGATATTGTAAAGATTCTGAAACAGCTTATGGATGATGAAAATCATTCGCTGAGCTTTTATCGCGTATCCGCATTCCGTATTATTTTTGGAAAGCGAGGCGTGACAATAAGTGTCGAAAAGGAACTAGCATGTAAACTGCAAAAGTTCAACAATTACTATAGAGAATGAGCTCGAAATAATACAATAGAAGCACTGTATAACTGAACCTTAAAAAAATCCCTTAAATTTTGGATTATATCACTGGGAAAATGTTTGTTTTCCTTGTGAACCATTTGGTCAATATGATGTGGCAAGCATATATTAAAGTTTATGTACTTGGAATGAGTAACAATGCACATGAATTGTCAATTTTTTTGGTGCTATGTGTGGTGCATGAGATGTTTCTAAGTGAAGTAAATATTAATTTGCTCAGGATGCTGCTCCGGACTTTCTATATTAGCCAAGTGGTCTTCAAATTGCATGTACGCACAAAGAGACTCCAAAATAGCTACTGATTTGTATCATCATCATCAGTCTGGATTGCAGAAACAACAGACTCCTGAAGTACAACCAGTAGCTGTAATGGAGGACTACCTAAAACTCCTGGAATGAATGGATACAAATTTGAAGATAAAAGCACCTCTTCTGATGATCAGTCAAATGAAAATGAAACTAGTGCTCTATACAAAAAATACCATATCCATTGCTCCAGAAATTATACAAAATTCTAATATAAGTCTTACTCATTGAAGTTATCCAATACAGATGCATGCAAAATCCCAAATTGCAGATTTTTCATTTGTAGACAAATTTAACCTAACATAACAGTAGGTGAGAAGAAGACCATAACTGAAGGATTACAATACAAATGCCAGTATAAAAGTTTACTCAGCATTGCAGTAGTACTGATCAATAATTATGGGAAAGACAATGAACATCTGGAAAGACTCCATTACTCTTACTACCGTGAGCATTCACTGATCTGGACTGCTGACGGATAGGTTGGGCAACCGTTCTTCCCATTGCAGTAGTACTGATCAATAATTATGGGATTGTCGACAGATTTTGAGCCTAATATTGTTGAATGAGATGAACTTCGCAAAACCTCTCTCTCTCCCTATTTAAAAAATTAGAATTATCAATTTAAAGAGCACAGTTATGCTTTAAAAAATTAGAATCATCAATATGCATATACATCTTACTTGTGATAAATAGAATTATGGGACTATTGTTCTGACTTCTTATCATCTTACTGAAACTAATACAAGAAATACATGTATACGAGCTAGAGTTATATAAAAATATAAATATGATACTAGATTATCACATTACCTGCCATGTTTTAATTCTCACTCCATTTTGGGTGTTAGTTAGAGTGCAATCCTTGACATTTATGTTCTCAACACTGGCAAATGAAAAACCGCCTCCTAAGCTCCCAACACTGCAATGCATCAGGAGCCAGCAAGATTTAGTAATCAATTAAATTGATAAACTTAGTTAAGAAGTACAAATTAATTAGCATGAAACCAAAAGAACTTTTTTTTTCTCCTTAGTAAAACCATGTGGCATCAGCATTCATTAATTTTAGTCAACTTGTTTTTATAATTATACAAATTCATTGAAGTCATACAATTCTGAAGGCAACTGTATGGCTCAGCATCACACTAATTTCTTCACTATCTAGGCTCAGAACTTTTTGAATATCACATTTCATGAACTTTACAAAAATCTCCGAGGAAGCCTAATGAATGCATCACCAATAGTGCAATATACCATGTCAACCAATCTCATATTCAGTGAAGCAATGTTAAAACCAATGCCATATTCAGAGAAGCAGTAGAAGTATATTTGTAGATGTCAAAACCAAGTGCAAAACTAAAAGAGACCCAAATTAAGTTCATCATTGCCCAGATTCAGAAAATCTTTAATCACTAAAACTTCGCAACTTGAGTTCATCTTTAGTCCAGATTGAGTGTGAATATCATCAGAGCCATAATGGTGTGAATATCATTATGACTTAACTACATAGATTGAGATAGAGATGAAAGAGAAGTTAAATGACTTAACTACCTCCAATGTTAAGTGAGATGAGTCGAAGAATTGCAGGCAACTGGATCACTCCCATGATCAAATTGCAGATCTAACGGATGGTTGAGAAGTTCGCTACTGATCAGGTGCGAACTGGTTCGTACTTGATCAGTTCTCTATAAATATATATTTCCAAATTAAGTTCATCGTTGCCTAGTTTCAGAAATTATTCAATCACTAAAATATGAATGAGTGCATCTTTACCAGATTGAGTCTGAATATCATCACATCCATAATAGTGTGAATATCTTAATATTGAGTTCAAAGCATAATAGTGTGAATATCATCACAGCCATAAACAAAGTATTGTGTTCAAAGCATGAGCATTAAAAGAAGTTCATCTTTAGCCATAACCAAATATTGAGTTCAAATAAAGCATGAGCATTAAAAGAAGTTCCTCAGCCAGATTCAGACAAAAAAATTAGACATAAAAGCATAATGAACCCCCACCTCTTTCAAAGGGATGCAAAACTCAAAAAATTCAGACAAAACCAAAAACTTCCCTCAATTCATATTATCGGAAGTATCATCCTCACTGTCTCCAGTGGAGCAATCCACCTCTTGAGCGTAAGATTCACTAAACAAATAACAATAAAGATGAAATTAGTCAAGATCAATATTTAAAACAAATGACAGTAAATGAGAACATAAAATTGGTTGATAAATAACCTTTCTACTCTTTTTGGGCAATTTCTCGAATCATGCAAAACTTTTTTCATTCCGGACGCATTACATGTTCTTAGTCGACCTTTATATTGTTCTCGTATTGACTTCCATCTCTTTCCACAAGGTTTTCCTTTAGTTTTAGCATGAAAAGGCTCCAACACCATGATTTTGGACGGATTCATCTAATTCTCACCTTCTTTCGAATTTTTTTCATTTAACTCTTCACTTTGCTTACGTTTCAAACAATGTATCTCTTGAATAGTCTTGCACAAGTTATTGCGGGCCAATTCATAAATTTTATCATTAGTGACTCCTTCATCGGCAACTTGATTGGCTAAATGAGTTAACTCGGCAAAGCGAGAAGCAAACTCTGGGATATGGACGTCGTCATTACATTTTGCACCTTCAACAACACATTTTCTTTTCACATTTCGGCACCATCGCCTTACAACATATTGCTCCGGCAACTTACTTTGATCAAGGTATTTAAGAAATGCTAGAAGATGTTTACAAGGAATCCCTTTGAACTCAAACATAAGGCACGAGCAACTTGCCATTTGATTAAGTTTGCAATACTTAACAAATTTATTTGATTCAGTCTTTCCACACAATTTAACACAATAAATTTCTTCACTACCATTATCTTCAACCAACACTACGTTGTATAACATACTTGAGCAAAGTTTCTTTTGAAATAAGAAGAAAATTTTCAATGTGTATTTGGGACATTTGCTTTTCCATCGGAAATAAGGTCTTCAATTTTGGTTGCAACTCTAGAGTTCGATGATCTTCTTTGAGTTCCTCCTCTCTTTGTCTTGCCAATACTCTTTCAAATTGAAAGACAAACTCATGCAAAGAAGTTTTTTTTTGCCGTATGCTTCTTTAGAAAAGAATCCATGCCCTCACTTCTTTGGCTACTTGACATACCCGCCCAAAAATGAGTATTATTATAAATAGGAACCCATTTTTTATGCAAGCCATAAATTTCATTCAACCATTTATCATCTCCTAAATCATACTTATTAAGGATTGCTTTCCACTTTGCCTCAAAATCAGTAATACTCTCGGCATCATAAATATTTCCGTAGAAAGATCTATTAAATTCTTTGTCAAAGGACTTTCCCTTCAATTTCTTCGGTACCTTATCTAAAATGTGCCAAATGCAATATCTGAGGGAAAACAATTTTGATTGCACCACCAATTCCAAGATCTTTATCTGTCACCATACGTATCGGGGGATGACCAGTTACTTCTAACCATCTCTCAAATATCCATACAAAAGACTTTGTTTCTTCGTTAGGAATCAACCCACATCAAAGAAAAACCGACTGCCAATGATAATTATTTCTGACAAAAGCTACAAAACCCAACCCATGACGATTTGTATTGTGTGTTGCACCAAAAGACTCCATATCACCCAAGTGTTTAGCATTTATCCTACCAATGCCATCAAACCAAAAAGCAATGAGTTAAACGATCATTCTCATCGGTCTCATATTTATAGAAGAATGAAGGATTTTTGTATTGTTGCAATGCAAAGTACTCTATCAACGTTTGTGCATCAAAACCCCGCAACTCTTCCCTCAAGTCTCTCTCAACATTATGAATATCCATTTCTGTGCATCCAGTTTTATTAAACCCTCCAATACAACTTTCAAAGAATGCCATTTGCTTATGTGTAGGAATATTTATATTGTTAAATTGATTCGTTAGTACCTTCTTTGATTTAGCAACAATACGATTTCCCGGCAACAAGTGCATCCTTCTTGGTGAAGTAAGTCCATGATTATGAACTTCATTAAATTTTGAGATAGCCCATACACCTCTTTCTTTGTATAATTTCAACCAAATTAATGCATTGCAATTCATTCTAACACTACCTCCCCTCCTAACCTTCTTAAGTCTGCTAACTTCTTCAACTTCCTCTAACTTCTTCTTTTGCTCCTCCGCTTTTGAACAAACAAAGTATTTACTAACAAGCACTCTTTTAACATATTTTGTTGAGCTATTACGGACCTTAAATAGTCCAACCCTCCCATAAGTTTTATAAAATTCTTTAGCCTCTTCTAAAGAGTTGAAAGTCATACCAACGTGGGGCTTCACATGGACATCAACAATTTTGACAAGGGAACTTTGTGGCTCAATTATAGGATTATCCATGGCACTAGCACTTCCTTCTTGGCTTTCCATACCTAAACAACATAAAATTATATAAATAAAGATGTAAACAATATTTATTTCTAATCAGGATTCTAAAAAGATTCAAAACAATAAAGAATAATTCAAAAAATTAAGATGGAGCAATTGTCCTTCTGAGGTGGAGCGCAAAGTCAATTAAATCAACCCAAAATTAATTAAATCAACATCATGAATGAAGAACCCTAAATTAACTGCCATTTTATAATGGGGTAATTCTCATAAAGATGTAAACTTTACTGATTTTGGATGTATATAAATAATTTAAAAAAAACTTAATATTAAAATTTTACCTCTATCCAAGTTAGAGATGGAGATGAAGATCGTTTAGGGTTTCAAAGGTCGAGTGGGGGTGGAGAGAGCGTGGCGTCTAAGGGATTTTGAACGTCGATGGCAAGACAGAGGAGCGTCGGGGCGTCGGGAATCGGAAGCTGGAGCTCAGAGGTAGGAAATGAAAAGCTAGGGTTAGGGTTTCGAAGGTCGAGTGGGGGTGGAGAGAACACCCATAACTAATCTTGTATCTAATAGATGATACCCAGTATCGAGAGACCCGAGTGGTCGCCTCCATTAGGAGATGATCTTGTATCTGGTAGATTACACCCACATCGAGAGACCTGAGTGGTTGTCTCTTTAGAAATGATCTTGTATCTGGTAGATTACATCAGTAGCTGATCTTGTATCTAGTAGATGACACCGAGTATTGAGATACCCGAGTGCTCACCTCCATTGAGAGATGATCTTGTATCTGTTAGACAACACATGTTTGTTGATGTATTTGGTAGATGACACCAAGTGTCGAAAGACCCTAGTGGTTGTCTCCTTTAGAAATGATCTTGGATTGTACTAATGAGAGGGATAGGCCAAAGTGATTGTCTTATTTAGAGATTCCGCAGGTTGGGACTTCTATGATCATGTATATGATAGATTACACCAAGTATTGAGAGATCCGAGTGGTCGTCTCCTTTGATAAATGATCTTGTATCTAGTAGATTACACCAATAGTTGATCTTGTATTTTGTAGATGACACGGATGAGACAGGACCAGAGTGGTCATCTTCTTGAGAGAGATTCCACCGATTGGAACTTATATGATCCTGTATCCGGTAGATTACACCAATGAGATGGACAGACAAGTGGTCATCATCTTGAGAGATTCTGCCGATTGAAACTTATATGATCATGTATCTGGTAGATTATACCAATGACAGAGAGAGAGACCAAAATGGCCGTCTTCATGAAATGATCTTGTGTTTGGTAGATTACACCAATGATTACTCTTGTATATGGTAGAGAACACTGTAAATAGAGAGACCAGAGTAGTCGTCTCCTTGAGATTGTCTTGTATCTCGTAGATTACACCAATGAATACTCTTGTATACGGTAGAGGACGCCGTAGATAGAGAGATCAAGGTGGTCACCTCCTTGAGATGATCTTGTATTTGGTAGATTATGCCAATGACTAATCTTGTGTGTGGTAGGGGCCACCGTAGGTAGTGAGACCACGGTGGTAAACTCCTTGAAATGATATTCTATCTGGTAGATTACACTAGTTGTTACTCTTGTGTATGGTAGATGACACTGTAGGTAGAGAGACCGAGGTGGTCACCTCCTTGTGATGATCTTGTGTTTGGTAGATTACAATAATGACTACTTTTGAATATGGTAGAGGACACTGTAGATTGAGAGACCAGGGTAGTCGCCTCCTCGTGATGATCTTGTATGTGGTAGATTACACCAATGGTAGGTTGGTGTGGTTTGTTGAGGGTCGCCAATAGAGCTGTTACAATTACCCGATACCTGGACCCAACCCGAACCTGACATTGGACCGGAACCGACCCGATCTATATTTGTAACCCCCGTATTCACCTATACATATTTTTCCGTGTATTTCTTGTGTTTGAATTCTTTATAAAATTTTCCGTTATCTTGAATTCATTTTGTCTTAAATTTAGTTTGGATCTTCTATCAAAGTCTTTTCTGATCAACAATTATATTTATTTCGAATGATGGTATATTTTAACTTTATTTTCTATTCCTAATTAATCGGCTATTTATATTTGTGCCCAAATTAAATGTATTATTACTATTTGGATTATTTTAATGAATTCGTTAAACCCAAATACTATTTTGTTATATAATTTTATTATTATTATGATTATGATTATGATTATTATTGTTATTTCTTGATTATTTATTAAAATTTATCTATTGAATTATTTTATTATTGTAGTAGATCTATTTTCTTGGTGAATTCTAATTTATTTTTAAGCCCAATTTATGTTCGTTTCATTTGTATTATTTATTTATCTATTTGGACCTAAACCTAAAACCCTATAACATTTTTCCTATTGAATTCCAACCTGTAACCCGCAACCCAAAACCAACCTAATATTTCCTTATATATATTAATCTTTCCCATTAACCCTAATTATCTTTCTTAACCCTAATTACCCCCCCCCCCTACACAGCCTCCTCCTAATCACCCCCGAGCCCTGATCATCTCCCTCCTCTGTCTTGTGCCGCAACCCAACAGACCCCCTCATCACCCTCGCCTTTCCCCTCTCCTTGTCGTCGAACCCCTGCAACCACCCTCCTTGCCGAAGCCTTATCTCCACCATCGACCCCTCCCTCCATTACCCTGTAGCCACTGCCTAGCCCTTCCTCTTCCCCGTTCAACTTCGATCCCGAACCCAATTCGTCTTCAACTTCGAGCTCCACCTTCTCATCATCTCATCCCCTATCGACCACCGCGGTCATCCCCTACCCCGATCATCTTCTTCCTTTGGTTTCGCGCCAAAACCCATCGCCGAGGCTTCCCCTCGTAGCTACGATGCTCCTCCCGCTACTGCCACCCTCTTGCGGTGTTCCTCGCGCTCTGCTCGACTACCCCGCGATCCTCATCCCGTCTCCCTCTCCTCGAAGTCCCATGCATCCGCTCTCCGTCTTCATCATTTCCTTCTCCCCTATTTTGGCATCGAAATCCAACCGCCGTCGCCAGCCTGCCACCACTCCTCACCTGCTCCGAGTGCCACCGCAGCCAACCCCCGCTGCACTCCGGCCGCCCCTGTGCGTTGCCTGCCACCATAGTCAGCCAGCACCGAAGTCCCGCCTCCCGCCATTGTTGTTGATCTTGCTATTGCTTCCAGTGTTTACTGTTTGATCAAATTTGATGTTTGCTGCTTTGGGATTGGTTGTTGCCCGTGTTGCTGGTTAGATCGCTGTTTGCTATTGTGCTGCTGTTGTGTGTTGGAATTCTTGCTATGTTGCTTGCACATGTTTGTGCATACTCTTGTGGGTTCGGGTGTTGTACGTAGCTTGCACGTGTCGCCGTCGGGATTCTCATCTCATTATTCCCTTCATATTCGAATTAACTGTCTATCAAGGCAAGTGACCGTCTCTTTCTTGAATCGTTCATTGTGTCTGTGTTCAAGATGTCTATTGAAATTTTCGCAAGTAGACTCATCGTATTCATCGTATATTGTTATTGTCATGTTCCTCGTTGGGAATGTAGAGGATTTACACGAGCTAATCCCCTTATTCTTGACTTCATGCCGATATTTGACTCTAAAGATCGTGTCTTTCATGCTTTTCATGTAGATCTTTTGATGTTAGGAATTATTCATGCATGTTATCCCATCTATAAACTATTGTAGAGTTATATCATAGGTTACTATTGATTGAACCATTGATTTGATGTATTGTTTAGCATTAGATTGATGTATGGTTGTGTTTCTTTGCTGTGATCTCCTTTCCATCATGCTTACCATGTTAATATAAGATAATCGACTAATTGAATTGATAATTATAACCCTAGATCACTTTTATACCATAAAATATGTTAATCCAGAATTTCTACTGTCTATCTGAAATTTGTATGATCTTTTCGACCCATCTATTGACATTGAAGCATGAAAGTTTGTTTTTAAAGATGAAATGTAGCCCTATAAATTATTGAATTCCGACTTATATTGCATGAGTTGTGATCATTTTACTACTGCTGCGTTTTATTCCTAGAATTTCATGATTCATGACTACACAATATTAAACTAATTAAATAGATGAACTAATGATCAAATATTGTCATGATAATTTCCAGATTGATAGTTAACATGCTTAGGGTCATGATGATTATTTTTACTAATTTTTAAAGTGAATATTTACTGATTTTATAACTGTAACTAATTGACATCGATAACCAGCCAAAATCAGTAATCTATAAAGAACCATGTGATTAACCTAGCTACTGCTATCAGAACTTTGACTTGAAATATGCGTTGGAACCGGGCAGGAGTCTATTTTCTAGAAATTTTTACGGATCCACAATTGCTATTCTGTAGCAGCGGGAAATCCAATTTTGGTACAATAACCTAATGTTGTCCAAAATTGAGTTTCCATGTTTTGATAATATAATCGAATCTATATTGTTGTATTTGATACATTGAATTGTATGAATTGCATTGTATGATCTTAGTATTGTATTATTATCATTCTAGTGTTCCCTGTTGATCATCTTATCATTTCTCCATTGATATTATTGTCTCTATTGTTCCTATTGCTATCATAATATTGCCAACCGTTATTGAATATTGATTGAATAAAGAATTGTTAATAAAGCCGGGGTTAAGGGTTGACTAGAGTAGTTGATGATATAGTGACTGTACTCGGGGAGGGGCCCGTGTTTCGCTAAACATCGTGTCGGCTATTATTAATTGGTTTATTGTGGTTCACGACGGTGGCCCAATTTATCGTGTATCGTTATCGTGCCGACTATTTTTATCACCATTGTGCAAGAAATTGCTATTATTTATTATTGTTATCGTCATCGTACCGAGTACATGATCTATAGAATCTATCCCTTAAGTCTAAACGAAAGTGTTTGTATGCATCGAACCTGTGGAATTGGACACAGTAGTACGCGCATTAGTTAGGATTAAATTGAATAATAGACTTAAGATTGTCATCGCATCATCATTGCATATTGTCATCATTATTGAACATTGTTATCAATATTGTCATTGTTATTGACCAAAGTTATTGCATATTGTATTGTTATCATTTTGCCACCATTCATTGCTATAGATCCTATTGTTTCATTGAATTTATTGTTATATCGTTATTGCCATTGTTTCACTGCTTTCCTCTACTTTCCGCCCATGACTTGCTTTAAGGACATATTATTCTCTTTTTTTAGATGAACAGCTTACAAGTAATCAAGGAGAATTGCCTGATGGATTGGAAGAACAACACTGGTGAAGAAATTGATAGCATCGTCACTTATTTATTTGTCATTTATGTTATGGAGACTTAAAATATTAAATATTGTTATTTTATTGTAATGTGGGCATTTGACCCAGAATTGTTATCCTTTTTCCAGATTTGGTTATCATATTGTTATTTCATGTTTCGTTTCGTTTGGTTATTCATGTGATTGTTATTATATACATGCGTGGTTGTATCGCTTTCTTATTTATACTGTTGAGTTGAATCAGTAACAGCTTATGGATGACGCAAGTCATTCACTGGGCTAATGTCACGTGTTTGTGTTCCATATTTTTGGGAAGCGGGGCATGACAATATTGGTCCGGTCTGGGTCCTAAATTAAGACCCGATGCACTTCGAGTCTGGGTCCCGGTCTGGATCCACTTAAAATAGAATCGACCCAAACCCGGACCCAAACCCTTTAAAAAATTCCCCCAAAAATATGGAATTTGAATAATAGTTAGTTGAATCGTTATTGTCCCGTTCGAGAGAGGGAGACCTGCATATGTTGGGGGCCTTAGGGTTTAGGGTTTATACCTTGACAGAGAGCTGTCGATCATCGGGAAGAGCTTGAGATTGCTAGAGAATTCGCCAGATTTCGACTAAACTTTCGTATGTGTTCCTCTATGTTTTGGGTGCTGATAAGGGGCTATTTATAGCGAGTGAGGGCCTGGAGGCCACGTTTTGGCCTGGGACATGTGGTGTTACCATGTAAGCCACGTTCGCCCAGATAGGAAGACTGTTGTGAGGTTGTTTACTGACTGGTCGCTACAGGGGAATATAGGTGGTTGACTGGTCGATTAATTGCTTGAAAAGACTAGCGAAGTGCTCGATTGCTATGTTCTGACGACCTCATCGAGTTGGTTGAATTAGCGAGAATAATGGATTATACCCCGTGATCCGAATCGAAATTGGTTGGGGAATGAAATATTGCATTGTTGTTTTCAAGTATGGAGAATATTCTCCTGTGATGCCCGTGGTAAGCACAGGGTAGGTGTTGTTTGTGTTGAGCTGGATAGAGACTAGTCGTAGGAGATCATTATAGAGGTCGCTGATTGGAGGAGTTGCGGTTGGATTTTTAGGGATCTATTTTTACCTTTCGACATATAATTATTAATACATAAAGAGGAAAGAATGGTGAGAGTTTTTTTATTGCTAAATTTGTTTGTGAACAGTTTGCCATTTTTAATTTCAACTATTCAATTTGAAGTTAGAAGTATTAATTAAGGGTATTTGTGTCTTTTCAAATGTATGTTTATGTACACACACACAAAGTCTATTTACTTAGTTAAATAGTAGATTTTTTTTTTCTAACAAGGCTATCCTCACATTATATAGACCCTCATTGTACTGTAGGATTTTTAGAGAAGGACACACATTTCAACAAATTCCAACAAATTCCAACACTCACAATTCAACATGTTATTACCTACCTCTACATATATGAGATCTATACTTAATGCCTTCCATCTGGATCCCTATTGAAGTCACACGTACCCACGACGAGATCAAATAGTAAATGTGAGATAAAATGCCTCGAATAGATTTAACAGATAAGATCCATTTCCCCCTCACTAGAGCTGTTAATGGGCCGAACTCAATTTGGTTGGGCCGGGTAGGTCACGAATCAGGCCATCAGGTGGCTAGCGAATGCCAAGCCTGGTTGGAGAGGAAAACTTTGAAGGCGGTGTCCGAACCTGACACGATGCCTGTGACCCAGATCGGGTCCGGTCGGGCTAGCGCACCGGGTCTGGCCATTGTAAATTTTTATAATTAAATTTATAATTTAGTGAAATTATGTGTATTTTAAATAAATTGCTAAGTAGTTGAATATGCTATGACAAAAATTTACATTTTTATACTCTGCCGCCGCCACCTACTACTCTTTCCCTTCCCCGCCGATGCTAAGCACAAGAAAGCCATACCCTTCCGCTACGCCCCGCTCCTCGATGAAGTCCAGTCAGTCTCCAACTAGTCCGGGACCCACCAAGTCTACATGCGCACCTTCATCCAGCCCGAGTCCCTCCAAGAATTCGAGAAAATCGTTAAAGATGCTAACTTGCGTAAGTAGAAGATTCACCCCTGGGCATTGGGGCTACGCCCAAATTGGATTAGATTTATGAGGACAAGGATTGTGAATCTGGCACTGATGGATAGGGTGGTGGAGGTGGATAGGGAGAGCTATCAACGGGCCAAACTCAATTTGGTCGGGGCAGGAGGGTCATTGATCGGGCAATAAGGCGGCGAGGCATTGTCGGGCCTGGTTGGGTGGGCCAAACATTGAGAGAGAAAGAGGAGGAGGAGGAGGAGGAGGGGGGGGGGGGTATCTGAACCTGACCTAGTTTTTAATTTATTAAAATATATGTGTATTTTAAATAAATTGCTAAGTAGTTGAATATGTTATCACTAAAAATTTACATTCTTATATTCCTAAACCTACCAAATAATAACAAAAGGGAATTTTTAATATATATATATATATATATATATATATATATATATATATATATATATATAGTGACAGGCCGGGAGGGCTAAAGTGACATGCTGGTATCAGGTAACATTAGGCCTGGCCCAGGCCTACGGGTAGGGTTGTTCACAGGTCATGTTGGGCCGATTTTTTAGGTTTTTTGAACCTGAACCTGAACCCAAAAGTGAGAGTGGGTTTTTAAGACCCCAAACTTGAACGATAATTGCAGTTCTTAAACCCGAACCTAAACCCACAGGTTTGGGCAGGTTTTAGGTTTGGGTAGGGTTTGAAACGTCAGGTTTAGATTCGAGTTGGTGATTCTCATTGAACAAAAAATATTGGAACATTGTTTGTAGTAGCATAAAAAATATAACAATGTCAATTAATATTTAACTAAAAAATGCACATGTTGACTTCAATTGCACAACATCATACATTATCCCAAAATATACAAGCTCCATACATTTTTACATACAAAAATTACAAACACCTCAATATACATAAATACTCATAGGCTTTAGCAGTTCAATTTGGGGGTGGGCTTAGAGTTTGTAACCATCATCTTATTATAAAGAGGATGGGTCAAAATTTTAGTTACCCATCTTCTTAGATCAGTGATTGTGAGAGAAAAAAAATAGGCAAGGTATATTATATAGCATATATTTTGTATATCATACGTTACATCTTGCAAAAAGAAAATAATCTTATATATAGAATACACCCATGTCGTTTAACCTATTACCTTATATTTAAGATGGACGAGTCAGGCGGGTATGGGTTCAGGTTCAGTTACAGATTCAGGTGGGTTTTAATGGAGTTTTTACTTCTTTACTTACGCGTTGGGTTCGGGTCAAAACCGACCCAATGAACAGCTCTACCTACGGGCAAGGAAAGGTGTCCAACCTGCCAGCTAATATCGGGTTGGTTTAGTTGGGTTGGGCCCATAAAATTTTGGGCCAGGTCATCGGGTTGACCTGGCCCTTTGACAGCTCTACTCCTCACAATCTCGTCATTGTTGTGATGTAATGTTTAACCGTACCAAATTGCCATATGAGTAATGCTATACCCACACACCACTTTTTGTGCACTACCTGATGTGGCATGCCTACTATGCAATGCCACATCAACCACTATTACTTATTATTAATTAATTAATTAATTAATTAATTCTTTTATATTCCAAATTTTGAAACCCATGCTGTCCTCCAATGCCTCAACCTTCCACCGGCCCAGCTTGCCGCCCTGCTCCTCTACTGTTCTCCAGCCATAATCTTTGTCGCTCCCTCCACCATATTGTTCCCCTCCTCCACATCACCTCTCGAACCATCTCACCCTCCATTGGTCCAAACTCTCTCACACCCTTCCACCATTACTAGTTTCAAAGAGTACAAGGACACAACTCAAATTTGGAGTCTTAACTGCAGATCTCAAAGACATCTATCAAGAAATTATAAACATCATATGTATTCTCAAGAATTGAATTCCTGCCTTTGATTTCCATGTGAATTAATTTTAGGGTTTTGATTTATGAAATTATTATTACGTTATCTCATCGCCCACAACAAATAAAGAGTATGCAATTCTCCCCAATTTTAGATTTTGGTTTCATCATCAAATCAATGGGTTTAGTTACATGGATTATTGGCCATTAATGGAAGGTTTGGAGAAAGAAAAAGCAGGAGATGAAGGAGAGAAGACATAGTAGAGAAGGAAAGCAGTCACGTTGTAGAGTGGGAGGCCGTGAATTGGTGGAGGAGATCCAAGGTGCTAGGTAGAGGACGATGGCGATAAACTTACTAGGAAGCCGTCGGACGATGTTGAAACAAGTATTGGAAGGAAAAAGAACAACCGTTGGATTTAGATTAAATTAATGTTGAGTTGAATTATCTTTTTTCAATTAATAATACAAAAATAAAACCAAAATTATATTTTCTGATATAAGAATTGTTAGCGCATCCACAATGGTGTTTCTCATATTTGAGAAAATGGCGTAAATAGATATAGGAAATCGATGTGATGTGTGCAGTGGTCGTTTGCTAAAAGTTTCTCAAAAAATAGTTAGACGAAACAACTTGTATCGTCTAGTAAAAAAATATATTTAAAAAGGTTAAGTTAATTAATTATTGATTAGATATTAAAATAGTTAAATTAAATAAATTAAATATTAAAATATATACTAATACCTAACTAATACACTAATCTAACCCTAATTAATACACTAAGCTCAATCAGTTATCGCTAAATCTGGTGTGGGGGCAAACAGATAGAATTTGTGGATTCTTAGGAGCGATGAATAGTTAAACCTGAAACCTCTCCGCCGGAGTTTGACCGTTGACTCCTGCCGTTCACCTGCAAAAAGTGCGATACACCGGGGTTGATCCCGGCGACGCACCCTCCGACGCTCAAATCAGTAATCAGAAAAGATTATGAATGAGCTTTTACTGGCAAAAGATTGATTACCTCTTAATGGTGGTGAATGGGGGGTATTTATAGCTGCCTTTGGACCAGTTTAGGAATGAAATCCCTAATTTCCAGTGAAAGGATAGAGCGAATTAGGGCCGTCGATTGAATACAATCAGAAATCCTAATTATATCCAGTTGGACTGGGTTTCTTGCGAGTTGGGACCCGCACCCAGTTGAGGCGGATCTGTTCGTGGGTTATTGGGCCTTTGTAGAAAAAGACCCAGAACCCATTTCAGACCCATTTGTAGGTGAAATTACCATTTTACCGCCAAGCTTTAAGATTCGTGCCCGATTTAGACGGTTCCGATGTAACCCTATTTTTAGCCATATCACGAGCCCCCCACTCCTGAAAACTGAGTTTGGTCAGCTTTTGAGAAGTAGTTTTACTGTTTTAATGGCTTTCGGAGTTGTATCAGAGTCCAAACAAGGGGTATTGAATCTTTGTATGAGGTATTATGGTGATTCTTGAAGCTAGTTGCGTGCTCAAGGTTGTTCTTGGGCTTTCCTGGACTTCTGATGACTTTTCTTAATTTTTATCTATTTTTTAGACCGTTTATTTAATTTTGCAAAGCGGTGATTTATCGTTCGGGGGCCTTAATTAATTATTCTAAGCAATAATTATTTACCCGGGGGTTCAAAAATATTTTCCCGAATTTATAATTATTTTTTAGAATTTTTTTCCGAATTTATATGTATAAAGTTGTATTTTGAAGGGATTATTTTGCAAAATTGTCGTAAAACCCTAAAACCTATTTTCGGATTGTTTAAATAGACCCTTCCAGCCGTCATTACTAAAATACAGAATTTTGAGATTTGTTTTGGAAGAGCAAGAGGAATTTTTGGATCTCGCAAAAAGGAAGGCTTTTCGTTTGATCTTTTCAATTCAAAGGTGAGTGATATTGTTTTATTTTGATTTGTTTTGTATGAAATATGAACTTTGTTTTGTGGTTTGATTTAAGTGAACAATTATTTGATTGTTGTTTGGCATGTATTTTTATTTAGTACCTTGCATGAAAACGATGCAATGGTTGTTGTTTGTAACATGTATGTGAAATCTAAGAATGTTGAGTAGATCTTGGTTCATAAAATTGTATTGCTAGAAATGCATGTTTATGATTTGAGTATGGTTATGATCAGATGGAGGAACAACTGGATCTTGTGTTTACAAATCAGATTTGGTTTTGGGTTGTGGAAGATATTGAGTATTGAGAAATCCTAATGGAAGAATTAGGAGTTGAGAACATGAGAATTGAGTTTTGAGATATTGGTTGATTGGAGGAAATGTATCCAAACTGAGGATACTTTGAGATTGTTGTTTTATTTGAGTACAAATTATTTTAGTGAACAATAATTGCTTTTGGAAAACCCTAATTTTGATTATCATATACAACCAAAACTAGGCAGTCTGTAGGCCGACAGTCGACTGGTAGACTTTTCAGTCGACTGGTACGACCCAGCTGCTGTGTCTTTAGTTTTCTTAAAAATCCGTTCTGGACAGTCGACTTAGACCCTTTTCAGTCGACTGGTACACTTAGAAATTATTTTTCAAAGTTATCGTAGATTTTTCTCCGGTAAGTCGACTTATGACCTTTTAAGTCGACTTATATTGTATTTTAAGTCGACTTATGACTTTGCAAGTCGACTTATAACACTTAGAATATTTTCTTAAAGATTTCTGGAATTTCTCTCTGGTAAGTCGACTTATGTTTTTATAAGTCGACTTATGTTCTTATAAGTCGACTTATGTCTCCTTTAAGTCGACTTATGTTTTTTATAAGTCTACTTATGATCTGGTAAGTCATCTTATGACTTTTATAAGTCATCTTATATTGTTGGTAAGTCAACTTATGTTTTTATAAGGCATCTTATATTGTTGGTAAGTCAACTTATGTTTTTATAAGTCATCTTATATTGTTGGTAAGTCAACTTATGATTTTTGTAAGTCAACTTATAATACTTAACTTATTTTCTGAAAGTTACTGGATTTATTTCTGGACAGTCGACTGGTGAGTTTTGCAGTCGATTGTAGACACTTAGATCTTACCTCTTAAAGATGTTAGTTTTCACTCTGGACAGTCGACTGGTGAACCTTTGCAGTCGACTGGTACTGATACTTTTCTAAGGTGTTTTGATGTTCTTTAAAAGACTAACTCTTTAAATGTTTTGGATCTATAATCTGCTCTTATAAATACTATTCTTCTATAGAACATACGCTTTCACTATAAACTATGGTTGGATTTGGATTATGGAATTTATTAAAGACTTGAGTTTTGTGGAGTGGAGAGATTTCCTCTTGATCATTTGACGATGGATTAGTGAGTTTTGGTTCTATTTGAGATTTATTGAGATAGGCCTGAGGGGTCTTGGTTAGTTGTTGTTTTGAGTTATTTAGATGTTCGCGTGATGAAGGTCTACGGGCCTATTTCCGGATAGGCAGGGAGATGATTCTCCGGATAGGCGGGGTGCATTTGTATGTACCGGGTGTATCAGCACATTTCGTGGGGTACACGGCAGGGAGGTAATTCTCCGGATAGGCAGGGAGATGATTCTCCGGATAGGCAGGGTGCATTTGTATGTACCGGGTGTATCTGCACATTTCGTGGGGTACACGGAAGGGAGGTAATTCTCCGGATGTTGTTTAGACTGAGTGCATTTGTATGTACCAGGTGTATCTGCACATTTTGTGGGGTACACAGAAGGGAGGTAATTCTCCGGATGTTGTTTAGACTGGGTGCATTTGTATGTACCGAGTGTATCTACACATTTCGTGGGGTACACGGAAGGGAGGTAATTCTCCAGATGTTGTTTAGACTGAGTGCATTTGTATGTACCGGGTGTATCTGCACATTTCGTGGGGCACACGGAAGGGAGGTAATTCTCCGGATGTTGTTTAGACTGGGTACATTTGTACGTACCGGATGTATTCTTGGTTTTATGCTTGTGTTTTCCAGTTTTCTTACACTTGACACTTTGGCTAACTTCACTTGTTGTTTTCATTTCATGATGTTTTCATGCTTTACATCTTTTGTTATTTCTCATTCAGTTATCCTTGTTGTTCCTACATGCTGTTGATGATTTTATGTTTTATGATTAAATTATGTTGTTTTGTTTTTATATCACTCACACCATTTATGGCTGACCCCTTTAGTTTGGGGGTTAGGGTTCATCTCTAGCCTCATGTGTTACAGGTTGTTGCTTAGAGTCGGGAGGCTTGGATGCTTGAGTTAGTTTTGAGATAAACTGTCGTAATAGAGCTTTGTGTAAATTTGTATAAAAAGAAGTATTGTGAAAAGAAAGTTGTAATTCAAGGTGTTTGTAATTCCGCTGTGTTTGAAAAAGATTGTTGTAATAAAAGTTTGGAAAAAATTATTTATGTTTTTAAGCTATGTGTACTATTACATTGAAGATGATGCTGGGATTGTGCCACGTATTTTCTAAGTTATTATATTAGAAATTCGGGGCGCTACAGATTGGTATCAGAGCATGCTTCAATAGTAATAATAGACATAGTATGAAAACCAACCTAAGTGTGGACATTAGAAGTGTGAGTATACAAGTGGACATTAAATACAACCTAGGTGGGCATTAGAAGTGTGAGTACCCTGGCGGACATCTGATGTGTGTGATTTGATTGTTTGGTCATGAAGACCTGTAATGAGATTTAGGCTGTCTGTATGCTTAGACTTGAATGAAATCTCTTTATCGCAAGGGTATTGATTATTTTTGCATAAAGCAATTATTCTCTCACTAGCTATTTTTGACATCTTTGTTCGCTTTGTGTATTCGATATTTATTCATGTGAGGTGTTACCCTTTCAACTTATACAATCTCTATTTTATTAATTTATTCATGATCTACTATATGTTTTGCTATCTTACCCATTTCTTTCTTGACGTCTTATGTATCTTACTTCCATGAGCATTTCTGTTACTCGCATACTTTGAAATTACTTTTACATATTACATTAAAGTTTTGAATTACTACGTGTTAAGTTATTATTGCTACCTTCATTTTCTTTCATTATTGTTTTGCTATACTATAAATTTTGTTTTGCATATTTACTTCCATTTTATTATATGTACTTGGATTTTTCAATACTATATTTTCCATTATTTTGTATTGTCCTATTTATTTTGGAGCATTTAAACTTGATTGCAATGTTTTACTCATATAAATATGATATGTTTCTGCACATTTAAAATTATGTTTTTGCACCTTATATTCGATACCTTTATTATTACTTATAGTTGACCGCTTTTGTTATAATTTCTTTCCACTATTTAAAAGCTACTTATTAAATTTGTTGCTTCATACTTTTCGAATGTACTATGTGCACCCACTACTTATATTTTACTTAAATTTTATTATCATTACATTCTTGATTTCTACATGTACTTCCTACAAATCTCTATATATGTACCACATATTACAACGTACTTACCGTGCATATCATTTCACATTTGTTGAAATTCCTACACTATTGTATATATTTTATGATATATTTATTGTGTAAAGTTGCTGCACTACATATGTATTTACTCATTCACATTTGCATTGGTGCTTAGGCATATATTTCATTCCGTTTGGAACACGATGTTTTGGTTTGGGGTATGGTTATGGTTTTGCCATAGGGTATGGATGTGAATGTGAAATGTGTGTGATGCTCTAACTTTACCCTCATTTTGCAGTATTCAGAATGGTTGCACCCAGGCCCGAGAATGGTGGCAACAATGAGGATGGATCTGGTAGTTCTCAAGGAACGGGAATTGATCTTGAGGCTGAATTCGCCAAGGTGTATCAGGCTCTGAATGCGCTGAATTTGGCGCAAACTCAGAATCAACAGCAAAATCATGGAGCTGGACAGGGATTGGTTAACGCTGATCCTATCAAGCAGATCGAGTCCTTTAAGAGGATGAGGCCGCCAGTCTTTGAGGGGCAATCTGATCCAACCGCAGCTGATGATTGGATTAGGAAGATGCAGACGATCTTCGAGGTATCGGAGACTCCGACAGCCAGCAAGGTGAAGTTGGCTACTATGCAACTGGAAAAGGACGCAGGTGTCTGGTGGGAATCGCTGAAAAGGACTTTGGGAGACCAGCCGATGACTTGGGAAGCTTTTCTGGAGGAATTCAGGGATCATTTCTATTCCCTAGATCTTCAGGAAAAGAAGGCGACCGAGTTCTTGAATCTTAAGCAGGGCAGCATGACCGTGCGGGAGTATGAGACCAAGTTTGCTCAACTATCGAGGTATGCACCAGAGTTAATTGCTGACGAGGCGAAGAAGGCCAAGAAGTTTGAGCAGGGCTTGAGGCCAAACTTGAGGTCGAGGATGATTCCGTTGGGCATCAGAAGGTTCGACAAGCTGGTCAGGAGGGCAGCTATGACAGAGGAAGACATGGACCAGTTCCAGAAGAAGCAAGAGACCCGGAACAAGAAAAAGAGGCCAGCAGATGATCAGAAAGGGAAAGAAATTCCAGTGAAGCGGGGCAAGTTCAGTGGGCCAGTGCAGAAGGCGCCCGCAGTTTAGGGTGCGACTTGTTTCAACTGTGGAGAGACAGGTCATTATCGAGTAGCATGCACCAAACCTGGGAAGACGTGCTATCGTTGTGGTCGTGAGGGGCATATTCGATCGAAATGTCCGCAGCGGGAGAGGGATGGTGCAGGAAAAGGCAAGGATCTGAAGAGGGGCGAGAGTCCGCATTGATTGAAGAGGATGCAAATAACTCAGGAATGTGACTCGTGTGTGCAAGAATTTTGAAATTGATTCATTTTGTAATAAATAAAATTTTTATTTGGGGAATAATTGAAGATTGAGTATTTTTCTTCATGTAACAAGATTTATTTGGATTAATGGAAACAAAAGTTTTCTTGCATGCAATTGTGTCGCCCATGTATTGCTAGTCTTAAGTGTGGAGCTTAAGGTGTCTTCCAGGCAAGGTCTTGAGGTGGCTATCCTTAGTCATGTCCTTTCTAAGGAGGGAGTGGCCACCGATTCTCGGAAGGATGAAGTAGGAGGTCAGAGTTAGATGCAGGAGTTCAGTAGTTGTTGCAGCGTGACTTCCGATGGCAAGTTATCAGAGTTGCGCAGCGGAAGTTTGTTTTTCTGAATTCTTTGCATGATTGTGTTTCTTCTGTATGATGTATTTCTTTTGATGGAATGCGTTCTTTGGTGTGACTGTATTTCCTAAAATTATGTTTCTATCCATGAGTCTTCATTCTTTGTTGGTGGGTTTGTTCGGACCCCATTAGCAGTAATTCTGAGGACAGAACTCTTCTAAGGCGGGAGTGATGTAGAACCCCGTATTTTCAAATATTATTTGAAATATTTGAAAATGAATTAAAATGATTTTCTGGAGATTTAATAAATATTTTCTATAGAGTTATCTTTTTGCACGTGTAAAACACGTGCAAATATTTACTTGAGAGGTTCAAAAGTCAAGTTTTCCTTATGAAAAATCATTATTTAATATTTGGGATTTATTTATTATTTTTCTAGATTTTTCTGAAATTAATCGGAACTATTTGCAAATTTTGAGAAAAGAATGACCTTTTGGTAAAATTGACATTTTTAAGGGTTTAAGTGCAAATTATATTTTCTGGACGTTTTAAACAGTACCAATTGAGATTTACGAGTATATTTTACTTTTAAATCCTAATTTAAATGAATTTGATAGAATTTCCAAAAATAGAACTATATGTATAAAGTTGTATTTTGAAGGGATTAATTTGCAAAATTGTCGTAAAACCCTAAAACCTATTTTCGGATTGTTTAAATAGACCCTTCCAGCCGTCATTACTAAAATACAGAATTTTGAGATTTGTTTTGGAAGAGCAAGAGGAATTTTTGGATCTCGCAAAAAGGAAGGCTTTTCGTTGGATCTTTTCAATTCAAAGGTGAGTGATATTGTTTTATTTTGATTTGTTTTGTATGAAATATGAACTTTGTTTTGTGGTTTGATTTAAGTGAACAATTATTTGATTGTTGTTTGGCATGTATGTTTATTTAGTACCTTGCATGAAAACGATGCAATGGTTGTTGTTTGTAACATGTATGTGAAATCTAAGAATGTTGAGTAGATCTTGGTTCATAAAATTGTATTGCTAGAAATGCATGTTTATGATTTGAGTATGGTTATGATCAGATGGAGGAACAACTGGATCTTGTGTTTACAAATCAGATTTGGTTTTGGGTTGTGGAAGATATTGAGCATTGAGAAATCCTAATGGAAGAATTAGGAGTTGAGAACATGAGAATTGAGTTTTGAGATATTGGTTGATTGGAGGAAATGTATCTAAACTGAAGATACTTTGAGATTGTTGTTTTATTTGAGTACAAATTATTTTAGTGAACAATAATTGCTTTTGGAAAACCCTAATTTTGATTATCATATACAACCAAAACTAGGCAGTCTGTAGGCCGACAGTCGACTGGTAGACTTTTCAGTCGACTGGTACGACCCAGCTGCTGTGTCTTTAGTTTTCTTAAAAATCCGTTCTGGACAGTCGACTTAGACCCTTTTCAGTCGACTGGTACACTTAGAAATTATTTTTCAAAGTTATCGTAGATTTTTCTCCGGTAAGTCGACTTATGACCTTTTAAGTCGACTTATATTGTATTTTAAGTCGACTTATGACTTTGCAAGTCGACTTATAACACTTAGAATATTTTCTTAAAGATTTCTGGAATTTCTCTCTGGTAAGTCGACTTATGTTTTTATAAGTCGGCTTATGTTCTTATAAGTCGACTTATGTCTCCTTTAAGTCGACTTATGTTTTTTATAAGTCTACTTATGATCTGGTAAGTCATCTTATGACTTTATAAGTCATCTTATATTGTTGGTAAGTCAACTTATGTTTTTATAAGTCATCTTATATTGTTGGTAAGTCAACTTATGTTTTTATAAGTCATCTTATATTGTTGGTAAGTCAACTTATGATTTTTGAAAGTCAACTTATAATACTTAACTTATTTTCTGAAAGTTACTGGATTTATTTCTGGACAGTCGACTGGTGAGTTTTGCAGTCGATTGTAGACACTTAGATCTTACCTCTTAAAGATGTTAGTTTTCACTCTGGACAGTCGACTGGTGAACCTTTGCAGTCGACTGGTACTGATACTTTTCTAAGGTGTTTTGATGTTCTTTAAAAGACTAACTCTTTAAATGTTTTGGATCTATAATCTGCACTTATAAATACTATTCTTCTATAGAACATACGCTTTCACTATAAACTATGGTTGGATTTGGATTATGGAATTTATTAAAGACTTGAGTTTTGTGGAGTTGAGAGATTTCCTCTTGATCATTTGACGATGGATTAGTGAGTTTTGGTTCTATTTGAGATTTATTGAGATAGGCCTGAGGGGTCTTGGTTAGTTGTTGTTTTGAGTTATTTAGATGTTCGCGTGATGAAGGTCTACGGGCCTATTTCCGGATAGGCAGGGAGATGATTCTCCGGATAGGCGGGGTGCATTTGTATGTACCGGGTGTATCAGCACATTTCGTGGGGTACACGGCAGGGAGGTAATTCTCCGGATAGGCAGGGAGGTAATTCTCCGGATAGGCAGGGAGATGATTCTCCGGATAGGCGGGGTGCATTTGTATGTACCGGGTGTATCTGCACATTTCGTGGGGTACACGGAAGGGAGGTAATTCTCCGGATGTTGTTTAGACTGAGTGCATTTGTATGTATCGGGTGTATCTGCACATTTTGTGGGGTACACAGAAGGGAGGTAATTCTCCGGATGTTGTTTAGACTGGGTGCATTTGTATGTACCGGGTGTATCTGCACATTTCGTGGGGTACACGGAAGGGAGGTAATTCTCCAGATGTTGTTTAGACTGAGTGCATTTGTATGTACCGGGTGTATCTGCACATTTCGTGGGGCACACGGAAGGGAGGTAATTCTCCGGATGTTGTTTAGACTGGGTACATTTGTATGTACCGGATGTATTCTTGGTTTTATGCTTGTGTTTTCCAGTTTTCTTACACTTGACACTTTGGCTAACTTCACTTGTTGTTTTCATTTCATGATGTTTTCATGCTTTACATCTTTTGTTATTTCTCATTCAGTTATCCTTGTTGTTCCTACATGCCGTTGATGATTTTATGTTTTATGATTAAATTATGTTGTTTTGTTTTTATGTCACTCACACCATTTATGGCTGACCCCTTTAGTTTGGGGGTTAGGGTTCATCTCTAGCCTCATGTGTTACAGGTTGTTGCTTAGAGTCGGGAGGCTTGGATGCTTGAGTTAGTTTTGAGATAAACTGTCGTAATAGAGCTTTGTGTAAATTTGTGTAAAAAGAAGTATTGTGAAAAGAAAGTTGTAATTCAAGGTGTTTGTAATTCCGCTGTGTTTGAAAAAGATTGTTGTAATAAAAGTTTGGTATAAAATTATTTATGTTTTTGAGCTATGTGTACTATTACATTGAAGATGATGCTGGGATTGTGCCACGTATTTTCTAAGTTATTATATTAGAAATTCGGGGCGCTACAGGTCGCACCTGCATTCTTCAACCCGAAGGGCATTACCCTATAGCAGTAGAGCCCCTGATCGGTAACAAAGGAGGTCTTCGGGATATCCGGGGGAAACATTCGGATTTGGTTATACCCGGAGAAGGCGTCCATGAAGCTGAGCAGCTCATGGCCCGAAGTGGCATCGATCAAGGTGTCGATGCTTGGGAGAGGGAATGGATCTTTATGGCATGCTTTGTTCAGATCCGTGAAGTCGATACAAATTCTCCAAGTTCCGTTGGCCTTCTTAACCATAACAACATTAGAGATCCATTCGGGATAGTTGACCTCTTGTATGAATCGGGCCTTCAGGAGCTTGTCCACTTCTTCTTTTATGGCTTGTTCGTGCTCAGGGGAACATTTGCACCTTTTCTGTTGGACCGGTTTGGACCCCAGAGCAACGCTTAGGTGGTGGACGAGGAGCTCCCCGGAGATTCCTGGCATGTCGGCAGTCGACCAGGAGAAGAGATCATGGTTCTTTCTGATGCATTGGACTATGTCGGAACATAGGGCAGATGGGACGGTTTTGCTGATGAAGAACTTGCGGTTCGGATCCTGTTCGGAAAAGAGCACTTCCTCCAGCTCATCCACCGGTTCGGACATAGGTTGGGCGTTCCCTTGAGGAATCTCAAGAGTTTCGAGGGAGAGGACAGGACCCCCGGTGGAGGTCATGTAACACTTGCGGGCCATCTCTTGACTACCTCTTACTTCCCCTACTCCAGCCCTGGTGGGGAACTTTATCTTGAGGTGATAAGCCGACAGGACGGCCTCTGGGGCAGCTAGGCCAGGTTGGCCTAGAATCACATTATAAGCAGCTGGGACATCAACGACCATGAAGTCCATCGGCTCCGTTTGGATAGTAGAAGTTTTGCCAGCGGTTACGTCGAGGGCGATCACCCCTTTGATAGTCACTGGCACTCCCGTGAACCCATGGAGCGTGTAGCCGGCGGGTTTGAGCCTGTCCCGCGATAACTTGAGTCATCAGAAAGCCGCGAGGAAGAGGATGTTAACGGAGCTACCATTGTCCACCAGTATCCTCTCCACTTTAAAATTTGCCATATGGAGGTTGATCACTAGTGCATCGCAATGGGGGGTTCGGACACCCTCAAGGTCTTCATCTGAAAAAGTGACCGGGACTCCGAGGCCTTTGGGAGGGGGTAAGCCATGTACCGAGTTGACCTCCTTGACGAAAGCCTTTCAAGAGGAGTTGGAGGTGCCTCCCATGGGGCCTCCATGAATGAGATGCAGGATACGTTCCTCTTCGAACTCGGGAGTCTCATCGCGCCTTTCAGAGCGCTTGTTAGCCCCCCTGGGGGGAGGAGGAAGCTCAATTCGGTCCTTTCTCAAAAATTTAGACAGCTGCCCCCTCTGGATGAGGGCATCGATTTCATTCTTCATGGTCCGACAATCATTGGTGTCGTGGCCGTGGTCCCGGTGATATCGGCACCACTTCTCTTTGTCCCTCTTCTTGCCAGGGGTATTCATCTTCGGGGCAGGAGGCAGAACCCCTTCCTTCTCAACCTCCATGAGAATGGTGGAAATGTTGGCGTTAAGAGGGGTGAATTTCTCGAATCTTGGAGGGGGCAACGCTGGCCCCCGTTGTCCTTCTGGAGCTTCTTAGCTCCCTCTTCTTCAGCTGCCTTTCGCCTGGTCCCGGAGGAAGACCCCTCAAAGGTGGGGCGATGCTCAGCTTCCTCAGCCCAGATATACTTCTCGCTTCTGAGAAGGAGGTCGGAGAAGTTTTGCGTGGGCTTCTTGGCTAGGGAGGACCGAAGGCTTGAGTTTAGGACATTTGACTGGAAGGCTGCTGCAGCGACCGACTGGTCGAGGGAAGCAATGGACCTAGCTTCCGCGGTGAAACGCTTCACATAATCTCTGAGCTTCTCACCCTTTTTCTGACTGAGGTAGAGTAGCGAGATACTGGTTTTCTCGGTGCAGCGGCTACTCACGAAGTGGGTGACGAAGAGGGTCTCAAATTGTTCAAAGGAGAATATGGAGGATGGGGCAAGGCGAGAGTACCATTCCCGGGCCGGACCTTTTAGAGTAGCTGGGAAGGTCTTGCACAGTAGAGCATCGGAAGCTTGGTGGATCAACATGAGGGTCTTGAAGCTCTCGATGTGGTCCACAGGGTCTGACTCTCCAGAGTAAGTCTCGAACTGCGGGGGCTTGAAGCCTATTGGAACGGGCGCTTCCATGATAGTTCGAGAAAAGGGAGGTCGGCTTGGACGGAAGGTCCTTCCTCTCAGCTCCTCTTCCTTGTCCAGTTGGCCGAGGCACCTCTCCATCTCGTGGAGACGACGATAGAGAGCATCATCCCTTCGACGGTAGCCAAATGAGTCTCTGGACTCATCTTCGTACGAAGGGATGCGGGGGCTACGGCGACGGTAGCTCAGAGAAGGGCGAGGACTAGGGTTATGATGGCAGTTGCTCGGAGCTTGGGGAGGAGTTAAGGTCCGACGTCAAGGACTTTGGACCGAAGGAGGAGTGGGGCCCCTCTGAGCATTGTTGTTGTCTGGTGGGAGGTTGAGGGCTTGCAAGATGGTTGCTTGAAATTGCTAGAACTCGGCACGGGTGATGGGGGCGGTATCATCCCTCGGGGGTTGCCGACCGGCAGGAGAGTGAGGCCTTCTTCTACGGTGCTCGGGGGACTCTCTCCGTCTTCTACGAGGAGGGGACCTCCTGTAATCTCGGCGATGAGAAAATCACTTATTTGGACGTTCTTGGCGGGAGGCTCCTTCACGGGCCCGCCTTTCATCCAAACGGCAGCGAAGGTCCTCTTCTTTGTGCCGGTTGAGGAGGGTATTGCGGTGGTCTTCGGAAGGCCGGGGATTGTGAGATGCCATTGAATCAGTAGAAGGGTTGTGCACGGGGACGTGGTTACGACGAAGAGGTTGTTTCTGATGGTTGGGACGGGAGACCCCTGCCCCGGCATTCTGGGGCCCGGTCTGACCCCGAGGGGGTTGAAGGTTCTAAAGAGGAAGTTGGTCTTATTGCGGGGGCTGATCTGATTGTGGTGGGAGTTGCCCCTGCGGCTGGACAGTTTAGAGGGGGATCTCCTGTTGCTGTTGAGGAGGAGTGGATCCACGGTTGGACCCCCCGGATCTCAGTTTCCTTGGAGGCATGGCTGGAAATGATCTTAACCAAGGGAAGAGAAAGGATTGCTATTCGTGGGTTCCTACAGACGGCGCCAATCCGTTACCGCTAAATCTGGTGTGGGGGCAAACAAATAGAATTTGTGGATTCTTAGGAACGATGAATAGTCAAACCTGAAACCTCTCCGCCGGAGTTTGACCGTTGACTTCCGCCGTTCACCTGCAAAAAGTGCGATACACCGGGGTTGATCCCGGCGACGCACCCTCCGACGCTCAAGTCAGTAATCAGAAAAGATTATGAATGAGCTTTTACTGGCAAAAAATTGATTACCTCTTAATGGTGGTGGATGGGGGGTATTTATAGCCGCCTTTGGGACCAGTTTAGGAATGAAATCCCTAATTCCCAGTGAAAGGATAGAGCGAATCAGGGCCGTTGATTGAATACAATCAGAAATCCTAATTCTATCCAGTTGGACTGGGTTTCTTGCGGGTTGGGACCCGCACCTAGTTGAGGCGAATCCGTTCGTGGGTTATTGGGCCTTTGTAGAAAAAGACCCAGAACCCATTTCAGACCCGTTTGTAGGTGAAATTACCATTTTACCCCCAAACTTTAAGATTCGTGCCCGATTTGGACGGTTCCGATGTAACCATATTTTTAGCCATATCACTCACCTTATGTGGACATGTTGTCCCGTCAAAGTCATTTTTGGCGTTTGACGATTTTTAAAAATTTTTTTAAAATTTTTTTTTCTCTTCAGACGATACAATATGTAGCGTTTGATCATTTAAAAAAAAGGTCAGACGAAACAATATGTTTCGTTTGATCCCATTAAAAAAAAAGGACGGAACAACATGTTCAGTCCCCTATAATTTGAGAATCGTCAACTTCGTTTCTCAAATATGAGATACAACTATAGCGTTTTTGTCAAAATATGATAAAATAGCAAACGACTGTAAACCTCATTTCTCATAAAAATGAGAAAACGACAAAAATAGCAAACTACTGTCGATGCTCTTAGCATACATGCCACATCAGATTATATATAAAAAGTAGCGTATAAACAAGTGACAACCCAACTGCCATCATCCAACATTTTAAACCCCAACATTGTGTATTTGTGTCAAAACCTCACCCACTCCCATCGCTCAACCCATAAAAATCCGATCTTTCCCAAAAAAAGATCCAACCTTTCCAAATGCTCCGCCACCTCAACTCCCACCGCCGCCACCTCCTTCTCCTCCGCCCCCAAACCCTGACCCCTCTCCGCCTCCTCTCCTCAACCCCAACCCCAACTCCAAACCCCACCTCCGACTCCTCGTCGGAGCTCCGCAAGTACCTCGGCTACACTGCCCTCGTCCTCGGCTCCGCCGCCGCCACATACTACTCCTTCCCCTTCCCCGCCGACGCCAAGCACAAGAAGGCCATCCCCTTCCGCTACGCCCCGCTCCCCGACGACCTCCACTCCGTCTCCAACTGGTCCGGGACCCACCAGGTCCACACCCGCACCTTCCTCCAGCCCGAGTCCCTCCAAGAACTCGAGAAAATCGTTAAAGATGCCGATTTGCAGAAGCAGAAGATTCGCCCCGTGGGGTCGGGGCTTAGCCCGAATGGGATTGGATTGATGAGGGCGGGGATGGTGAATCTGGCGCTGATGGATAGAGTGGTGGAGGTGGATAAGGAGAGGAAGAGGGTGAGGGTGGAGGCCGGGGCGAGGGTCAGCGGGCTGGTGGATGGGTTGAAAGAGTATGGGCTGACGCTGCAGAATTTTGCGTCGATTAGGGAGCAGCAGGTTGGGGGCATTGTTCAGGTAATTCAATTTAGTGTTAGGAATTTGAAGATCTTGTTGAGTCTTTGACACAATCAATATAAACCACCAAGCAAAACTAGATCGCACCAATCAGACAAAGCACATAATAATTGTTTTGGTTGGGGTTTTCACCTTAATCCGGGTGAGGAAGAACCAAGATATTATTTCAACTAGAGAAGATATAAAAATATTACAATTCTCATCACAACTCTCTATCAAGCCTAACTGGAACTTGGTTGCTGCTTACAATGGAGAAACTCTCTCACCCTACTCTCTTCTTCTATTCGGTACTCAATAGAATCATATCATTCTAGGAGCCGTTTATATTGTATTTATAGATCTAAAGATAAATTCTAAGTTGATATCTTGTTACAAGCCATTGGATATTATAGAAGAGATAACCCTACGATAAGAGTCACACGATCTAACTTAAAGAGCAAGTTGGGCTTCTCACGAATCAGCTAGACTCAAACCCAAAACCCATCAACGCCGCAAACGGTCGACTGTCCAACAAGACGGTCGACTGTTCTCCTTGTGGGAAGACATTGTACAGGAGTCGATCGACCGCAACCTCCCTCTGTTGCTGTCGCGGACTATTTCCTTCTTGCATCAACTACGTCTCCAATCGTTTCGATCCCTCCACCGTCTTATCGTCTTCGTATCCAACATCGTATGCAAGACATAAACCCAACAATCTCCACGTTGGATTGTATATGTATGAATTCATGCCTGTGTGATTTGAAACTCTTCTAGACCTTTCTTCTCTACTTTGTAAACAATATGTTTCTACGACTTTTTCTGCTAGTTGAACAAATCTCCACCTGTTTTTCTCCAGCTGTATGCCCCCCTCAAGGACACACCCCTGTTGATGTAATCATGGAGGTGCCATCCTCCACATGAACTCCACCTACATCAAGGCTTTCTCCACCTTTCAACGGTATTCGAACGTTGTAGTCTCGATTCGGTAATTTTAGTGACGGCTTATTAGATGATGCTTTAGGAACAATGAGTTTCTATACACTCGGTTAAGTTTTTCTGCTCCCACAAAGCTGATAGAGGTTGTGCCGACCCTGCCCAATTTTTCTCTTACCCTTCATTACGTTATGACGACTATCCCAAACTGTCAAAACTCCACTTCGAGCTGTGTACCTGCAGCCACGAGCATCAAGAGTACCCAAGAATATCATATTCTGCTGTATCGAAGAAATATGCATAACCTCTTCTAGTGTGAACCCTTTACCATCTGGCGTATCTAATTCAACTGTTCCCTTACCCACTAATTCACAAATATCATCACTCTCCGTTCTCACACTACGGCCTGCTGACGACTTGTAAGTAGAAAACATTTTCCTCTCGGAGCAAATATGAGAATAACTTTCCGAATTAAGATACCAATTTGAATCCACATCTGAAGAACCTGAAACAAGAAGACATAGGTCTTCAAGCCTAACTGGTTTACCTGAATCAGATATGAGCTTGTTCACCTTCTTTAGTTGCACTCTTCTGACTTAATAAGTTGTGACAGTCTCTTGTAATGCCCAACTCCTCTACAATAGTGGCAGCGAATCTTACCCTTGTGTGCCACATCCCTTCCAATTGAAGTATCACCATCCACCGCAAAGCACTCTGTAGAAATAGATCCTCCTTTATGAGTCTTCTGTCTCAGTTCATCTTTCTTCAAACCCTTAATCCCCTGGCTACTGTAAGTGTCTCCTTGGATGACTTCCCGTGTAGCATGGTAGTTATCAAGTGATCATAAAAAGTTGGCAGTGAATATATCAAGTTGAAAGCTTTATCCTCGTTGCTAAGATCATCAACATTAATCGCCTTCAGTTCAGATATTACTTTATTAAACTTCACAATGTGATCTTGAAGATGGGTACCTTTCTTCATTGAGAACCTAAACAGCTTTCTCTTCCAATACATCCGATCTAGCAACGATGCCCCGAATAGTAGATTTGAGTCTCGCCCACAGACTTGCCCCACTTGTCTCCTCAAGAATATTACACTTGCAACCGGATTAAACTCAAGGTATTCAAACAAATCTCATCCCACTTCTCCTGATTCATGTTGGTTGGCTTCTTCTCTTCTAAGGCAAGGTGCAAGTTTTTCTGAACCAAAACATCATACATATCCACCTTCCATATATTGAAGTTGATCTTACCATCAAACCGCTTGATTTTCGTCTTTTGATCTGCCATCTCCTCCAAGAAATTCAAACAAACCCACGAACCTGATTGCTCTGATACCACTTGTTAGGAATCTGAGGATCTTGTTGAGTGTTTGACACAATCAACACAAACCACTAAGCAAAACTAGATCGTACCAATCACACAAAGCACACAAGAATTGTCCCGGTTGTGGCTTTCGCCTTAATCTGGAGGAGGAAGAACCGAGATATTATTTCAACTAGAGAAGGTACAAGAATATTACAATTCTCACAACGACCCTCTATCAAGCCTAACTGGAACTTGGTTGCTGCTTACAATGGAGAAACTCTCCCACCCTCTCATATGAAGTACTATATTCTTCTATTCGGCACTCAATAGAATTATATCGTTCTAGGAGCCGACATTGTATTTATAGATCTAGAGAAAAACTCAAAGTTGATATCTTGTTACAATAGCCATTGGATATTACAGAATAGATAACCCTACGATAAGAGCCACACGATCTAACTTGAAGAGTAAGTTTCGCTTCTTACGAATCAGCCAGACTCAAGCCCAAAACCCATCAGTGTCGCAAACGGTCGACTGTCCTCCTTGCGGGAAGACATTGTACAGGGTCTGTCGACCGCATTTGAGTTGCGGTCGACCGCAACCTCCCTCTTATGTTGCCGCTAACTATTTCCTTCTTGTCTCAACTCCGTCTCCAATCGTTTCGATCCCTCCATCATCTTATCGTTTTCGTATCCAACATCGTATGCAAGACATAAACCCAACATTTAGATCTTCGCAGAACATATCGTAAAGTTATTTAGTTGAGCCTGAATTTTCTAATTTTTACAGAAAAAGTTATGGATACGACACAATTTCTGTCATTCTACTTTGTAATACTTCAATATATGTTTTGTAGTTCAATCTTAATTTTGATTCTTCTGTAATGAAATCTCAATGAAAATGGATAAGGAGTTTTAATGCCTGGCTACTGAGGACCTCAGTTATTAAAAAAAACATTTAAAAAATTAAAAAAAACAAAAAAACAAAAAAACATTGTCTGGGTTGAGGAAATTAGGGTGATTTGTACATCAATTGTTTGTGGTATTGGAGTTTATGCATTGTGGGCAGTAAAGCTGGAAGAAAATGCTGGAGTTGGATTTGAAAATGCTGTCTTTGTCAATTAAGTTTTTAAGGTGTGTTTTGGGATGGAGTGGTAAGGTATGATAACTGAAGTTTTGTGGAGGTATTTCAAATAACTTCAGTTATTACAACTTTGGCTTGTTCTGGATCCTATTGGAAGTGAGATAACTACAGTTTTTCATCCTAAAAGTTGAGATAGGCGGAGTTATCCTAAATTCACTATGACCTAATTTTGTAAATATTGCCAAACACTTTGTTAACAGATTACTAAACTTATTTTTTGGAGATAGAGGTATAATAACCGATGTTAGCATACTCGTAAACCTACTTGAAAAATAACTATGGTTATCCGAAATTTGTTCCCTAGCAGGCCATCATTAATTAATGAAGTGCACTTGTCTGATGGTATTGGAGCTTAAGTAAAACAAATATTAATTCTCTAGTCAGAGTAACAACATAACCTAATCCAGTAATTTGAGGTCAACCACATGAATACTTGTGTTCCACTTTTTTAATGGTCTTATTCTCTGCAGATTCTTAGTACCTAACTTGTCCCAAGTCAGTATAGTTCTTTGCTTTTTTAACGTAGAAATGGACAAGGTGTAGTTGCCAACTGGCCACATTTCTTAGGGTGAAGGGTCTAATGATAGAAAGTCGAATAATTGAGGAGTGGGATGAACAAAAAGTCATAAGCAAAGAATTACATCTAAAGCATCCTTCTGTTCTAGGCACATTAAGTCCCAAATTTGCACACATATTGGACAATTTTGAGGACCAGTGAGAAATCCACTACTCTGGTTTAGTTAGATCTCAGGGGCTCTTAGAGTAGGACTATTTGAAACAAAGGAGAAGTTATATCAAAGCAAGATTAACAGTTTGGGTTAGTTAGATTTCACGGGAAGCACATACTGGGTCTGTTTGAAAAAAGCGTAGGTTTCATCAAAAGACAGTTAGATCTCAAATTTTCTCTTTTTTTCTTCATAAATTGTTATCTTCAATGGTAAGACCTTTCTAAGTTCATGTCGTCTTATTTTGGAATTTCCTTCTTTTCTCCTTCTGTTGTGTGCAGAAGGTTGTTGTGTACACTTACAAGTCCATGTTGCATGAACTTACAACTAGTTAACAAGCTTTTATTTAGTAGTATTGTTTATGGATTAACTTTATAAAAATATCTGGAAGATGAAATCTCATTCTACAAGTTGATTGCCTATAGTTGACCTTGAATTTCTTTTAGCATATACTACTCAAAATTTGTGCATCCTTATATTATTCGTGTACATCTTCCATATGATTAGGTATCAATGTCTCCCACACTAACTTGAATTTGCACATTTGCTTGTGCCGACAAATCATGGGTGGAATTTCTTCATTTTCGGTAGTTTGATTCACGTATATCTGTTTAGACCTCAGTAACTCTTGCAAAATTTGGAATTCCACTTGGCCAGGTTACTTAATTGTCTACATGTTGGATTCATCCTTGACCTGGCTTACTCATCCAACAATCTATAATTCCGTGAGCCCACAATCTATAAATTCCGTGAGCCCATGCATTGAATTTCCCCTTAGCAATGCATATTCTTTATTGAAACATTATAATCGAGCTGTGAGCTCTCATTTTTGACTTGTGGAGTTGCAAACGATGAAGTAAATCTAACTCGTGGGGTGCTTCCCATTTATCTTTCAACTATACATATCGAGTCAAGATGAACCAATTTACTTTCTTTAGTTCACTTGGAGGCTCATTTATTCATTTAAATCTCTCTTTCATCAGGATTGCTTCTGAACTTTTTTCCTTGTGAACTACATGAACTTCATAAAGTACCCACAATTTATAATTCTGTGAGCCCATGCATTGACTTTCCCCTGTGGTAGTGCATATTTTTTATGTGAATTGTTGTAATTTGTCTCTGTTTGATTAGACATCCATAGAAGATGAGGTTAGAATGATGTAGGAGGGTATTTTAGTCATTTTTATCCAGTTCATTGAAGAAAATCAAATACTTGCCACCCTTTTGATGTCTTCTAACAAGGGGGTAACTAAAAGGTGGAACACATTCCGTTAGGGGCAAATACAAAAATACAGACTTCTAATTAGGGGAGGGGAAAATAGGAAAATACACATTTGTGAGGGTTATATATGATATTCACTCATTTACGAGGGGCATTCATGTTAAAATCCAATTTGATATGACATGTATGTAACCGTTGAAGCTTTTATGTCATATGCTCTGAGTTCAGAACACCAAACAACTGCACTAACATACTACTATTCTCTACCAACCGGTACTTTAGTGTAAAAGTACTTGGTATATGAATAATGTTTGTTGGAGAAATGGTTCGAGTTGATTAATGATATTTAATATGCCTACAAATAGGAATGTGCATCCCAAAGCATGTCAAGTATGATCTTTCAGAATTTTAATAGATTGAATTTGCACATATCAAAGCATGCATCTCAGAAATCGATTATAGTACTCCTTTGACCTAGTATTAGGACCCAATCTAGACTCATGCCGCACAGGCTCAAATGCATTGTAATATAGATTCAGCTTATGGCTAGAGACTTAAGGCAAAGAAATTACATGACATCTACTGAGGTTTTTTTTTTTTTTTTTTTTTTTTTTTTGAGAACTACAATAATATGATTATAGTTTTGTAGCTTGTAGAGAAAGACTTTTTATAGTCTCATGTAGGAAAAGGAACCGAACAGAATGATGCCAGGCATGGAAAAAGAGAGACGAGAAATTGCAAACTCGAATCTCAAGTAGGTAAGATTTTCATGAAAGGGTTTGAACCCTGTTTGAACAACTTTCTTCCTTCTTCTCCACCAAAGATGATATATATTTCGAAATAATCTGGCATCCCTTCTACAATTCAATACAGTATCATGTACCCTCATAGATATATATTTCCTTTTACGCAACCTTCATTGCCCCCCACTTTGGACCCATCTTACTCATCGAAAATGACAAAGGTTCTTCTTAAGACCTATGTCTCACATGATTTTCTCGAAATTGCAAGTCATGTGAACATCTTTTCCTTACCATTATTGTCGTTATCATATTGTTATGATGTAGTGTATATCCATCCCAAATTGCCACATTAATCAACCCCAACAACGTATCAAACCCTCACCCACTAGTGATGCTTTCGGATCGGATACGGATCGGATATTGTCTATACCAACATCCGTATCCGCATTTCCAAGACGGATATGGATATGACTCGGGAAAAAAAATTCATATCCGTATCCGCAAATTTTGGATACGGATGTGAATCGGATATGGTCTCCCGGATAATGAATACGAATTCGGATATCATAGATATAGTTTTTGCTATATTTATTTTCCTTAACTAATACTTAGATATGTATATAACTGAAATGCGTGCATCAATTTTCATATCTAATAAAAGATAGAAAACAACACAACAAAAGAAGTTAAGAATTTTTTTTTCATATACGTACAGCCTGTATAAAAGTGAATATAGTATGCACTTACCTGTCTATTTTGCATATGGTTTGAACCTGACTTCTTTAACTATTTTACTAGGATAAGAATGCACCACCGAACAAGACAACACTTGGTGTTGCAAATTTGCAATTTTGAAGAAAAAACTGAACTGCAACCGACAAATGAAAAGACTGTAAATAATGCAACATTCACATCTCAATTAACAGAATAAAAGTTCTAACAATTCCAAAAATAACAACAGAAAAAGAACAAGAAACGCCAACCAATTTATTAAAGCTGCACTCATATTTATAATCCTAAGATAACAAACAGTCATCAACAAAGTGTTCACGATATAACAATCACAAGATACTAAACCCTAAGAATCCATTCAAACTACTAGTAATTCATTTGAATAGGCTCACCTATTGATTCCTGAAGGCACATTCTCAGATGACATGATCACAGCTAGTATGTCTTTGAGATATGATGACTCCTGTTTTTTTTCTTTTCAAAATCAAACAAACAATTATCAATTAGAACTTAGCATTTCAAAGTGAAATTAAAAAAAAAACCAACAGCAAAATATCCAAATGCTCAAATAAATTTGTAACTTAATTTTTTTGAGTAGATCATATTCAGTCATCCTAGGCATACAGTAGTTTGTAATTATCAATTTCACCTCATTCTCCTGCAAAATACCACATAACCCAAATCAGCATCACAAACTTTATGCCAAATTAAACCGAAAACAAAAATAATCTAATAACAAGACATTTACTTGTTGATAAGGAGAAACCAAAAACTCCAAAGCCTTACTCCCAAAATCCAAGGTTTTAAATTTCGGATTTCGAACTGGCAAGGGGTGTTTCGTTTCGTATTGGAGATATCGGAGATCTCGAAAAAATGTGATCATCTCGGATGTTCATTTCGGACACTCAATAAACATATTCTTTTTGTTACTAAACAAGATGTTATATGTTTTACATGGCATTTATCATATAAATATTGTATAATGTAACTAATGATATGAATTAATCACAGTAAATATTCGCAGAATTTAACAACATAAAAAAATTATAATATGAGTATATAACTAAATTGAATTTGCATTGATTAGAAAAAAATGTATTAGTTAATGGACTTACTTGACTTTGCATATACATAAACAATAGGGAGACAAAATCCTCGCATTATCTTAGCTTAAAGTCCTATAATGAAAGACTTATATGCAAAAATTAAAACAAAAAAGTTATATATCCACAATAATATGAGCGTCGATTTCGGCCGATATTTCGATAATATTTCGGCCGATATATCTGCAATTTCGGCTGAAATCTACACATTTCGGTCCACAACGATATAAAGTATAAAATTAGTGATTTCGTATCGGCAAGCTAGCCGAAAGGAAATTTCGGCCGAAATTTAAAACAATGCCAAAATCAACTGTTGTGATTGAAGAAAAAATGAAACACAATAAATCAATTAAAAAAAATCAACAACTGAGCAATACTGGGTTTGGTCTCGGAGTTCATACCAATGACGATGACGAGAGGGATGAAGCCGTAGTGGGTGAACACCTTCGCCTTCTTCCTAGGCAGTTAAAATCGGTTTTTGGAACTAATCGGTGTAGGAGCGATTAGTGAATAATCGGTTAATCGAAAAATAATTGTGGATTAAATGAAAAAATCATTATATATATATATATATATATATATATATATATATATATATATATATATATATATATATATATATATATATATATTCTCATTATGGAGCAACCCTAAATCCTAACATAAACTATTATGAAATTATCAAATCGGAACATATAGCTATAGAGAAAAAGAAGATAGTACTTGGTTTGAGCTGAGTTTGGATTCTGGATGTGGGTCCGGTCGGATTTGCTGGTCGGTTTCATCAAACAAAAATAATCGGGGAGCAGCGCGAGCTGCAAGAGGAGGAATTGCAGCAGATCCGGGCCGGGTCGAGTATGCGACGGCACAGGAGGAGCGACAGCGGGTCAGATTTGGGTTTGCTCGAGGAAGAAGAGAACCAGTTTGGGTTTGGGTTTGGGTTTAAAGAGAATCAGTTTGGGTTTGGATTTGTGCGAGGAAGAAGAAGAAAGCGGCGACATGTCGGGTTTGTGTTTGCGTGAGTTCCAGAAGGGGGTTGAATTTTGGATTTGGATTTGAGCTTGGACCGGATTGAGCCCAAATAATACAAACGACCATGAAAATTAGAGGAGATTTAATCGGTTAATCGTCCACTTAAAATCGGTCGATTAACCACTAATTGGCCGATTATACTCGATTAAATCGCTAACTATTGAAATATTATAAATCACTAAAAAATTGATCTCTTAGCATCCGATTAGCAATTAATCAGGGATTAATCTGGCGTAATTGGGAATTTTAACTGCTTAGCCTTCTTCATCGCCTAGGTCGTCCACTGCTTCACCAATACGAACTTGCTCATTCTCGTTTGATCCTTTGATCGCCTTCCTTTTCCCTTCCCCTTCGATGTATCCCACGACGCCATGGATGCTGCCTGAAATGGGTGATTTCGAGATCAGGATTTAAAAAATCCTAGAAATAACGATTTGGGGATTTTGAGGTTGTAGACTATGAGGATGGGTGGAGGAGAAGGTACGATACGAGGTTAGTCGAAGATCCCGACGACGATGAGATCGGATTTCGAAGGGAGAACTGGAGAAGATGAGAATCGGGTTGGGGACTTGGGGTTTTTCCAATTTGGGGATTTCGTTTAGGAAATAGGAAAAGTCTTAGTATATGTATATAACTATATAAGTATAATATAAAAGTAATTAAATAAATATATTATAAATTAAGCGGATATCCGTATTCAATCCCCCTTTTTTTAAGGATATCCGCAACTGTATCCGTATCCGAAATTTTTAGGATTTGGATATCCGTATTCGTATCCGCCCGGATACAGATTTTTCATATCCGCATCTGCAAAATTTTTGAATTTGGATACGAATCGGATCGGATATATTCTTATCCGAGAGCATCACTATCACCTACTCCCAACACTCTCCCAAACCCCCCATAGAAATTCTACTTTTACCCATAAAATCTAGTCTTTACAAAAACAATCCCATTTGAACAATGTTCCGCATCCTCTGCTCCCACCACTGCCTCCTCTACCCCCATCCACCACTGGAATCCCCATCCTGGTACCCTTCTCTGCCTCCTTTCCTCAACCACCGCCTCCGACTCTTTCGACCCCCCCCCCCCCCCCCCCCCCCCCCCCCCCCCCCCCCCCCCCCCCGCGACGATGCCATGCATGAAGCCATCCCCTTCTGCTATGCCTTGCTCCCTGGAGGCACCCATCAGGTCCATTACCCACACCTTTCTGTAGCCCAAGGCCCAAGAATTAAAAGAAATGTTAAAGATGCTAACTTGGAAAGGCAGAGTATTAGGCAGGTGGGATCGAGGCTGATCCTCGATGCGATTGTGCTGACAAGGGCTGGGATGATGTAGTTTGAAGGAATGCTAGAATTGGATTTGAAAATGCTATCATCGATGTGTTTGGAATGGGGTTAAGGGATGATAACAGGGGTTGGGTGGAGTTATCTCACATAACTACAGTTACCATAACATTGGGCTGTTTGGGACCCATTCAGAGTCATCGGTTATCCCATCCAATAGTTGAGATATGGATTTATCTCCATTATGACCTGATTTATGTTAAAATATTGCCGAACACAGTTAAATAACAAAATAAATTTATTTGTTAAGTTGGCAATATGGGTATGATAACTTCAATGAGGCCTGGCCTGCTCTAGCACTCACCCATCCATTTATTTTTTGAAATTTACATATTTCTCTAGAATATAATGCAATGGGGACTTGGTTGCAGGCCATTAAGTGATTGAGAAAAATCTTGATTATTTGCTAAGCAGTTGCAGTGTACATCTGATTTGACTTACACATTTGCATGGGTTTACCGAGCTAGCGGTAGACACTATACTGTGAGCTAACCCCCCCATCTCATACTATAGTTGATACTTTATATCATTCTACAATCTCGGCAACTAGCAGCATCCAATGGATTAACATATTTATTGGTTTCTATGCACTTCTTTCATCTAATTACATAATTATCATCATTTCAAGCATGATGCACACATATCCTACATCCTATATATTGAATATTTGTTGATATTTACTGATTTACAATAAGTCCCCTCCAGTTTTAAATAAGTTCATTCTTTCTAATGTAGAGGAGCCTATTCCATTAGTTAGGCCTCTAATTGTTGATGAGAAAGTCCCAACATTTGGGCAGTCAACTTGTACATTTATTTTTTAAGAGTCCTTTTACTACTAGGTAAGCAAGTATGGCATGTGTAGCTTGCATGGTCTACCTCAGCTAGTACTGAGAATGTCACTCTAGTCAAGTGTTTAGTTCAATAACATAACTATTGCACTCATATACGAGTTCTATGTTGTAGAACCTTTGACTTGAAAAGAGTGGTAAATAACTAGCAATTTGGATTATAGATGGTATCAAAAGATAAGATTCTTTTGATGATAGTTAAGCTTCAGAAATAATTCACCTTGTATGATATTATTTGGTTTGAGCGCCACCTATCAAGGGGGATCTCGAAGGTTCCCTCCGCAGATATTAGTATTTTGATGTTAATGAATGGTTTGAGGCAACATCTCTTTCCAAAAACAACCTTATCTCCTAGCCTATTTTAAGACATCCAGCAATTTTGTATCTATTACGTGATTATTCTTTCTGATAAATGGAAAACATTTTCTCTGAAATTTTAAATGATAGGTATAGATGGCACTAAATGTTTAGAGATCCTTCGACATTTTTTTTGGTTTGAGAATCCCCTTTGCCATTGCTGTAATGCATATTGGGAGTTTCAAATTCATGACCTCAGCTCGCACTGGATGTGGGACTGTGGGAGAGTTCATATGCATGAGCTATGGTCAGTATGTATTACTGGATATGATAGCTTAGACAGTAAGGAGGTAGATCTGAGTCAAATGAACAAGTTGATTGCAGTTACGAATTTGCTGATCCACGATCAGCATCTTTTTAAGCGTGTGAGTTTCTCCATGAGGTCTTATTCTATTTTCAGCCTAATTATTTGAGCATCTTAAAATGAATATATACTTTCAGATATATTCTGCAAAAAATATGGAATATGCAGTTGATAATTTTCTCCTTAACCTGCTACTTGTGTTTTGTCGTCTTTCTATTCATCTTTTCCATCTTCTTAGCGTCCACTGGTGTGCGGGTTCTTTTTCTCTGTTTGTGAGAATTGACTTTGCATTTGACATTTCCATTAGTTGTCACATTGATATTGAGTTATAATCTCTTTAGTGTTTCAGAATATAGCAAAATATGATGCATTTTGCACATTCATTTATCTCCAGGTTGGTGCCCATGGAACTGGTGCAAGATTGCCTCCTATTGACGAACAGGTTATTAGTATGAAGTTGGTAACCCCTGCAAAGGGGACTATAGAGGTTTCAAGAGAGAAAGATCCTGAACTATTCTATTTAGCACGTTGTGGTCTGGGTGGTCTTGGCGTGGTTGCAGAAGTCACCCTACAGTGTGTTGATCGACATGAGCTTGTTGAACACACTTTCGTGTCTAATATCAATGAAATCAGGAGAAATCACAAGTAAGTTTCTGTACTGAACACTTTCTTGTGTTGAAAATCATCTAGGTGTTTGCTATTCATATGAACAATTAAGTGTTATTAAGAAAGTCTCGGTTTAAGATTAGCAAAAACACTTTTTAATAGTGCTAAAAGTGAGGCGTGCTGAGAAAAGAGGGAAAACTCCAGCTTCGGGGATGGGCTTTGCCCCCAATTTGTTTTTACTAAGTTTATTAAAAGCTAAAGTTTATAAAAAATTTATTGTGCACTTAATAATGTGTTATTAAAGTGCTTTTCGGGACTTAAAAAAAACCAAGTAACATGTTAATAAAGTAATTAAAAAAACTAACATGTTATTAAAGCAATTTTTTTTCTTGTTCACTTAAGTTTGTGGTTTCTCACTACCTTGTAAAATGAGGATTGAACAATCAATTTTTTAACCATTGCAGGAAATGGCTTTCTGAAAACAAGCATATAAAGTATCTGTGGATTCCATATACCGACACAATAGTAGTTGTTAAGTGCAATCCTCTTTCAAAGTGGAACAATCCAAAGTTCAAATCAAAATACAGTATAGATGAAGCACTGCAGGATTTGCGAGATCTTTATCATGATTCACTTGAGAAATATAGGCAAGTCCATGAACTATAATGTTTTATTCATGTAAATGTTGTAATTTGTGCTTCTCAGAACAACCACCAGAGTATTAGTGGCTACATCGTACATGAAATAAATTGCCCAGTATGTATAATATAAGTGCAAATCCATAGTTTTTCCAAAATTATTAAAATACAACTATTCAAATTTTTATGTTCCTAGATTTGTTTCATAGAGTTAACATTCAGTTTGTAGGTACTTGCAGTCCTGCAGTAGGTAATGATGAGCCAGAAGTAAATGAGCTTTCATCCACTGAGTTAAGGGACAAGCTTATTGCCCTCGATCCTCTAAACAGAGATCATATCATAAAGATCAACCAAGCAGAAGCTGAGTATTGGAGAAAATCAGAGGGGTATCGGGTGGGCTGGAGTGATGACATTCTAGGGTTTGATTGTGGTGGGCAGCAGTGGGTCTCTGAGATTTGTTTCCCAGCAGGAACCCTATCAAAACCGAGCATGAGGGATTTGGAATATATGGAAGAGTTGAAGAAGCTTATTGAGAGTGAAGAGGTACCAGCACCGGCACCTATAGAGCAGCGGTGGACAGCTCGCAGCAGGAGTGTCATGAGTCCAGCGTCAAGCTCTGGGGATGATGATATATTCTCATGGGTAACATTTTATGTCAAGCTATCTTTTCTATTTGTATTTCTTACATGTTAATTCCTGAAATTAGATGTATTTATATATTATCCCCTAAAATGTTATATTTATTTATTTTCCTCTGGAGTCTAACATGGAATTTCAGTTATCTCCTTCTGACAGTTGCCACATATGCCTAATGTTGCCTGTGAGATATTGCAGTTGTCATGCCATCTTCTTCCTTTCCACTCTCTTTCCAAACAACCTATAACATTAATACTAGAAAAGTAGAAATCCTTATCTATATTATCAAGTGAGGATGAGAAAGGTGCAGGTGAATCTATATTTATTTGAGGAAGAAGGAAGTTGTGGGTATTGAAGAAGGATAACCCTAAATTGTAGAATAGTGTTGAGTGATGGGCTTCATTCCTTACAGTAATGGAGCTTTTTTTGTTGTGTGTGGCTGTGCGGGTTGAGAGGAGATTAGGAGAGAGGGGCACTTCAAGGGGAATGTTCAATACACTTATTTGGAGGAAATATGTTAAACAATTTGGTCCCTCAATTAATGGGGGTATTTCCGATTTAGTCCCCAAAATCATAGTATTTCAATTTGGTCCCCTAAATTGTAGAATAGTGTTGAGTGATGGGCTTCATTCCTTACAGTAATGGAGCTTTTTTTGTTGTGTGTGGCTGTGCGGGTTGAGAGGAGATTAGGAGAGAGGGGCACTTCAAGGGGGAATGTTCAATACATTTGGAGGAAATATGTTAACAATTTGGTCCCTCAGTTAATGGGGTATTTCCGATTTAGTCCCCAAAATCATAGTATTTCACCTGTTCACTCCCTCATTTTCACCTTTTGTCAATAGGAGCCTTTAGATCACCCCAGAAACTGAGCTCTCCCTAGCGTTTGACTGCACGAAAGTCGAATTGGGAATTAAATTGGTGAAGTCATTCAAATTAGGGGACCAAATTGCAAATATAGGGATTTGAGGAATTAAATTGCAAATACCCATTAATTGAGGGACCAGATTGCAAAAAAATCAATAAATCTAATTCTGAGCGATGATATGTAAAAGTATTTTAGTTATTCTCTGGAATGTAGTGTTTTACTAGCTTGCAGGTTTTTATGCTTTTTTCCGTCCATGAATGATATTGCAGTCACATTCTTTGTCATGCAATTTGTTATGGAAAGAATACTTAGCAGCCCCTGTATTTTCTGTTACTTAGGTAGGTATAATTATGTATCTCCCAACACCGGATGCTCGACAGAGAAAGGAGATAACAGAAGAGTTCTTTAATTATAGAAGGTTGGTGCAAAGCAAGCTTTGGGATGAATATTCTGCTTATGAGCATTGGGCTAAAGTTGAGGTATTACTCAGTTAACTCCACTGGTGGTGGTTGTCAATTGTATCAATCTATTGAATTCCTTCAGTCAAAAGAATTGGAAATGTTCTCAACAGTTATATTAACGGGCGTTCGTTTTCCTTCATTACATCGTGATGACACTGTTCAATTACTATAACTACAATTTATTTTAATTTATCACATTATTCATACTACATGGCTCCAGAAGGGCGAGTGGTTGTGTGATCCCAGCCCAGAAATATATTTGTTATAATTAGTTAATCTTACTGTACAAAGAGGCATATCGTAACTGGTTAATCATGCACAATCTTACTGGTCTAAGACTCATATCATAACTGGTTAATCTTACTGATGAGGACATCAATTCTCTTTAGTTTAGTATTTTATTTCATTACCATATTTGTTTTTGGCAATTATAGCCATATGTAATCTTTCTTTTATGCATTAGAATATTTATGAGATTTTAGATTATTTTGAGATTTGTTTCAAGATTTGTTTTGAGCCTATATATAGATCTTGAGATTAATGAGAGGATATGCTAGTCTTGATTAAAAATTATTGTGTTGAATTTTGCTCTTCTTCTCTCCTATGTGTGATTCAATTGAGATCCAGCTGATTAGGGTTTGTGATAAATCCTAATACAATTTTAGGATTTGTGATAAACTCTAAAATTTACCCCAAATTAAAAATTTCCCAAATAAAATCAACCTAACCCTAATCCCCAAATCAAAATAACCCAACCCCTAATCCTCTTCAACCCAAACCGCCGAAACCCTAGCCCCATCGAAACCACGTCCTTGCATCCCCATCCCGACCCAGTCACTCCCGCACTTCCCCCGTCTTCTACCTCCCGACTGCACCTCCAAAATCCCGAACCCACTCCACCTTGCATCCCTACTCCCTGCTTCACTTTGCACCATCGACAACCCAAACTCTCGAACCCATTGCTCACCCCGACCATCGCCAGCCGATCACCTCAACTCCTGAACCCATTGCTCACCCCGCCACCGCCAGCCGATCACCTCACCCTACACCCATCGACACCCCGAGCACCTCTCCATGTCTCCGTCTCTCCATCTCTCCCCGTCGTCTCCTGCTCCGTCTCTGTTTCCGTCGCGCCGACCGAAGACAGTAGTCAGCGATGCCAGCCCAGATTTGCCAGCGCGCTGCCGTCTCAGGCCGCACCTTCCCTCTCCCTTTTGCTGCAGTTGTTGTGTTTCTATCTGACTGTTGTTGCTGATTTGTTGCATTCCGCATTGCTGTTCAACCCGAGGCCTACGCTGAGTTCTTCGAACCCTCAGTATACTCTTCCAATTTACAAATATTTGTGTTATACTGCTTTATCAATTATCATCTCTATTATATTATCTGATTTGCCTGTCGTCCACAAAAAATAATTGAGATTGAGTGTCCCACTTGCTTGATTAGAGTACGAATCAATATTGAATCTTTTACTTGCTAAAAACACTTAGGGATTTAATTATTGATTGTTAGAATTGAATTATTAATTGAGATTGTTAAACATGATACAGTTCTTGAAAATCCATCAAACCGATTAACTGTTTAAAATTTCTAACTTTGATCCGCACTACGTGTTGGTAAAATTAATCCATTAAGAATCTTGGAAATTTTCTATTTTAGGGTTAGTTTTACTTCACTTACACCTGCAGTGACATGCTAAAGATATGAAGTTATGAAGGCTTGCACCTATACATGCTGTAGAGTTATTGAAAACTAAAGCTGAGAAATATTTTAAGGAAAAATAAGTAGATGTTTTTCAGGGAGATAAAAAAATATTGTATATATCACATGGTTAAATATGGATGAGATAATTATGGAGAAAAGAGGGAGGAAAATAACTGATGATGGCTAACCAAATTAGTAACTAAATTTACCTATACCCATGTTTGCTTTTATGTTTATGAAGTTTTTCCATTTTTTTTCTTTTGTCTCGGTTAAGGGCAAATTTGATGGACAAATTCTGTTTGGAATGTTCTGAAGCTCAATACACTATAGGAATACATGTGCACTACTCATTCATTGAGGCGGCCAGTTCTTACGCACATTAGGAATCTGTCAAAATCTTTATAATGTGGTTCCTAATAACGTTACTAATTCACAATGGTATCCCTCAGTTGCATGTGAAGAAGAAGAACATGTGAAATGAACATTTACTCAGAATTCTAGTTATAGGTTATGTTAATGTGTCCATAGTTCCGGTTTTTTCCTTAACGGGTATTTTATGCTGCAGATTCCAAAGAACAAAGATGAACTAGTAGAGCTTCAGACAAGACTGAGTAAGCGATTTCCGGTTGATGCATACAACAAAGCACGCAATGAGCTTGACCCCAACAGGATTCTCTCTAACAGAATGCTGGAAAAGCTTTTCCCATCATTGGAGACTACTGTTTGAGGAATATGTAATTATTTTCTCGTCATATTGGAGGAATTAAGAGTGTTTCTGTGCCTGGAGTTTTCATCTTTTTGTCAGTCTTTGTTTTAATTATAAGTTTATGTGCTTGTAATTCTTTTTCTTCCTTTCTTTCAGTTTTCTCTCTTCTTTAAATAAATTTAAGGGAGAGAATTCTCTCCCTTCTTTTCAATATGTTTAAAGGTGTTTGCCAATTTAACTATCATGGAAGTGCCTGTAACAGTGTCCAGGTTGCTTTTCTGTTTTCTTTGGCAGTCTGCTTCGAATTACGGGCATTCCTAGTGTAAGGCAGCAAGGGTGTCAAAAGGGTCGGATTCAGATTGGTCCTAGAAGATTAAACAGTCTATCATGTAAGATCTACTTGATTTAGTTCACTGAAATCTGAAAAGAAGTTGGAGATTGAACGTGATCAGTATTGGATTTGAGAACATTGAAAATAGCAAATAAATTTGAGAGTACCTTTTCCTTTGTAGTCGTAGATGTCTATTGCTGAGGTATATCAGATGCAGATTTGGTTATGTACAACCTTCATATACATATTTGTAATTCTATGTGCATATCTTGGTGAATCGCCCAATGTATTAGACAGTGGATTTATTCATGAGACTATTTTCTTCTCAACAGAGCTCAGTAGTTTTAAGAGACATCAACTGGTACAGAGGAAGGCAGCTGATGTCTCCATCAAGAATTAATAACCTTAATATACTAGACTATATTGTAAGATTAACTTACATATCTTGATGATGTTCTGATACGTTCTGCTTGGGTTGCTTGAAATTTTGAAGCACTGCTTGGCTGATTAAGATTGTGTGTTCAATTGTGGTGGATGTTGTCCAGGTTCTTTGTTTTTACACTTTGAGCATTCAGTCGAGTTTTACGCTGCTTGCTGTTTGTTGACGACAATTTGAAAAGCTTTAGCTTGGCAGGCTGACTCTGGATTTTGATTTCTTTGGATCTAGTTTTTCGCACTTTTTGATCAGGTGTTTATCTGGATGGCTAAACTAATGTGAAATATGATTATTGTCGGTGATTGTCCGTTCACTGTCCCAGCGAGCAAGTTTTGACCAATACATCTGATGGTTCATGCTCTGTACGGTGGAGAATAAAGTGTATGTTGCATCTCAAAGCATAATTTCAGCATAATCTTCTTGAATTTTGAGTAGACATGCAAGCATATTTAGAGCGTGTTTCATGTTTGATCCTTTGACTAGGGCCTTTCTACATGTATCTTATAGAGAATATAGGAGATTTTTAGACCTTTATTCTCAGTAGGCGTGAAATATAGATAATTTGCTTAAGGGTCTGTTTGGTTCAGGGGAGGGGAGGGAAGGGATTTTAATGGAGGGGAGGGAAAGGGAGGAGAAGAATTTTAATGGAGAGTGAAGACTGTTTGCTTCAAAGGAGGGGAGAGGAAGGAAAATAATTATCTTCTTATTTGGTTCACAAGTGGTTCACAAGGAGAAGGAAGAGATTTTATAATAAAATTACTTTTATATCCTTCTACAAGGTAAATTGGTTCAGGAGAGATTTTACACTCCTTCATTTTGCTCATCTCTCCTCCTAAAAAATAAACCAAACAATAAAAGTTTTTAAAAAAATCCTCTTCTTTCCTTCTATTCGTTCCCCTCCAACCAAACAGTGCCTTAAGGATTGTTTGGTTCCAATTTCCAAGTCATTCAGATTGAGAACACTATCTTAAACATTCATGTTGGATTGTTGGAAGATGTACTTTTTCTTGAATAACTTGAACCATTGGATAGAGTGGGGCAACTTGATCCTAGGTGAATCCTATGAACCATTGTTGATAGGATATTTTCTCATACTGGCCTTTGTCTTGTCACTCTTTGGCGGAGCAGACTCTTACCCATTATCCTCTTCTTAGTCATGTCAACCTGAAAGATGCACATACATAGAGCTTTCAATTGTAATGTAATGTGATGTGCCCCCTCCCTCTCCCAAATTCCCTCAACCTCAAATGAATGAGCTTTTGTGATATGTGCCCCCTATTCTCCTAAATTCCCTCACCTCAAATGAATGCCCCTCAGTTCCCCTTTTTAGGTCAAGCATATCTTATCTTTTAGAGCATCTGTCCTTGACCCAAATTTTGGGTATTCGATAAATAGAGATGAAAAAAATAGGTTTGCGCTATATTCGTGCCAAAAAATGGATATTCATAAATTTTAAAATCTCAGACGAAAAACGAATTATCGTCTGAAGAAAAAAAATCAAAATTTTTATAAATTATTGGAACGAACGAAAAAAGATTTAAAATCTCAGACGAAAAACGAATTTTCGTCTGAAGAAAAAAAATCAAAATTTTTATAAATTATTGGAACGGACGGGAAATCTTTTTCCGTCCCTCCAATTTTTTAAAAATAAAAAAATCAAAACAATTCGGCGGGATTTTTTCCCTCGTCCAAGAATTAGGAATCAGGTGGGTTTAAAAAAAAACAAAAAAAAAGGATTGGACGGGATTCCTTCCCTCGTCCAAGGAATTAGGTGGGTTTTTTTAAATTTTTTTTCGATCAGACGGGAAATCTTTTTCCGTCCATCAATTTAATTCAACTGAAATCTTTTGGGACGGAAAATTTATTTACGTCCGATACTTTCAAAACAGTAAAAATCCTTTCCGACGAATTTTTTTTCCCGTCCGATGCAACAGACGATAAATCGTCTTCCGTTTGCTATATTTTTCAAAATCCTAAATCTTCTGTCATATTTGGCAGTCTACTGTTTTTCATTTTGGGTTTTTGACCAACGACTAGAAGGATTCTTTTCTCATCGTTTGGAAAAATTGGAAAAATAGCCCAACGAACTACAGATGCTCTTACACCCCTACCCACCCAGCAGATCATTGGCTTTGCATTATATCATTTCCAATTTAAAGATTTTTTTCAGACAGGTCACACACAAAATTTCTAATTTCAAATAAGTCATCCACAAATTGATATTTTCAAAAACTCCACCCCATAATGTAGGGCACATTCCAAAAAAAATACATTGAGTTAACTATTGAGTTAACTGGTGTCAACTTTATTGGGAATTTTCCAATATGTTTGAGTGAAGGTAAAATATCTAAATTACCTCTTATCTTTTATCTTTTAACCCTAGCCGCGGTTGATAAGGCCACCGGTTGGTGGTGGTCATATGTGATCTCTAATCTCTAATCTCTAATATTATAATGGGAGAGTTGAGGTTGTCATTTGTAGGCAACCTGTAATTTGTAGACATTCAACCATTTAATCTCAACCATTCATTTTTAAGTGAGAATTATATTAATCATTCATTTACTCAATTATTGTTAGTTACCATAATATCATCAAAGTTCAAATTTATTTATGACATAATTATTTATAAAAATGTCATTCATATAAAATAAAGTTTATGCTATTAAGGGTAATTTGTAAAGAGTATGTGATGAGTAAATAGAGGTCTTAAGTTCGAGATAAGATTATGTCTTATTATTTACTATATAAATTGTTTTAAAATTAGAATGTGTATTATACGTGCAAACTACTAGTTTAAGATAAGGAGAGAGATTGAGAGGTCAAAGAAAGAATAGTCATTTGACTGTCAGAGTTTGGATTTAACTAGAGGCAACATAGTGGTCGTTTTGGGGTGTCTCATATTATGAATATTACGAATAGTATATCTAAAAATTATAATTGGTGCGTAGCTTATTTAGAATTAAAACATTTGCACATGGCCTTCTCGGAAAAAACCCTTTACTAATATTGACGAAAAAAAAAGAAATACTTATTAATGGGTCGGTGGGACCATTTGAGGGAAGAATGAGGCCCAGAGACCTCCACAGTTTATTGTCTGAATTTTTTCCACACTAAGCCACAAATTAAACTTATTTTCTCGGTGAGCCACTTTCTATCACGTCAGCTATAGTCGCAGATAATTTTTTTGGCAACATCTCTAATAAAGCCGTAGTTCCCAACCGCAGTTTCTTTATTAAAGTTTTTGAGCTTGTCGTAGTTCCCATATGCAACAACAGTGCACATCGTTGTCGCAGTTGGGAATAGCGAATATGTCTCATTTACACCAAGCACTCTCTGAAAATTTTTCTTTAAAGAGAGGCTGTCCCAACTGCAGCCTCTTTAATTCCTTTAAAGAGATGTCGCAGTTCCCAAATGAAGCAAGAGTTCCCAGCGACTTCAGTTTGGATAAAAGTTTACTCTCTGACTTGGCTCCCTGACCCAGTGAGCCAAATGAAAGTATAGTATGCCGCAGTTCCAAATTGCAGCGTCAGTTGAAACAATGATATATGAAAAATCAGATATTACTGTTTCTCTGTTTACAACTCAAAACATGCACAAATTTTCACAATTTCATAAATTTTCACAATATATCACAATATCACAAAGATCAATTGCCAACATGCAAAAAAATTTCACAATTTCACAAATCTACACAATTTCACAAATCTGCCAACTGTAGGTGCGTGTCTGCATCCTTGGCCATCGCTAGTAGATGACTCACTGGTACTACTCGGGGGTCGTTCACCACACATTTGTGGTTCCCGTCCACGGCTACTTGTACCAGCTTCATTCGTCTTGTCCTACATAAATAAATAACTTTTGTTAAATGCATGAAATAAATATGTTCTTCTAACATCCAAAAGCATACTACTTATCTGTGGCCTACTAATACTACCCGATGGTCCTGCACTACCATAGGTTCGTGCCATTAGTGCGATGATGAATCTACAAAGTAATATTGAAAATATTAGTTGATTAATGAATATACAAATAGATGATATAAATAGTCTCACCAATTTTCTAAGTTCCATGCTCAATTTTGATAAAGTGTAATTCTTTGTCTTCGTTTGATACTTCAGAATGAGAGCAAAACAAGTGAAATCTTAACCATTGAGTAATAAAAAAACGAAATGGAGACTCAATGATAGTAAACATCATTTATAAGCTAGTCTAACTTGTAAAATTGAGTTTTGACTCACGGCTTACAAGATATGATCTCGTACCACTTTCAATTAATAAAGTAAACCGATACTCCGATATCGGAGAATATTCGAGTTTATATCTCACCAATTACTTGATTAGTAATGAGATACTTAGTAAAATAAATAGTCTCACAAATCTTATAGATTCCAAGCTCAATTTGATAGAGTATAATTCCTTGTATTTGCTCGATACTTCAAAATAAGAGCAAAATAAGTGAACAGTTTACAAATGAGTTCAAAAAAGTACGAAACTTTTCTATTAGTTAGGAAACACTGTTTATGAGCTAATCCAACTTGTAAAATTGAGTTTTGACTCACAGTTTGCAAGATATGACATCGTAAACGATACTCTGTAAACGATATTTCGATGGAGTATAATTCTCTGTCTTAGCTCGATGCATCACTTTTAGCTTAAAATCACAAATGGCTAAGTGTGAAGCCAATCATTTAGTCTCCTTCAAAAATACATTATATATATAAATACAATTTCAAAAGTTATAAAAATTGATAGGATTGAAGTTTGGTATATTGGTAACAACACTGTAGCTTAAATCTCATTAATCTATATTCAAACAAGTATAATAAACAAATTTAACAAAAGATAACAAAAATCATAATTTAAGGTTTTATGAATTCTTTAAAAAAATATGGAATTCGACAGCAGAGATGACGACGCCGATGATGTCAGAGATGATTGGGGGTGATGCTAGAGATGATGCACAATTTTGGATTAGGGTTTTGATTTGGAGAGTGAGGTGAAATTAGGAAAAATCTCTAAATTACAGTTTCGGAATTGGACATAAATGAGAGAAATTGGCAACCACAAAGGACTTTGATGAAGTTGGAGGAGTTAGAGGAGTGGGAAGAGACTTGACGGAGGTGGAGGAATCAGAGTAGATGAAGAAATTTGGGATCTAGGATTTTGAGATTTGTGTTTCAGAGTTGGAGGAGAGAGTGTTGGAGAGATAAAGTAAAGGGGAGAGAATCGAAACCCGATACTTAACAAACAATGTTAAGTGTGTCTATCTTTATACCGCAATTCCAACTGGGGTAACAGTATAATCGAGGCCGCAGTTGACTTAGTATTGCGTCGGAGAAGTGGGAATTGCGACCTCTATGCATCATATTTTGATTTAGCATTTTTCTAACTATCCCATTATATCTCCAACAAGTGGCTCTCTGTTTCTCAGATAGTCTCTATTTTCAACTGTGGAAAGCTAAAACTCTATAATGAAAAAACCGCAATTAGGAACTCCGACTTCAATAGAGCTATTGCTGCAATTCCCAACTGCCGATAGCTGACGTGATAGAGTAGCTCACCCAGTAAATTAGTTTGACAAGTGGCTTAGCTTGTGGAAAAGTTCTTATTGTTTTTGAAGCAAAATTATTTCGGTACACCTATTTTGGAACCCACTTATTTCGGATTTTTTTCGTATTAACCCACTTTTTGGAAATTATGACCAAACTGATTCACTTTCAAAAATATTTACCCAACTAATCTAGTTTTGGACAAGTTGGCATACAACGCTATTGACAATAACTACATCTGTTAATTTACCAAACTGACCCACTTTCAAAAATATTTATCCAACTGATCTAGTTTTGGACACGTTAGCATAAAATGTTATTGACAATAACAACATCTGTTAATTTGATGCCGTTGTTGCCAATAACGGCACCTGTAAATTATTTTTCCATTGCCGCTATTGGAAGTAATGACATCAATACATATCACATTCACTTAGGAGTTCTATGACTTAAGAGAAAAATTGTATGTAAAAATCGCTTATAATTGATGTCGCTATTTCCAATAACAACATAATTAGCCTGATGCCGCTATTGGCAATAGCAGCATCAACACAATCCATAGTGCACTCCAAATTTCGTGTATGTGCATCAACTTCAAACCAATTTTCAACCTTAAGGCAGCTAGTATCTCTTAAAACTCGAAACATGAAAGTTGTAGAGCTTTGTCTTGGTGTTCCATAGCATTTTTAATCATCTCAATCGGAGTTCGTATGATAAAGTTATGCACAGAGTACGGAGAAATGTCGAAACTATCCAGAAATTTGGAGTACACTGTGGATTATATTCATGTCGTTATTGCTAATAGCGGCATCAGGCTAATTATGCCGTTATTGGGAATAACGACATCAGTTATAAGTGATTTTCACTTATATTTTTTTTTGGACAGTTTCCATATCGCTACGTAATATGAGCACAACTTTGTCATCCAAACTCCGATTGAGATGATTAAAAATGCTATGGAACGTCAAGACAAATCTTTACAACTTTCATGTTTTGAGTTTTGAGAGAGACTGGCTACATCAAGGTCGAAAATGGGTTTGAAGTTGATGCATTTGCACGAAATTTGGAATACACTGTGGATTGTACTGATGCCGTTATTGCCAATAGCGGCATCAGGTTAATTATGCCATTATTGGAAATAGCGGCATCAGTTATAAGCGATTTTCACTTACATTTTTTTTCTTCTTCAAGTCATAGAACTCCTAAGTGAATGTGAGATATACTAATACCATTACTCTCAATAGCGGCAACAAAAATTTTATTTTTACATGTGACGCTATTGATAATAACGACATCAAAATAACGGTTGTTATTGCCAATAGCGTTTTATACTGATGTGTCCAAAACTTGGTCAGTTAGATAAATATTTTCGAAAGTGGGTCAGTTTGGTCAATATTTTCAAAAAATGAGTCAGTACGGAAAAGATTCCTTATTTCCTTACCCATGTATATTAAAGAAACATGGATACATGTATGGGTACCGACAACAGTTGAACAGTACTAGTATTTGTAAAAATAATATGATATGGGTACAGCTATGATATTATACAACATAATTTAATATTACATTAACTATGTATAGTTTAAATAAAATTGAAGTTGGAACAATACATTTTGTTGTTCACAATCAAAATAAAAAAAATATTGTTCACAAAATGTGGTAATACATCACTATACACTATCAAATTGAGATATGAAGGAAAGTAACTAGTGTTAATAAGTGAAATAAATATGAATATGTATTTAAATTTTGTTAATCATGTATTCTAATATTTAAGAAATGATAGAGAAGCGTCTAAAAAGTATCCAACATATAAGATGTATTATAAATTTGGGATACGCATGAAAAATATTGAACCAAGTGTCCAAGTGTCCAAGTGTCTGACACATGTTCAGTACACGTAGAGCTACTTGCTAGAAGTACCTGTGCAACACAGATATTAAATATTGTGGATATATTCAATTCTTGTTCTTCTGCTTCTTTTATATCCATTATACTGGTTACACATCGATCCCAAGTTTTTGTATTCAAACTGCTTTATAAAACATGCAAGGCAAAATAATGGTATATTTTCTAAAATATGGAATAAGAGCATCTGTAGTCGTTGAATGTAAAAATATCCATATATGGATAAATGGAAATAGGAATCCAACAAACGCTGCACTCGTGCAAAGCTATTTTTTAGCTAAAACGGCACATGAAGTGTCGTCGGAGAGGACGGACGGCACTCGAAGTGCCGTCGGAGCGCACATGAAGAAAAAATAATATATTTTAAAGACGGATGGCACATGAAGTGCCGTCGGAGAAGGAAAAAAAAAATAATAATAAAAAATTCAAAGCTCGTGTTACGGACGGCACATGAAGTGCTGTCCAAGAGCCCAGGTGGGAAACTTTTGTCATTTTCCATTTTTCGGAAATTAAAAAAACAATTCATTAATTACAAAAAATTTTCAAAAAATTACGAAAACATTTCAGAAATTGCAAAAAAAATTTAAAAATTGCAAAAATATTTTCAAAAATTGCAAAAAAAAATTAAAAAATACAAAAATCTCCGGACGGCACTTCAAGTGCCGTCCGAGGATTTCGGGAGCGACCAGCTTTTTGGCGATAATTAATGCGAAAAATTAATTAATTTTTCAAACGGACGGCACTTGAAGTGCATCAAGTGCCGTCCGACGAATAAAAAATTATTTTTTTTCGTGGGACGGCACTTCGAATGCCGTCCCTCACTTATCGATAAAAGCTATATCGATTCTCATTTATAGCAATCGACTGTAGCGATTTATCGATAAAATGGATATTTGGCAAACGAGTGCAGCACGTTCGTTTGCCAAATATCCATTTTATCGATATTTGGCAAACGACTACAGTTGCTCTAAGATCACTATAAAGTGAAGGGAGTGACAATAATGCAATCCAAACAGATACAACGAAAGCAAATAACAGTTCCGGATTCAGTACAAATATAGCTATTCTAAAGTATCACCAGTCGTGAGATCTCCTCATTGTTGTCATACTGCTGCTCTGGGAAGTTGCTGGCAACCTCTCTTCTCACGCTTGCTGATCATGCAGTCAGTGGCGGAGCCAGGCAAATCAAAATGGGGGTCTCAATTTTTTTCTCTCCCAGTATTGACATAATTATTGCCGAAAATCTCTTACTTTACTTTTGTTTTGAAGAATTAAAGTAATTGGATCAAAATAAAATTACAATCAAAGTAAATATTCGAATTTATATTTTTAGTATCATGTATTTTTTCGTACTTATACAGTTGTACTCTAAATCTGGTAAGAATAATACTAATCAATAATCATACTACACTATTTATACTGTTATAATACTAGAGGCTAAGAGATACGACACAAATGAATAAATATACTTGTAACTTGTGTACACACTAGTTTATTATTCAAAATTTTATCCAATGATTATACAGATCATATGATAAGTATCACTGTTAATTTTTTGCCCAAAGCTCATACCACTATTTTGAGTATTTAATAAGAGGTGGATTAAACTTGGGAGTCCCAATATTTTTTTAACTGGGGGGCCAAATAAAAATTTTGGTCTATATTAAGGGGTTTTACAAAATTTTTGGGGTCCCAAATGACCCCCCTACTCTCTTCCTCCCTTCGCCACTGCATGCAGTCGTTGCCCAAGACATGCAATATTAGAAACAGGATATTGGATAAAATGCATTGAACTGAACTGTCTACTATTTTGAAGTATATTGTAAAAGAATAGAAACAATAAACAATGAAAATAGAGACAAGATGAGAGGAAAGAAGATTATTCTCATTCATAGGTTTTTCATCTCTATACAAATGATTCACCCAATGACCTATTTATAGGCTTAAAAAGAATACAAACTGACAATTACATAATTATTACATATGAATAAATATGAATGAATGTAGTGGTGGTGGTGGAGAATGTGGAATGAGTGGGGGGAGTTCAATAAACAATTCACACATAATAATTTATTTATAACACCCCACTTGAATGTCTATTGAATGTAAATAAGAATATGCCTCGTTAAAACCTTACTAGATAAAACCCAAATGGAAAAAACCCTAGTGAAGGAAAAAGAGTACATAATCTTTAACAATGATATGCAATGAAGATGCTACCTCGTTAAAAACCTTACCAAGAAAATCCAGTGGGACAAAACTTGGTGAAGGAAAAAAGAGGGCAGCGCATATCATCTCTCCCCCTAACGAGATCATCCGATTAGTACTTTCAAAAGTCATATCTTGAATCTCGATCAATTCTACAATCCTTTCCAAAAGTTGGGGTGATAGGGTCATAGCGAGCAATCTTCTGGATTGTCGCTTGATTCTATTTGGTTAACAATGATTTCACCATTTTAATTGAAACATGAGTGAAGAAGAATTTCTGGTGAAATATGTTTCGACTGATCGCCTTTGAAGAAACCTTCCTTTTATTGAGCTTTAAAGCTGTATTATCTTCAAATAACGTTGTGAGTACTTCTTGATCGATTGAGGATGATATGTTCTCCAAATATATAAAGAAGTTAACCGATCAAACAAACACATTTATGCCAATATCTCTTGATTGATATCTGGCTTGATGAATACTCTGCATTTGCATAACCAATCAAAACTGATATGGACAAATTAGAATAATATAATCTTATATCCATGGTCCCTCGAAGTTATCTTTCATACCAGTCCAATGACTTCGAGTTGGCGAGGAACTTCATCTTACTAGTAAACCAACCGCATAAGGTATATCATAATATTTATTATTGATAAGATATATTAGTGCTTCAAAACTGATATTGCACTAAGAAATGGTACTCTAGGACCAAGCAATTCCAATGCCTTTCAAATGTTTAATTTGAAAAACTTGAAAACAAAAATGATGACAAAACAAGAAATTTGCTTATCCAAGGCCTTTTCATCTTAAGATATTTCTTTAAACATTGCATGGCTTGTACAACTCTTCAGGAGTTCCAACAGACTTTGACCTTGAATATTTAATAAATATATGTGAGCTTATATGACCATTATTATGGTCCCTTTTATCGAAAACTCACTAAGATGGTTATATCACATTTTGTTCCGATTGTTTTAATCCATACAAAGCTTTATTTCACTTTATTGATTAAACTTCCCGGGAATAGTTATTATGTGCTTTTGGCACTTTAAATCCTTCAGGGATTTTCATACATATATCATGGTCTAACGAACCATATAAATAGGCCGTGACCGCATCCATGAGGCGCATTTCAAATCTTTCATGCACTGCCAGACATATCAAATATCGAAATATTATTGCATCCATCACAGGAGAATATGTATCTTCATAATCAACACCAGGCATCTGGGTAAAATATTGTGCGACGAGCCGTGCTTTATATCTAGTAATCTCATTTCGTTCATTTCTTTTTCGTAAAAATACTCATTTATAGCCTACTGATTTTATCTCTTTTAGTGTTCGGACTACCGGTCCAAAAATTTCTCATTTTTCAAACGAGTCTAATTCAGACTTAATTGCCTCTTTCCATTTTGGCCAATCATTTCTATTTCTACACTCTTCCACAGAGGTAGGTTCATGATCCTCGTTTTCATTTATGATATCGCGTGCTATATTATATACAAAAATATTATCGACAATTATATTATTCCGGTCCCATCTTCTTCCCGTAATGACATGGTTAATCGAGATCTCTTCATTTTCATTAATTTCAGGTACCTGATTCTCTTTATTATTAACTATATCAATGGTCTCTTCTGGAGAGACATCCTCGATTTGACAATCATGGTTATTTGCTCCTTTTCTTTTTCAAGGACGTTTATCTTTGGAACCAAGTGGTCAACCACGCTTCAAGCGTGCCTTAGACTCACTAGCAATTATAGGTTGTCCTTTAGGGACATCAATTTTGACAGGAGCATTTACAGCTGGAATATGAGATTTTGTTATTCTTTTGTGGTCAGTAAATGCATTTGGCAGTTGATTTGCAATACCTTGCAAATGAATTATCCTTTGAACTTATAATTCACTTTCTTTTGTTCGAGGATGTAAACTTTTCAATGATAATTCATTCCATGAAATCTCTTTTTCTAACTGTTTATTATCTCCCCCTAATGTTGGGAATAGTGATTCATCAAAGTAACAATCTGCAAACCTTGCAGTAAACAAATCTCTAGTCGTCGGTTCAATATACTTGATTATAGATGGAGATTCATACCCAACATATATTCCCGTCCTCCTTTGAGGTCCCTTTTTTGTGTGTTGTGGTGGATTAATTGGGACATATACCGCACATCCGAAAATTTGTAAATAGGAAATAATTGGTTCCTGACCATGAACCAATTGTAAGGGAGAATTATCATTATAACTGGTTGGCCGGATGCGTATAAGTTGTGCTGCATGTAAAACAGCATGTCCCCAGCTCCAAACGGGGAGATTTGATTTCATAAGCATTGGTCTAGCAATCCATTGGATCCAAACCATTTTGAGTGTGAACATAGGCTATTGGATGTTCCACTTTTATCCCAATTGACATACAATAATTCATAAAAGATTGGAATGTAAATTCACCAATATTATCAAGACGGATTGTCTTTATCGGATAATCAGGAAAATGTGCCCGCAACCGAATTATTTGTGCAAGTAATCTTGTAAAAGCCAAATTACGAGATGATAATAAACACACATGTGACCATCGAGTTGATGCGTTAATTAGAACCATAAAATACCGAAATGGTCCACACGGGGGATGAATCAGACCACATATATCACCATGAATTCGTTCTAAAAATGATAGTGATTCGTTCTTTATTTTGGCTGGTGAGGGCCTTGTAATTAACTTTCCTTTGGAACAAGCAACACAAAAAATTCATGGGATTGAAAAATCTTCCGGTTTTTCAATGAATGACCACATGATTTCTCGATAATTTTCCGCATCATCGTTGAACCGGGCTGACCTAACCGATCATGCCGAACCTTAAATATATCTGTAAACTTCATATTTACTGTATTATATGATTCAACCATTTTTATAGTTGTATAATACAATTCAGATGAGAAAACTGGTAATTTTTCTAACATACACCTTTTTTTTGTCCCTTATAGTTGAGGTAATACAAAGATATTCAATACCTCTTTCATTCATAGTCTCAATATGATATCCATTTAGACGAATATCTTTAAAACTTAATAAGTTTCTTTGAGACTTAGGCGAAAATAATACATTTTCAATTATGAATTTTGTACCTTTTGGCATTATAAAATTCGGATTGAAACTATAAGAAATTACCATTCAGATACTGAACTTAAGTGTTCATATTTGAGAAGATGACTGAAGAGAAAACTGAACCAATCTTCACTTTTAGCCCCCTCTTATATTAAAATAAGAATGATTATAAGACTACACAGTATGGATCAGGATACTATATAATGTAATATTAAATAAATGTAAATCTATACGCACATGGCCAAGTAACTTATACAATAGATACACATTTATTAGAATATTTTGGTAGTACTGTCCTACTTTATAAACTGGGAGATGGCGGAAACTCATAGGTCATTCACAAAATCAAGGCCAATTGTACCCAGTTACATATCTCCGCTAAAATGCATGCAAAATCTAGATGAAACGGATCTCTTGAAGCTTTGTATTTCAGATGAAAGCATGAACAACTCCAATTCCATGGCTACTAGTTCACTAACACATGCAAAAACATACTTAAAAATTAAAATAATCTGTTTGACTATGTAAGATTAGAATAAAGGAAAAATAAATACTCTCAAAATCATGGAAAGTCAGAAAATTAAAGATTAAATTCCTGACTCTCTTAGAGAGGAAAAGTATGAAAAATATTCATACACATCCCATAAGTGACAAAGCCAACTGAGGCTCAGGGCCAAGGGCAAAGGCCCAAACAGCCTGCCACCTGTCAGTTGCATTGATATTTCGGTAAATATTGATGAATGATTTTTCTCTTGTATTTGTGTTCTTCTCATTATCTAAGTCCACATCTATGGCTACGATGATGGGTACCCTCACAGCTAAAATTACTAGAATAATTATATAACATCACATTCACTTCAGGGAATGGAGCATGTCCAATATATAAGATAAAATCGTCATTTTTCCATATATTTATAGTTAGCCACAGTTATACATATTTAGATCTACAGGATCGTCATCAATTCATACACATTGTATTGTTATTATACAAACAATATTTTCTTCATTTCGAGAGATCTTTGGGATCTTTAATTTTGATATATCAAATTCTCACATAATTCTTTTTGCTAGATGAACAATATTTTATTTAAATTTTAAGAGATCTTCAGGATCATTGATTTTGATACAATCATCTTTCACTCATTCAGGGAGATTGTGACAAAAGAAAATTATAGCTTTCGTTATATCTTTCGCATGATCTCAATTCGATGATTCTTTGAATTCATCAATTGTCTCTTTGAGACTTTCGGTATTCAAATGAATTTCAACATCCAAAACTCATGACAAGTAATTCTTGTCGGTTATTATCAAGAGCTTTGAAAAATAAGAACATAATGAAATTATATGCATAATTAGAAATAAAAAGACGAGATCAAAATATAACTTTTCTGATACACAAGATCTATAAAAAAATGGCTAGTGTAGAGCATACTAAGTTATATTGATCTTAAGAAAATGATCAAAAGTAAAAAAATAATAAGATGAACTCGAGATTAACATACTTACATATATAAGACCAAACATTTTTCTTTTTTTTCGGATGAACTTGAGATTCGAAAGGTAGAGACTCGTGCTGATAACGTATTGTAAAAGATTAGAAACAATAAACAATGAAAATAGAGACAAGATGAGAGGAAAGAAGATTATTCTCATTCATAGATTTTTCATCTCTATACAAATGATTCACCCAATAGCCTATTTATAGGCTTACAAAGAATACAAAGAGACAATTACATAATTATTACATATGAATAAATGTAAATGAATGTAGTGGTGGTGGTGGTTGAGAATGTGAAATGAGTGGAAGGAGTTCAATAGACAATTCACACATAATAATTTATTTATAACAAAATAGACATTATTTCTGTCTACCTAAATCACCAAGTGGTCCCTGCAATAATAATCAACCAAGACACCAGGTGATCAAGGCGAAAAGAAAATACGACTCGAAAAGAAATGGGTATGAAAATAGGGGGAAGGAAGAAACTTGCCCTATTCATTTTTGTTTGTTTTCCACTCAAGAGTAGTCTCTCCCTCAATTAAGTTGGTTGCCAAGATGTGCACGTTAGACACTGACATGAAGAAAGATGATATCCATCCATCCCTACACATCAATATCAATGTGAGCTTGCTGCCACTTCTTAAACGACTAATAGTTATCTATCTCTCTGTCTCTTTTGATGGACTATGACATGACATGAGTGGTATGGTATTGCTAGGACCTTTTTTTTTTTGTGGGGTGGGGGGCGTGGAGGCCACACCATGCACGGACTTCATCACTTATTACACCCTTAATTACCCACTTCTCTTACCTTGCTTAAATTTGCATCCACTTCTTGAATTATACTAGTTATTCATCACGTGCATTGTATGTATCCGTACCATTATTTCTAGGTGATAGATCTCATTCATCGGCTCAATACATATCACAATACTTATATTATCATACTTTCATGTTTCTGAGGACACGTGCATAACAGTCAATAGAGTACCTGCTTCTCGTATTGTATAATCCATAGATGTTATGTTAGATATTTAGTTTCATATTAAAATATGTGTTAATTTAGTATTTTGTTCCCTTCTATATATAAGAAACATTGTATTCAATTATAATTAATCCAATAACTTTTTTTCATTCTCCCTGTTAAACTTAACTTGGTATCAGAGCGTATTCCGAATTTCTTTCTCTCTCATTAATCCCTAACTCTAATTACACAAGTTTCTTTCTTTTCTAGCTGCCTTCATCAACAACAACAAACTAAAACAAAAAAAGAAACCCTAGCCGCCATCATCAACTGACTCCCAAAATCCTAACCATCATCAACAACAAGCTTTATCAATTGTCTTCTCCGGGTCTCGTCATAACTGACATCAACTCCGGCAACAGCAACCGATGCTAGCATCAACTCATCCTGACACTAACTTCCCGGAAACCCAACCTCTTCGGCCGCCCTTGCACATCAACTCCCTCTTGAAACCCTAGCCGCCTCATCTTCTAATATGGTATCCTCATCTCTATCCAAACAAAAACCCCAACACCTCAAAACCCATATCCCGTACCCGAACCATTCTCGTTCTAATCCTCTAGCCGAAACCAGAAATCCCCCCCCCCCCCACACACACACACACACAAAGGTAAAAAAATCCCGAACCCACATCCAAAATCCAAACCCGAAAATCCTAACCCAAAACAAATCCAAACCCGAAAATGATAACCCTAATCCTACCCTAACCCTACATCCTCCTACTCTCACTCGTCTGTTTCTGCCGCCACTGCCGTTCGTTGTCGTAAAAAAAAAATATTTACGTCATCTTGACTACAGTATGCTCCGTACTTTTGGGTACACATGTTACATCATTCTCCCTCCCACTGTGCGCACAAATCTGAAAACTCGGGCAACTAAGTGTGTCCATATAAGTATCAGTTCTGAGCATAAAGGATATTGTTGTTTTGATCCTTCAGTGTGTCAAGTCCATATTTCCTGACATGTTTTCTTTGAAGAAGACTCTCCTTACTACCTATCATCTGTTGAGGGTAATCACTTTCTTGACTCCTCCATTCCCTCGCTTACCACCCCAGACATTTCTTCAAGCATTCCCTTCAATCCCACTCTTATTCCATCTCATACAACCGTTACGCCTATTGTTCCTTCTACAGAGGCAACACCGCTTTCCCACCGCCACATGCACACACCCCTCTGACCTCACCCCCACATCCTGCCAATCCACCACCGGTTCGTCCGTCAACCTGTTTCACTTCGAGCATCCCACTGACACGGTATACACCTGATGTCACTGATCCTTCTGACCAATTTGGCTTTGCCACCCTAGCCTCCTACTCACCACAATTTCATACATATCTCAATGCTATACACTCCACACGTGAGCCTAGAACTTATAAGGAAGCAATTCAATATTCCGAGTGGCAGGAAGCTATTGCAGAGGAGTTTAGTGCATTTGATCAGTCTGGCACTTGGGATGTTGTTCCACTGCCAGTGGGCGTCCAGTATGTTAGCTGCAAGTAGATCTTTAATGTCAAATATCGACCTAATGGTTCCATTGAGCGGCATAAGTCCCGTCTAGTTGCCCGAGAATTTACTCAAGAGTATGACATTAATTATGATGAGACTTTTACTCCAGTTGCACATATGACTACGGTTAGCACTCTTCTTGCTATTGGCACCATTCGTTAGTGGCCGTCATACCAGATGGACGTGAAGAATATTTTTCTTCTTGGTACCCTATTTGAGGTTGTTTACATGCATCCCCCTCCTGGTCTTATCACACCCTCTCATCATATTTGCCGTCTCCGTCAAGCTATATATGGTCTGAAATAGGCCCCTCGAGCATGTTTTGAGTGCTTTTACTGTGTCATCACACATGCCGGTTTCAGTCAGAGTTTACGGGATCACTCTATGTTTATGCGGTCAACACCAGAGGGGAGGGTACTCTACTATTATATGTTGATGATATGATTATTACTGGGGATGACTGCAGGCATTGCATCCACCTAGAAATACCTTCATCAGTAGTTCCATATAAAAGACCTTGACAGACTACGCTATTTTTTGGGTTTAGAGATTGCCAATGGATCTCGGGGAATACTTATTTTTCAACAGAAATACACATCAGACATTATCTCCACTGCACGTCTCTTTGATAGTTGATCAGCCGATACTCTTTTAGAGCTTCATGTGAAGCTTTGTCCCACATACGGTGAGCTCCTTCATGATCCCACAAGATATGGGCAGATTGTTGGATTACTTATCTACTTATATATGACCAGATCCAATATTGCTCATGCAGTCAGTACTGTCTGCCAATTTATTTTCACTCCTACATCAGTTTACTACAGTGCTTTTCTTCGGATCCTCGGATATCTTTGGGGCATTATCACCCGCTCATTATTCATGTATTTTACATCTAAACTGGAGTTTAGTGCATATTCTGATTCATATTGGACGGGTGATCATACTACCAGATGGTCTACCATAAGTTTCTATCTATTTCTTGGTGATTCGCGGATCTCATGGTGAAATAAGAAACATGCAGTTATTGCATGTTCTTCCTCAATATATGAATACAGAGCGATGATAGCTACTACTAGAAAGAACGTTCATGTTTGTTGGTTGTTATCAGATATGTGTGTCACTCTTACAGAAGCTACTCCTCTTCATTGTGATAACCAGAGTACATTGCATATTGTAAGCAACCCGATCTTTCATGAGCGGACGAAGCACATAGTGATTGATTGCCACTATGTTCGTGAGCATTTTGAAGCAGAGACCATTTCACTTTATTCTGTTATCTTTTCACAGCAGACAACGGGCTTCTTTACCAAATCTCTCATTGTTTAGAGATTTCGATATTTGGTGGGCAAACTCACACTGTTCGACCCACTGTGAGTTTGAGAAGGGGTATTAGATATTATGTTAGATATTTAGTCCCAAATAGGAATATGTATTAGTTTAGTATTTGATTTCCACTTATATTAGGGGTGGCGAACGGGCCGATCGGGCCGGGCCGGGCCCAACCCGCGCGGGTTGGCACGCTGGAGTGGGCGGGCCGGGCCGGGTTGGGTTGTTATGCGGGCCGGGCCGGGCCGGGTCAGATTCTGATTTGGGTGGCCCGCCCAACCCGTGAACCCATTAGGGCTCAACCCGGGTTGGGCCGGGTCGACCCGCGGGTTGGCCCGTTTAATATATATATATATATATATATATATATATATATATATATATATATATATATATTTTTTGGGTATCTTAAATCGAACTAATAATAATAATTTTACAAATGATGTATACAATTATACAAACAACCATATTTTTGTTTGATGAATATTACATTTTTAAAAAAATTATAATACTAAGTAAGTAATACTACTAATAAGTAATAAATTATACAATTCTTCTAATATCCCCAAATGATGTTTAATTATAATACTAAGTCTAACTGTCTAAGTATGTAATTCAGTAATAATACTAATAAGTAATAATACTACAATTCTTAAAATTGAATCAAATATCCCCAAATGATGTTTAATTATAATACTAAGTAAGTAATAATACTATTATACTAATAAACAAAAAAAATCGTAATAATAATAATAAGATTGAAAGAGTGAAATTGACAACAAATTTTGAAATTTTATTCATATGAATTTAAGTTGTACAATTTGAACAATTTATAACGAAATGAAAAATTCAATTCACAAATAAGTTTTATACAATAACATATTTCTTAGTTCTTATGTACAATTTTAATTGACTACAATTTTTCTAATTTAACAAAACAAGAAAAGCTATTGTTGTTGTTGTTGTTGTTGTTGTTGTTGGTCTTCAGGCGAGTTGCTCCCACTTGTGGAACTCGATAATGCTTTTCCTTGCGTCCTATCTTCAGCCTTCAGCCAGTCTTCTGTGCATACGAGCATCTCTAACGTCTCGGGCTTCATCCGATTCCTGTAATCTGATAGAACCCTGCCACTTGTAGAAAATGCACTCTCAGAAGCAACTGTAGAGACAGGAGGAGTTAGTAAATCTTTAGCCATAATTGATAGAATACTAAAAGTGTGTTCATGTTCTTTCCACCACTGTAAAATATCTAGTGCAGAAGTAAAAGGCTCAGCATCTTGTTGGTTATACCAATTTAATTCATTTGGTTGATTAGTCCTAGGTTTTTTAGATTGAATTTTTTCAAGTAAACTAAATGTTCTATCACCAATTCTACTTTTACCTTTAGAACTACCAGAAGAAGAACTAACTATAGAAGTTGTACTACTAGAAGCAAAACGTCTATCATAATAATCATACAAGTTATTTAACGTAGATTCAAATTTAACTAAAAAACTAGCGCAATCAATTGTTAATTCTACAATGTTATCTAAATATCCAAAAAATATTTCTATCAAATTCTTCGTACCTTCAAATTTGATACGAGGATCCATAACAGTAGCAACACAAATCAACATAGGAGGAGGAAAATAATACTTCAAAAATTTAGTAAATGCAGGTTTTACAATGTCACTAATTTGGGTATCATTTAACATTTCGTTAAATGTTTGAACCATGCTAACTAATTCAATAAAAATGCTACTAGAAGTAGATTCATATGTTTTTGAAAATTTTAAAGTTGCGGTTTTAAAAGGTTCTAAAAATTTCAACAAAGATTCAGCAAAAAACCAATCGGCGGCAGTCATTTGAAAATTAGGCATATTTTGTGCGATACAAAAATCATTTACAACTGCTTTATATTCGGTGACAACATTTAGTAAATCAAAAGTAGAATTCCATCGGTGTCTAACATCCTTTGGAAATTTTCTAAAAGGAACATGTCTAGCTCTACACCAAGCTTTCCATTCTTGTAGAATGCTTGGTTTTAATGCAATGAAATGTACACAATCTCTAATTTTAATTATATATGGATCAGCTATACCTAATGCATCTTGAACACATAAATTTATAATATGACATGCACACCTAACATGAAAAATATTGTCAGATGGAGGGTTTAATATTCTTTTTAAAGTATTAATTGCTACATTGTTGTTAGATGCATTATCAAAACTAATAGCCATAATTTTATCGCGAATATGAAAAACATCACAAATTTCTAAAATACGGTTTGCTATTTCAGCGCCACTATGGGGATACGGCAACGACGCAAGTGATATGATTCTTTTATTAAGAATCCAATCATTGTCGATCCAATGACAGGTTATTCCCATCATTGGAATATTGTTGACACCCGTCCAACAATCCGAAGTTAAACTAACCCTACAAGTTAAACTATATAAAATTGCAATCAACGCGTCCTTCATTTCCATGTACACTTTAAAACAATCCGATTTGCAAGTATTTCTCGGAATTCTTTTAAAATGAGGGTTTAAGGCCGTTTGATTAAAATTTTCCAAGTTCCTACTCTCGGAATAGGTAAATGGTAACTCATCCTTAATTACTAATCGGGCCATTTCCCGACGAACAAGTTCGGGATCATAAGGGTGGCTATCTACTTGACCGGTCCTAGGGTTTATTCTTTGTTGGCCTTATAGTTGATCAAGAAGATCTTTATGATTATTTAGGATGTGCCTACTAAGTGTACCGGTTCCGTCACCCTTTTTGAATTTGTATAGTTTATCACATGATTTACACGCTTTCACACCTACACCCGGAGTATTTTCGTCCGGGATATAATGATAAAACTTATGCCAATCGCTAGTTTCTCCTCTACTTTTCCTACTACTACGGGGTTGTGTGGTGTCGGTTTGTTGTTGTTGTTCTTCTTCTAATTGTTCATGTCCAACATCATCGTGTGTACCCCATTGTTCCATAGTAGGATCAATGTAATCTTGGGCGGGCTCAGTAATTGGGACAATTGGTGGCCTACGTGAAGATGAGGAAGAATCTTGTCCACTACGACCGCTACCGCGTGATCTAGACATAGTGTAGTAATGTGGTATGTAAAAAAAAATCTACAATGTAGGAGGGGACGAGCGGTGAATTATACAAAAAAAAACTAAAAAACAAGAGGGTTGAGATAGAGAAGTTCAAAAAACGAACAATAATTTTAACTACAACGCAAAAAAAATAATAACAAGAGAAAAGAGATAGAGATATTTTGATACCGTTCACCGTGGAATACGCGTATAAAATAAAACCGTGAAAATTAGAATATAATAGAAAAGATGGAGGAGGGCTTTGCCGATTTCGCAATTGAAGAGTTGAAGTAGATTTGAGTCGATGGTTGAAGAGAGTTGAAGACGTTGAATTTTGTTCTCCGATACGACCGAAATTTGATCGTGTATACGCCTCCTTGTACACTTGTTTGATGATTACTATAATTTTTCAATTTTTTTTTTTTGATGTATAATAGTAGAGAGAGTAAGAGAGGGAGGTGTGATTTTTTTGGAGATTTTTGGGGGCTATTTATAGACTTAGAATTGGGAAAAAACAAAAAAAAAAAAAAAAAAAAAAAAAAACTATCTAACGGCAGCAGCAACGACTCTAAGAGCCGTTGGCTGCATGCCAACGCTGTGAAGCCCAACCCCAACGGCACCTAAGCCCAACGGTCAGCCCGGCCTCGAACCGCGGGTTTCGACCCGTTCGACCCGCGGGTCGAACGGTCGACCCGTCACGGGTCGGTAGGTCGAAATTCGCGGGTCGACCCGCGGGTTGGCGGGTCCAATTCGCGGGTTGACCGGGTTCGTGGGCCGGGTTTGGCGAATCAAATTCGGGAAAAAAGCGACCCGGGTCGACCCGGTCCTATTCACCGGGTTCGACCCGAACCCGTGAAATCCTTATGCGGGCCGGGTTCGTGGGCCGGGTCGCGGGTGGGTCGCCGGTTGACCCGGCCCAGTTGCCACCCCTAACTTATATATAGAAGACATTGTACTCAGTTATAATTAATCTAATAATATTTTTCCAATCTCCATGTTAACCTTAACAGATATATAGGTAACTCATTCAATTTACATGTACAAACCTTTTCATCTTCCTACAACAATAGTTAAAAACTCTACTAAAGGACAACGGTTTTGTTGGCACATCTTCTTTACATTAATTTTTCTTGTGTCTTTATTAACTCTTCTCAGTTTATTAGGCTATGTTTCATTATTTGCTCTTTAATGAACTAATACATTCACCTTTTTATAAGAAAGCGGAAAACAAATAAAAAAGCATCAGCCAAGTAAATGGGGTATATATATCTTTCATAGATATGGATTTTTTCCTGTTAACATCGAATTTCAGAGCCGTTTGTGATCAAAATTCAACCTACGGCTTGGCAAAGAAGTTGAACAAGTTAGGGTTTAGGGTTAGGTTTCAATAATGGGTTAGTGTGTGTTGGAATTAATTTTTGCAGTTTTCCAGGCCAGATTCCGGCAGGCTCCGGCCACCGGCGGCGCCGAAAAATGAGTGGATTGCGATCCTCTCGACGAGTACTATTCCGTAGTATACTCACTTGCCAAAAACGAATTCCGTATGAATGAGAAATGTTGGTCTAAAGTTGGGTACTTGAAAGGTACTAACTTGGCAACTTGGAGAAAATAGATAGTCCCATATCGGAAATTGGAAAAGATTTTTTCTAGTATATATATTAGAAAACTGGACTAAAGGGCGTGGCCCGGGGGTTACTACTAACGTGTAGTGGAGAGAGGACTTAGCCAAAATGACAAACACACACGCGCGCCGCCCGGCCCGACTTCGGCTAGGCTCGGCTCGGCTCAGTTTGGTTTGGTCTGGCTTAAATTTTTTTTTGCCCAGACAAAAACTCTTCCCCTATTGAACTGAAAAAGCTTTTCACATTCAGTAACTAGTACCCATTACTCTGTAACAACAGAGTAATGTCTCACCAGTTATGAATCTGAAGAGTCTCCATTACTCTGCTGTTACAGAGTAATGGCATCTGAACAGTCTCCAATTTTCTCTATAAATCTAGACAGAGTCTTTTATACAGATACAGAATTTTTTGATCTGTTCTCCTTCTTCTTCTTCTCCTCTATGTCAGTATTAACTGAGAGTACATCACAGGCAATGGTTCGCTGAATCTCTGAAGCAAGGGTGCTGCGTTCTTCAGAGAAGGTACAGTTGTATCCTGGGAAGCAATTTGCCGATAACCGTCACACTACGGGGCGAATTCTGCTTTAAGGACAGAGATTATCAATCTCGACTCTATGCAAATTCTTTTACTTACTGTTTCCTTCCCTGTATTTGATTTCTTTGCAATTTCTGTTGGGATTTTCTATTATTATATATTCAGGTTCTAACAATCTTAAAGCAGAATTTTTTCCTCACAGATTCTAACAGTTTTGTGAAGTCTATTTACAGGTGCTGTTCGGAAAAAAAAAACAACTAACAGTTTCTGTTTCGAACAATTTCAGAGAAAACAAGAACATGGAGAACACACCAACTGACATTGCTAATGGGCTTTTCAGTACCGAAACATCGGTGACTCAAAATATGACTGCACAATCGGTTGCGGCACATTCGATCGTTCTGCCCACGCACATAACCATGAGAGAAAAATCGGAAAAGTTCAATGGAACTGGATTCAAAAAGTGGCATGGAAAGATGCAATTCTACCTGACCACATTGAAGCTGGACAGATTCCTCACTGAATCTACCCCGATGCTGGCGCCAATGGATGCACACTCCGTTGCTGCAGTTGATGCGTGGACTCAGGGTGACTACCTCTGTAGGAACTACATCCTGAATGGCTTGGTAGACCCCTTGTACAACGTCTACTGTGTCTTCAAGACGTCCAAACTCCTGTGGGGGTCCCTGGAAAAGAAGTACAAAATAGAAGACGCCGGGTCCAAGAAATTTGTTGTCGGCAAATTTCTGAACTACAAGATGATTGACTCCAAAACTGTGGTGAGTCAAGTCCAAGAACTGCAGGTTATAGTGCACGACATTGCTGTAGAGAATATGACGCTGTGCGAACCATTCCAGGTTGCAGCGTTCATTGAAAAACTTTTACCTGGGTGGAAAGACTTCAAGAACTACCTTAAACACAAGCGAAAGGAGATATCTCTTGAAGACCTAATTGTCAGGTTGCGGATCGAAGAAGAGAATCACAAGGGTTACAGGTCCTATGGAAATTAGTCCATAGAAAAGGCTAATGTGGTGGAGCACGAACAGAAGGGCAAGAAGAGGAAGTTTCTGCCACAGGCCTCAAACAAAAAACCTCTTGCAAAGAGGTTTGCTGGGAAATACCACAAGTGTGGTGAGCTGGGGTACAAAATTTCTGAGTGCCGCAGCAAGGATAGTAATCGTTCACAAACAGGACATGTAAAAGGGAATGAAAAATCTCACGCACACATAGCTGAGAACTTGTCCACTGGTCTCTCTGACCTGGACCTCTGTGCTGTAGTATCAGAGGTAAATCTTGTGGGGAGCAATCATCGTGAATGGTGGTACGATACTGGGGCCACCAAGCATATCTGCTCGGACAAGAAAATGTTCACCTCATATCAGAAGTGCAACAAAGATGAACAGCTGTTCATGGGAAACTCTTCCACCTCCAAAATTGAAGGAACAGGGAAGATAGTGCTGAAAATGACTTCAGGCAAAGAGCTAACACTGACAAATGTGCTGCATGTTCCAGACATTAGAAAGAACTTGATATCAGGTTCTTTGCTAAGCAAGAATGGGTTTAAGGTTGTTCTTGTTTCTGATAATTTTGTACTGTCTAAGAATGGAGTATACTTGGGTAAAGGATATGTAAAGGATGGACTGTTCAAGTTTAATGTAATGACAGTTGATGCTGTTTATTTCTGAGAAACGTGTGGAAGCACCAGGTGTGAGTTCGAACTCAATTTGTATTGAAGGAGATTGCCGCTCGTCTGCCGACCTTCAGTTGACCTTCTGGGACCTACGATGAGCTCGGAAAGATGTTGAAGGTTGGGCTCGGATCGGAAGGGTCGGATCCGAGGTCTTGTGTACCTGCAGACGGTCCTGAAACACCGGGGTTTATCCCGGTGGCGGACCCTCCGACGCTCTAGTCAGTCTCTGTGAGAGAGTAGCAATAACTAGGTATATTTAAGTGGCAAAAGATTGATTACCTCAAAAAGGTGGGTGTGGGTCTAGTATTTATAGAGAATCCCAACCGGGTTTGGTTCCACTTGGGGGCCGGGTTTGGATCCGAAAGCCCATGGGCCTGATGTGGCAGAAGGCCCAGGGGGTTTAGGGCGGACGTGGCGATACCAGGAGTGGTATAGGGCTGACGTGGCGAAACCCTTGGCGGTATTTGGAGCTGACGTGGCCCATCGTGAGCCCTCTGTGCCTCTGGGGGAATCGGAGGGCCTAGGCTGTGCCAGGTCATCCTTCTGCCCCGCCAGAGAGGGGGGACGGCCTGAGGGACTGCTCCGGATCGGACTCCGGGGGATACTGAGGCTCGTCAGTACGAGGAGGCCGGCACTGTGAGGGCAAACACGAGGTTCGGCGCCGACCCTGAAGTGGTCCGGAGCCGAACCAGGTTGTTATTTTTGCTTTTCTGAGTAGGAATTGTATTGGGCCCTGGTTGGGCCTCAGGCCATTTTTACACTGTCACAACAGTCATCCCTAAAACTATTGTTCCTGCTGTTCCCAAAGTTAATGAAATAACTCCTATTGCCTATCTTGTTGAGTCTTCCTCTGTTTGGCATGAAAGACTAGGCCATGTTAATGTAAATTCTATGTGTAGATTAATTAACATGAATTTGCTACCAAAATTTAAGGTAGATAACTCAGAAAAATGTGAAGTTTGCACGGAGGCCAAACTCACTAAAATCCCATCACGTTCTGTAGAAAGAAACACAGAAACTTTAGGTCTAATTCATACGAATCTGTGTGATTTAAAATATGTGCAGACCAGAGGAGGCAAAAAGTACTTTGTGACTTTCATAGACGATTGCACAAAATTCTGTTATGTATATTTGTTACATAGCAAAAATGAGGCTTTGGATAAATTCAAAGAATACAAACTTGAGGTTGAGAATCAACTTGGCAAAACGATTAAAATCGTTAGAAGTGATAGAGGAGGAGAATATGATGCACCTTTTAACATGTTCTGCTCAGAACATGGAATCGTTCATCAGACAACTGCTTCTTAATCACCCGAATCAAACGGTACTGCCGAGCATAAGAACCGAACTCTAAAAACGATAATGAATGCCTTGTTGTTGAATTCTGGCGTACCCCAAAATATGTGGGGGGAAGCGTTGCTGACTGCCAACTACATTCTTAATAAAATACCTCACAAGAAAACTGGCAAGACACCATATGAACTGTGGAAAGGTAACTTACCTTCGTATAAATACCTCAAAGTGTGGGGGTGTCTAGCAAAAGTGGCAGTACCTAATCCGAAACAGGTCACCATCGGACCTAAGACGATTGATTGCATATTCATAGGATATGCACACAACAGTAGTGCATATCGGTTCTTGGTATACAAATCGGCTATATCCGATATCCATGTGAATACAATAATAGAATCAAGGAATGCTTCCTTCTTTGAACACGTGTTTCCGTGCAAGGATACTACGTACCCCAAACGTACACGTGAACAAGGGAATGCAAGCACTTTAGTTGATGAACCAGAACATGATACTGATGAGCCTAGACGAAGTAAACGGGCTAAAACATCAAAATCATTTGGTCCTGACTTTGTGACGGTCTATCTGTTAGAGAATGAGCCCAGAACTTTTAAGGAAGCCATGTCTATGCCTGATGCTCCAATGTGGAAGGAAGCAATCAAAAGTGAAATAGACTCCATTATGCAAAATCATACATGGAAGTTATTCGACTAGCCTTCTGGATGTCAGGCTCTAGGATGCAAATAGATTTTCAAATAAAAATTGAAATCAGATGGTTTAATGGAGAAGCATAAGGCTAGACTTGTGGTACAAGGATTTAGGCAAAAAGAAGGCCTAGATTTCTTCGATACATATTCCCCAGTTACAAGAATTGTAGAACCCCGTATTTTCAAATATTATTTTAATTATTTGAAAATGAATTTAAATGAGTTTTGAGGATTTAATTGATATTTTCCTAGAAGGTTTATCTTTTGTACACGTGCAAAACATGTGCAAATGACTTTTGAGATGTTTGAAAAATTAAGATTTCTTTATGAAAAATCATTATTTATTATTTTGGAATTATGTAGTATTTTTCCGGATTTTTCTGAATTTAATTAGTACTATTTGCAAATTTTAAGAAAAGAAGGACCTTTTTGTAAAATTGACATTTTTAAGGGCTAAAGTGCAAAATTGGCATTCTGGACGTTTTAAACAGTATTGGTTAAGATTTAGAAGTATATTTTCTATTAAATCCTAATTTTAATGAATTTTGGATGAGTTTCCAAGAGTAGATAGATATATATAAAATTGTATTTTGAAGGGATTGTTTTGCAAATGTATTTGGAAACCCTAGAACCTAATTCCCGGCCTATATAAAGAGAGTTGCAGCCGTCATTCGCTGCATAACTCAGATTTCATTATATTATTTTCTTGGTGATTGGAGAAGGAGTTTGGATCTAGCAAAGGAAGGCTTTTGTGGATTCTTCTTGCTTCTAAAGGTGAGTGATATGAACTTAGTTTTGTTAGTGTGTATGATGGTGTGCTGTTTTGTTTGATGTATCCGTATCTTGTATGTGATCGATGCAATAGTCGTTATTCGTATTACGCATGAGAAATCCACGAATGTTTAGTAGATCTTGTTTAACAAATTCTTTATTGATCGAAAACATGTTAAGATTCAAGTATGGTTTGATCGGATGTATGAACATCTGGATCTTGTGTTTATAATCAGATCTCGGTTATTATTGGTGGAAGAATTAAGTATTAAGGAAACCCTAATGTAAGATTTAGGAATTTGAGAACAAGAGAATTGAGTTTTGAGTTATTGAATGATTGAATAATGGATCTGCAATGAAGAAGTAATCCAGATTGTCATTTTACATGATTAAGAATTATTTTCATGAACAAGAACCTTTAGAAAACTCCAGTTTTGATCTTTGAATTCAGACCTAACTTATGCAAACTGTAGGCCGACAGTCGACTGGTCTACTATTCAGTCGACTGGTGCGACCCAGCTGCTGTATCTTTAGTTTTTCTCGAAAATCCGTTCTGGACAGTCGACTTAGACCCTTCTCAGTCGACTGGTACACTTAGAATTTATTTTTCAAAGTTATCGTAGAATTTCTCTCGGGTAAGTCGACTTATGTTTTTATAAGTCGACTTATGTTCTTATGAGTCGACTTATGTCTCCTTTAAGTCGACTTATGTTTTCTATAAGTCGACTTATGATCTGGTAAGTCTACTTATGATTTTTATAAGTCATCTTATGTTTTGATAAGTCTACTTATGATTTTTATAAGTCATCTTATGTTTTGATAAGTCTACTTATGATTTTTATAAGTCATCTTATGTTTTGATAAGTCTACTTATGATTTTTATAAGTCATCTTATGTTTTGATAAGTCTACTTATGATTTCTATAAGTCATCTTATATTGTTGATAAGTCAACTTATGTTTTTATAAGTCATCTTATACTGTTAGCACTTGGAATGTTTCTTGAGAATTATTGATAATTGTCTCGGGTAAGTCGACTGATGGTTTTCTTGAGTCGACTTACTGCACTTGTTATAATCTTGGATATTGGTTCTCGGGGCAGTCGACTTACTGTCGCATAAGTCGACTGGTTCTGATGAGTTTTCATAATCTTGAGTGTTCTTTCAGTCTTTAGTTTGTTTGTAGATGAATATATTCGTCAGTGTCTTGGCATACCGGGTTCGTATTCGATCTATACCTTCTTAGTTTGTTTGTAGATGGATATGTTCGTCGGTGTCTTGGCATACCGGGTTCGTATTCGATCTATACCTTCTTAGTTTGTTTGTAGATGGATATGTTCGTCGGTGTCTTTGTATACCGGGTTCGTATTCGATCTATACCTTCTTAGTTTGTTTGTAGATGGATATGTTCGTCGGTGTCTTGGCATACCGGGTTCGTATTCGATCTATATTATCTTTGGTCTTGTAGATGGATATATTGTTATCCGATCTATGGCATTATTGGTGATCGATTGTTGAACATACATTGTGGTACTGAGAATTGTTGACAGTTGGACATATTCTGAGTTGTGAGGATTACTGTTTGTTCAGAACAGTCGACTGGTTCATAAGACAGTCGACTGTACCGTACAGTTAAGCTGTACATATTTTGAGAGAGATTGATTGATTGATACTTGATCGTTGGTATTATTTCTTGACTCGGCTTCACTCATGTACTGGCCTATCGTTCTTATTTCAAATTACATGTTCAGTTTATGTATTTTTGTTCAGTACATGTTGCCTATGTTTAGTTGTTTTGTTTATGTTTGTTGTTTATATCACTCTCACCATTTATGGCTGACCCCATAGTTTTGGGGGTTAGGGTTCAACTCTAGCCTCATGTGATGCAGATTGCTTAGAGTTGGAGGCTTGGATTAGCTTTGGATTTTAGAGAGTGATATAATAGAGCCTTGGGTAAATTTGTAAAGAAAAAGGGTTGTAACAGTTAAATGTATTTTAAGGTGTTTTGTATTTCCGCTGCCATTGTAAAAGAATGTTGTAATAAGAATTTGGAATAAAATGATTTGAGTTTTTGGGCTATGCATATTGTTACATTGAAGTGGATCGCTGGGAATGTGCCACGTATTTTCTAAGTTCTCATATTAGAAATTCGGGGCGCTACAGATTGGTATCAGAGCATGCTTCAATAGTAATAATAGACATAGTATGAAAACCAACCTAGGTGTGGACACTAGAGAGTGAGTACCTAGGTGTGGACATTAGAGTGTGAGTATCACATAGAGTTAAAACATGATGTTTGGTTTGGGGTATGGTTATGGTTTTGCCATTGGGCATTGATATGAGTTTGAATTGTGTGTGTTACCTTAACTTTACCCTCGTTTTGCAGTATTTAAAATGGTTGCACCCAGAGATAGAAATGGTGGCAACAATGAGGATGGATCTGGTAGTTCCCGAGGGAATGGGATCGACCTTGAAGCTGAGTTTGCCAAAGTATATCAGACGTTGAATACGCTGATGGCACTCAATGTGGCGCAGCAGCAGAATCCGCCGCCCAATCATGGAGCTGGACATGGATTGGTGAATGCCGACCCCATCAAGCAGATTGAATCCTTTAAGAGGATGAGGCTGCCAGTCTTTGAGGGGCAAGCTGATCCAACAGCAGCAGATGATTGGATTAGGAAGATGCAGACGATTTTCGAGGTGTCAGAGACTCCGGCAGCTAGCAAGGTGAAGTTAGGTTCGATGCAGTTGGAGAAAGACGCTGGTGTCTGGTGGGAGTCGCTGAAGAGGAATTTGGGAGATCAGCAGCTGACATGGGAGGCTTTTCTGGATGAGTTCAGAGATCGCTTCTTTCCTCTTGATGTACTAGAGAAGAAGGCGACTGAGTTCTTGAACCTTCAGCAGGGCAGCATGACTGTTCGGGAGTATGAGACGAAGTTTGCTCAGCTTTCGAGGTATGCGCCAGAGTTGGTCGTGAATGAAGCAAAGAAGGCCAAAAAGTTTGAGCAGGGCTTGAGGCCAGACTTGAGGTCAAGGATGGTTCCATTGGGCATCAGAAGATTCGACAAGCTGGTCAGGAGAGCAGCTATGACCGAGGAAGATATGGATCAGTCCCGGGTGAAGCAAGAGACTTGGAATAAGAAGAAGAGGCCAGCAGAAGATCAGGAAGGGGAGGAATTCCCAGTGAAGCAGAACAAGTCCAATGATCCAGTGCAGAAGGTACCGGCAACTCAGGGGGTGACTTGTTTTTACTGTAAGCAGGCAGGACATAAAAGGAGGGAATGTCCGAAGTTGGCAAAGCAGACTTGCTTTCAGTGTGGTCAAGAAGGGCATATTCGACCACGATGTCCACTGCTGAAGAAAGAGAATGCAGGGATGGACAAGGATCCGAAGCAGGGGCGAGTGTTCGCGTTGACTGAAGGGGATGCGAGCAATCCAGAAACATGATCTGTGTGTGCAAGAATTTATTCTTTTGTATTGAGTGAAACTTTATTTTGGAATAATTGAGGATTGAGTATTATCTTCATGTAACAAATTTATTTGGATTGATGGAATAAAGATAAAGTTTTATTTGATACTGTTTCTTGCATACAATTGTGTAGCCCATTTACTGATAGTCTTAGTATGGAGCTTAAGGTGTTTCCAAGCAAGGTCTTGAGGTGGCTATCCTTAGTCATTCTTTTCTAAGGAGGGAGTGGCCACTGATTCTTGGAAGGATGAAGCAGATGTGGAAGGTCAGAGTGGGATGCAGGAGTTCAGTAGTTGTTGCAGCGTGGCTTCCGATGGCAAGTTATCAGAGTCGCGCAGCGGAAGTTTGATTTTCTGAATTCCTTGCATGATTGTGATTATTTGGTGTGATGTATTTATTTTATTGGAATGCATTCTATGATGTGATTATATTTCCTAAAGTTATAATTCTATCTATGAGTTTTTAATCATTGTTAGTGGGTTGTTCGGACCTCATTAGCCGTAGTTCTGAGGACAGAACTCTTCTAAGGAGGGAGTGATGTAGAACCCCGTATTTTCAAATATTATTTTAATTATATGAAAATGAATTTAAATGAGTTTTGAGGATTTAATTGATATTTTCCTAGAAGGTTTATCTTTTGTACACGTGCAAAACACGTGCAAATGACTTTTGAGATGTTTGAAAAATTAAGATTTCTTTATGAACAATCATTATTTATTATTTTGGAATTATGTAGTATTTTTCCGGATTTTTCTGAATTTAATTAGTACTATTTGCAAATTTTAAGAAAAGAAGGACCTTTTTGTAAAATTGACATTTTTAAGGGCTAAAGTGCAAAATTGGCATTCTGGACGTTTTAAACAGTATTGGTTAAGATTTAGAAGTATATTTTCTATTAAATCCTAATTTTAATAAATTTTGGATGAGTTTCCAAGAGTAGATAGATATATATAAAATTGTATTTTGAAGGGATTGTTTTGCAAATGTATTTGGAAACCCTAGAACCTAATTCCCGGCCTATATAAAGAGAGTTGCAGCCGTCATTCGCTGCATAACTCAGATTTCATTATATTATTTTCTTGGTGATTGGAGAAGGAGTTTGGATCTAGCAAAGGAAGGCTTTTGTGGATTCTTCTTGCTTCTAAAGGTGAGTGATATGAACTTAGTTTTGTTAGTGTGTATGATGGTGTGCTGTTTTGTTTGATGTATCCGTATCTTGTATGTGATCGATGCAATAGTCGTTATTCGTATTACGCATGAGAAATCCACGAATGTTTAGTAGATCTTGTTTAACAAATTCTTTATTGATCGAAAACATGTTAAGATTCAAGTATGGTTTGATCGGATGTATGAACATCTGGATCTTGTGTTTATAATCAGATCTCGGTTATTATTGGTGGAAGAATTAAGTATTAAGGAAACCCTAATGTAAGATTTAGGAATTTGAGAACAAGGGAATTGAGTTTTGAGTTATTGAATGATTGAATAATGGATCTGCAATGAAGAAGTAATCGAGATTGTCATTTTACATGATTAAGAATTATTTTCATGAACAAGAACCTTTAGAAAACTCCAGTTTTGATCTTTGAATTCAGACCTAACTTATGCAAACTGTAGGCCGACAGTCGACTGGTCTACTATTCAGTCGACTGGTGCGACCCAGCTGCTGTATCTTTAGTTTTTCTCGAAAATCCGTTCTGGACAGTCGACTTAGACCCTTCTCAGTCGACTGGTACACTTAGAATTTATTTTTCAAAGTTATCGTAGAATTTCTCTCGGGTAAGTCGACTTATGTTTTTATAAGTCGACTTATGTTCTTATGAGTCGACTTATGTCTCCTTTAAGTCGACTTATGTTTTCTATAAGTTGACTTATGATCTGGTAAGTCTACTTATGATTTTTATAAGTCATCTTATGTTTTAATAAGTCTACTTATGATTTTTATAAGTCATCTTATGTTTTGATAAGTCTACTTATGATTTTTATAAGTCATCTTATGTTTTGATAAGTCTACTTATGATTTTTATAAGTCATCTTATGTTTTGATAAGTCTACTTATGATTTCTATAAGTCATCTTATATTGTTGATAAGTCAACTTATGTTTTTATAAGTCATCTTATACTGTTAGCACTTGGAATGTTTCTTGAGAATTATTGATAATTGTCTCGGGTAAGTCGACTGATGGTTTTCTTGAGTCGACTTACTGCACTTGTTATAATCTTGGATATTGGTTCTGGGGGCAGTCGACTTACTGTCGCATAAGTCGACTGGTTCTGATGAGTTTTCATAATCTTGAGTGTTCTTTCAGTCTTTAGTTTGTTTGTAGATGAATATATTCGTCGGTGTCTTGGCATACCGGGTTCGTATTCGATCTATACCTTCTTAGTTTGTTTGTAGATGGATATGTTCGTCGGTGTCTTGGCATACCGGGTTCGTATTCGATCTATACCTTCTTAGTTTGTTTGTAGATGGATATGTTCGTCGGTGTCTTGGCATACCGGGTTCGTATTCGATCTATACCTTCTTAGTTTGTTTGTAGATGGATATGTTCGTCGGTGTCTTGGCATACCGGGTTCGTATTCGATCTATATTATCTTTGGTCTTGTAGATGGATATATTGTTATCCGATCTATGGCATTATTGGTGATCGATTGTTGGACATACATTGTGGTACTGAGAATTGTTGACAGTTGGACATATTCTGAGTTGTGAGGATTACTGTTTGTTCAGAACAGTCGACTGGTTCATAAGACAGTCGACTGTACCGTACAGTTAAGCTGTACATATTTTGAGAGAGATTGATTGATTGATACTTGATCGTTGGTATTATTTCTTGACTCGGCTTCACTCATGTACTGGCCTATTGTTCTTATTTCAGATTACATGTTCAGTTTATGTATTTTTGTTCAGTACATGTTGCCTATGTTTAGTTGTTTTGTTTATGTTTGTTGTTTATATCACTCTCACCATTTATGGCTGACCCCATAGTTTTGGGGGTTAGGGTTCAACTCTAGCCTCATGTGATGCAGATTGCTTAGAGTTGGAGGCTTGGATTAGCTTTGGATTTTAGAGAGTGATATAATAGAGCCTTGGGTAAATTTGTAAAGAAAAAGGGTTGTAACAGTTAAATGTATTTTAAGGTGTTTTGTATTTCCGCTGCCATTGTAAAAGAATGTTGTAATAAGAATTTGGAATAAAATGATTTGAGTTTTTGGGCTATGCATATTGTTACATTGAAGTGGATCGCTGGGAATGTGCCACGTATTTTCTAAGTTCTCATATTAGAAATTCGGGGCGCTACAAGAATAACATCCATAAGAATGTTGATAGCTATTGCAGCTCTACGTAAGTTGGAAATACATCAAATGGATGTTAAAACTGCATTTCTAAATGGAGACTTAGAAGAAGAAATATACATAAAACAACCTGAGGGTTACGTAGTTCCTGAACAGGAAAACAAGGTGTGCAGGCTTGTAAAATCACTGTACGGCCTGAAACAAGCTCCAAAACAGTGGCATGCAAAATTTAACAATGTTATGATGTCAAATGGTTTCAAAATAAATGAATGCTATAAATATATCTACATCAAAGATACTCCAAATGGATACATTCTGGTCTGTCTGTACGTAGACGACATGCTCATTATTTGAAGCAATAACGACATTATCAAACAAACTAAGAGCATGCTTAGTGGCAAGTTTGACATGAAAGATTTGGGAGTTGCAGATGTCATACTAAGAATCAAAGTTTCCAGGATATCTGAGGGGATTACTTTGTCTCAAGCTCATTATGCTGAGAAAGTACTTGAAAGATTCAAGAATTACTCCAATGGGACAGCAAAAAGTTCCGTCGATCCAAGTCTTCACTTGTTCAAAAATACAGGAAAAAGCATATCACAACTGGAATATGCACGTATAATTGGTAGTCTGATGTACCTAACAAATTGTACAAGACCGGACCTAGAACATTCAGTAAACGTACTGAGCCGATACACGAGTAATCCAGGACGAAGTCACTGGAAAGGAATAACTAGAGTATTGAACTACTTGCGACATACTCAGAGTTATGCGCTGCATTACACCAGATATCCAGCAGTACTGGAAGGCTACAGTGATGCCAACTGGATATCGGACTCCAAGAACTCAAAATCCACAAGTGAATATGTCTTCACACTTAATGGTGCAGCTGTGTTATGGAAATCCTCTAAACAAATGCTATTGGCCAGATCCACCATGGAATCTGAGTTTATTGCTTTAGACAAAGCGGCAGAGGAAGCAAAATGGCTTCGAAACTTTTTAGAGGATATTCCTATGTGGGAAAAACCAGTGCCTGCCTTATGTGTACACTGTGACAGCCAATCGGCTATAGCACGGGCACTGAGTTGTATGTATAATGGTAAGTCTCGTCATATCAGAAGGCGACACAAAACCATTAGACAACTGCTCTCAAATGGAGTAATCTCTATAGAATATATAAAATCGACCGACAACCTAGCGGATCCATTTACTAAAGGTCTGTCGCGAGAGTAGGTTGTGAGATCATCAAGAGGAATGGGTTTAAAGCCTATGAAGAAAAAGGATACTTGATGGAAACCCTACCTAGGAATTGGAGATCCCAAGGTCTAGGTTCAAAGGGACAACTAAATCTTGTTGAATGACGGAAGCAATGAGAGATTAACATCTCATACCCACTCTTAGGATGATAAAACAAGTGCTGCCTGCAAATAGTTAGGATAAGCTTGACTTTTAATGATTTCCATAGCTTTGAAATAAAAGTGGGGTATAGCAGGATACTCTTTATGGGCAATCACCTTAGGAGTGTGAAATGGGGCCGTTTCTAGGAAAATGAAGAGAGACTACATTTTCCAAGTTCACTCACGATTAACCAGGGATGTTCAAGGCCAAAATGAACACAACAAGAGAACTTAGTTCTGTGAGGAAATGAAACTGTGTGATAGTTATTGTCTAGGTTCACATCAAAGCCCGGGTAGTTCAAGACATCATGATCACTACCTGGTCAAGTGAATCCGATAGCTAATTACTAAGGGTGGTTCAAAGTTGAAAAATTACTACCATTTCTGATGCAGTGATTTTCCGATTGTACTCTCAGAGTCTTTCTGTCATGTTTTTTTTTCTTCTGTCGGGTCTGGATTACATGGTCTGGTAATTTTCATTCATGTGGGGGATTGTTGGAATTAATTTTTGGAGTTTTCCGGGTCGGATTCCGGCAGGCTCCGGCCACCGGCGGCGCCGGAAAATGAGTGGATTGCGATCCTCTCGACGAGTACTATTCCGTAGTATACTCACTTGCCAAAAATGAATTCCATATGAATGAAAAATGTTGGTCTAAATTTGGGTACTTGAAAGGTACTAACTTGCAACTTGGAGAAAATAGATAGTCCCATATCGGAAATTGGAAAAGATTTTTTCTATTATATATACTAGAAAACTGGACTAAAGGGCGTGGCCCGGGGGTTACCACTAACGTGTAATGGAGAGAGGACTTAGCCAAAATGACAAACACACGCGCGTGCGCGCGCCCGGCCCGGCCCCGGCTTCGGCTCGACTCGGCTTGGTTTGGTTTGGCTTGGCTGGCTTAAATTTTTTTTTTGCCCAGACAAAAATTCTTCCCCTACTGAACTGAAAAAGCTTTTCACATTTAGTAACTGGTACCCATTACTCTGTAACAGCAGAGTAATGGCTCACCAGTTATGAATCTGAAGAGTCTCCGTTACTCTGCTGTTACAGAGTAATGACATCTGAACAGTCTCCAATTTCCTCTATAAATTCAAACAGAGTTTTTTATACAGATACAGAATTTTTTGATCTGTTCTCCTTCTTCTTCTTCTCCTCTGTGTCAGTGTCAACTGAGAGTACATCACAGGCAACGGTTCGCTGAATCTCTGAAGCAAGGGTGCTGCGTTCTTCAGAGAAGGTACAGTTGTATCCTGGGAAGCAATTCGCCGATAACCGTCACACTACGGGGCGAATTCTGCTTTAAGGACAGAGATTATCAATCTCGACTCTGTGCAAATTCTTTTACTTACTGTTTCCTTTTCTGTATTTGATTTCTTTGCAATTTCGGTTGGGATTTTCTATTATTATATATTCAGGTTCTAACCGTGTGGTGGTTATATCCGAGGGCATTACATGTCCGAGGGTGGTGGTCAGGTGTTTGAAAGGGTTCATGACTATGTTGATAAGCACACATATATTATAAGGCGGTGAATGACTCAAAGACGATCATGATGATGATTTGCACCTTTTTTATTGTAAGAAAAATGTTAGCTAACTAGTGACGTTGAATTTCTCTATTTGTCTTGAGGAGTTGGAAGTGTTTCAGTTACCTCCTTATTTAGTATTTACTCATGTATGGGAGAGGTTTCTACAGGTATATACTTATGTATCGGTTTCGTTCTTTGTCCTGTTGACATCTATGGAGTATTGGCGCTGAATCTGGACAAACTAGATATCATTTGATGCAGCGTTTCTCATTCTAACTAGGTACATCATTCATGATTTATAATCAAGCTCTTCTATTCCTCTTATAGTAGTTGCATGTTGATCTCGAAACTTTGATGGAAGTTGTTGACTATGAAGGAGGCTTCAGGTTACTACTAGTGAATCCTCAATTTTTTTGTACTCGGACAAACCATGTTCGGGTCATCTCATTTTGTATCCTTGTATGTTGAGTGTTAAATATCTGACTAATGAAATGTCTCTGGTTTCAGCCATGGTTTCTTCTAAAAACTGTTAGCAAAATATTTCAACCAGTTTTCTCGCGAGTTATGAACTTCTAATAGGAAAAAGATTTACATATACGTGTTCCATAGAATCAGTGGGCCAAAAGAGTTCCCCACCCCACCCTCTTGCCTTTCTAGATCCTCCACTGCTACCTCCTGACCAAACCTTTCCCCCGAAGCACCATTGCAGGAGCCCAAGGAGATCTTACCGGCGTGCGCCATCCCCTAAACGGAGCATGGTAGAACTCAGACGCAGCTTGAAATCATCACCAGTGGGTGCATAGGGACTATCAACGTCATCATCATCGTTCTTGTAACTACCGTTTCCGCTATTTTCATTTTTTCTCCTTTTGTAATATTTTATTTGTAATTGAATAAAATACTCTATTTTTGTTTCTTGATCATCTTAATTTAAATTTTGTTCATGAAATTCTTTGTTTTTCGTGATTGAGCTATTTTTGTTGATCATATTTTCTTCTAGTTAATTGCGGGTATTTTTATTTGAACCCTATTGATTTAGATCTACCTCTTATTGAACCCTAAAACCCAATTTCATTTGTTCTTGACCCAAAACCGCTTTTATTGGACCCTAAATTACCAACCCAGTACCCTAATTGTACCCTATAAATACAACTCTACTGTAAATCCTAAAAATTGCACAATTTTAAAACCCTAGCCTCTTATTCGCTCTCCTCGCCGTTCTCTCTCCCCGTCCAATTTCCCGCCAAAACTCCTGAAACCCATTACTGCTTCTTCTCCGATCACCTACCCCGGCCTACTCCGGCGACCCCCTTGGTCGTCGAGCCTTCCCGTCTGATGATGGTAAAAATCACAGTAGATCAGAGCCGTGCGATCCCTGCACAAATCTCAAAGCATCTACAAGCAGATTAGCCATCACAGGTCTATTTTACAGGTCTGGGCCCACTCCGAGACATGGACTTCTCCCAAGCCCATAAAAAGTGACAGACTAGGCCCACTTGAAGAGATACCCAGTCCATGCTGGCTAGGAGTCAAATCTCTTATCCACTAACAAGGATATTTTATCTCTTGAGAGGGAGAGACATGAAAGATCCAACGGTCACGAATCGATCTCTTGAAATGTCTCTCAGGCCTATAAATACCCATCCCCCTCTTCAGTCACCAGGTAATCAACAATTCACCGGTTTTCACTCTCTTACTCTCTCTCTTTTTCTGGTACTGACTTGAGTGTCGGAGGGTCTATTGCTGGGGCCACCCCAGTGTTTTAGGCGTTTTGCAAGTCCATCGGCCGCATCACCAAACGTCGAATTCAGATCACAGGAGGTCAATCAACGATCCAGATTCAATCTCAGGAGCCCTAATAGTTTTTAACGACCAGGCCACAGGTTTGACTTTAGTAGTTTTCTTCAATTATTAACTCACTATCTTTTTGCTCCCACACCGAAATAAGTAGCAACAGATTGGTGCCATCTGTGTGAAACTACACAAGTAAGACTTATCGCCATTCTACCAAGACTAAGAGGTAAAGTGGCGGCCTCCATCCATCGTACTACCTCTCTTCGTCAACCGGCCCCTCCTATGGACGATCAGATTCCTCCTCAATAGTCACCCCGACAGCCTAATCACGCTCCTTCCAACGGAGAGGTACCGGGGAGCTCCTGACAAAACTAACCTGAATAGCATCCTCAGTATGACCGCATCTCAGTCCACAATGCTTCAACTGGATCCCAAAAGAAGAACGGCCAAGTCCTTCGCCGTATCCAAGAAGTCGAAGATCATTTAGAACAGATGAAGAATGAGAGAAACTGCTTTAGCAGGGCCTACCGCCCTAGTCAACCTCCCTTCAGCAAAACCATCCTCCATGCACCCGTTCCAAGGGACTTCAAGATTCCTCAATTCAAATCCTACAATGGAGAGAAAGACCAGACAGACCATATCAAGAGCTTTAAAACACTCATAATGGTCTATAACACCACCGATGCACAGATATGTCGACATTTCCCGCAACACTGAAAGGATCAGCAAGGGAATGGTTTTCACGTCTGACACACGAATCCATATTTTCCTTTGATCAGCTCAAGGAACTCTTCATTGCACACTTCGTTGCTAGTCAGATAGCTGAAAAGACCAGCGTCTTCCTGCTAGAATTGAAGCAAAAAAATAGAGAATTGCTGAAAGACTTTGTCAAATGCTTTACCACTGAAGCAAGGTCAATTTCTGCCTTGAACACTTCAGTCGCAACTACAGCTTTCCGCCACAACGTGACTAATAAAGACCTGAAAGCCCCCCTCACCAAAAAGCCACCCAAAAATTTCACTGCGCTCCTGGAAAGGAGTGACAAGTATATCAGGGTCGAGGAAGCTCTCTATCCTCAAGGCAAGAATGATTCATCTTCCGGGAACAAATAGAAGAATACCAGCGAGGAAGAACTCAGGAAGTTTTAAAAAAAATGGTACAAATTCATGCCGTCCAACTCTAGCGCCACGCTTCGACAAGTTCACTCCTCACAATGCAAGTGTATCAGCTATCCTCATGGAAGTGGAGAAGGATGGAATAATCCCCCCCCCCTACGATATCAATTTCTAGTAGAAGAAGAGACAAAAACAAGTGGTGCACATTTCACATATATCATGGACACACTACTGACAAATGTCGAGCTCTTAAAGAAGAACTGGAAGCCCTAATCCGCAGGGGCTATCTCTCCAACTTTGTTCATAATGACAACGAAGCAAAAAACCCTCCATCCCGGGGGGCTAATAAGTGTCACGCCCCGCTTCCAAAAAGAGAATATGGAATATGGATACGTGACTAAGTCCAGTGAATGATTTTCATCATCCATAAGCTGTTCGAAATCTTTACAATATTTCACAAGAATAATCAGAGTCGGAAGCAAGAAAAATCAACCGAGCATGCATATATGAATCAAAATACCAACGAGAATACTTGAAACAATATATATATTAATATCAAATAATCCAGATCTGAATAAGTCAATATCCTGGGTCACATTACCCAAATACAAATAAATTCAAGTAGTAAAATACAATAATTCAAAATAAGCAACATGAAATAATAATAGCAAAATTCCAGCATCTAGTATCTCATCTCGCCTATTCTATCTGGCAACTGATCTCCAAAATCTACAATTTAATAAATTGCAGGAAGAGGAAAAAAAAACTACCGTCAATGCAAATTACGGGCCGCTTGTAGTGCACGATACAAGTACATGGGAAAGGTAAACAAATAGCATGGAATAGACATGATAACAAAATATAACAACTAGCATGGCAAGATGAACAAGTGCAAGTGGCATGAAACAAATATCAAGTGAAGAAATATCATGTAAACGAGTAACAAGTATCAAGTATCAAGTATCAAGTGAACAAGTATCAAGTACAGGTAGCAAGTATCAAGTATCAAGTGAACAAGTATCATGTATCATGTACAAGTAATCAAGTGTCAAATGTCAAGTGATCATGTTCAAGTCTTGTATTTATTACTATCTAGGTAGCACTTCATGCATCCATATTTTTACTACATGGTTGCTACATTCAATATAGTTTCGTTTTGGCCTAGTGATGAGTTTCTATAGGGCCGTGTACTCGGGCGTCAAGTCAAGTAACAAGTATCAAGCACGAGTCACGTAATCGTGAACACGTGGCGGCAAGTAGTATCAAGCATGAATCATGTAGTTATGAAACATGGTAACAAGTAGTATCAAGCATGAATCATGTAGTCATGAAACATAGCAACAAGTAGTAACAAGCATGAATCATGTAGTCATGAGACATGGCAACAAGTAGTAACAAACATGAATCATGTAGTCATGAGACATGGCAACAAGTAGTAACAAGTATGAATCGTCACGAATCATGGCAACATATAATCAGATAGTAATAACAAGCATGAATCATGTAATCATGAAACATGGCGGCATATAATAACAAGCATGAATCATGTAATCATGAATCATAGCAACAAGTAATGGGAAACACGGGCCCCCTTCTGAGTACACATACCTATATTGTCCACTACTAAGGTCTTACCCTTAACCCCGGCTTGGTTATTTTGTTATTAATATTAAATAGGCATGTATATGCATAAAACAGAGCGAGAATAACATGGCATGAATAAGCAACAGGTACAAAATGAAGAATAAACATGTACAGGTGATAAACAACACATAACAGAATATAACAACGAAAACTCTAGTTCAGGACAGCAAGACAGTGTTGCACTAAAATTGGAATTCCCGTTGCTACAAAAATGCAAACCTGAATCCGTCAGAGAATATGAAAAATAGACTCCCATCCAAATCCAGCAAATATATATAAGTTATATGGTATTTCACAAAAACATAACTCAAAACAGGTTTGAATCCAGAAAATGTGTTCAGCTAGAAATCAGAAGTTTGGATTCAAGAACAGAAAAACAGCATGAAAACTCACAAATTAAATCCACAAAAAATTTGGGTTATTCCATTATATGTATAGTAATAGAAAAACAAGTTTCATAATTTTTCAATATAAATAGAGTAGTCAAGTAAAATCAGAAAATATCAAGATGCAGTAGTTTTGTAAATCTAGAATTATAAACGCAACAGTACGAAAACAACAATATCTCACAAACCATAAATCGAAATCTAAATCTGCTAAAAGGGTGATAAAATAGGTACAATAGGATAACTTTCATATTCATAAATATTTTACAAACAGCAAGTAGAATTAGGTCGAAAATCAGGTTCTTTACCGAACAGTATAAAAATTCTACATGTATGGTAATTGTTTGGAAACATAGATAGGTTTGTAAAACTCATCAATTAAATCCATAAAAGTTCAGGGTTAATCCCAATCAAGTATAGTTGTACTGTGCAAAATTTTGGATCAAAATAATACTTTTAACATCATGATAAAATAGATTACTTTTCAGAATTCATAAAAAACAAAATCTGAAAATCTTTTTACACCTCTGCAGTAAATAGGCATAACTCACAATTTGTAAATCGAATCTGAGATCTGTCAAAAGGTTTAGAAAGTAGACAGAATTCTCTACAGTTCAAGTTCACAAAATATTTTCAAATACTGACCTTAATAGGGTCTAAAATACTGATCAAAATCAAAGTAACAGAAATTTCAGAATTATCCTCATACACGAATCAACATAGATTATACAGAAATTGTCCAAATCATGACCAAACATGAAATATAGTGTACTAGATGTCCAAACAATATGTTATATGGTATTTTGCAAGTCCACGATAAGTATAGCACGAATAACACATCAAGTACAGATATCTCAAAGTAACATGGGCATATACATTAAAAGAGGTCAACCCTAGGTTAATTCATGTCATGTATGTCGTGAGGCAACTATGGTCGAATTGTCACAATAGAGACAATATCAACAAGGGGTTTCATATACAAATTGTCTGTAGAACCCAACTATACTACATGTGGTATTTAGTACTTATATTTGAAAAGAAATTTAATAAAAGTTACTTGCATTAACCGACGACGAAAACCGACGAAGCAAAAGCAAGAATAACGTGAACGAATTCCCGGGCAACGATCTCAACACGAACAAAACTTGAACCACGAACAACGAACGAGAACCACTCCAACCAAAAAAACGCGTTCACTCTTGAGCACGAGCACCACACCAAAGCCCAACAGAACATACGCGCACACCAAGAGAACAACGGGGAACGACGGCACGGGCGATGATGCTGCCGGTGCGGACTGTCGACGGAGCACAACACAGCCTGGCTGTCGTCGGAGCGAAGGTGTAACGCCCCGAATCCCAAATCACTGAATTCAAGGAGTTCTACAGGATCTTTTCACTTTCTTTGAGTACAATTTTACAAGGAAATCCAAACTTTTCTTTTTACATCAGAGTTACAACATCTTATATTTAAATTTACACAGCGGAAGCAAAATATACAACATTTACATAAATGAACAACAACATAATGAGATCTTTATGCATCCATTCCTCTTTACATGTAATTCATCCTGCATACAAAACTGTGGGTACGTCAGTTTATTCAACCGACGATAATTATACATGGCCATCCTCTCTATGCCAGAAACAGTATAATGAATCTCATTCCTTACAAATCATAATCTTGTTCATAATAAGCATGTAAAATAAAAAGGGAATTTTTAATGATGTCGTGTCGTGATTGTGCACTTAATCCTTAATGCAATTTATTTAATTAACATGACACTAATGTGCACTTGTTCGAATTCTATGCATCCCATTCTACATAGGTTCGAGGGCAAGCCTCTTAATCATTCTTCATTTTTTGTAGGGTTCAATCCCCCGCCATGACTTACTCTACTTCTGTAATTTCAGTGAGTATTTTAGATGATTCTATGAGTACAAGCATGTATCCTGGCCCCTGGAGTAGAATTTCGCGCCATGTTTTGACTCGTCAAGCATGCATTCTGCGACAATTCGGCCTCCTCCCTGAACACACTCCTCTTGCAGTCACTAAAACATCCCACAAGCGTGACTAAAGTCCGATCATTACTGAGTTGTGCCCGCGCCATGTCTTGACTCATCAAGCATGCATTCTGCGGCTCACACACCCGCACCGTACCCTAGCTCTCATACTCATGTTTTTCTCTCACCTTCATCACCTCCACACTATGTATTAATTTGATTAGAATCATGAATAAAAATCAAGCTCTAGAGTTAGCCTCTCCATCAACCGGACTTATCATTTCATTTCACATGACCAACCTGGTCTATTTCTCAACACCATTTCAATTCACTGCCGGGGAGACTTAGCTACTCTTTCGTTCAATTTCAAATTCACAATATCCAATTGAGCATCATCAGCTCATAAATCATTTTAGAGTCTCACAGACTTTCTTATCATGATTTCACATCTCATATTTTCATTTAATTCTCAATTCTCATCTATGATTCAATTATATAATTCATACAACCATAAACAGAGTCCATCGATTCAAATCATACAGTTCATAATTACCAAGAGCAAATAACATGAAGTTCAAATATATCCAAGTACACTCTGTACAGTTGACTTGGAAGGATACCAGTCGACACATACAGTCACATACAGTATCATCGTGATCGCTCGGGATAGTCGACTGTTGTACACAACCAGTCGCCTGTCCCGCAACCTTTCATGTTCACAATATTGTCCTCATGACAGTCGACTGTTCATCCATCAGTCGTCTGTCCTGGAGATTCCAACAGCACAATTCTATGTCCAGATCAGTCGACTTGCTACACGCATTCGGTCGACTGGACAGATCCATTTTCAATTTAAGGAGATCATCTACAGTTCTTTACATGCACTCGCATCATGATGTCAATTAACAGTATACATAAATTCATGTTTCCTAGACAGAGTCTCTTATCGTTTGGTAACATTACAACATGAATTTTCAAGTTACGAACATGCTCTTTTCTTTAGAGAAAAATACTTTAAAACATGCATTCACATTGCTCACACTTTCTTACGACCATGAAGATATGAATCCCAAGTCATCATACTAGGTCTACATAAATAGAATATCTTAATTCATGGAATTTCCAAACAGTAATAATCAGAATTGGAGCACCAGTCGACTTAACACGACATTAGTCGACTGCCCCAACAATTCTAAGTTATTAATCACCATTAGTTCTTTTCATTCATTTACCTTCCCTCCATCATATGTGTCATAGGGAAAATATACATATAATAATCACACCATCATGTCTAATTGCACACATGTTTATCAGCACATTATGAAAATAGTGTCTCGTACCAGTCGGCTGGTTCACATGCCAGTCGACTGTACCGACAGTCTCGTTCTCAATATTAATAGTATGTTCAAGCAATTTCTACTGCATTCAATTCACTTTCTGTAACATGGTATCAATCATAACAATCATAGTATCATTCCTACATTAGAAGTCCTGAGAAACACCCACCTTATAGGAAGAAATAACGAAATCCTGCAAAAACTCCTCAAAGTAGAGAACGCCTTCTTGCTCCTTTGCTCCACACCGAGCTCCTCAGCAATGCTGCTTGCCTCCACAGAAAAGCTCCCACACAAACTCACAAATACTCTCTTGTAATAGTAATCTTAGAAAATTTTAGTGTAAAAGAGATAGGGAAATAGGAGGGGTATTTATACTAGGAGATAAATAGAATGGAGGGTTAAGATACATTAGGGAGTTGGAAAATCAAGGGCTGAGATCCAATCGGGAGTTTGAGAAACTACCCACACCTCAAAAGTAACCACCCATGACCCTAGTCCATTACTCCACAACCGGCCAAGCTTGTGCCTTGTGCACGTGTACATGGAGTGCACGTGTACACACAAACTCCACTACAATAAATAGTACATCAATACCCGGAATAGTGTAAAAGAAAAGATGCTACACATACAAGTTGTAGGAATTAAATTTATAAAAGGTTAAGTTTATGGGCTTAAGTTCATTTGGGCCAAAATAAATATTTTAAAAGAGAAAATAAACAAATCAACATTTGGGCTTTAAGGAAAATACTTTATAGGAAACAATATACTTTATTCATCATGGAGAAAATAATAGTCACATGCTACACAAGCATACTATAAAAAGAGAAATAAATAATCTTTATGTAATAAGAAAAAAATCGGGGTATTACAGAAGGGGAGAGAGTTGACATCGGGGGTTCGTCAAGGAACACCAAGAGAGCACAACACAACGGTGTTGTTGCTGTTGCAGTGGCGAGACGACGACGCGAGGCAGAGCAGGGGGGCCAGGGAGATCGTCAGCGCGCTAGGGAGACGGGAGAATGGGAGAGGAGATTAGGGTAGGGGTCACGAGGCATGGAGATATGAGGAGGAGCACAGGGTGAGGTCGGGGCTGTTGGATCCTTTAGGTAAGGCAAATAACACTAGAGGGGGGGGGGGGGGGGGGGGGGAGGGGTGAATAGTGTTGTTTAAAAATTACTTAAGAAATGGAACTTTTCGTACTGTCCAGTCGACTGAAAATAGAGATACATTCGACTGTTGCGTCAGAGTAGAAGAGTATCTTACTGAAGAGTTACTGGTCTGATCAGTCGACTTAGCGCGGAAATCCAGTCGACTTACCAGACAAGTTTTCGAAATAAAACACAGAAAAATTGAAATTGCAAGTTGAGAAAATACAACCACCACAGAGTCAATCACATAGTACATAACGATGTATCCTGGTTCGGTCCTCCCGACCTACATCCAGTCCCTAAGTAACCCACTTGAGATTTTCCACTATTCTTGAAAAAGAAAGTACAAGAATACCCTACGGTGTTTGACAACAACTATGTCAAACCCATAGACCTCTCTCACCACTAGAGAGAACAAACCCACTCTACACCCAAGAGTGAAAAACCGACTCTACAACCAAGAGCCTACTGTCCAACCAAGAGGACCACTCTCACAACCCGAGAGTGAAAAACAACAACAAAAAGAGTTTACAATAACCTATAGCCTTGTTTGTGATTTGTGTTTTTGTATAGTGGCTATTAGATTAACTTCTGAAATCAGTCTAAAATAAATTTGATGTTATACTAGAATGAATTTTAGAGAACCAAGACTTAGAAAATTTGTATGCTTTTGAAATGCTTGTTCCTCTAAAAAACAAAAAGCTTGAAACTTAAAGAAATGCTTGAAACCTTTTCAAAGTGATTCCTATACTCTATTTATAGAGTGAGAATTAGAGGGACGTTGTAAAATAGTTCCCTAAACCGTATTAAAACGGATAGAAAAGGATTTGAATTTGAAAAACAAGTTTTAAATTCAGAAAAACTATTGAAACGACTTGAATAGTCGACTGGGTTTCCATAATGAGTCGACTGGCTAGAGCTTGTATGAGTTCAGTCAGTTTCGTACTATGATGTCGATTGGTTCCAACGAACGGTCGACTGGTACTCAACAGCTGAACTTATTCAAGCTTGTTTTGACCTTTTAATTTTGTAAAACACCAAGTTATTAAAAAGTATGTGTGAGTGTGTATGTGACAAGGCTATTACAAGTTTCTAAGACTCAAAGAATAAAAATTACAATATTACAAGACACTTTTTACAAAACATTTGAGCACTTGAATCTTGTCTTGAACTTGAGTCTTTGACTTGAGCTTGAGCCTTTGTCTTTATGTCTTGAAGCTAGCTTGATCAATGTGGCTTGAGCTTAAATCTTTGTGGTTTGATTAATTACTCTTGAAAGCTTCATTGGATTCTTTTGCCTTTGTGTAGTCCGCCATGGTATTGACTTTGATACATCCTGCAAGAGATATGTGATAGAACAACTTTGTATTGTGTTGTAGTCATCAAAACCAAGAATCAACAGGGGCTAGCTGGTTGGAAAGAGTAGGGGAACGGGAGACGGGGAGGCACAGCACCAGAATAGCTGGAGGAGAGGTTGAAGATGATGAAGGGACGGCTAGGGTTTTTGGAAGATGAACAGGCATGGGTGTAGTATATATATATATAGGTTGGGTTTAGGTTAAAGAGTCGGGAAGACAGCTGAACAGGGAGAAAGCGGTTTTGGGTAGTTATAGGGTAATGGGTTGAATAGGGTAACGGGTTTGGGAGGTGAAACGGGTGTGGGTTAGAATGTAAACAGGGTAATGGGTTTTAGGGTATTTTAGATGTAAAATAGAATAGGGTAGTTTTAGAATTAAATGGGTATTAGTGGATTTAAATGGGTTTGGGTGTGAAACGGCTGGAATAGGGCAGGTCGAGTATTTTAATGGGTATAGGGTTCTAAACGGGTCCAAGGGGTTTTAAAATGGATTAGGGTTTTAAAATTTCAATAGAAAAAATAAAATAACTTATGAAAATATTGTTTATAATAAAAATGTAATTGACATTACAAAATAGAATTAGTAAATAAAACTGATTTTTAATAACCAGTCAAAAATATCAATAATAACAGTAATACTAATAACAATCATAATAATAAGAAAATGATAAAAAATAATAATGGTAATAATAATAATAGTAATAATAATAATAAGAGTAATAATAAAAAAAAAAAATAAGAATTGTATTACAATATAAAAATCATAGAAAATATTTACAAATAAAATTATTGATCGAAAACAGATTGAATAGGATTTCCAACAACACAATTTGACAAAAAAATTTGAAAACCGAAAAAATAATTTGCAAAAATTTTAAATACAGAAAATACACAAAAATACGTTTTTGGGAAAATAGGGGTTACAATAACCGGCAGCAGAGGCCATACGAGCCGCAAGACTCTCAACACATGGTCATCCTCCACTCCATTCATGGAGGCCCGATAGGGGGATATTCCAACTCCCCCCGCGAAGCTTTCGTTAAGAAAGTCAACTCCATAGATAACATTCCGTCTGCCAAATGCACCGGGGTCCCCATATCTTTCTCCGCCAAGGACTCATAAGGCGTCCAAACACCTCATTGCGACGCATTGGTCATAAGCCTTTGCATGCTAAATCATGAGGTTTGCCGCACCCTGGTAGACAATAGCAACTCCTCAAACATCATATTCATGGCCACATTCGATGCTCTCAAGCTCTCCCAAGACCGACTCAAACCATCCAGTTACACACTTCACGAATTCTCCGGTGTCCCCGTTCAAGTAGAGGGAGTCATCATACTGGATGTGACAGCAAGAAAAGCCCCCGCTATTCAAACGAAAGCACTGGACTTTATGGTAGTCGATGTCAAAGCCGCATACACTGCTATATTCGGCCGTCCCGGTCTAGCGGCCTTCCATGCATTTTCCTCCGCATTTCACATGGAAATGAAGTTCCCAACAACAGTTGGCATAGGCCAAGCTGTAGGAAGCCAACAGGCAGCACGAGCATGCTACACCGCTACACTGCGGGGCTCGGTTCTTCCCCTCGGCACCATAGAGCTACCGCTAGAAAGCAGTCACAATAATTCAAAAACTATAAACGAGCTTGAAGCCACTGCCATGACCAACTCTACCAAGAACTTCCAAATCTGCCACATCATCTCTCACCGGCTCTAAACTAGTTCTCATCATGACATAGTAATAAACCTGAATCCCTCGCCCGAAGCCACTCCACTTTTTCAACAGAGACAAAAAGTCATGCCTAAACACATTGGTGCATCAGAAGATTTCTCTTTCTCTATGCAAAACAATGGGGGGATCCCTCCAAAATAGGCAGGTCCAGGCAAGGTCTACCAAGTTGTTCACCTAACGGCTCATCAACTTGAAGACCCAGAGGGCAAGGAGATATCAGTAGGGACTTGGAAAGTGGAACACCTTGTGAAGGTGAACGAGGGGATCTGAAACGTCTTCTCTTAATAGAAATAGCAATAGCAAATTTTCTCAATTCGTAACAACGGCCAGCCACTAGAGCAGGCGCTTAGTTTTATTTTCCAATAAAATACAGTACGAACTTTTGCAAAGCTATTGTACAACTCTACGGATGCATACGATGAGTTGAGTGCCAAACTTGTACATAAAAACGGCACCAAAACTCATTAAAATCTTCCTACAAGACGAGTTCAGAGTCCACACCCATGGTTCGAAGTTACTCCAGCAATTTACAATGAAATAAGTTCAGGGTGCACTTCGCCATTCGATCTGCTTCTGCAACCTGTTAATTCATCAAAGCAAACAACGAGCTAAATGACCAACTTACACTTAGAGAGGCGCTAAACACTCGTTACAAGCGTTCCTCAATGCAAGTTCGGAATCCAGAACCATGACTCGGGACGTATGCAACGTGCAATCATGCACGTTTAGAACATAACTCGCCGATCGATTTGTTCCTGCAACTAGTTGAACTTCCTTGGAGACTTAAACAACGAGTTGAGTTCCACACTTATACATTTAAGCAGCACCAAATACTCGTTACAAGTCTTCCCGTAAGACAGATTCGGAGTTCATACCCGTGGCTCGATAGAGACTAACAATTTGCAATAATGCAAGTTCATAGTGCACTTCGCCATTCAATCTGCTCCTGCAATCTGTTAGCGCCTCGATGACAGGTGATAAATCCAATATATCTACATTTTGGAGCAATAATCTGAATGCAATTAGACATTTAAATTCTCTATACGTGGTAATTTACTCTTCTTTTCTCTTTTCCATAGGAAACAGCCTAAAAGCAACTAAACGAAGCAGATTCAAGATTTACTCTAGATTGTGAGGATGATACACAGGAAGCAGCAGAACACAAGTCGACTGGTACTTCAACGACAGTCGACTAGACAGAGGAGGTTGAGTTCCGAAGATGCACAGTACAGTTGACTTACCCAAAAGATAGTCGACTTGACTGACTAATTATGAACTACAGAATTCACGACACAGTCGACTGATTCCAAAACCAGTCGACTGGCATTCAGCGGGAGTTAAAGGATGAAGATAGTTGAAGATTCATCCTCATCCAAATTCGAATCAAAGTGAGCTGCCAAAATTCAGGAAACAGATATGGGATAACTGCAAATAACGACTCTCCAACAAATCAACTTAAAGACCCGGGTTTGGCAAGTAAGAAGATCGACCCAGTCCTATGCGTGAAGAGATAAGGAACTTGAGATCTGCAGATGTGGGCAAAAGAGACTATAAAAAGGCTGGAATGCACAGATTAGGAGAGATCGAATCTCTCAGAAATCATATATCTCTCAATCTCTGGATATCTGATAGTGACAATTAGATCGAGAGAGAAAGAAGAGAAGGAATCAATGAAAGAAGATCAAGTACAATCAAACGAAGGAAGGAGATCAAGCGCACTGAAGGACAAGATCAAGTCGACTAAGAGGCAGTTCAAGTTGACTTCAAGGCTGAAAATCATAATAATCAGTGTTACTTCTTCTTTCTAGTTTTTGTTTTTAATGTTAAAATCATGAACTCTAAATGTTTATTTAATAAAAGTTGTATTATGTGCAACTAATTTCATTGTTGGGCTGATTGAAACCGTAGTCATGTAATGTTTATAATCTTCTAAAAACTACTTTATTCACTTATTGATTAAATCTGGGTATTTTGATCAAAATTATAATATCAACATTTGTTAGAGAGTTCGTAGAATCAGTCGACTGAGAGATAGCAACAGTCGACTGATCTGAAGAACCTGATATTATCAAGTTAGCTTATTATAAAATTGACTTTGTTATATGAGTATACAGATGACCCATATCTTGTGCTCATACTTGTAACACATGAATCTTTAGGGGTTCTTGGTTTAATCAACTTGAAGGATCTAGATTTGATACCAACTTCTAGAGCTTTGAGTGTTTGTTCATTTCCATTGTTGCTATGCTTTCTTCAAGTGCAACTTAGTAGATACCATGCTATTTACTTAAGGAAAGAAACGAATTAGAGTAGATACCATGCCTACTTCTTGGCCTAGGGAAATCTTAACTTTAAGGAGTAGATACCATGCCCTTAAAGGAACAAACATGAGTGATTAGAGCAGTGTAGAAGGTAATTTAGCATTCTTGACTATAGGTGGAGATCGTGCCCAACTACTTTAATAGATATTTGTGATTCAAATTGTGACTCTACTTGATCTAGATTTTAGTCTTTTCATTTCCTTTCAAATAGACTTTCAAAACAAAACTTTATGATTTTTATTTCTATTTTATTGATTAGTGAGTTAAATACTAAAATCTCTGTGGGATCGACCCTTACTTTTCACTATGCTTCTATAAACGATTCGTACACTTGCGAGGTTTTAATTTGTGTCTAGTTCATCTGTTTATTTAGATAGCTGAGATCTACAACAAGTTTTTGGCGCCGCTGCCGGAGAATGTTTAGTATTTTAATTTACAAATCAAGAAAAATCTTTTTCTTTTTTCTTTTCTTTTATTATATTTTCTTTTAGGTTACACTCTGCACAGACAGATTCAGAATCAGTCGACTGTTGTTAGGAGCAAGTCGACTGTACAGCGAATTATTCCAAAACCAACAATGAGTGAGAAAATACCAAATCGAGTACCAATGCAGGACAAATTCACTCCGAAGAATATTGAGCAACCCTCTTGTATAGCCTATCAACCCAATGTCACAGGGAATATGCATCTATCACCTCAATTACTCAGCATGGTTCCCCACTTCAGTGGCAGACAAGATGAGGATCCGCACCTCCATTTGCAAAATTTCTTTGATCTTTGCAGAACACAAAGCGTCCAAGGGCTCACCCCTGAACAAATCAGGTTAATTTTGTTTCCATTCTCATTAAAACTCAATGCTAAATTATGGTATAATTCTTTGGAACCAGGATCAATTCAATCATGGGAGCAATTGGTAACAAAGTTCTTGAAGGAATTCTTTCCAGCTCAGAAAACCAAACAACTAAAGAGGGAAATTCAACTCTTCCAACAAAAAGATGGTGATTTATTCTTCGAGGCATGGAAGGACTTTAAGAACAAGCTTCTCAAGTGTCCTACGCACAACATGCCTAAGGATGATCAGGTACAAGCATTTTATGAGGGTTTAAATGACACTAACAAAGCAATTATAGATTCAGCTTGCAACGGAATCTTGATGAGAAAGAGTGGTGAGGAGGCCATCGAGCTATTCGAAGAACTCAGCGAGAACTCACAACAATTCTCAACAAGGGGAAGGGGCCTTTCGAAAAAACAGGGATTTTACGAAATTTCTAGTGATAATAACATGCAATTAGAAATGGTAAACATGAACAAAAAAATTGATGTGCTTGTTAATGCAATTTTGATGTTTGGTGGCGTAAAAAATCAAACAAAAGAAATTTGTGCAATTTGTTCTCATTCTGATAATACAACTGATACATGTCCAATGTCTTCTTTCAAAGATCAGGAGCATGCAAACTACGTCGGGCAGGGAGTATTTCTACCAAAGAACAACCCCTTCTCGAACACATACAACCCAGGGTGGAGAAACCATCCAAATTTCTCATGGAGCAATAATCAAAAGAATCAAGGCACTCAAATTGCACAAGGGCATGCACAGAACTTCCAGATGGGGAATGGGTTTGACCGGCCAGTGCAAGAATATAAGAAATTAGATTTCGAATCCACCGTTCTTCAATTACTCCACAGCAACAGCAAACAAGCAACCAACAAGGGCAGGCCATTCAAAAATTGGAGACCCAAATTGGTCAAATTGCGAAGGAGTTAAGTGAAAGAAAGGCAGGAGAACTCTCATCACAAACCATACCAAACCCTAGAGGACAAGAACATCTCCAATCGGTGGCAACCCTGAGAAATGGTAAGATAATCGACAGCAGAGTTGGAACAAATGCAGACGAATCAAACACACAACCATCAAAACTTTTGGGTTCCAGCAGGGTAAGTGACAGAAATGGTAATATTGCCACCATTCCCTCAAAGGTTAGTCAAGCAAAAGAAAGAACAACATTTATTTAATATCTTTGAAACTCTCAGGAAGGTAGAAATCAATATTCCCCTACTTGATGCTATTAAACAAATTCCTTCATATGCCAAATTTTTGAAAGAATGTTGTACACACAAGAGAACCTTTCAGGTTAAGGAGGATGTGGCTCTAACAAAAGAAGTGAGTGCGGTATTGTTAATAAAATTACCCCCTAAGTTGAAGGATCCAGGTAGTTTTACCATTCCTTGCAGGATTGGTGAACATTTCTTTGAAAAGGCACTGTTAGATTTGGGGGCAAGCATCAATCTTCTTCCATACCCTGTTTACGAAAAGCTAGGATTGAGGGAACTCAAACCAACATCCATCACCTTGCAGTTGGCTGATCGCAGCATCAGGAGACCTAGAGGTATTTTGGAAGATGTTTTAGTTCAGGTAAACGATTTTATTTTGCCTGCAGATTTTGTTGTTTTGGATATGGAAGACTCTTCAATGCCATCTTCTTTACCGATCATCTTAGGTAGGCCTTTTATGAGTACAGCTGATATAAAAATTTGTGTTAAAAAGGGTACTATAAGTATGAAAATAAATGGAGAAAAGGTTGAGTTTAAAATGTTTGATGCACTAAAATTACCACATGATGATCATGAATATTATAATATTGATGTGGTTCAGGAGATTGTCGACCAAACATATCAGGTACATAGCATCGATCCACTACAGGCCACAATTACATAGTCTCTAACACTATCTCAAGTTGAACAGGAATATGATGATTGGAGGAGTGCAGAGACAGTACATTACCTTGAAAATCAGAAATCATATTCAGGTAAGTTTGCACATGTATTTGAAAATATTGTGTCTAATAACACTTTTGTTTCTTCTTTTACCAGGACACCAGACGTGGAACTAATACCGCTGCCTAAACATTTGAAGTATGCATATTTGGGTGAAAACAAAACGTTTCCTGTGATAGTTGCTGCAAACTTGAAGATGCAGGAAGAAGAGGAGCTATTGAGAATACTGCAAGAGCACAAAGGTGCATTAAGGTGGACCATTGCAGATAGGCTTATGTCTAGATGGTACGGTCCGTACGTTGTTGCAAAGATTTCCCCACATGGAGCATTGGAGGTTCATAGCAAAGAGAAAAATCAAACTTTCAAGGTAAATGGGCATAGGGGGAAACCTTATAATAAGATGAGTTTTGAGCCGTGGGCCATTCAATACATTGCATAAACTCATCAAGTCTAGCTGAAGACAAGAAACGCAGCGCTTATTGGGAGGCAACCCAATTTTCAGGGGAGTACTTACACTCTCTCTTTATTTCTCTTTATTTCTCTTTATTTTTCTTTATTCATTTCTTTATTTCATTTTCTTTCCTTCAAACTGGATGGACACATGCCTATTTTAAGTTTTTGTGCAAACATTGAGGACAATGTTCCATCCAAGTTTGGGGGTAGTTATTCACATTTGGAGTCTTTTGATTTTAACCATTCCAACATTTAATGATTTGAGCTCAGTTACAATAGGTAGAGAGTGGAGAACGAGTATTAAGTGTGGTCTTTATCTTTAAAAATGTTAGTAACTTATCATATGGATCATACTTGAAACTTTTATTCATGTGGTCATGTCAATTCGACGAATTTTGAAAGAGAATAGCAAGTACAACTGTGAGTAAACTTAAATACATAAATTGTGAATTTTGAGCCTTATATATATATATATATTTTTTTTTGAGAGAGTCATACACTTGAAGATCTCAGTTGACTGCATTCTTGAGGTGGACTAAAACTTGTTTTTGCTACTTTTCGAAACTTGTTTTGATTTTTGCATGAAAACTTGGAAATGATTAAGGCACCTAAGAATCTATCACCAAAGACAAATAGCCTACCCAACATTAATTATTCACTAGTTGCCCCTTTGAAGCCTATAAAAGCTTTCTTTTTGTAAGACACATCATCCTTAACCATGCCTAGATGAATAGGGTACCTTACCTATATCTATTGAGTTAGTAGAGCAAGAATTGTAAAAGAGATGTGGCATGTCAAGGTGAGGGGTTGAAATATAAAGTAAAGTTGGAGGATTTTTCATAAGAAAAAAATGAAAAGTTGTAAACTGCTGAGTTGTAGATGGGTGAAAGGTGTTGGTAGAAATAAAGTATAGGCCTGTAATATATGGCCTTAAAAAAAATAAAAAAATAAAAAAAATAAAAAAAATAAAATCTCTTAGAACAATGCAAGTTGCTCTACTAATTCTTTAGAAATTTTGTATTCCTTTTTTCCCTTCAATTATTTAAACCCTCACCCATGGCCCCATTACAACCTATATAAGACCTTTTGATCCAGGTAGTGTGCAAATCAATGGTGTGAAGATGTAGTAGCAAGATCAAGCATATGGATTCATCCAAGTAATGAAATTTTTCACGAGATCTAATTTGAAATTCCATGTTAATGAGAGCTATATTTTTTTTTGGGAGTGTATGCCATGGTAAGATTTTGGAGTTGAAATATAGTTGAGCTTGCCAACCTTAATCATGAGTATGTTGCATAGACATTGACCACACTACTATTTGATAATCAAGTTGAGTATTCTTGTGAATAAGTGATTAACATTTAAATTAAAACTTGTTTAGACCTATCTTAATGCTTGTTCTAAACTTGACACTAACAGTAGCAAGTTCTCTGAGGTAAATGTTGGGAGGGTCAAGATATTCAAGTGATGCTTGTAGTTTTATTTTGCTTGAGGATAAGCAAAAACTAAGTTTGGGGGTATTTGATAAATTCAATATATCCACATTTTGGAGCAATAATCTGAATGCAATTAGACATTTAAATTCTCTATATGTGGTAATTTACTCTTCTTTTCTCTTTTCCATAGGAAACAGCCTAAAAGCAACTAAACGAAGCAGATTCAAGATTTACTCCAGATTGTAAGGATGATACACAGGAAGCAGCAGAACACAAGTCGACTGGTACTTCAACGACAGTCGACTGGACAGAGGAGGTTGAGTTCCGAAGATGCGCAGTACAGTCGACTTACCCAAAAGACAGCCGACTTGACTGACTAATTATGAACTACAGAATTCACAACACAGTCGATTGATTCCAAAACCAGTCGACTGGCATTCAGCGGAAGTTAAAGGATGAAGATAGTTGAAGATTCATCCTCATCCAAATCCGAATCAAAGTGAGCTGCCAAAATCCAGGAAACATATATGGGATAACTGCAAATAACGACTCTCCAACAAATCAAGTTAAAGACCCGGGTTTGGCAAGTAAGAAGATCGACCCAGTCCTATGCCTGAAGAGATAAGGAACTTGAGATCTGCAGATGTGGGCAAAAGAGACTATAAAAAGGCTGGAATGCACAGATTAGGAGAGATCAAATCTCTCGGAAATCATAAATCTCTCAATCTCTGGATATCTGATGGTGACAATCAGATCGAGAGAGAAAGAAGAGAAGGAATCAACGAAAGAAGATCAAGTACAATCAGACGAAGGAAGGAGATCAAGCGCACTGAAGGACAAGATCAAGTCGACTAAGAGGAAGTTCAAGTCGACTTTAAGGCTGAAAATCATAATAATCAGTGTTACTTCTTCTTCTTTCTAGTTTTTGTTTTTAATGTTAAAATCATGAACTCTAAATGTTTATTTAATAAAAGTTGTATTATGTGCAACTAATTTCATTGTTGGGCTGATTGAAACCGTAGTCATGTAATGTTTATAATCTTCTAAAAACTACTTTATTCACTTATTGATTAAATCTGGGTATCTTGATCAAAATTATAATATCAACATTTGTTAGAAAGTTCGTAGAATCAGTCGACTGAGAGCTAGCAACAGTCGACTGATCTGAAGAACCTGATATTATCAAGTTAGCTTATTATAAAATTGACTTTGTTATATGAGTATAGAGATGACCCATATCTTGTGCTCATACTTGTAACACAGAAATCTTTAGGGGTTCTTGGTTTAATCAACTTGAAGGATCTAGATTTGATACCAACTTCTAGAGCTTTGAGTGTTTGTTCATTTCTATTGTTCCTATGCTTTCTTCAAGTGCAACTTAGTAGATACCATGCTAAATACTTAAGGAAAGAAACGAATTAGAGTAGATACCATGCCTACTTCTTGGCCTAGGAAAATCTTAACTTTAAGGAGCAGATACCATGCCCTTAAAGGAACAAACATGAGTGATTAGAGCAGTGTAGAAGGTAATTTAGCATTCTTGACTATAGGTGGAGATCGTGCCCAACTACTTTAATAGATATTTATGATTCAAATTGTGACTCTACTTGATCTAGATTTTAGTCTTTTCATTTCCTTTCAAATAGACTTTCAAAACAAAACTTTATGATTTTTATTTCTGTTTTATTGATTAGTGAGTTAAATACTACAATCTCTGTGGGATCGACCCTTGCTTTTCATTACGCTTCTATAAACGATTCGTACACTTGTAAGGTTTTAATTTGTGTCTAGTTCATCTGTTTATTTAGATAGCTGAGATCTACAACAACCGGTTCGGAGTCCATACACATGGTTCAAAAGAGACTCTGTAAATTTGCAAAGAAGCAAGTTCAGAGTGCGCTTTGCCATTCGATCTGCTCCTGCAACCTGTTAATACTTAAACTAACAAGTTCAGAATCCATACCCATGGTTCAGAGTTACTCTCGCAACCTGTAGTGACACACGTTCAGAGTTCAACTTGCCCTTCGATCTGTTCTTGCAACTAGTTACATTTCCTCAACAACAGATTAAGAGGTCCAAAATCATGGATCATAGTTACTCTAGCAACACTTGTAAAAAGTAGCACTTGGAGTTCAACTCTCCATTCGTTGTGACTCTCAGAATCTGTCAGAGGCCCCATACAGCAAGTTTGGAAAACAACTCTCCTTCAGAGTTGTCCTTACAACTAGCTGGTTTCAAGACGGAGCAATGCTAAACTCCTTCATACACCGTCGACAATTCTTTAAGCTATACACAACAGACTTAAGGCCCTATTATTTAGTGACAAAGAACCCGTCGATGGCACATCAACCATGACATCAAGGATCAAGCATATGAAAGGAATCCTTCAAATCACAGAACTACTGCAAACACATATGTTCAGATCCAGTGGCACTATAGACGTCTACAAATACAGAACGGTCAGTCCAGAGTCCAACTTTCCCCAAGAGCAGCTCATACGACTAGCCAACCCCCAAGACGATGTATCACAGGACAAGACACCAGCTTATAGAAGACTTCTTATTCCACAAATTACAAGTCACATTACAACAGCGAAGTTACAATGACTTTACGTTTCACGTCTAGGAATCGCTACCAAAAAGTCCTGCGAACACTATACAACAAACTGTCATGTAAATTATTCTTTCAGCTACACACTTGAGAGATGCTCTACCTGAGAGAAACAAACCTCCTCGCCGATCTCCTACCAGCTAACAGCTCCAAAGGGCTACCTCAACTCTTGATGATGAAATTCAAGACAAGTCTTCCTTAGGCAGGCAAGCTCCAGGTTTATTCGACCACCTTCACTTAAGCAAGCTCCAACTCCGTCGCGCTTAAAATGCCGTGCAAACGAAAGACTCCTAACTCCGTCAAGCACAGCATATCACGAAGGAGAGCAAGCTCAGTGTCCCGGGGGACCTCATTCGATGTACGCAACCACTTGTCAGTAAAGAGAATGATGGAATCACCTCAATGCTGATCAAATATAAGTGACTTCACTTCCACACTAAGAAGATTCAGAATACCCACGACTCATTCGCTCTAAAAGTGAGTTCGGTGCTCCGCACGCCACTTGAGTTCCTTCGGCCAACCACTCGTCAACATCGAGCAACGGGTCCAATGCTCTGATCTCCGCTCAGGCTGCATCAGCAACTCGTTGACTCCAAGCAACAAGTCCAACACCTTGCTCTCCACATGAGCTCCATCTACAACTCGTTGGTCCCAAACAACGAGTTCAATATCCTACTCTTCGCTTGAGCTCCATCAACAACTTGTTGGCTCCAAACAACGAGTTCAATACCTTGGTTTTCGCTAAAGCTCTACCAAATAGCTCGTTGGCTCCAAACAACGAGTTCAATGTTCTACTCTTTGTTTGAGCTCCATCAACAGATCGTTGGCTCCAAACAACGAATCCAACACCTCGGTCATCGCTCAGGCTTCGCCAAATAGCTCGTTGGCTCCAAACAACGAGTTCAACACCATGCTCTTCGCACGAGCTCCGTCTATAGCTCTTGGCCCCAAACAACGAGTTCGATGCCTTGCTCTATGCTTGAGCTCTATCAATCACTCGTTGGCCCCAAACAACGAGTTCAATATCATACTCTTCGCTTGAGCTACATCAACAACTTGTTGGCTCCGAACAACGAGTTCAATGTCTTGGTCTTCGCTCAAGCTCCACCAAATAGCTCTTTGGCTCCCAACAACGAGTTCAATGCTCTGCTCAATAATTCATTGGTCCTAAACAATGAGTTCAACGCCTTGGTTCAACACCTTGGTCTTCGTTCAGGCTCAGTCAACAACTCGTTGGTTCCAAACAACGAGCTCAACATTCGACATGCCGCTTCAACTCTTTCAAGCTACTCGTTAGCTCCAAGCAATGAGTTCAATGTCTTGGGCTTCGCTCGAGATCCATCTACAACTTGTTGACTCTGAACAATGAGTTCAACTCTCTACTCACTATGCGAGCTCCATCAATAACTCACTGGGGCCAAACAACAAGTTCAAGCTCAAGTCTATCTCATAGCTCTCCTTACAAACTCGCTGGGATCAAATGACAGTTTCTACCTCAGCTTTATCTTAGAGTTTTCTCTAAACTCGCCGGAGTCAAATGGCAGTTTTTGGACCAACTTGATTAAAGAGTTGTCTCTATACGCTTGCTGGGCGCAAACAGAAGGTGCAACATCCCACTTTGTCATAGAGCCCTCTCTAAGCTTGTTGGGAATAAACAACAAGTCCAACACACACCTCCATCACGGAGTTTTCTCTGCAAACTCGCCGGGGTCAAACGGCGGTTTCTGCACCAACTCTATCTCAGAGTTGTCTCCAAACTCGCCGGGATTAAACGACAGTTCCTACATCAACTCTCTTTCAGGATTGTCTCTAAACTCGCCGGGATCAAACAACAGGTTTTACATCTCTACCACAAAGTTATCTCCAAAAACTCGCTGGGATCAAACAGCGAGCTCCACGCCAACTCAGCCAAAGAGTTTGCCCTCTCTAAACTTGCCGGGATCAAACGGAAAGCTCCATATCCACTCCATCTTAGAGTTGTCTCGAAACTCGCCGGAGTCAAACGGCAGTTTCTACGTCAACTCGGTCAAAGAGTTGTCTTTACGAATTTGCCGGGATCAAACGGCAAGCACAACATTCAACTCCATTGCAGAGTTCTCTACAAGCTTGTCGGGCACAAACTGCAAACTCAAAATGTTCAACTCTGTCCCGGATATGCCACAAAAACTTGTTGGGATCAAACAACAAGTTTGCAAACTGCTCTCTTTGGACAGCTATATGTGTACAAAATTCGCCAATTGACGAAGATGGAGTAAAAAACTGGGAATACACATATAAGTAATTATATATATATACACATATAAGTAATTATATATATATATACATATATATATATATATATATATATATATATATATATATATATATATATATATGAGTTGTTGCATATACACAACAATAAATATATATATAAAAATTTATATGCAAACCCAAGCCCAAGAAGCTTCAAAAAATCCCCAAATACGACTCTCGATGAGGTGAGGAGAAAAAGAGACCAGATCGGGTCTGGTCTGCGACCCAAACCCACAAACAAAGTCGAAGAGATCGTGTGAAGAAATGCTAATGGGTCGGGTTTTAAACCCATCAACCCGCTAACCTGCTCCAAATCACTCCTCTTCTTCCTCTCACTCTTCTTTTTCTTTGAATATTGGGCGCCAAAACAGAGACCGATCAAAGCTCGGTTTAAGTTTGCTTCTCCACCAACACCAATCCTTACCTCCACTGCATCTTGAGCCCCTACCTCGACACGTCTCCATGCCACTGTAAGGCTCCCTCAGTCGAGCTCCACTTCCGAGCCATAACGCGTCTTGTCGAAACCCAAATCAGAGCTCAACTGAAAACAGAGCTCAAGCCCATGAAGTTCTAAGCCCTATAGCTCGGCAAGGCGACTATCCCCATAGCTCGGCGAGTGCCTCGACCGTCTCCATAGCTCGATGAAACGAGCTATCGCCATAGCTCGGCGAATTCAAAAGCTTCCATAGCTCGGCGAGGAAACCCATAGCTCGGCGAAACGGAGCCTCGACTTCTCTGCAGCTCAGCAAAGGCCCATAGCTCGGTGAAAGCTCGAGCTCCATAGCTCGGCGAAGCAGCAAAATCATAGGTCGATGGAGCATCTAAGTATTATAGCTCGGCGAGAGCTCGAGCTCCGTAACTCGGCGAACCCAAAGACCCATGGAGTTCCATAGCACGGCAAGGAGATATTCTCCATAGCTCGACCACAGCAAGCTATCACTATAGCTCGATGGCAGAGCTACCACCGACCCTGACCACACACTATGAGAAGCTCCATGGCACGCCGCAGACTCGCCATAGCTCGACCTCGGCCAAAGCGAGCCATCCTCATATCTTGGCGAGAGCTCGAGCTTCGTAGCTCGGGAAACCCAACGGTCACAGCTCAGCAGAGCGCTCTAGTAGCACGGCGGAGCTCCACAGTCACCATAGCTCGGCAATTGCGAGCTGTCGCCATAGCACAACCGAAAATAGAGTTCCTTCCATCTTCGAAGCTTCTCAATGCCTAGGGCCTCCTCTTCCCTCACAGCTTGGCCGAACGGAGATAGCCCAACCCTCTGAGAGTTCGGCGAAGAGCGTGGCAGCTTGAAAGGATCCCTAGGATTCGACAACAGCGACAATAGCTCGGCGAGTTCATTCGCCGAGCTGAGGGGTGCTTGAAGGTGACTGGCAGCCATCAGATCTCTGCAAAATCCGCAATATCCCGTAATCAACGGTTAAGAATTTTTGGCCCTTGATCAAGCCTTTCAGCCGTCAGATCAACCTCGTCAGATCAACCTCAGTGCGCGAGTCGGCTCTGATCGACGAGCTTGATTACTTCAAAAAGCAAGCCGCCAAGTCCTGATAAATCAAAAAATCATTTAAAATCGAAAAATTAATTGAAAAAATTCAAAAATAATTATTTTAATTTGGAAAATTAATTAAAAATATGAAAAATAATTAAAATTGAATTTATTAATTATAAAATTCGAAAAAGTGATTTTGAAATTGTTGAAAATTCCAAAAAATTCGGAGAAATCCGAAGAACTATGGAAAAATCCCAGAAAATTTGAGAAAATTCGGAGAAATCTGAAGAACTAGAGAAAAATCCCAGAAAATTTCAGAAAATTCAGAAAAATCAGAAGAAATATGGGAAAAAATCTAGAAAAATATTCATTACCTTCAGAAGCCACAGATCAGTTCCAGGCATCTCTGAACACTCTGACTGCTAAAATTATATGCCAGATTCTAAAAATAAGATGTACTACTTCCCAAGAGCCAAGAAAATTGCCTTCCGGGAGTGCGGGGCTTATAATGATGGTAAAAATCGCAGCAGATCAGAGCCGTGCGATACTTGGGTGAATCTCAAAGCATCTACAAGCAGATTAGCCATCACAGGCCTATTTTACAGGTCTGGGCCCACTCCGAGATATGAGCTTCTCCCAAGCCCATAAAAAATGACAGACTAGGCCCACTGGGAGAGATACCCAGCCCATGCTGGCTAGAAGTCAAATCTCTTATCCCCTAACAAGGATATTTTATCTCTTGAGGGGGAGAAACATGAAAGATCCAACAGTCACGAATCGATCTCTTGAAATGTCTCCCAGGCCTATAAATACCCCTCCCCCTCTTCAGTCACCAGGTATCAACAATTCACCATTTTTCACTCTCTTATTCTCTCTCTCTCTCTCTTTCTGGTTCTGACTTGAGCGTCTGAGGGTCTGTAGCCGAGCCACCCCCCGGTGTTTCAGGCATTTTACAGGTCCATCGGCTGCATCACCAATCGTCGAATTCAGATCACAAGAGGCCAATCAACGATCCAAATTCAATCTCAGGAGCCCTAACAGTTTTTAACGGCCAGGTCATAGGTTTGACTTTTAGTAGTTTCCTTCAATTATTAACTCACTATCTATTTGCTCCCACACCGAAATAAGCAGCAACGCTGTCGACGCCCACACAGTCGCCCAACCCAACCCCGACCTCCCTTAGCACCGCCACAACCAAAACCCTATGTCCTTCCCCTTTCCGTCGACGATCAGACTAAGCAGCGCTGCCCTGTGCTTGCCACCTGTCGACGCCCTCGCCGTCGACGTTGGTGACGCCCTTGCCGTCCACCACCGAAGCCCCTTGCTGCTGCCATTACTCTTGGCTGATTGCTGCAGTTGTTGAGTTCTATTGTTGCTGATTTTGCTTGGATTGTATTGCACGTATATTGCACGTGCTATTTGTATTAGTTCGTGCGTTCGTTGCTTCGGAATCTGTATCCCGTTATTCTTGATATTCATTTTCGTCGTTTATAAGGCAAGTCACTATCCTCTTGAATTGTTAATTGTATCAAATTCAAGTTTTATTCAAACTCTTGCATGTAGATCCCTTTGTTATCGTATTATACATTGTTTATCTCTTTCAATGGCTATATTGAGGGTTTACACGAGCTAACCCCAATTTACCTGACATCGTGCCACTTTTGACTCCAAAGATTTAATCTTTCATGTGTGCATATAGAATTGATAATAGGGTTGTTCATATAATTATCACACAAATGAATTATTGTAGAGAGAATTGTTAGGTTGTATGTTGTTTGATCGATTGATGGTTGATTAATGATAAATTGATGTGTGTATGTGTTCTTAATCTTATTTACCATATTTTTATACCCTTCATGTTGATTGAGAAGTTTATCGACTAGTGGAATTGATACCCACCATGTTTAATTAATTTATTTCATGAAATTACACAAAACCTGTATATCTCTTGCTGACCTATATGTTGACTGCTATTTTTGAACGAGTAAATGATCTTAAAATGAACAACTTTCTGAATATGAATTGTAGCCTTATCTTTCTAATTTTCGGAACATCTTGAATTTTTAAATTTCGAGTTTTGTAACAAAAGTTATGTGCATTTTACTACAGCTATGTTTTTACTTTCAGATTTTCAGATTCTTATATCTTCCATGCTTAAACAGTAAAAACGCTGATCAAATAATAAAATTTTACTCTGAATTTTTCCAGATTGTTGCTTAACAAGTTTAGGAGTATAGAAATATTTTTAATGAATTTATTATTGAGTTTTTGCTGATTCTAAAATTATAATAACATGATGTTGAATTTCTGCCTGAACATAAAATCTGTAAAGAACAATGTGATTGACTTAGCTACTGTTGTCGGATTTTGAACTTTAAATATGCGTTGGAACCGTTTGGAATTCTAGTTTCTAGAATTTCTGATGGATTCAGTTTTTAAGTTCTGAAATAGCAGAAAACTGCATTTTTGTACAGACTACTCTTACTGTCCAGAATTTTACTTTTAAGTTTTTAATAGATTAATTATTCCTATGTCGTAATATTGCATGAATTAATATATGTAGGTTGTATTGCATGATTCTAATGAGTTATTGTCACCATTATAATTGTCCTATTTCATTTTATCATCCTATTGTTATCCTATTGATACTATTGTTCATCTCATGTCTTAAATTGTATATTGTATTGTTGCATTGATAAATAATTAATAAGCTGGGGTTTAAGGGATTGACTAGAGTAGTTAATGATATAGAGACTGTACTCGGATGATGGCCCGTGTTATTACCGTTATCGTCATCGTGTAAGAAATTACACCATGACCCGTATTATTACCGTTATCGTCATCATACCCGATACATGGACTATAAAATCTACCACTATAGTCTAAACGAAATTGATTGTATGCATCAAACTTGTGGTATGGAACATATGGGACACAGTAGTACATGCATTAGTTAGAATTTAAAATGATTAATATATATAAGGATTGATACATCACCAACATTGCATATTGTTCATCATTGTCCCTATTGATATCGAATATTGGCTAAGTGTTATTGATATTGATTATTGATTATTGTTACCGAAAATTGAATCATTATTTATAGCCATTGTATCGACTATCATGATATTGATTATTGATTATCGTCCCATGTTATTGATTCTCATTGATCCATTGATTCATTTTTATACTGTTATTCTATTGTTCCTTGCTTTCTCTACTTGCTGTCCATGACTTGCTCTAAGGACAATTTTTCTTCTCTTTTTAGATGAAGTGTACACAGGTGATGAAGGAGAACTGCCTGCTAGAATTGGAGAGCAAAATTTCTGAAGAACTATTGCTTTATAATTGAATGCTATTTTTAATGAACTTATTGTATTGAGACTTGTTGCAATTTGTTTTGAGATTTATTATTGTATTAGGTTTATGTCCCGGATTTTACTATTTATTTCCAGATGTTGGATTATTATTGTATTTGGATATTTTTATTGCTTCATTCCAAGTATTATTGTTCATGAGATTATTATTATTGCCTATGCATTTGTTCTGGATTGATTATATTGTTAAGTTGATTGGATAAACAATTTATGAGTGACGTTAGTCATTCGCTGGGCCAATGTCATGTACTCGTATTCCATATTTTTGGGAAGCGGGGCATGACAGTTCTACCCCACCTCCGTCCAGAGGATGGGCCCTTAGAGAGGGTCCTCCTACATACCGCAATCGGCGTAAGAGAAGCCCTATAAGCGACCGGCAATGGTCCCCTCCGAGACCTACGCCTAAGAATCTTACCATTGCAGTAGACAAGGGTAGGAGGAGGGTTGATGATGAAAGATTTCCTCTTCGCAAGCCAATATCCCCTGCCCATATTCAACATAACCATGACAATCATCATCACCAACAGCATACTCGCTTTCCTGTACATCTCAATGAGCATAGATCTCCACAAAATCCAGCATCTATCGCTCCTCAGTCCCAATAATACTTCTAACCATCACCTCATTTCTGGTCCACAATCTACCTCGGTGCCATTTGCGCAACCCCCAAATTTGCCACTGGTGGCCGCTAGGACTTTGGATGGAAGTCCAGCCACGTCGATCGGGGCCTATACTCCCATTATGGAGAATTTTTTTTGCCTACATAAGCCACTTTTTGAAAATATTTGCGTTTTTGGGACAGTTTCCCAACTATTAGCGCTTTTGGGCTACTTTGTGGCACGTTAGCAGCGGCCGCTATTCCAAATAGCGGCCTCTTTATTTTCGAGGTCACTAATGGGAATAATGACCTATGTTTTAATTTTTTTTGAATTTTTTGTTTGCCGTCGCTATTCCCACTAGTGACCTTAGTATATAAGAGATTGCTAATGGGATTAGCAACCTTTAATGAGCTGTATTCTAACACTTTCCAAAATCTAGAAAGCTTTTGCTCTCTGAAAAATGACAATCAATTTATTTTTAAAACTAAAGTCACTATTTGGAATAGAGGCCTTTATTGTACTAAGGTCGCTATTCCGAATAGAGGCCTTAGTTGTATGAGTATTTTGTAAATTTTACAAAAAACAAGGAGATTGTATTTCCTACTGAGGTCGCTATTGGGAATAGCGACCTTAGTATCTATTCCCAATAGCGACATCAGTTTTAAATTTTTGTTGAAAGCTTTTTAGGAATCGTTGTCTCAATACAATCATTCGAGGTCGCTAATCCCATCAACGACCTCATATATGCTAAGGTCGCTAGTGGGAATAGCGACGGCAAATAAAAAATTCAAAAATATTTAAAACATAGGCCGCTATTCCCATTAGCGACATTCAAAATGAACATGTCGCTAATGAGAATAGCGGCCGCTGCTGACGTGACACAAGTTAGCCCATGAGCGCTAATAGTTTCGAAATTGGCCCATAATCGCAAATATTTTCAAAAAGTGGCCTATGACGGCAAAAAATTCCATTATGGAGATGTCTGATGGAGTGCAAACTACTGAAGTTAACCATTGGGTTAAAGTGGAAAACAAGGCCCATAAGGACACTAAAAGACTTGGCAAGAATATATTATCGAACAGGCTTATCAAATCTTATCGTAAGGGGAAAAAGAAACCCATCCCCTATTTCAATTGTGGTGACCTAGGTCACATTCGTGCGGATTGTATAAAGAAGGTTCGATGTCTTAAGTGTTTAAAGTGGGGGCATATGTCTTATGTCCGTACTAACATAGCGGACAATCCAATTGAAGATTCTAGAGATGTTAGGAAAGGAAGGTCGCTGGAAAATCCTGCACAAATCAATATTCTAAACAGTCTACCTATTATCAAAGAAGAAGAGCAATGGTTGCGGAAATTATGTGGTTTTGCTTTGATTAAGTCAGGGAGGTCATCAGAGAATAATTTTTTGGTTGCTCACAAAGATCGGTAGCCAATGACGAGTCACCGGGAATGGGTGGTCAAAAATATGTGTCATCTTCAGTTTCTAGTATCATTCCCCTCACCGGAGATGCTTGATGATGTGACTACTATAGGGTTGGTGGACTATGGACATTTTTCGGCTCAATTCTCACACTTGTCACCTAATTTCGGAGCCGAAGTCCCTAAAGGAGACTCCTATTGGATTTGGATTCATAATGTCCCCCTACATTGTTGGAGGAAGGAGACTCTTCAAGAAATTGTGAGAGATTTTGGGTTGTTAATGGAAATTGATCCCAAATTAGTAAAAAAGTCAGAGCTCATTTTAGCTAGGGTTCTAATTATAATCCCTGACATTGGTCTAATGCCCAGGATCGCTAAATTTCACACCTTCGAAGAGGCATATTTGATTAGATTTGTTCTTGAATCGGTGGTGCCTAAGGCGGTGGTCCAACCTATTCCTACCCCCTATTCATAACTCACCAAGAGACGGGCGAACTTACAATGAGGTGGCCTCGCCAGAAGTTGAATTGCCAATTGACGGAGCCCATGAGTTCAAACGGGCTCACCATGAGTTATTCCGTTCAACTCAGGGAGGCTGGTCGGAGTCAGAAACCCAGCGATTCAGTCCCACTGCATCCAAAGATCCAGAGCTAATCCAATGACCAAAAGAAGAGGATGGAGAACGGTCAAACCAAGCTTTCCGCTATGGGTAATGAGGATAAAAGGAATAGCAATATGTAGATGACTATTCAGAAAATTGGGTCAGAGAAAGATTGGGCAAGTAGCAAAAGCTGCCAAGTTCAGCTCTTAACAGTGTGGGATTCCGAGGAGCTTCCCATTCAAAGTAGACTATATCTAGAGGGGGGGATTTACAACCATCGCCTGGCTATTTGGAGAAAGAAGCTAGCGAGGGTCGAGTGGATAAAAGCTTGGAGCTTTACCAGATAAGGGATGATGAAGAAGAAAAGACTGAGAAGGGTTTGAACAAAGAAGTCGAAAAGGACAAGAGTGAGGAGAGTTTTCTCAAAAGCATCAATTCTCCTCTAAGTTCCCACGTGACCCCGCCCACCTTAGCCAACCCACACCCTCCACGTGGCTCTCTCGATCCGAGTTTCAGAGCCTCCAACACGGGCTCTTTCATGTGATGACTCATCGTATTCTGATCTCTCTATAGCCATGGCGTGTACAGCTCTAGTCAGCCCCCTCATCTCCTATGATGGGCTTGGGCCCAAGAGCGGGTCCAAACAACCTAAAGATAAAATTGTTTATAGTTCTGACTATTTTTGTGATACTAATGGGCTGACCTGAGTTTCAAAGCCTCCAACATAAGCTCTTCATGTGATGACTCTATAGCCACGTGTGTGTACATCTTTAGTTAGTCCCCTTTTGTCTCCTCTAATGGGATTTGGCCCAACAGCAGGTCCAAACAACCCAAGGATAAAATTGTTTATAGTTTTGACTATTTTTGTGATGCTGCTAGGCCCAAGCTGGGTCCAAGAGCAGGCCCAATAGTTCTGACTATTTTTTTGATGTTGCTGGCCCAAGCTGGGGTCCAGAACAGATGGACCGATCACTTATTGTAAAGATCATCATAAGTCTGTTAGCGTTTCAATGCAATCCCAGTCATCTCCTTTACTACACAGCGATGAAGAGGACAATCCACGTCTTAACTTGGAAGACGATGCTATTTATTTGGAAGATGACTTAGATTATGAAGGAGAGTTTGTTGAAGATACTCATTTTTGCCAGGCTATCGAGATATCTCCTGACTTTGTTCCATCTTCTGCCCCATCTCCGGTGTTGAGTTTACAGACAGACTATGCCCCACCTCGTTGATCTGAAGGATTTATTGTCCGCAGCTAAGAGGGCTTATATGGAGACCTTGGGGGATTATCCTGAGATAGCTGCTGCCGCCAAAGTAGCTAAATTCGACGGAGGAGGTACGTGTTGCTTTCTAGCTTTTATTTTAATTTCATGTCTGATGCTGAAATTTTTAAACTGGCTGAAACTTGTGTTTTGGTAGTGGGCAATATAGAACACAACACTTTTCTCCTTAACAAAATTAGGCGGTGAGAAATTGAGAGGGTTAATCTAGGTTCGACTGCAGAGTCGAACCTTCCATGTATTCCTGGTCATGTTACTAATGAAGATCCTACTCTGGAATGTTAGGGGGTTGGGTAGACGGGGCAAGAGGGAGGTGGTGAGAGACACTATCAACCCTTCCAATGTGGATATTGTTAGCCTCCAAGAAACTAAACTTTTGTAGATTTCTAAACTGCGGAGAATGTGGGGTAATAGGATTACAAAGTGGAATATCTGCCCCTCCAAGGGAGCCTCAGACGGCATTGCTATTGGGTTCAACCCAGCCCTCTTTACTTGCCTGGATGAATTCTGAGGGATGTATTCGTTATCGGTCGTCCTCCAACGGTGGAGCAAAAACTGGACACAAAACCTTACGGTGGTATATGGTCCAAACCTTGCAGCCGCCAGACCGGCTTTCTAGATGGAGCTCCATTCGATTCAATCACATTGGCATCACCCTTGGTTGGTTGAGAGGGACTTCGATATAACTAGGTTCACTTCTGAACACCGAGGCAGAGGTTCGAACGATGCTGAGAGGGAGGAGTTTAACAATGTTATCACAGATCTGGAATTGGTTGACATCCTAGTTCCAGATAGACTATTTACCTGGTCTAACATGCAAGTATCCCCTATCTTAGCTAAAATAGATAAAGTTCTCTTCTCACTAGACTGGGAGGCGATATTCCCGCTTTTGAGTGCCAAATTACTTCCAAGACCAACCTCCGATCATGTTCCCATCTTACTCTCCACAAGAGATAGAAACAAATAAGCAGCCGAAGAGGTTCCGAACTGAGAAAGCTTAGTTGGAAATACATGGCTTTCACCATCTTGTGATGGAAAATTTGGCACTACCGATAAGGGGTACTGAGGCTGCGGCTATCTGGTGTGAGAAGATTCACAAACTTCGTGTTAAGTTGAGGAAATGGAACCTCACACGATTCACTACAATCACACTACAAAAGATACTTGTTTTACCGGTGAATATTCCCCGGCGTTTTACTAGTAGCGCCGGGGTAGGGAGCGAATAGGAATGGGGCGCCAGATGGGATGGTTATACACCGGCGGTCGCTTTAAAATGCCGGTCAATCTTCGTATTCACCGGCGTTTTATTTAGAAACGCCGGTGAAGTGTATTATTCACCGGCGTTTTGATAATAAACGCCGGTGAATATACGGACACATTCACCGGCGTGTCTAATTGAAACACCGGTGAATAAGCTGCGATAAAACCCGCGCACCCTAATCTTTCGCTCGCCATTTTCCCAAACCCCCCCCCCCCCCAAAAAAAGGGGCGCTTCGTTTCCCTCCTTCCTCGCTCTACTTCCCGCGCGTTTGCCTCCGCCGCTTCGTCCTCTTCGACGGCCTTCGACCTTTCGAAATCATCCCTTCTTCCCTTCGTCATTTTCGATTTTCCTCTTCCCTCTCTCTATTTGGAGGTGAATCGGTGATCGCCCCGCTCTCTCTCTCTCTCCTACGCCCCCGCGCTCGTCGCCCCGCTCTCTCTCTCTCTCTCTCTTCGGTATCATCTCTTGATTTCCCTTATTTTTCAAAAAAAACATGTTTTTTCAGATTATGCATCTTGATTTCCTTAACATGAATGGTTTAGTTGGGATGAAGAATGAATAGAAAAATATATGCTTAGATACTGGAAATTTTCATCTTCTTTTACTGTTAATGAAGCTTATTTCATGCATCTGATTGTCATCTTGGCATGTTTTTTTGACCAAAATGGGTTCACTGTGAACTGAGGATGCTATAGGTACGTATGCCAAAATCCTCCGGCCGGATATGCACAACAATTGGATTTTAGATTTAGTTGGGCACAGTGAATTAGTAGAGCAACATATAAGCTCAGATAATGGAAATTTTCATTTTAAGATACTGTTAAAGTTACCTGTTTGCCCTCGTTGGCATGATTTTTTAACAAAAAATGGGTTCACTTCCAAACTAAGTATGCTGCTAGCATACCCATTTTCTTTCACTGTTAATGAAGGTGATTTCATGCATCTGATTGTCTTCTTGGCATGCATGTTTTTTTGACCAAAATGGGTTCACTGTGAACTGAGGATGCTATAGGTACGTATGCCAAAATCCTCCGGCCGGATATGCACAACAATTGGGTTTTAGATTTAGTTGGGCTAAAGAAGTAGTAGAGCAACATATAAGCTCAGATAATGGAAATTTTCATTTTAAGATACTGTTAAAGTAACCTGATTGCCATCTTTGACATGATTTTTTAACCAAAAATGGGTTCACTTCCAAACTAAGTATGCTGCTAGCATCCCCATTTTCTTTCACTGTTAATGAAGCTGATTTCATGCATCTGATTGTCATCTTGGCATGTTTTTTTGACCAAAATGGGTTCACTGTGAACTGAGGATGCTATAGGTACGTATGCCAAAATCCTCCGGCCGGATATGCACAACAATTGGGTTTTAGATTTAGTTGGGCTAAAGAAGTAGTAGAGCAACATATAAGCTCAGATAATGGAAATTTTCATTTTCAGATACTGTTAGAGAAGCTGATTGCCATCTTAGGCATGATTTTTTAACATAAAATGGGTATACTTCCAAACTAAGTATACTGCTAGCATCCTCATCTTCTTTTATTGTTAGTGAAGCTTTTTTTCATGCATCTGATTGTCATCTTGGCATATTTTTTTGACCAAAATGGGTTCACTGTGAACTGAGGATGCTATAGGTACGTATGCCAAAATCCTCCGGCCGGATATGCACAACAATTGGGTTTTAGATTTAGTTGGGCTAAAGAAGTAGTAGAGCAACATATAAGCTCAGATAATGGAAATTTTCATTTTAAGATACTGTTAAAGTAACCTGTTTGCCATCTTTGGCATGATTTTTTAACATAAAATGGGTATACTTCCAAACTAAGTATGCTGCTAGCATCCTCATCTTCTTTTATTGTTAGTGAAGCTTATTTTCATGCATCTGATTGTCATCTTGGCATTTTTTTTGACCAAAATGGGTTCACTGTGAACTGAGGATGCTATAGGTACGTATGCCAAAATCCTCCGGCCGGATATGCACAACAATTGGGTTTTAGATTTAGTTGGGCTAAAGAATTAGTAGAGCAACATATACGCTCAGATAATGGGTATTTTCATTTTCAGATACTGTTAGATAACCTGATTGCCATCTTAGGCATGATTTTTAAACCAAAAATTGGTACACTTCCAAACTAAGTATGCTGCTAGCATCCTCATCTTCTTTTACTGTTAGTGAAGCTTATTTTCATGCATCTGATTGTCATCTTGGCATGTTTTTTTTACCAAAATGGGTTCACTGTGAACTGAGGGTGGTATAGGTACATATGCCAAAATCCTCCGGGTATGCACAACAATTGGGTTTTAGATTTAGTTGGGCTAAATAATTAGTAGAGCGACATATATGCTCAGATAATGGAAATTTTCATTTTCAGATACTGTTAGAGAAGCTGATTGCCATCTTAGGCATGATTTTTTAACAAAAAGGGTTCACTTCCAAACTAAGTATGCTGCTAGCATCCTCATTTTCTTTTACTGTTAATGAAGCTTATCCCATGTATCTGATTGTCATCTTGGCATGTTTTTTTGACCAAAATGGGTTCACTGTAAACTGAGGATGCTATAGTTGTATGCCAAAATCCTCCGGATATGTACAACAATTGGTTCACTCTGAAAAATATATGCTTACATACTGGACATTATCATTTTTCTTTTACTGTTAATAAAGCTGATTTCATGCATCTGATTGGCATATTGGCATGTTTTTTTACCAAAATCCTCCAAATCTGTACAAGATTTGGGCTGAACAAACCTCGTGCAAGTTTCTTTTGGCGCTACAAACATCAATGATTTAGTTGGGATGAAGAATTATTTTAGAAAAACTTATTAGTAGCCATATTAGTTTCTTTTGTTTAGTATTATTATTATTATTATTATTATTATTATTATTATTATTATTATTATTATGAGATAAGTAAGTGATTATTAGTAGCCATGAACAGAATAGTTCATGAGTCATCAGATCTTCTTGTTACCGTAGTTACAGCACGACGCGCTCATTATTCGGCCGATTCCTCTTCATCAGCAAAATGCCATTTACCATCATCATCTCCTTGAACGGAAAGCCAAATACAGGGGAGACTATAGTCGATTTTTTTTACACTCGAACACAGGGTGTGCGATAAAATACCACTAAGGTGGTTGTGATAATTTCCACAAAAGGTAGTTTAGGGTTATGTGAATAGAGTAGATTGTGTTAAGATGTAGTTTTTTTTTGTACATTTTTTGGAACCACAATTTCTTTATTTTACAGTTAAAGATTATATCGTTTATTTATTTGCAGCTAGGGATGGTTTTCAAATAGGTGAAATTTAATATACAAAATGCCTTTTACTATTATTACTATTTAATATATCAAATTTTAATTTCAGATTGTGTGTTATTGTTATAATGGATAGAAGTTGGATTAGTAAACCACGATTATCCAAGGAGTACCATGATGGTATTAAAGATTTTATTATCTTTGCCAAACGACATTTCCGTGATCCCAACCTAATCCTTTGTCTATGCCTCCGGTGTACAAATTGTATGCTGAGGACATGTGACGTAGTACATACACACTTGGTTGTCAACGGTTTTCTTCAAGGGTACACAAGGTGGTTTTGTCATGGAGAGGATCATACGTCAGCTCCTGTTCGTCCGGTTGTATTAGAAGATGAAGCTGAGCCCTTAGTGAACGAAAGACTTAAGCGTTTCCGATGAGATGCATGCTTTGTTGCAAGATGCCATGGGGATTCATAATGTTCCTTTCCACACCAATAACCCAACAACCCAAGTTCACAATGAGTCAACAGAAACAAACCAGATTGGTGGTGGGGTGGACGAGGAAATGTCTGGCCCCACCCCTGAAAATAATAAGCAGCAAGAATCCTTCGCTAAGTTAATTGAAGATGCTAGTACTCCGTTGTACCGCGATTGCACCAAATTTTCTAAATTCTCATTCATTGTCAGACTATTTCAGATTAAATGTTTAAATGGGTGGTCTGCTAAGTCCTTCACTATGCTACTTGAATTGTTGAATGAAGCATTTCCTGAAATCTGTATTCCAAACTCAGCCTATAAAATCAAAAAATTCCTAAGTTCTTTCGATCTAGGATATGAGAAGATAGCAGCATGTCCAAATGACTGTATGCTTTTCACGAGTGGTAAGGAAAGTCTGGAGAATTGCAAAGTGTGTGGTTCTTCGAAATGGAAAGAAAGACCAAATCAAGATGAGGGAGTTAGTGGATCTACTAAGCGAAGTAGGAAAAAGAAGCCTGCCAAAATACTGCGTTACTTTCCTCTGATTCCTAGGCTACAAAGATTGTTTATGTCTACGAAAACTTCTTCTGATATGAAATGGCATGCTGAAGGTCGCACTAATGATGGGATTCTTAGACATCCTGCTGATTCTCAATCTTGGAAAAAATTTGATGAAAGATATCCTGATTTTGCGGAAGATCCTCGAAATGTGAGACTTGGACTAGCTAGTGATGGTTTCAACCCTTTCAGGCAAATGAGTAGTACATACAGCATATGGCCGGTTGTGTTGATACCATACAATTTGCCGCCTTGGAAATGCATGAAGCATTCCTCATTTATTTTGTCCATGATAGTTCCTGGACCGAAAGGTCCTGGAAATGATATAGATGTGTACCTAAAATCGTTAATAGATGAACTTCAGAAGTTGTGGGTGGGTGTTCCAACCTATGATACTGTGGCTAAAGAAACATTTTCTCTTCGGGCCGTGTTGTCTTGGACAATCAATGATTTTTCAGCATATGCAAATTTATCTGGATATAGTACTAAAGGACGTTATGCATGTCCATGTTGTGCTGACCAAACTAGTTCAAGGTGGTTGTACAATGGCAGAAAGTTTTGCTATATGGGTCATAGGAGATGGTTGCCTGACACACATATATTTCGGGCAGAGGCAGCAACATTTGATGTTACCGACGAGTGGGAACATGCTCCTGGGTCTTAATCTGGTTCAGATATTTTGAGGCGGGTAGATGGTCATCAATTCAAATATGGAAAAGAACCAGAAGTCAGGACAAAGGGTAAGAAAAGGGCAAGGCCGGAGCAAGGTGAGGAGACCAATCTATATGGCGAAGATGAGGATCAAAACATGACGAGTTTAGGTGCATGGAAGAAGAAGAGTATTTTCTTCAAGTTACCGTATTGGGAATTCAACTTATTGCGACATAATTTAGATGTGATGCATATCGGAAAAAATATTGGTGAAAATTGTATAGGAACAGTTATGGGAGATGATCGGAAGACAAAGGACAATCTCAAGAGCCGACTTGATTTGAAGTCAATGGGCATCCGACATGAGTTGCACCCAGAAGAATTACCGAACGGGAAAGTACTCCTACCTCCTGCAATCTATTCAATGTCAAAATCGGAGTTGGAATTGTTTTGCAAAGTACTACTGGAACTTAAAGTCCCTGATGGCTATTCTTCTAACATGGCAAGATGTGTCAACTTTAAAGAGAAGAGGCTTCAGGGTCTAAAGTCACACGACTACCACATCCTAATGCAGGATCTCCTTCCTGTGGCCCTAAGGTCTTCAATGTCTGAGCAAGTCACTACTGTCCTGAAAGATCTTTGTAGCATATATAAAGGTATTTGCTCAAGAATGTTTCGTGTTGAAGATCTGGACCAATTGGAGCAGCAGGCGGCATTGACACTTAGTAAAATGGAGATGATATTTCCTCCATCGTTCTTCACTATAATGATTCACTTGATAATCCACATTGCTGGTGAAGCCAGAATCGGCGGTCCTGTTCACTATCGGTGGATGTACCCCATTGAGAGGTAAAAGAATTCATTCATCTTACGTAATTGAATTTTCAGAAGCTCATTTCTTCTAATCCCCTAATCCGCTCTAATTCATTAATTGTACATGTTCAAGTACCTATACCGGCTAAAGGGTTATGTGAAAAATAGAGCATATCCTGAAGGTTCAATAGCCCAGGGATATCTATCAGAGGAGTGCTCACATTTTTTTTCCAGGTATTTGCCGGGCGTGGAGACATCATCTAGTAGACCACGTAGAAATCCAGACATTTACAACCTTGATGGTGCTCAATATCTTTTTGATACCGCTAGCACTACTGTTGGTAAAATTGATGCATTTGAGCTAGACAACTTAGCGTGGGAACATGCACATCGATATGTGCTAGACCACCATGCATCAGTGGAACCATTTCGAAGGTAAGTTGCTTTTGAATTTAAATCGAATACAGTGAAAACCGCGGAGTTCGATATTAACTTACTTTTTTTATTCCTTATTTCAATTGCTTGTTTTTAGCGAATTTGTCAGGGACATCAAACGAAGGGCTAGACCAAGAAGACTACTACCACGTGAACAAAACAAGTTGATAAATGAAAAATTTCATAAGTGGTTTGAATCTCATGTAGGTGAATTACAGTTATGCGAGTTAATCTTCATTCTATCTACATTTTTTATGGTGCTGATACGATTTGCGCAAAATTAATAGGTACATTCTTTGGGTCCTGAAGGTGCGTCATCTGAAATACAAGTACTTGCCAAAGGTCCCTATAAGATGGTCAAAAGATACGGAGGATACATATTCAATGGTTTTAGATTTCGTACTAAGGATCGTGAATGTCATTTGAAGTCTCAAAATAGTGGAATGGTAGTGACGTCTAAGACTAGAAGTTATGCTTCCAAATCGGACACGAGGCCTGTAGATGGAGATCTCGACTACTATGGAGTGCTCACGGATATCATTGAGTTGAATTATTTTGGTCATTTCCGTGTTATCTTATTTCGTGGGGATTGAGCTGAGTTTGATAGGAATTTTGCTAACAACAAGGATAAGCTTGGCTTCACAGTTGTAAACTTCTCAAAATTGATTCACATCGGTACACACATTAGCCATGAGCCATTTGTGTTTCTATCCCAAGTGCAACAAGTGTTCTACATTGAAGATCCAACCCTGCCAAAATCGTATGTGGCTCTCCCTATGCAACCAAGAGATGTATTCCAACTGGGCGATACTTCAGAAGATGAAGACGGTGAAGTCATGAACAGTTACATTGCTTCTGAGTTTCCTATGTTTGATGGAAACACAACCGACGTTGGAATTTGCGGGACTTGGCTCCGCAAGGATGGAGAAGAGGGCGATGTACTGGAAGATGTCGTATTGTAGTTTACATGATTTTCAATTGGGTTTATTATATGTCTGTAATTTTATGTCTTAAATCTTGTTGTAATATTATGTCTGTAATTTCGAATATGTTCATTGTGAATTTAATACACCGGTTTAATTATCTTTCTATTTTCTACTGCTTGGTATTATTTACATTAAACTATGCTTAGTGTCATTTGAACCAAACTATCGTTGTAATTTAATCTGTTACAAATCTCATTTTTTAAATTTTTTTATAATTATGTTGGTTTGTTAATTCTACTAAAGTACAAATTTTATGATAGTTATTATAAACATGTTATTAATTAAATTTGCATCTCTAAGGAAGTTATCGAATCCTTGACAGGTACAACATGTCGAGGCGTAGAAAGAGGGTAAATATAAATGATGGCAACGAGAGCCATGGGGATGAGCAGCCACTAAATAATAGTGGCAGTCAAACATATGAGAGTGAGGGTAGCATGCCGCCCACTGTCAAAAAACATCGGTAAGTCTTTAAATTGGTATTTTTAAAGAGATTATGGTCCTGAATGCATGAAAGACACGTACTAGTGTTTGTGAGTCTGCATTGTGGCTGTCGTCTATAAGCATTTCGTCTATGTTTCTTAAGTGGGCTGTGATTAGAAAGAAAGGGCTGGAGTGGAGATCTGGAAACCCAAATAGAGACATCTCATTTATTATAATCTACACTTATTGTTGGACCAACCCCCTCTTGCTGTTGTTGCTGATGTCTCTTTGTGTGCGTGTGTTGAAGAGAATGAAGGGATGAGAGAGAGTTGAGGAAAATGCCGCTATGTTAGCCTGGTGTATCCTCATTCTCTACTATCCCTCTTTCTGGCTCCATATATGGCTTCTATATTAAATTGGTTTCCTTCCACGATGACAGTCCGTAATACTACACTTGATATGAGCCCTGTTCATAGCTACACCCTATTGCATACTCACAAACAACTAATACGTGTCGTTCATGCATTGAATGACCAACCCCACTTTGGCACATAACATGGTGTAGATGACATTGTATGACCAGCAACCAAGGTTTGTTCAGCCGTGTTGTTGTTCTGATTTGGAGGATTTTGGTATACTAGCAGCATACTTAGTTTGGAAGTGAACCCATTTTGGTTAAAAAATCATGCCAAAGATAGCAATCAGATGCATGAAATCAGCTCTTTAACAGTATCTGAAAATGAAAATTTCCATAATCTGAGCATATATGTTTCTTTAACAGTGACTGTGAACAATTGTTCTTAATTGGGCTGTGATTAGAAAGAGACGAGTTGGAGTGGAGATCTGGAAACCCATATAGAGACATCTTGTTCACAATAATTTATTATTATTGTTGTTCCTGTCGCTCTTGCTGTTGTTGCTGATGTCTCTATGTGTTCGTGTGCTGAAGGGAAAGAAGGGATGAGAGAGAGATGAGGAAAATGCCGCTATGTTAGCCTGGTGTATCCTCATTCTCTACCATTCCTCTTTCTGGCTTCTATATTTGGTTTCCTTCCACGATGACAAATCCTTAAAACTACACTTGATATGAGCCCTATTCGTATTTTTCTTCAATGAAGAATTGATCTATGACTACAATCTCCATTCAAAACCCAATTGTTCTATATTTGGTTCCCTCTTGCTATTGTTGCTGTTGTTGCTGATGTCTCATCTTCTTTTACTGTTAGTGAAGCTTATTTTCATGCATCTGATTGTCATCTTGGCATGTTTTTTGACCAAAATGGGTTCACTGTGAACTAAGGATGGTATAGGTACGTATGTCAAAATCCTCCGGCCGGATATGCACAACAATTGGGTTTTAGATTTAGTTGGGCTAAAGAAGTAGTAGAGCAACATATAAGCTCAGATAATGGAAATTTTCATTTTAAGATACTGTTAAAGTAACCTGATTGCCATCTTTGGCATGATTTTTTAACCAAAAATAGGTTCATTTCCAAACTAAGTATGCTGCTAGCATCCCTATTTTCTTTCACTGTTAATGAAGCTGATTTCATGCATCTGATTGTCTTCTTGGCATGCATGTTTTTTTGACCAAAATGGGTTCACTGTGAACTGAGGATGCTATAGGTACGTATGCCAAAATCCTCCGGATATGCACAACAATTGGGTTTTAGATTTAGTTGGGCTAAAGAAGTAGTAGAGCAACATATAAGCTCAGATAATGGAAATTTTCATTTTAAGATACTGTTAAAGTAACTTGATTGCCATCTTTGGCATGATTTTTTAACCAAAAATCAGTTCACTTCCAAACTAAGTATGCTGCTAGCATCCCCATTTTCTTTCACTGTTAATGAAGCTGATTTCATGCATCTGATTGTCTTCTTGGCATGTTTTTTTGACCAAAATGGGTTCACTGTGAACTAAGGATGCTATAGCTGTATGCCAAAATCCTCCGGGTATGCACAACAATTGGGTTTTAGATTTAGTTGGGCTAAAGAAGTAGTAGAGCAAAATATAAGCTCAGATAATGGAAATTTTCATTTTCAGTAAAGTAACCTGATTGCCATCTTAGGCATGGTTTTTTAACCAAAAGTGGGTACACTTCCAAACTAAGTATGCTGCTAGCATCCTCATCTTCTTTTACTGTTAGTGAAGCTTATCTGTGAACTGAGGATGCTATAGGTACGTATGCCAAAATCCTCCGGATATGCACAACAATTGGGTTTTAGATTTAGTTGGACACAGTGAATTAGTAGAGCAACATATAAGCTCAGATAATGGAAATTTTCATTATCAGATACTCTTAAAGTAACCTGATTGCCATCTTTGGCATGATTTTTTAACATAAAATGGGTATACTTCCAAACTAAGTATGCTGCTAGCATCCTCATCTTCTTTAATTGTTAGTGAAGCTTATTTTCATGCATCTGATTGTCATCTTGGCATCTTTTTTTGACCAAAATGGGTTCACTGTGAACTGAGGATGCTATAGGTACGTATGCCAAAATCCTCCGGCCGGATATGCACAACAATTGGATTTTAGATTTAGTTGGGCACAGTGAATTAGTAGAGCAACATATTAGCTCAGATAATGGAAATTTTCATTTTAAGATACTGTTAAAGTAACCTGATTGCCATCTTTGGCATGATTTTTTTACCAAAAATGGGTTCACTTCCAAACTAAGTATGCTGCTAGCATCCCCATTTTCTTTCACTGTTAATGAAGCTGATTTCATGCATCTGATTGTCTTCTTGGCATGTTTTTTTGACCAAAATGGGTTCACTGTGAACTGAGGATGGTATAGGTACGTATGCCAAAATCCTCCGGCCGGATATGCACAACAATTGGGTTTTAGATTTAGTTGGGCTAAAGAAGTAGTAGATCAACATATAAGCTCAGATAATGGAAATTTTCATTTTAAGATACTGTTAAAGTAACCTGATTGCCATCTTTGGCATGATTTTTTAACCAAAAATAGGTTCATTTCCAAACTAAGTATGCTGCTCGCATCCCCATTTTCTTTCACTGTTAATGAAGCTGATTTCATGCATCTGATTGTCTTCTTGGCATGCATGTTTTTTTGACCAAAATGGGTTCACTGTGAACTGAGGATGCTATAGGTACGTATGCCAAAACCCTCCGGCCGGATATGCACAACAATTGGATTTTAGATTTAGTTGGGCACAGTGAATTAGTAGAGCAACATATAAGCTCAGATAATGGAAATTTTCATTTTAAGATACTGTTAAAGTAACCTGATTGCCATCTTTGGCATGATTTTTTAACCAAAAATGGGTTCATTTCCAAACTAAGTATGCTGCTAGCATCCCCATTTTCTTTCACTGTTAATGAAGCTGATTTCATGCATCTGATTGTCCTCTTGGCATGCATGTTTTTTTGACCAAAATGGGTTCACTGTGAACTGAGGATGCTATAGGTACGTATGCCAAAATCCTCCGGATATGCACAACAATTGAGTTTTAGATTTAGTTGGGCTAAAGAAGTAGTAGAGCAACATATAAGCTCAGATAATGGAAATTTTCATTTTAAGATACTGTTAAAGTAACTTGATTGCCATCTTTGGCATGATTTTTTAACCAAAAATCAGTTCACTTCCAAACTAAGTATGCTGCTAGCATCCCCATTTTCTTTCACTGTTAATGAAGCTGATTTCATGCATCTGATTGTCTTCTTGGTATGTTTTTTTGACCAAAATGGGTTCACTGTGAACTGAGGATGCTATAGCTGTATGCCAAAATCCTCCGGGTATGCACAACAATTGGGTTTTAGATTTAGTTGGGCTAAAGAAGTAGTAGAGCAACATATAAGCTCAGATAATGGAAATTTTCATTTTCAGATACTGTTAAAGTAACCTGATTGCCATCTTGGGCATGGTTTTTTAACCAAAAATGGGCACACTTCCAAACTAAGTATGCTGCTAGCATCCTCATCTTCTTTTACTGTTAGTGAAGCTTATCTGTGAACTGAGGATGCTATAGATACGTATGCCAAAATCCTCCGGATATGCACAACAATTGGGTTTTAGATTTAGTTGGGCACAGTGAATTAGTAGAGCAACATATAAGCTCAGATAATGAAAATTTTCATTTTCAGATACTGTTATTGAAGCTGATTGCCATCTTTGGCATGATTTTTTAACAAAAAATGGGTTCACTTCCAAACTAAGTATGTAATACCCTGATTTTTCATTTAATGAAAAATTACTTATTTTGCACGTAGTGTGCACGTGCAATATTTTGGTTGAATTAAATCTTATAATTATTTTATTGTGATATATGTTTTCAAACTAATTTTTATACAAAAGCCCTTTTCTTTAAATAAATAGAAAGCCTTATTTCAAAGCCTTTTTCTTAAAGCCCAAAATATATTTTTATTTTAAAATGACTATTTTGGCCCATAAAACTAAGCCCATGGATTAATTTATTTAAAAAGTCTATTTTATTTTTGTACAAATTAAAATGCACAATTTTTGGCCTAGTTGCATGCACGTGCACTACACGTACACGTGCAATGCACACTACTCCTAATGGCCGGGATTGCTTCTTTTGGAGGGAGATTCAAAAAAATTGAGTAGTGATCATGGAGGTGGTTATGTAGTTGTGGGTAGTTTTTATAACTCCTACTCTAATCCTAGCCTTCCATCCTACAACCAACCAACTAATCCTAGCCCTCCATTCTTGTTGATTTCTAGTATAAATACCCCCTCCCATGGCTAGTTATTTTGTGCTTATTATCCCTTCCAAATCTATAGTCTAATTAGTAGTAATTTGTGAGTTAAAAAGATTGAGTTGTGAGCGAGATTGTGCTTGCGTTCTACCAAGGAGGAGAAGGGCCGGCTAGGAGCTTTCGGTGGTGTTGAGGAGCTTGGGCGTGCATCATCTAGGAGGAGGTGCATACATTCGCAAAGGACTTTCGTTGCTATTTTGTTGTTTTCTCTCCATACAAGGTGGGTAAAATTCTCCATATTTCTAAAGTAGAAATGCTTGTTTGAATAAATGATAGTGGGTTTGATGTTCCTTATTTCTAATTAGAAATGATGCTAGTATTATATTGAGAATGATGCATGAAAAATATTAATAAGAGTACACTCTTAATTGGAGAATTGACCTATAAATTGATTGGAATGTGAGTATGCAATTGTATGTGATTGGATTAGTAAAAATCTAAATTGATATGGATTAATTATAACCATGAATGTGAACTTGGCTAATAGAGAGATTAGTGGCATAAATTGTCGAGAAATGTTGAAAAGAAACGTTCTGGTAAGTCGACTTAGGACCTTGTAAGTCGAATTATATGCTCATCTAAGTCGACTGGTGCTGTTATAAGTCAACTATTTACTTTAAAATTATGGATGTTTTTCCCTGGACAGACGACTTACTATGGTATAAGTCGACTGGTACTGATGCATTTTTATAAATTCAAATGTTCTACTCTTTTGAAAATACATGAGACTTTACAAAGATAATTTGGGAATTGTTGCATGGAATAAAATGTGATTTGAGAATAAAAAAGTGTAATCAAAACTATGATTTTGATATGTGTATTTTTGGGAAATTATACATTGCAAAAGAACTAGAAATGAAGAAGATTAAGATAGTAAAGATTGAAGTGACATTATGTGAAAGATGTATGAAAACATGAATTATGAATATTCGTTAGTACTTCTCATTTTGAGAATAATGTGAACAATGAAATGTGAATTATTCTTGTTAAAGAATAGCGAGACAAAGTATGATGTGTAAATAGAATGAAGGAATGATTCATTAATTTGAGATTTTAACTGCTCAGTCGACTGAATGTGTGTAGCAGTCGACTGTATAGAACCTGAAAATCTACATATTGAACTCGGCAGAACAGGCGACTGTGTTGAACGACAGTCGACTGCTCTGTGGGTGATAATTGAATTGGAACACTGCGGAACAGCCGACTGCCATGTGCAGCAGTCGACTCTCCCAAGTAGTTTTTGAATAACTTGAATTGACTGAACAAGTCGACTGGAAGAGATCCTAGTCGACTGTCCAGAGTGTTTAAGATATGTCAAAGAACATTATTCTGTTATTTTGAAGATTGTGAACTTTATGATTGATGTTGATGAACTCTTTTATTGCTGTATGAATTTATATGAAATGAATCATAGTTTGAATTGAGAAATTTACATGAAATGAGTCATACTTTGAATGAAGAATTACATGAATATGAAAGCTAAGATCATGATATGCTGAGGCAATTAAAAATGAACTCATGAGCTGGGAACGCTCAGATTATGTTAGAATTTGTGAATTGGAATTGAAATGAAAGAGTAGCTAAGTCTCCCCCGGCATTTGGAAAGAAATGAAATGAATATTGAAAAGAAAGACCAAGGTTGGTCATGTTGAAATGAATGAATAAGTCCAGTTTAGTGGAGAGGCTAACTCTAGAGCTTTGATTTTGTTCATGATTCTAATAAAAACTAAGGATTAGTACATAGTGGAGATGTGATGAAAGTAGGAGAAAAACACGAGTGAGTGCCATTGGATTTGCAGCGGAGGGTATTTGACAGGTTCTTCACGATGAGTCGTGACATGACGTGGATACGGCTCTAGGGTGCCGTGGCGGCAGAGAGTATTTCACAGGTTCTTCACGATGCGTCGTGACATGACGTGGATACTGCTCCAGGGTACCGTCCCTGTGGTGACACTTGTGGGATGTTTGGTGACTGCATGAGGATCGTGTGCCATGAAGGAGGCTGAATTGTCCATAGGTTCTTCACGATGCGTCGTGACATGACGTGGGATCCCCCTCCAGTTTCTGTACACGTGCTTGCACTCATAGATCATCTAAGATACTACCGTAGTTACAGTAGTAGATTAAGTCATGGCGAGGGATTGAAGCCTACAAAGATGAAGAACGATTAAGAGGCTTGTCCTCGGACCTATGTAGTATGGGATGCATAGACTCCGAACAAGTGTGCATTAGTGTCATGTAACATAAATAATTGCATTAAGGATTAAGTGCATAATCACAACACGACATCAATAGGGTAGTCCCTTTAAATTGTAACGTGACAAGTTTGTGTTTGCTAAATATGGAAAATTAAGTTATACTCTTTCCGGCATAGAGAGGATGGTAGTGTATAATGATCGTCGGTTGAATAAAGTGACGTACCCACAGTCTTATATGCAGGTAAATGGCATGTTAAAGGTTAAAAAGGAATGGATGCTTAAAGATTATACCATGTTGTTGTATATTTATTCAAATGTTGTATATTTTTACTTCCGCTGTGCAAATGAAAAGTGTAATATGATGTAAACTCTGATTTAAAGTGAAAAGTTTAAATTTCCTTGTAAAATTGTACTAAAGAAAGTGAAAAGATCCTGTAGAACATCTCGAATTCAGTGTATTTGGGATTCGGGGCGTTACAGAGTGGTATCAGAGCCACGCTTTCTACGCTTTCTACACTTTCCCTATTTGGTACAAATTTATAAGGAACGACACCCTAGAAGTGGACATTAGAGTGTGTGTTTGAGTCTAGAGATTTAAATATAAGTGACTTACATTTGTGTTGCTCTATGACTTATGCTTCTTCCTCTCTATTCTAAGATGGCTGATCATTTCGACCTTGCTGGAGATGACGACTGGCATATCATTGAGGAAGAGTACCATCCTGGACAGGCTGATTCTGAAAATGAGTATCACCCTGGGCAAGCAGATTCTGATGAGGAGGAGTGGCCTGAATCTCGAGAGATTACCCCCCTCCAGATTCATCTGACGATTCTTCTTCTGATGAAGAAGAGGGACCAGTTCTAAGTGGTCTTGTGACTTCTCTTCAGTGGCAGGTAGAGACACTGCGAGAGAGAGTCGGATTATTGGAGGCTCAGCTGGCGAAGCGAAAGGACGACTTTTCAGTTCTCAGTCACCGGGTATGGGAACTTGAGAAGAGAAAGAACCTGACAGATGTGCTGAAGGATGAAGTTGATGAACTGCGGAAAGAACTTTGAGCAGCGAAGAGGACCCGTAGGAGTTAGATTGTTGTAGCTTCTGTTTTCTTCCATTCTGATGTCAAAAATGTTTTTAATTCGAATGTATAAACTTTGGAATTCAATGAAATGCAAGTTGGTTTAAATTCTTGTTTTATACTTCGAATTTAATGGATCTTTTGCATCAGAATATGTCGAGAAGAGGAGCTAGGAGTGGGGAAGGTTTGGATCTGGAGACCGAACTTGCAAGGGTTTACCAGACGCTGAATGCAGTGGCTGTGAATCAAGGAAGGGGGCCTGTGAATCCGGTGCCCGAGGCGATTAAGCTGGTGGAATCGTTCAAGAGAATGAAACCACCTGTATTCGAGGGAAAGTCAGACCCAGATGCGGCTGACAACTGGATTCGGCAAGTGGAGACAATCTTTGAGGTGTTGGAGACACCGGAGGGCAGCAAGGTCAAGTTGGCGACTTTGCAACTGGAGAAGGATGCGGCGGTTTGGCGGCAATCCATGAAGAGGACCATGGGAGGTATAGTGCTTGGCTGGGAGGAATTTCTGGAAGAATTCTGCAGTCACTATTTTCCCTCCGATGTTCAGGAGAAGAAGGCTATGGAGTTTCTGTCGCTACAGCAAGGCAGCATGTCAGTGAGGGAGTATGAGACTAAGTTTACTCAGCTCTCGAGGTATGCACCGGAACTGGTGTTGGATGAGGCTAAGAAGGCTCGTAAGTTCGAGCATGGACTGAGGCTAAGCTTGAGGTCTCGGATGATACCTCTCGGTATCAGAAGATTCGACAAGTTGGTGAAGAGGGCAGCAGTGACAGAAGCAGATATGGAGCAGTTCCAAGTTGTTCAGAACCGGAGGAATAACTGGCAGACTGGTAAGAGGCCTGCACATTCTGGGAGTTTCAAGGGGCAACCATCTGCACAAAGGTTCAAACCGACAGGGGCGAACGCGGTTAGTGTAGCTGGAGGACCTGGAAACAATGTGGTGAGACCTCCTGCAGTGACTTGCTTCAACTGTGGTGAGACGGGACATTTCATGTCTCAATGCTCCAAGCCACGGAACAGTAATCGCAATGCACCAATGCAGCAGTCTGGGAAGAGGCCGTACCAATCAGGGCGAGTGTTTGCCTTGACAGAGGCTGATGCTGATGAGGCGGATCAGGTCATCTCTGGTACGAGGGCTGATGTTTAGTGGTTTTGTCATTTCTTCTTCCCGTTCATATTGTGAAACTGTTATGTAATGGTGTGTATTATGTAACAGGAGAACTTTATCTTAATGGAATGAAAGCTGTTGTATTGTTCGATACTGGATCCTCTCATACATTTATGTCTCCTAGATTTGCTAAAGTGTTGGGAGTGGAACCGAAGATTTTTCCAGGCAAGATCTTAGCAGTAGCTACTCCATTAGGAGAAACTTTGACCACTGATCGGTATTATGCTGATTGCGAGATTGTGATTGGAGATCGAATCTTTGGCATTGATCTGATCGAGCTGACTATCTTGGGAGTCGATGTTATCATTGGCATTGATTGGATGTTGGTATACAGTGCAAGCATCGAGTGTAAGACCAAGATGGTGACAGTGAAGGCTCCAGGTGGACCTGAAGTCACGTTCCAAGGGAAGCAGAAGTGTTCTAAGCTGGTGGCAACTATCCGCAAGGAAGAGACTCCTGTGGAAGTGCAAGGGATTCCTGTGGTTCGGGACTATCCGACTGTGTTCTTGGATGATTTTCCTGGGTTACCTCCGCATCGTGATGTAGAGTTCAGCATCACTGTTCAACCGGGAAGTACACCAATTTCTAAGGCACCGTATAGGATGGCTCCAGTGGAACAGGATAAGGTGAAACGGCAGATTGAGGAACTGTTGGAGAAAGGCTTTATTCAACCTAGTGCGTCACCTTGGGGAGCACCAGTGCTTTTGGTAAAGAAGAAGGATGGATCGATGAGAATGTGTATCGATTACCGAGAGCTGAATAAGGTCACTGTTCAGAATAAGTATCCGATTCCTCGAATTGATGACTTGTTCTATCGTCTACAAGGAGCAGCTGTTTTCTCCAAAATAGATCTTCGATCAGGATATCACCAAGTACGAGTGAAAGCTGAAGATGTGCACAAAACTGCATTTAGAACTCGGCATGGGCATTACGAATTCTTAGTTATGCCATTCGGAGTGACGAATGCACCCGCCATCTTCATGGATTTGATGAACAGAGTTCTGAGGCCGTTCATTGATTCTTTCGTCGTGGTGTTCATCGAAGATATTCTCGTGTACTCCAAGTCAGAGGAGGAGCACACCGAGCATCTGGCAGCAGTTTTGCAGAAGTTGGAAGAGCAGAAGTTGTATGCCAAGTTATCCAAGTGTGATTTCTGGAAATCTGAAGTGGCATTCCTAGGTCACATCCTTTCTAAGGAGGGAGTGGCAACTGACCCTCAGAAGATAGAGGCAGTGAGAGATTGGGCTAGGCCTACTACAGTGAAGGAAGTCAGAAGTTTTCTTGGGATGACTGGATACTACAGGAGATTCATTCAAGGTTATGCTCAGATAGCTGTACCGCTTACTGGACTGACCAAGAAGAATGTGAGCTTCAACTGGACCGAGCAATGTGAGGCGAGCTTTCAAGAGTTGAAAGAGAAGCTGACTACTGCACCTATTTTGGCTTTGCCTAGAGCAGGTGTTGAGTATGATGTTTATAGAGATGCTTCACATCGTTGGCTTGGTTGTGTCTTAATGCGAGAAGGTAGAGTAATCGCTTATGGGTCTAGGCAACTACGACCGCATGAGAAAAATTACCCGACTCATGATCTAGAGTTGGCTGCGATTATCTTTGCTCTGAAGCAATGGAGGCACTACGTGTACGGTGAAAAGTTGAACATGTACACGGATTACAAGAGCTTGAAGTATATATATCAGCAGAGGGATCTCAATTTGAGGCAGCGGAGATGGTTGGAAATGCTCGAGGACATGCGACCTGAGATCAAGTATCATCCTGGAAAGGCTAATGTCGTTGCTGATGCACTTAGCCGCAAGAGCAGTTTGGCCAGTTTGATTACAACTCAGAAGCATCTGATTGAGGAGTTGGACCGAGCAGGTATTGAAGTTGTCTTGCAAGGATTGGGAGCATCTTTGGCTCAGTTGAGGCTTCAACCTACTCTGAATACAAGGATCATTGCAAGTCAGGAGGTGGATGCTGATATCTTGGAGATGAAGGAGCAGGTTGGTGCTGGCAGGTTGCCCGGATTTCAAACCAGGGATGGAGTGCTGTGGTTCGGAGATAGGCTGTGCGTTCCAAATCAGGCGGACCTGAAAGAGAGTATTCTTCAGGAGGCGCATGCTACTCTTCTGTCTGTACATCCTGGGAGTACTAAGATGTACAAAGACATCAAACAGCATTTCTGGTGGTCAGGTCTGAAGCGGGATGTGGCTGAATTTGTCGCGAAGTGTGAGGTTTGTCAGCAAGTCAAAGCCGAAAATCAGAGACCCGGAGGTCTATTACAGCCGTTACCTATTCCGAAATGAAAGTGGGATAACATCAGCATGGATTTCATCACGGGATTGCCTAAGAGTCCTAAAGGCAATGACGCGATTTGGGTTATAGTTGATCGACTGACCAAGTCCGCTCACTTTTTGGCGATAAAACTCACGACTTCGATGGAAAAGTTGGCTGAGATGTATGTTGGCAAGATTGTCAGACTTCATGGTGTTCCTTCAACTATTGTGTCTGATCGAGATGCGCGGTTTACTTCGCATTTCTGGAGAAGTCTTCAGACAGCTTTGGGTACCAAGACAGATTTCAGCACTGCTTTTCATCCGCAAACCGACGGGCAGACCGAGAGAGTCAATCATATTCTTGAGGATATGCTTAGGTGTTGTATACTAGACTTTGGAGGCAGTTGGGAAAGGCATTTACCTTTGGTGGAGTTTGCCTAGAACAACAGTTTTCAGGCTAGCATCGGGATGGCGCCGTTTGAAGCTTTGTATGGCAGGAAGTGCAGGACTCATGTTTGTTGGTATGAAGTTGGGGAGCGTCAGTTGTTTGGCCCTGAGCTTGTGCAGCAAACTTCTGAGAAGATTGTTCTGATCAGGAAGAGGTTGGTGGAAGCTCAGAGCAGGCAGAAAAGCTATGCAGACAACCGGAGAAGGGACCTTGAGTTTGAGGTTGGTGACTTCGTCTTTCTAAAGGTATCGCCCAGTAAAGGTGTGGTTCGTTTTGGCAAAGGCGGGAAGTTAGCCCCGAGATTTATAGGCCCGTATAAGATATTGAAAAGGATCGGGAAAACTGCTTACCGGCTTGAGTTGTTTCAGGTGCACAATGTCTTTCATGTGTCTATGCTGAGAGGTTATATTCCAGATCCGAGTCATCATTTGCCTGAAGTGCCAGAAGGTTTGCAGTTAGACCTGAATTACATCGAGTCTCCTGTCGAGATTGTCGATCGTCGAGAGAAAGTCTTGAGGAATAAGACGATACCGATGGTCAAGGTAGTCTGGAGAAACCATTTGGTTGAAGAGGCTACTTGGGAATCTGAGGAGAGGATGTTGAAGGACTATCCTGAGCTTTTTGCTTGATTGTATCCTTGTATTCTTTTTGTTCTTGTTTGAGTGTTGTATTCTTGTTTCTCGCTCTTGACTGTAGTTCCGGGGACGGAACTATTCTAAGGAGGGAGTGTTGTAATACCCTGATTTTTCATTTAATGAAAAATTACTTATTTTGCACGTAGTGTGCACGTGCAATATTTTGGTTGAATTAAATCTTATAATTATTTTATTGTGATATATGTTTTCAAACTAATTTTTATACAAAAGCCCTTTTCTTTAAATAAATAGAAAGCCTTATTTCAAAGCCTTTTTCTTAAAGCCCAAAATATATTTTTATTTTAAAATGACTATTTTGGCCCATAAAACTAAGCCCATGGATTAATTTATTTAAAAAGTCTATTTTATTTTTGTACAAATTAAAATGCACAATTTTTGGCCTAGTTGCATGCACGTGCACTACACGTACACGTGCAATGCACACTACTCCTAATGGCCGGGATTGCTTCTTTTGGAGGGAGATTCAAAAAAATTGAGTGGTGATCATGGAAGTGGTTATGTAGTTGTGGGTAGTTTTTATAACTCCTACTCTAATCCTAGCCTTCCATCCTACAACCAACCAACTAATCCTAGCCCTCCATTCTTGTTGATTTCTAGTATAAATACCCCCTCCCATGGCTAGTTATTTTGTGCTTATTATCCCTTCCAAATCTATAGTCTAATTAGTAGTAATTTGTGAGTTAAAAAGATTGAGTTGTGAGCGAGATTGTGCTTGCGTTCTACCAAGGAGGAGAAGGGCCGGCTAGGAGCTTTCGGTGGTGTTGAGGAGCTTGGGCGTGCATCATCTAGGAGGAGGTGCATACATTCGCAAAGGACTTTCGTTGCTATTTTGTTGTTTTCTCTCCATACAAGGTGGGTAAAATTCTCCATATTTCTAAAGTAGAAATGCTTGTTTGAATAAATGATAGTGGGTTTGATGTTCCTTATTTCTAATTAGAAATGATGCTAGTATTATATTGAGAATGATGCATGAAAAATATTAATAAGAGTACACTCTTAATTGGAGAATTGACCTATAAATTGATTGGAATGTGAGTATGCAATTGTATGTGATTGGATTAGTAAAAATCTAAATTGATATGGATTAATTATAACCATGAATGTGAACTTGGCTAATAGAGAGATTAGTGGCATAAATTGTCGAGAAATGTTGAAAAGAAACGTTCTGGTAAGTCGACTTAGGACCTTGTAAGTCGACTTATTTGCTCATCTAAGTCGACTGGTGCTGTTATAAGTCAACTATTTACTTTAAAATCATGGATGTTTTCCCCTGGACAGACGACTTACTATGGTATAAGTCGACTGGTACTGATGCATTTTTATAAACTCGAATGTTCTACTCTTTTGAAAATACATGAGACTTTACAAAGATAATTTGGGAATTGTTGCATGGAATAAAATGTGATTTGAGAATAAAAAGGTGTAATCAGAACTATGATTTTGATATGTGTATTTTTGGGAAATTATACCTTGCAAAAGAACTAGAAATGAAGAAGATTAAGTTAGTAAAGATTGAAGTGACATTATGTGATAGATGTATGAAAACATGAATTATGAATATTCGTTAGTACTTCTCATTTTGAGAATAATGTGAACAATGAAATGTGAATTATTCTTGTTAATGAATAGCGAGACAAAGTATGATGTGTAAATAGAATGAAGGAATGATTCATTAATTTGAGATTTTAACTGCTCAGTCGACTGAATGTGTGTAGCAGTCGACTGTATAGAACCTGAGAATCTACATATTGAACTCGGCAGAACAGGCGACTGTGTTGAACGACAGTCGACTGCTCTGTGGGTGATAATTGAATTGGAACACTGCGGAACAGCCGACTGCCATGTGCAGCAGTCGACTCTCCCGAGTAGTTTTTGAATAACTTGAATTGACTGAACAAGTCGACTGGAAGAGATCCTAGTCGACTGTCCAGAGTGTTTAAGATATGTCAAAGAACATTATTCTGTCTATTTTGAAGATTGTGAACTTTATGATTGATGTTGATGAACTCTTTTATTGCTGTATGAATTTATATGAAATGAATCATAGTTTGAATTGAGAAATTTACATGAAATGAGTCATACTTTGAATGAAGAATTACATGAATATGAAAGCTAAGATCATGATATACTGAGGCAATGAAAAATGAACTCATGAGCTGGGAATGCTCAGATTATGTTAGAATTTGTGAATTGGAATTGAAATGAAAGAGTAGCTAAGTCTCTCCCGGCATTTGGAAAGAAATGAAATGAATATTGAAAAGAAAGACCAAGGTTGGTCATGTTGAAATGAATGAATAAGTCCGGTTTAGTGGAGAGGCTAACTCTAGAGCTTTGATTTTGTTCATGATTCTAATAAAAACTAAGGATTAGTACATAGTGGAGATGTGATGAAAGTAGGAGAAAAATACGAGTGAGAGCCATCGGATTTGCAGCGGAGGGTATTTGACAGGTTCTTCACGATGAGTCATGACATGACGTGGATACGGCTCCAGGGTGCCGTGGCGGCAGAGAGTATTTCACATGTTCTTCACGATGCGTCGTGACATGACTTGGATACTGCTCCAGGGTACCGTCCCTGTGGTGACACTTGTGGGATGTTTGGTGACTGCATGAGGATCGTGTGCCATGAAGGAGGCTGAATTGTCCATAGGTTCTTCACGATGCGTCATGACATGACGTGGGATTCCCCTCCAGTTTCTGTACACGTGCTTGCACTCATAGATCATCTAAGACACTACCGTAGTTACAGTAGTAGATTAAGTCATGGCGAGGGATTGAACCCTACAAAGATGAAGAACGATTAAGAGGCTTGCCCTCGGACCTATGTAGTATGAGATGCATAGACTCCGAACAAGTGTGCATTAATGTCATGTAACATAAATAATTGCATTAAGGATTAAGTGCACAATCACAACACGACATCAATAGGGTAGTCCCTTTAAATTGTAATGTGACAAGTTTGTGTTTGCTAAATATGAAAAATTAAGTTATACTCTTTCCGGCATAGAGAGGATGGCCATGTATAATGATCGTCGGTTGAATAAACTGATGTACCCACAGTCTTATATGCATGTAAATGGCATGTTAAAGGTTAAAGAGGAATGGATGCTTAAGGATTATACCATGTTGTTGTATATTTATTCAAATGTTGTATATTTTTACTTCCGCTGTGCAAATGAAAAGTGTAATATGATGTAAACTCTGATGTAAAGTGAAAAGTTTAAATTTCCTTGTAAAATTGTACTAAAGAAAGTGAAAAGATCCTGTAGAACATCTCGAATTCAGTGTATTTGAGATTCGGGGCGTTACAAAGTATGCTGCTAGCATCCTCATTTTCTTTCACTGTTAATAAAGCTTATTTCATTAAGATCCAGGATGGCAAATTTTGATTGGGCGGTGATTGGATTGTTTAGTGGCTGTTGTCTATGTTCTTAATGGGCTGTGATTAGAAAGAGAGTGCTCGAGTGGAGATCTGGAAACCCATATAGAGACATCTTGTTCATAATAATTTATTATTATTGTTGTTCTTGTCGCTCTTGCTGTTGTTGCTGATGTCTCTTTGTGTTCGTGTGCTGAAGGGAAACAAGGGATGAGAGAGAGATGAGGAAAATGCCGCTATGTTAGCCTGGTGTATCCAAAGTCTCTACCATTCTTCTTTCTGTTTCCATTTCTGGCTTCTATATTTGGTTTCCTTCCACGATGACAGTTCCCTAAAAATACACTTGATATGAGCCCTATCTTATTTTTCTTATTTTTCTTATATTTGGTTTCCGTCCACGATGACAGTTTCATGGATTGTCTGAACAATCCATGAAAGACATGCTTAGATACTGAATTTTCATTTGTTTTACTATTTTAGATAGTGGATATTCCCAATCAGAGGAGAATATAAAGGTTTCAAGTTAGATACTGAATTTTCATTTGTTTTGTTATTTTAGATATATTTAAAAACAAAATTAAGTACTAGATTTTTAGCATTGCAATGTAATTATTTTACCTCTGTATATATCATTAACAATTCCATTTGCAATTGGCACTTTGATCTTATAATTTAAGATACAGATAGTTCTTTTTGCAAGTTCAAAAAATATATATATTCTGTATTGTGGTCTACTGTTGAATTAAACTATTGTTTTTTTCCACAGAGCGGTCGCCCAGATGAAGGGAATTCTGATGATCAGAGCTGAAGCTACTCGAGGGGTATGAATCTGCGGTCCTCCTTGCTGTTCTTATGTCCTCCTTGCTGTATAGTTGTTGTTCTTATGTCCTCCTCCTTGCTGTTGTTATGTCAGACTGGTTTTTTTTTATGAGAGTTATGTTAGACTTTTAATTTGGGATATTTTGGATATTTGTCAGACTGGTTTGTTTGGATATTTGGGATGTTAGTCCCTATATTAATTTGTTAATTATGACACTATTAATTAATCAATGAATTTGGACGTTGATATGACACATGTGAAACTTGATTATCTTTAATTATTCTTGTGTTTGGTTGTGATTTGCGCAGTAATATGCAACGAAATTGGTTGAATCAGTTGTGAATTAGTTTACAGGTTTTGTAAATGAAACTGTGAATTGAAATCGAACGGAAAACCGGAGTATCAAAAATAAACGGGCATAGCTAGACCGGCGTTTTAAAAACGCCGGTCTATCTAATCAATTTGTTGGAGTATGCGATATACCGGCGTTCCCACACACGCCGGTGAATGTCATCAGCTGTAACGGCACCGACGAACACCGGCGTTTTATAAAACGCCGGTGTATATAACTACACCGGCGTTTTTTGGTCACGCCGGTGATTGTAAGTAGGGAAAACCGGGCACTCATAAACGCACATACACCGGCGCTCTATGACCGCCGGTATACTTTCGTTCCACACCGGCGTTTATAGAAACACCGGTGAATGTATAAACACCGACGGTTTACGACCGCCGGTGAATGTATATAGGGGGTAAAAGAACGGCACTCAGAGACCCACATACACCGGCGTTTTCTGACCGCCGGTGTAGTTGTGACATTTACCGGCATCCATTAAAACTGCCGGTGTAGACCCCTTCGTTTCCGAGACGCTCGCTTTGGCGGAATTTGGACCGGCGCTATTATAAATGCCGGTGAAAGTTTCACCGGCGTAAAAAAACGCCGGGAAATCGAGTATCTTTTGTATTGTCAGGAGCACTAAAGATGCTTTACTTAATGAAATTGATGAGTTGGAAAGGCTAGAGGAGACTCGAGACCTTACCCAAGTTGAGCGGAACCATCTATTATCACTCAGGGAAGACATTGCTCATCTATACAAATTAGAAGAGATCAAATGGTAACGGAGGTCCAGAATTTTGTGGCTCAAAGAGGGAGATGCGAATACGACCTTTTTCCAATCCCACTTCAAAAACATATCAACTCACACGAAGTTAGGAGTGCTACAAAAGGAAGTGGAAATTGAACAGGGTTTCCAATCCCACTTTAAAAACCTTTTTGGCCTTAAGTCAGATTTTCACATTCCTTTGTGCGAGGATTTTGGTTGAACAGACTGGAGGGTTAGAATATGGCTCAATCCTTACATTCATTGGAAACCCCGTTCATGGAGGTTGAAGTGAAGGGCGTGATATCGCAGATGGGGAGTGATAAATCCCTAGGCCCCGATGGTTTCCCGATATTATTCTATCATATCTTTTGGAAGGAAATTAAGGACGACTTTTTGGCGGTCACTGCCGAGTTTTTTTATCATAGGCTTAAATCGGGTAGACTTAATAATGCTGAGATCGTCTTTATCCCTAAAAAGGAACTCTAATTTGGTTGGAGACTTCCGTCCCACTAGTCCCCTCAATTGTTCGGTCAAAATAATCACCAAGATCCTGGTCAACAGATTAATCAATCAAGATTTATCAAAATACTCGGCAAATTGATGGACAAATAGATCAGTAGTGAGCAATCTTGATTTATCAAGGGTCAATGTATTCTGGATTGCGTGGCTACAGCGGAAGAAACCATTCATCAATGCCATATCTCGAACAACAGGAGTTTCTTATTAAAATTGGACTTTTAGAAGACATATGACTTAGTGGACTGGGACTGTCTACTGGAAGCCCTGCATGGCAGGGGTTTTGGGGACACTTGGATTAGGTGGATTCGCCATTGCCTCACTACTAGTACGACTTCTATCTTGGTCATTGGCAAGGCTGATAAGCCGTTCTCGTGCAGGAGAGGTCTCAGACAAGGGGATCCATTGTCCCCCTCCTATTCACTATTGTTGCAGATGTCCTTAAAGACATGATGTGTAACTGTAGGCAAGCTGAGTTGATCACCTTTGTTGCTAGTGGTGATAAACGCCATGGGTGCACAATCCTCCAGTATGTTGATGACAGCCTCCTCTTCAGGGAATGAGAATTTGGGGGAGTCAATTACCTTTAAGGAAGTCTTATACTACTTTGAAGCGTGGTGGGCTTAGGGTGAATTTTCATAAAAGTGCCCTTATTCCTATTGCCCTATCAGAAGAGGAATCCCAGGAGTATACATTTGTCCTTAACTGTAGGCTTGATAGTTTTCCGGTCAAGTATTTGGGCCTTCCACTCCGACCGAGCAGACTCAAGAAGGTAGAGTGGCTGCCGATCATTGATAGGGTAGAAGAGAGACTGGTAGATTGGAAAGGTAAATCCCTCTCCTTAGGGGGGGGGGGGTGATGCTCATAAAATAAGTTTTTTCCAACCTCCCGATTTACTATCTGTCGTTTTTTGATTTCCCGAAATGGGTCTGTAACACCCCGTATTTGTAGAATTATATAGAGATATATATAGAGAATAATAATAATAATAAAAGAGTGAGATGAGTTATTAGTGTTAGCCTATAGAAAGATCCTATGGGATATAATCAAAGGATTAGTGATGATGAAGCTTATAAGATGGCTTATAGGCTTAGGGACATTAAATGAGAAAAGGACAAAAAAAATGAGAAGAAAGAAAGCATTCATGCATTGGTGACGTGGGTTAGTGAGAAAAGATCCCATATCGGTGGGAAATAGAGGAGGATATGTGCAATATAGGATTGGCCAAGGATAAAATGTTACCAACCATCCGGACACCTTTTTGAGGTAGCCTGTGGTGGGCAGTTGTTAAAATTTAATTAATTGTGTGCGTACGAGTTGAGTGCGGGGCGTTACAGGGTCATCCAAAGGATTGAGCGGGGATCCTAAAAAGATTCCTTTGGAAAGACACTGATGTTAATAGAGGGGGCTACAACCTTATTAGATAGGAAAAAGCCTGCATGAAGAAGAGTCATAGTGGATTAGGTATTATTGACCTCAGGGATATGAATATGGCCCTACTTGGCAAATGGTGGTGGAAAGTTTTTCATCCAAACTGCGAAGGATAGCAAGGCTACATCAGTTCTTACCTTCAATGAAAGGGAACGCGCAAACTTCAAGATTGGTCCTAAAGTATCCTACTTCTGGAAAGGGGTTGCCAAGGCCTATGATCCTTTTAACATTTGTGTCACATCCTTCATTGGCAATGGTCTGTTGACCAGATTCTGGTGGTGCGGTGCCCATTCTCTTGGAGAGATTTTCATCGATTTGTTTGCTCAAGCTCCACAACTCAACATTTTAGTGCCTAAATCGTGGAAGAGAAATTCCTGGTGTCCACCCTTCAGATCCCGTCTAGATACGATGTCACAATTGAGACTTAGGGTTCTTCAATCGCATATTGCCCAACTGGGGGTCATATGTTCTCATGGGTCAGATCGGAAGGCATGGGAGCTAAGTAACTAGGATGCCTTTACGGTATGGTCGCTGTATAACCGTATTCACTATCAAGGTTGCTACCCGAATTGGTCTACAATTCTTAGGCATGCTAAAACTCTCCTGAAAGAAAACTTTACTAGGGAAAATCTCTTCGTCTGACTTGTTCTTAATGATGCGATCTTGACTAGGGAATCTAGCTAAAAGAAAACTTTACATTGATACCATTTGCAGATTTTGCATTTCTCTCATGGAGACAAAAAACCACCTGTTCCTTGAGTGCCCTAGAAGTAAAGCGGTTCTCACTGAGGACCTTTGGGCCCTTGGCACTACTAGTTACCCTCAGGTGTATGAAGACTTATGGGTAGGTCACAGTCTAGCTAGGCAAAGAAATGAGATGAAGGAAGCCTGGTATATTGCCATCGCCACCACTACTTGGGTCTTATGGCTTGATAGAAATAAGTTTTATTTCTGTGGTTCTCGAAATAGTATTTCTGGAAATCTTATTCATATCATACATCTAGCGGCGATGGCAATATACCAGGCTTCCTTCATCTCATTTCTTATGGGATCCTTACTCTTTCGTTGTACTGACTTTATGAATATTTAGCATATATGTATTTAGAGTTATTCCACTCTCCTATGTATGTTGGGGGTATTATGTTTTATTTCATGTTGATAGTTTTTTGTATTGGAACACAGTACTCGGGGTTTATTTTGTTAATTCCATATTAATGAAACCGGATGACCATATTCCATCTTTTTCTTAGAAAAAAAGAAATTGACTATTGCTTCTAGCAATTATCGAATCTTGAACCTCCCACTTAATACTGAAAACACTTTTGAATTATCTAGAAAACTCGACCAGCCATATTTTCTCTAGTTCTTTTGGCAAATTAAAAAAATGACAAGAAATATTGAAACATAATGTGGAATTATCTATCTTGCATAAAACATAAAGCTTGCATAAAATATAAAGTTGTAGTCAATTTTAAGAGCATCCACTATCGTTTTTGCTAAAATATGGATATTTGGCATTTGGAAAAAAAGGAATGGACGGGTAGTGCTGCTATCGTGTAGAGCCAAATTTGATCAATCTTAAATAATAAAATATTCAGATGGAAGATCATTCCCCGTCTAACCCCTTTTCAATTTTTTTTAATATTAAAAAAATGCGACAGAAGATCATCTTCTGTTTGGCTAATTTTTTTTTATTAAAAAAAATAATTTAAAGCTACATGGAAGATGATCTTCCGTTAAAAAAAATAATTTAAAGCTAAACGGAAGATGATCTTCCGTTTAGAATTTTTTTTATATTTTTTTGAAATTTTAAATTGGTTAAATGTCATTTTTTTAAAAAATAACGAATGGCAATTTAGTATTTATTGAAAGATTTTTTCAGAGAAAGTTCTCAGACGGAAGAAGATCTTCTGTCTGAGCATTTTTCTTTTCTTTTTTGATTTTCATATTTATTTAAATGACATTTTTGTAATTTTTACATAGCATTTTAGAAATTTTTTGAAAAAAATATATTAAAGAATTTGGCAGATGAAAGATCTTATTACGTCCGCCCTCTTTTAATAATGAAAAAATTCACAGACGGAAGATCTTCTTCTGTCTTCTATATTTGGCAATTGCTATATCTTCCTGCTATATTTAGCAGTTCATTGTTCAGTGATTTTCTACAAATTGACTTTTAGCGAATGATAGTGGCGACAGAATTACTAAAATATGCATTTTATGACTTTTTAGCAAACGATAGTGGATGCTCTAACCAAAACATACAACTTATAAAATTAATAACCACTATACCTGCAAGTTCAGTGTTTACATGCAATGTAACCCCCGTTCCCGTAAATACTTACTGTCCAAATATTTTTAGTATTTTAATCATTTATAAATTTATTTTGTGTTAAATTCGTTTTGAGATTTTCTATTTAAATATTTTCCAATCGAAAATTTTATTATTTCGAGTAATGGTGTATTTTAAACTTGTTTTATAATCTTAATTTATCGGTTAATTGTATTTGAGCCCAAATCATGTATATTATTATTATTGGAGTATTTTAATTAAGTTGATTAAACCCGAATATTATTTTATTGTACGGTTTTATTATTATTATTATGATTACAATTACTAATTGTTATTTCTTGATTTCTTTAATTAAAAATTCATCTATCGAATTATTTTATTTTCATACCCGATCTGATTTTCTTAGCGAGTTCCAATTTATTTTAAGCCCAATTCTTATTATTTCAATTGTGTTATTTATTTATTTAACTGGGTTGAAATTTTCGTTCAAGAACTATTTTTCTCTTTTATTGGGTTATCTATCTTGTGGATTTTATTTATTGGAATTGTGGGTATTTTTTTTATTTGAACCGTGTTGATCTTGATCCATCTCCTAATTAAACCCTAAAACCCAATTTGAATTGTTCTTGACCCAAAACTGCTTTTATTGGACCCTAAAGCATTAACCCAGCACCCTAATTGTACCCTATAAATACAACTCTACTGTAAACCGTAATTTTTGCACACAAATCGAAACCCTAGCCGTCTAATATCTCTCCTATTCTCTATCCTCCCGTTCTCTCTCTCCTGGTTACTGTTCATCTTCCCCAAATCAACAGAACCCATCCGTTGAATTCACCTCCCCGACCCCTCCGGCGACCTCCGACCTCCCGCACCCCAGTCACCACTTCCCCCCCCTTCGGCGTCGCTCTCCTAGCGCACACCGCCACCAGCACCCAAAACCCCCCTTCTCCTCTTCTGTTTCGATCGACAGCCAAACCCCCAAATCCCTCTTGCTTTTCTCCCTGTTTCGGTCGACGCCAGTGCGAGCGCCGCTCCGCTCGCCGTCGGTGCTGCCCCCTCGCGCCGCCTGCCTCCGTCGACGCGCCGCCAATCAGTGCTGCCCCTGGCTGGTGCTCCCCCTCTGTTATTGCTGCTGTCTTTTTGATTGTTGCTGTGGTCTCTTGCTGTAGTTGCTGTTATTACTTGGGGATCTTTATTGCACGTGTATTGTGCGTGTTGTTGTTGGTTTGTGGGTTCGTTGCTTCGGGATCCATAACCCGTTATTCTTGGTATTCGTTTTCACCGATTAATAGGCAAGTCATCATCCTCTTGAATTGCTAATTGTATCAAATTCAAGTGTTATTGAAATTCTTGCAAGTAGATCTCTTTGTTATCGTATTATCCTTTGTCATCTCTTCGTTGGTTTTACACGAGCTAACCCCAATATTCTTGACATCGTGCCACTTGACTCTAGGTTTAGATCTTTCATGAATACATATAGAATTGATAATAGGGTTATTCTTACAAGTCACAACACAAATAAATTATTGTAGAGACAATCGTTAGGTTATTTGTCGTTTGATTGTTTGGTGATTGATTGATGATAGACTTGTATATGTGTGTGATCTAAATTTTATTTATCATATTTGGACACCTATCATGCTAGATACACAATTTATTGACTATAGAATCAATACCCGACATGTTTAATTAATTTATTTACAAGAAACATACCCTAAGAACTGTACATGTTTGCTGACCTGAACTTTGATCGTTGTTTTCGAACTAGTAAATGACCTTAAAATAAAAGACTTTCTGAATATGAGATGTAGCCTTATATTTCTAGTTTCTAGATCATCTTGAATTTTCGAATTCCGAGTTTTGTAGCAAAAGTTATGCCCGTTTTACTACAACTGTGTTCTTACATTTCAGATTTTCAGATTCTCGTAACTTTCATGTTTAAACAGTAAAAAGGTTGATCAAATGATTGAATTTTGCTATGAAAGTTTTCATATTGATGTTTAACATGTTTAGGAGCCTAGATTATATTTTTACTGAAATTAATATTGAGTTTTTGCTGATTCAAAAATTAAATTAACAAGATGTCGATTTTCTCTCTGAACATAAAACCTGAAAAGAAACATGTGTCTGACCTAGCTACTGTTGTCGGAATTTGAACTTTAAGTATGTGTTGGAACCGTGTGGAAGTCTAGTTTCCATATTTTCTGACGGATTCAACTTTCGACTTCTGAGTCAGCGGGAAACTATATTTTTGTACAGATTACACTTGCTGTCCAGAATTTTAGATTCCTCTTTTCAATGAATTAATAATTCCTATGTTGTATTATTACATGAGTTAATGAATGTATGTTGTATTACCTGTTCCCAATGAGTTATTATCACTATTCTAACCATCTTATCCATGTTATCAACCTATTGTTTCCTTATTGATACTATGGTTCACCTCATGTCCCAAATTTCATATTGTGTTGTTACATTGATAAATAATTAACAAGCCGGGGTTTAAGGGTTGACTTTAGTAGTGGACAATATAGGGACTGTACTCGGAGGAGGGGCCTGTGTTTTCATATTTATTGGTCTATTGGTCTATTGGTCTGTTGGTCATATTGGTCATCGATTAATTGTAGATTACTGACTACAGTATCTCGGTTGATTCGGTCATCGGTCACTATTGAATATTGATTACCGTTGCCGAGTACATGAACTCTAGAATCCACCACTTAAGTCTAAAATGAAATTGATTGTATGCATCGAACCTGTGGTACGGCACACATGGGACACTGTAGTACGTGCATTAGTTAAGAGTTAAAATGATTAATTGACATAAGGATTGACACGTCACCAACATTACATATTGTTCATCATTGTTCTTACTGATATCGAATATTTGCTAAGTGTTATTGTTATTGATCATTGATTATTGTTACCGATTATTGAACCATTGATTATAGCCAATTGCATCGATTACCATGATTTTTGTCCCATTTTATTGATTCTTATTGATCCATTGATTCATTGTTATACCGTTATTTCTTTGTTCCCTGTTTTCTTTACTTATTGTCCATGACTTGCTCTAAGGACAATTTTTCTCCTCCTTTTAGATGAAGTGGTTACAGGTGTTGATGGAGAATTACCTGATGGATTGGGAGAACAACATTGGTGAAGAAATTGATTGCATCGCTGCTTAATAATTATTGCTTTGTTATGGAGACTTAATTATTGGATTATTGTTATTTCTTTGTATTGGGCTTATGACCCGAATATTGCTATTTGTTTCAAGACTTTAGATTATTGTTGTACTTGGATATTTTATATTGTTTCAATTCAAGTATTATTGTTTATGAGATTATTACTATTGCTTGCGCATTTGTTCTGTATTGTTAATATTATTGAGTTAATCGGATAAACAGCTTATGGGTGACGTTAGTCATTCGTTGGGCTTTTGTCATGTACTCGTATTCTGTATTTTTGGGAAGCGGGGCATGACATGCAAGCATCAAAACGCCAATATGAAAATAACAGAAACAATCGATATTATAGAAAATTTTTTGTTCCTGTTATTTTAAGTGAATCCTATCATTTGAAGTTTCAATTATTTAATTTGTTCGGTCAGATTAATCACCTCATTTAAACTAAATTATGCCTCTTAGCTACATAAAATAATGCCGGTCATGGGTAGGGATGGTATACCGTACTGTACCTTAAAAAAATTACTCTACCGTCTACCGTACCGGAGTACTTGGTACACAAATTTTCTTACCATTACTGTGCCAAAATTTTGGTACAACCGAGTTTGGTAATACCGAAATATCGGTATGGTAATGGTAATACCATGGTAGTACCGGACATCAAGAAATATGGATGTACCAATTTCAAACTTTGTTTCTTATGACCGAGTGGCACAATAAACAAGCCATTCTAGGTTATTAAAAGCAGATTGTCGTACATAAGGATTCAGTACATTCATATAGATAAAATTTCCAGATACCAGATTGACATGTTTCGTGAAAGAATGATCAATAACAAAATTAATAGTCTAGGTTATTAAAAGCAAAATGAATTAAATACCTTTGCATTCTCTTTGTATGGTAAACTTCCCTGCTATGATCTCCATTATATTGGAAAATCCTTACCTACAAATGAGAAGTTCAAATTTTTTTAACATATCATATATCTGTTAGATATTCATATGACCATATGCACCAGCCAGGACAAGGAATACAACTTACCGTTCTATCATAAGATCCAGTCACAAATTCCTGACCAGTTGGAGAAAAATCAATATCCATCCTGAAATGAAAATTATTGATGCAAAAACATATTAGAATCATACACAGAGAAACACCGTATAGTGCTAAACTTGTATATATTGGACCATGTTACATACACTGCAGAGACATGATCTGAATGCACATGCTTAGCTTCATCCAGTTTTCTAGCATCATAGCTATAACAGTTGCAATCTTCATTTGCCTAAAGCACCAAAGAGATGAGTATTGACGATTTGAGTGATGTCAAAAACTAAAGTTAATAAAGTTAGTTTAACTATTAAATTTAATTGGAATATTAAAAAGTAAAACAAGAACCAGGCCAAGCAACAAAACGAAAGGATAATTACAAAATGCAACTTAAATATTTGAGGAAACCAATATTTAACTCCGAACCATCGTATATCTTGCTTTCTTAGAAAAAGAATGATAAGAGAAGGCCAAAAAAATAGCTAATGTAGAACAGAAATTATCTACAGAAATTGGTGATACTTACAGCTGTGAAGTTCATTGGCTCCATCGGGTTCCAGGATATTGCATTAGTTTTTGTCTGCGCAAAAATATATACAAACTAAGTTCACCTATTAAAAATGATACAATGCATGCAGAAAAGTAACAAGATAAATGCAAGATAAATCCTAAACATTCAATAATAAAAGCTGTTACTCGGAGCCTATACAAAAGGTATGGCCTGTACCATAAAAATTTGATTAGTATGATATATGTAAATTTAATTTTTTTGTACCAAGCACAGTATTTACTATTTAGTATAAATTTCATTTTAGTATGTTTTTTTAAAAAAAAATATATACAACAGATTCTAAAGATGTCAAACCTTCAAAAAAGAAGAAGAAGAAGAAGAAGACTAGGAGAGAAAAAAAAGCAGCTGTAGGATCAATCTGAAAATGAGACAAACAGAGCACTGAAGAAGGTTACAAAATTTGGTTCTTGATCATTGTGCTTATTCTAAACACGTTTTCTAGTCATTTACTTGATGTAGTGTTCGAAGTTCAGGATGTTTGAAAGTTACAAAATGGTGGTGTTGTCTTAAATCAAACAATTAATCAAGGCATCCTCTACTTAGTAGACTGCTTGAATCATCATTTAACATTTGAACCACAAGCATCCATATAATACAGAATCACACATCTAAATTTCGACCCGTATGCGATTTATCTGTAAATTTAAGACAACTTTCTAGAGCTATTAAACAGTATAACTAAATTTAGGCTAAGTCAGTGCAAGAAAATACAATTGCATTCATTAGAAATGGCTATCAATATGCAACTTCAACTATCTATTACAACTACAACAATTGTTGACACATATTTACCTCCAGTTGTAACATAGGCAACAGTTCCAGGAGTAACTGTGACCCCAACACCATCGTTCCCCGCTCTCAATTCGGTGATCAATCTGAAAATGAGACGAACAAAGCACTGAAGAAGGTTATAGAATTTGGTCCTTGATCATTGTGCTTATTTGTAACTTTTCCAAAGCTCTGCAATGTGAACTGTACCTGGCCATTCTCTTTAACATCATTGCTCCTCCATTCTTGAATCCTTGATGTAGGGAATGACGGAAATGAGTAATCAGGGAGACAGACTTGTACATGACTGACAGAAGATGATCCATCCATCCTACTTGGCTGGAGATGAAAGCATGTCTGCACAAAGAGTCTCATCCTTTTGGCAAACATAATGAGTTTAAACTGTAGTGAAACTGATAATAAAAAAAATGTATTAAATAAAAAACCTCACAGTAACTAATTGAGTTGCACTATCTATTAAAACATGCACACAAGAACTAGTGAACTACATGACAGATGATATATATACTCTCAGGTTGTGCATATCTGTATCAGTCCCTATGTTACTGTACTTTATTAGTTTTGAAGTATATGAAAACATCAAAACACATGTTCTCAGCATGTACTTTATTAGTTTATTAGTTTTGAAGTATATGAAAACAGATGATTCTTCAAGCACTAGTTTAGGTGGTAACCTCCAAAATATCTACATAAAAAGAAATATATGAAGTTTATATATAATATAAATTATATAATGAAGTTTCAGGCTTTCAGCATACACAGAGTTTTAGCATTCAACTAGACCCAGAAATACAACATCAATCAAAGTAACATACAACTAAAGGAAATATAACATCACAACAAAAATTTGCAACAAAACATCTAGTAACTCAAAACATCCAACAAAGAAATAGATAGCATTTAATTGGAGCCAAAAAGAATGATCATCACATTTCTGCAAAGAAAAACAAAATATATCAGAACCGATAGTATACACTACACAACTAAGAAGTATGAACTATCAAACACCAAAATAGTATACCTTCTTTGAATGGGATTGAGATGTTGGAATCGCAAAAATGTCCTTTGCAATTTTTGAGAGAATTGGTAAATCAAGTTCATTTGTTCTCCACCAACTCAAGAGATCGAAATCCTTGCTAAGGGGTTTTTGAAAAGGAGCAGCGAGGTACTTTTCCACTTCATTGGTTATCTCGGTAAGGCGTTGATCCCTTCTTTCATTAATAAGTGTCAATAGCATGCTCTTTCTCACATCGTCATTACCTTCATAACCCTCCTCCAATACCTCATTCGCTTGATTGTTTTCTTCCGATGTCTCAACCATATTATCCCCCTTGTACACATTATACAAGTCCAACAAAGTTTTTTTAATCGCCTTGTGGATCTCATCTATCTTAATTTGGTCCCATCCAAGCGCTTTGAGGTGTATTGTATCATTTGAAGCTTGAAACAAAGATTAAGAACTTGGCCAAGATAGATGAGAGGATTAAAATTATCAAGACTGGGATTGGGTAATTTGATTATCAGTGAGATGTAGAGATATTGGTGGGAATGGAACTGGGTTGGGTTTGAGGGGGATAGTAGTCGATGGAGAGGGAGGAAGAGGTGAGGCCGTGGAGGTAGTCGAGGAGGAGTTTGCGGTCGGGGAGGGTGACGGAGGGGAGGCGGTGGAGGCGGGCGGACTGGAGATAGTCGGTGTGTTTGAGGTGCTGGTGGCGGAGAATGAAGAGGAGGGTTTCGAGGGAGCAGAGGTTGTCGATTTTGGAGCGGTAGGAGGTGAGGGAGGAGGACGGGAAGAAGAGTAGAAGACTAGCCTACGACTACGACTAGGGTAGAAAAATCAAAAAAATGAAAAAAAAGACTGGGCCTGGGCCTGGGTTTTAAAATATAAAATTAGATTAAATATATATTAAATATATTTGGTACTGTACGGTATACCAATGGTATAAAAATTTTGTACCAGTACCATACCATCAAAAATCGGTATGGTACAATACTGAAAATTTGGTACGGTATTACCAAGTTTCGGTATTTTTTGGTATGGTACGGTAATATGGTATTTTTTGACACCCCTAGTCATAGGAGAAGATATTCATCCATCAACAAACAGAAATAGCATACAATATCCAATACTAGTGGCATACAATAATGTCACCAAAATAAAATTATATATACCAAAATAAATTTTATACATACATACATACATACATACATACATACATATATATATATATATATATATATATATATATATGGAGAATGACCAATTGGTACCCAAAGTTACTCATAATACCCTATACACACCTGAAGTTACGTTAATAGCTCAATGACACCCAAAGTTATCAAAATTGGACCTATAGGCACCCACCATTCAAATCTGTTAAGTTATTAACAGATTCAGCGTGAATTTACGTTTTTATCCTTGACTACTGCTCTCTTGTCAATGTTATGTTTGCTCTCTTCTTCTCTTATATTTCGAAATGAAGGAATTCAGCGGTGATGGCGTCGGACGGGGCCAGCGGCGAGCGACGCTGCAGACGTTTGCGGCGCTGTAGGTGATAGGCAGTGGTGCACAAGCAGCAGATCCATCAACAGGTGGGGAATCTCTCATCTTTGCATTTGATGAACTTGTCTCGTAGTATTTATGTATTATTTGTCGATTAATTTCTCTTTTAATTGTAGAACTACTCTTGATTGTTGATTATTCTTTCCTTCAATTTAGGATTGAATTTGGGAATGTTATCAGGGTTGAGTTAGGGTTCCGATTTGTTGCAAATAGGGATTTGGGATTGTATTTCCGATTTCGAATTAGGAATTTGTGATTTTTTGATGGGTTCCAATTTAGGGATTGGAAATTGGGTTTGAAAATTGGGCAATTAACTTTCAGATTGGAATTTGGGATTTACGAAGAATTATATATTGAACACATTATAATAGCTTTGTACTTCATAAAATAGAAACTGACAAATACATTTAAATTGAACATACATACAATGCATACATAACTAAAGTTAATTGCTATTACAAACTCATTTTTTTGACACTTTCACTAGACTTGAGTAAATTTTGCAATTAATTTAGTATACAAGTACATGCTGGGTTTTTTCTCAACGGGTAGGAAGGACTACTGATTCTGCCTCTTTTTCAATGCATAAGTAGCAGTTATCCACCCTGCATACACTTTTGTTCACTACCGTTACACAGAGGCAGTAATTCTCTGGTTCGTGGGATGAAGTAGTGGGTGTAAACGTATATTCAAAGTACTTAACAACTTGACACGCACTCCTCATATTCATGCCATTTGTTGCATGATTGTGAGGTGTGCATGCCAAGTAGTTGAAAAGTACCATGAATATATTGTGGTACCCACCACTACTCCGTCCTACGAAACCAGAGAATTACTGCACTCTGTGTAACAGTGGTGAACGAATGTGTATGAATGAGGGAGAATAGCTACTTCTGCATTCATAAAAAAAGCACCAAAAAAATGAACTTAAAAAAGAAAAGAGGCAGAGTCAGTACTCTTCCCTACCCATTGAGGGAAACCCAGCATGTACTTGTATGCTAACATAGACATGCATCTGTCTCTCTACTTAAACTCCAAGTAGTGAACATCTTTTGTCTTTCTTCTTGTTTGGGAGTCTTCGTCTTCTTTCTTCTTCTTTTTTCTGCATCTTGATCTTCTTTCTAATACATTTTTTTTGCTTCATATTCTCCAAAAAAAACATTACGAAGAATGATGAAGAAGACACTCTTTGAATTGGGTATTTATAGAAGCAAAGAGACACTCATTGAATTGAAATTGGGTATATTCTCAAAAAACATGAATTTCTCTTCCCTTTTTCTTTCTTTTCTTCATCTTCCATCTTTTCTTTTTTCCTATCATGTTCAATAAAAACTTGATGTAGAAGATGCTTCCCGAACTGGGTATTTATAAGGAGATGAAGAAGACACTCCTTGATGAATTTGGGAGTCTTCATTACTGCATCTTTTCCATCAATAATAGCTACTTACTTTTGACACACAATTCTAAAAGTCAAAAGCAGCGATACACTTCTCAAAATGCAAAAGGATTCAAGAGCAAACAAACAAAAACAGCAAAAAATAATCATCGAAGCAGCAGCAGCAACAGCAATAATATCAAAAGCAACCAACATCAACTGCAATAGTAGCAACATTAATGAAAAAGAGTAATATCATTCATTTTCAAGAAACAGCAGCAGCAACAGCAATAGATAAATCAGAAGAAACCAGTAGGAACAATAATAGTAGTATCAGTTTATCAAAAGGAGTAATATCATTGAATCCAAGAAGCAGCAGCACCAACAGCAATAGCTAAATCAGAAGCAACAACAGATCATTGTCCCCACTAGCTGAACAGTGGCAACAAATATGAGAAGCAGCAGAAGCAGCCAAAACAAGCACCAGCAGCAGCAGTAAAGTGTATGTATATGATGTGTATGAAATTTGAATGTGTATGATGTCAAATGTCTATCTGTATGATGTGTATGAAATGTGTATGATCAATTCAAATGTATGTTTTTGACTATGTATGTTTCTGTTGAAATATGTACAAAAAATTTCTAGTGTATGTCACACTTTTAACTATATGATCACATTTTTATGTATGATGTGATATGTCTATCTATATGATCTGTGTATGTTTATTATGTGTATGAAATGTCTGTATATGATCAGTTGAAATGTATATTTTTCACTATGTATGTATCAGTTGAAATGTGTAGAAAAGAATTACTTGCACATTTATGTGTATGATCAGAAGAAATGTAATAGTGTATGTTTATCATTAGTGAACTGTCTATGTATTATGACGTGGTCTGTGTATGTTTTATAAGTTGAGAAATTTTTTTCATTATGTATGAAAAATTCTATAATATTATTCCTTTGCTAGATACACTTAATTGCTGTATGAACAAATTCAGAAGAAAAAAAAATCATTCGACAAAAAAGACACAATACTTGATACAATTCCAAAACTTCTTTTTTTATTGAATTGTAAAGAACAATTACATTATGAACAACTTCCAATTTCTTTGTTAATAAACCAAAATTAAAATGAAAAAAATTCAACTTACATTACACATTAGTTTTCCTTACTCTACTTCTTCAGATTCATCTACTTCTTCAATTTCAGTACTCTTCAGTTGGTACTTCTGCTTCTTCTTTTTCTTCGTCTTCTGCCAACCACAGCAAAAAAAATCCAACCTTTCTTCGTCTCTTGCCAACCACAAAAAAAATCAGGAGTTCAGCAACTATATTCATCTATCTGTATGTGCATGATGCTAAACAGTAAATTAAACAATTACTAGCAGGCCCAGAACACAATTATCAGCACGGACAGATCAAATATGTGTATGAAAGTAGTATCAATTCATCAAGTATATAAAAAATGGTTTTAGTAGGGCTGCATTCTAATACCATGCCAACTCGTTTAGCAACACCAAAAATTAGAAGCAACAACAGTAAAAAATCAGAAACAGCAACAACACAATCAAAAGCAGCAATTATTTTCCAACTCAACATTGTATGATTTCCATCCACAATCAACATCAGGCAAGAAAGTAGATCAATCAAAAAATAATTTCACTAGGGCTGCATTCTAATGTCATACCAACTAGTATAACAGTAACACCAACAATATATTAGTTCAAAAGTAACCAAGAGCAGCAGCTAATATCAGAAGAAGCAGCAGCAAAACCCTCAGATTAAACAAAAGCATTAGTTCACCCAAGAATATCAAAGAATCAAGGATTGAAATTCCCAACAAGTATTAATTCCCAACCATTTTATCATAATACTTCTGCCAACTAATTCAGCAGCAACAACTGCAATCACAAGCAACAACATCAAAATCAAATGCAAGCAAGAGCAGCAGCAAATATGAGAAGCAGCTGAGGCAAAAGCCTAAGATGAAGTATATGATCAGTTCACCCATGCCTACAAAGAATCCTCTAAAATTCCCAACCCATATTATGGATCATCAATATTGTATGATTACAATCCACAATCAAGAATAAGCAACTAAGTATTAACAAAATAAAAAACAAGACTATTTTGTCTGACTCATCATTGCCTACTAAGAATCCAAAATAATTTGAAACTAATTAAACAATATTGTATGATAAAATTGTAACTCAGAATCAAACACTTCCCTCTCATATCGTAATGTTAAATGCCATACGCTACTTCAAAAACCCAACTCCAACCCTCAAATTCAGATAGGATTTTGACATTGGATGTAGGTGGGTAATCGACATCGGTGCTCACAAAAAAGAGGCAGAGACTGAGGATGTACGTGGCATCGGAGATTAGAGATGACAGATATACAGTACTTAGGGTTTTGAATTGGGATTTCCAAATTTTCGGATTCTTTGAATTTGGGTTTACAAAGGGGAAGGAGATATAACCAGGAAGAAAAGAAGATGAAGAGAGCGAGAGCTTTTTCGTCTTTTCACATTCTTCTTAACGGGGATGAACCTGTTAAGAGGAATATAACACAAATATTACACTAACTTAACGGATATTTGAATGGCGGGTGCCTATAGGTCCAATTTTGATAACTTTGGGTGTCATTGAGGTATTAACGTAACTTCAGGTGTGTATAGGGTATTATGAGTAACTTATATATATATATATATATATATATATATATATATATATATATATATATATATATATATATATATATATATATATATATATATATAAGAATCATGCAAACTGTACAAACACAGTGTATTTATCCTATAGATGATCTGAACAGTTCACATTGTTTAACATGACCAAATTAGTCCAGATGACAAATCAAGTCGTTTAATTAAGATTTGTTTGCCCATGCATTGAATTGTTACAAATTGTATGAACAAATATATCGTTATTTTTCTATAATGATATGATGCATGTGTAAACGAATCTCAAATGACTTGATTTCTCATCTTTAGACTAATTTGATCATATTAAACTAAGTGAACGGCTCGGATCATGCATATGATAGATAGATGTACCGTTTGCACACCATTTACACTTTCGTGGCATTTGCAATGGAAGTCTCTCTCTCTCTCTCTCTCTCTCTCTCTCTCTCTCTCTCTCTCTATATATATATATATATATATATATATATATATATATATATATATATAATAAACAATGTGAACGGTTCTGGTCATTTATATGATAGATAGATGTACCGTTTGCACACCAGCAATGGAAGACTCCCCCCTCCACACACACACACACACACACACACACACACACACACACACATATAAACACTGTGAACGGTTCTGATCATTTATATGATAGATAGATGTACCATTTGCACACCAGCAATGGAAGACCCCCCCCCCCCCCCCCCCCCCACACACACACACTCTTATATATATATATATATAAATAAATAATATTATAATGTGAGAGTTGGAGTTGTAATTTGTCAACATACAAACCCGTGCGTTGTACGTGCAACTCAAACTTTCCCATTAATTAAAAAAAAAACTAACAAACAAAAATTTTTCACCTACTTAAAAGGTGCAACGCACGTGCAAAATAAAATTTCAATATTTTTTATCACCAAATATACACATATGTTGCACGCACAACTCAAATTCAACTTATAAACATGTGCATTGCACGTACAAATGTAGTCTTTTCTTCAAAATATTTTTTTTCAATTACGTGCAACGCATGCATGTCCAACTTAAAAATTATTTCTTAACACATATATCGCACGTGAAAGTTCTCAAACTCTTATCAAAATGTGCATCGCACGTGAAAAATACTAGTATATATAAAAGCATGCTTATTATACACTTTTAACAAAATGACAGTCCCCATTTAGTTATTGTAAACGATTACATGCATATTTATTCAATTAGTGAACATTATTAAGCATGAGGCATGTGACCGTGTTCAAAAATTATCAATTTGTGCACGAGAAATCACGGTCACGAAGAAAAACCTAGAACACTTCATAGCAAAGTACCTTCGGTCAATTTAAAATAAGGCGTGCGTTCACAAAATTAAGCCTATTCTAAATTGTAAATAAACAAAACTATATAAATATAGGAAGAGAGATGTCTATCCCAAAGGTTTAGAGTCAGGAAATTCGAACTTGTGTTTGCATGTGAATTTAGGATTAATAAAAGAAGATATCCTATGGATGTCATTATTTTTATAATGACATGATGCATGTGCGAACGAATCTCAAACGACTTGATTTCTTATCTATAGACTAATTTGGTCATTTCAAATAATGTGAATGATTTGGATCATTCATATAATAGATAAACACACCGTTTGCACTTCCATTGCGTTTGCAATAGAAGACTCCTCATATTTTATATATATATATATATATATATATATATATATATATATATATATATATATATATATATATATATATATGACCTCTCCGTGTACACTCGTGTGCACTCGGTCTTTCCGCCTTCGTATCAACGATCTGAACCGTTCACATTGATCTACACATCTACAGTTCACATTGCACGCTATAGTATATATATTACAAATGCTAAATATTGTACAAACGCGCTTAGGTTATATAACTTAAACCGTTGGTTTGAAACAATGGCTTAGGTAGTTTGCATGCGTTTACACGCTATAGTAGAGTTTGCAATGGAGCATTTCTGATATATATATATATATATATATATATATATATATATATATATATATATATATATATATATATATATATATGTGAGCAATATTTTATTGAAAATGCTACTGTAGCGTTGAAAACGTGAAAACAACCCAACAACAGCCTAGGTAGTTTTCACGAGTTTTCACAACATCTGTGTTTTCAATGGAGCATTGCTGTAACCCCTGTTTTTCCAAAAATGTATTTTCTGTATTTAAAATTTTCGCAAATTATTTTTCCGGTTTTCAAATTCTTTTGTCAAAATGTATTTTTGGATCTTTTATTAAAATCTAATTTTTCGATCAGTAATTTAATTTGTAACTATTTTCTATGATTTTTGTATTGTAATACAATTCGTATTTTTGTTATTATTACTCGTATTATTATTATTCTTATAAAATCCCAGTGGTATATTTTTATTGGTTGTTTATTTATTTTTTTTCCAAAACCCAATTAAACTCTATTTTTAAAACCCATTTACATAAACCCATTAACCCATTATTAATATCCATACCCAATACCCCACTTTAACCCATTACCCAATTACCCAAAACCCATTCCCTGTTAATACTCCAACCCAAACCCGATAAGCCCTAACCCCAGATCCGTTTTCATCCCTGTATATTTCGAAACCCTGTACCCAGCCGTCATCCCTGTTTTAGCCCATAACCCTATATCCCCATCCCTATATATTGAACCCATCCTTCAGCCGTTCGTCTTCCCCATCCCTTGTTCCCGAAAACCCTGTGCCCCTCTCCCCCATCCGTTTGCATCGTCAGCCAGCACCTCGTCTTTTCCGCTCTCTCCCATCATCCCTGCCACCCTTGCACCTCCTGCATCCCGTCGCCCTTGTGCAGTCGCACTGCGCCTCCCCAACAGCACATCCAGAGCGCTGCCTTGCACCCCCTACCCTCCTCATCGCAGTGCCGACCAGTGCAGCAGCCAGCCGCGACGCAAGTTGCAGCACCGTGCCCAGCAACCTCCCCTGTCGCGCTGCCTACCCGCGATGCAGCCCGACGACTCCCCTCTCCCTCGTCGCGCTGCCAGAAGCAACACCCGTTTCCTATGTGCTGCACCCCCTCCGCAGCGAGATCCCTTAGCCGTGCCACTGCTTCTCCCTATCGCTCTCTTGTTTGCACGTGCGAGAGCTTGCTCGGGTTAGGGTGTGATCTCGGGTAGTCGTAGTGTTCGTGTGCTTGTATTTGTGGGTTCGTCTTGGTTCGTGTGATTCGTTTTGGTTCGTGGGTTCGTTGGTGATCGTGGTTCATGTTCGATCCGTTCGTTGAGTTTGTTGCCCCGGGATCCATTCCCGTTATTCTTGCTTGGTGTCGTTTTCGTCATCAGTTAAGGCAAGTAACTTGTACTCCAATTCCTTTATTTGTTACAAATCAAAAATACAATCTATAGTGTAGTTGGGTTCTAGAGACAACTCGTGTGTGTGTTATCTTTGATGAGTTTTGTCTCTATTGTGAAAACTTGACCATAGTTGCATCACGACACAGTATTGACATGAATTAACATAGGTTTTGCCCGTTCTTGATTTGATCATGTATGTGGGATTTTTGTGAGAAATTGAGTATTTGTTGAGACCCATGTGATAGACTTGTTTTAGATATGTTAGTATACCCTATTTCATGTTGTTTGGACACTTGGTAGACTCAATTTCATGTTTGGGTGTATTTGGATCAAGTTTCGTTTGAATTATGTTGATTTTGGTTTTGAGGAAATTCTGTGTTTTGCCGATATTCTGTCTTGATCAGTAATTTAGACCAGGTTAGGGTAAATATCTTAATTTTGGTATAAAACATGAGTTTTAGAGGAATTCGTCTTCTTTTCAATCCCTCTGACCTTGCTCGATTTCGTTTTCGTATGTGTAAGATATAACTGTTTTGCTACAGAGGTGTAGAACATTTCTAGATTTCGTTTGTTGGTGATTTTGATGACTAAATTATTTTGATACTTGTGCTACACATATTATTTTGATCTAAAACTTTGGTCAGTACTTCTATATCTATTTCGGAATTATCCTGAATTTTTGTGGATTTTATTGATGAGATTTATACGTCGTTTCATGCTTATTTATGAATGCTATACTTGTTGTATTTTGCTCGTTGTTCTGTAAAGAATTGTATTTTCACCCTATTTTCTTCTACTGTATGGAAAATATTTTTGAAATATGAAAGTTAGTTTAATTTGTCTATTTTCATCTCCCTTTGGAGGATTTGGATTTCGTTTCACGGCTTGCGAGATATTTCAGTTTTCGTACAACAGTGTTGGGAATTCCAGATTTGCCAAAGTATCGTTTCTTGATGTTTTCTTATTTTTGATAACTGAACTAATTTCACTAGAATATTATGAAACTTTATATTTTGATTCTAGACATATAGGGAATACTCCAGATTTTTCTTGGATTTATTTGAAGAGTTTTAATGCTATTTTTCTGACTGAGAATTTGTTTAACTGATTTATGACTGAACGTGTTTTTCTGGATTCAAATCAGTTTTGAGTTATGATTTTGTGAAATACGATATGAATTATTTATATTCGCTGGATTCGTGTGAAAGTCTATTTTCTAGATTCTTCGACGGATCCAGATTTTGCATTTCTGTAGCGACGAGATTAACTATTTTAGTACTGTACTGTCTTGCTGTCCTGAATATGAACATACAATGTTTTGCTCGTTTATGTAACTTTATATTATCTATGCATGTTTATTTGTTTTCCTGAACCTAATACTGATTATACCATGTTAATTTGACACTATTTCCGTACACATTCATGCCTGTTTGATGACCATAATAAAAGTAATCAAGCCGGGATTTATGGAAAATATCTAGTAGTGAGAAAGTATAGAAATGTGTACTTAAAAGGGGGCCCGTATTTTCCATCTGATTATCTGTTATCTGTTATGAGATCATACATGATTTTGATTATCTGATTCCTGACTACATACTTTCTTATGAGAGAGTGTACTCAGAAGGGGGTCCGTGATTCCCATATGTTACCCAACTACATACTTCCTTACGAGAGGGTGTATTTGGAGGGGACTTAGTCCTATCTGTTGCATGATCGTCTGTTATCTGTCTGTCGGGATCTGTTATATGATATTTATCTGTCTGAACCCTGAGTACACAGCCCTATATGATCCCCTATGAAATCTAAAGAGAAATTATTTGTTGTAGCAATAATGTGTTATGTTTTTGGGGCGCATGAAGTGATACCTAGATAGTAATCATATAAGACTTATAAGAACATGACATCTGTATCTGAATCTGAAATCTGAATCTGTTATATGTATCTGGCTATCTGTTATCTGATCATCTGATTGCTTGTTATCAATCTGACATTATCACTTGACACCATTATTCGACACTATCTGTATATCTGTCTGCATACTTTTTGACTTTGACACTTGACACATATTAGTATACCATACTAGTTGATTCTGCTATACCATGCTATATTTATTTCTGCTATTATTTAGATTTATTTAGTTTTTCCGATGTACTTGTATCCTATATTATAAGTAGCCCGTAACATGCAATTGACGGGTAATTATTTTCTTTTTCCTTCTCCTGCAATTTACTAATTGCAGATCAGGATGGACAGCTGCCAGATGGTATTAGCGAGATAATGTATTAGTGCTGGATTTTCTGCTTTATTGTTATTATTATTTGTTGCTTGAACCTGAATAAAATGTACTTGATTACTTGAATATTTATCTTATATTTGGGCGATGTGACCCAGGATATTTGACTTATTCAGAATTTGATTATTTGAGATTATTATTTTTAGTTTCAAGTAAATTTCTGTTGGTATCTTGTTTCAATTATGTATGCCTGGTTGTATCTTTTGCTTCCGACTCTGATTATCTTGTGAAATGTTGTAAAGATTCTTGAACAGCTTATGGATGATTAAAATCATTCGCTGGGCTTTTGTCGCGTATCCGTATTCCGTATTCTTTTTGGGAAGCGGGGCGTGACAATTGCTCTCTATATATAATAGATTTACCCATGGGCACGTACTTACGGCACGTCTTCAGAACGATACAGCATATGAAAAGCCTTGTAACTATTAAATCAACAATTATGTAGCTCAAGTTTGAATAACATGAAAATAATTAGTTGTAAATAAAAGTTCATATTTATATGTTTATATATATATATATATATATATATATATACTGAGAGAGAGAGAGAGAGAGAGGAGCTGTCTTGGGGGGATTTGAATTTGAGTTTTGAGGGGAAACTTTTTTTGGGGGGGGGGGAGGAGGAGGATGTGTTTTGTGATTTTGGGGGGATTGAATGAGAGCCACTTGATAGCTTTTATTTGTGTTTTATTATATATATATATATATATATATATATATATATATATATATATATATAGAGAGAGAGAGAGAGAGAGAGAGAGAGAGAGAGTAAGTCTATTAAGAGCTGGGGAGCTAAAAATCTTATCGAGAGCTGGAGATTTCAGCCATTCGATCGTGATTGATCGCGATCGAACGACTGAGAACTCCAGCCGCTTATCTTCAGATATGTTGAGGGGTAAAAGGGGTATAATCGAAACCCTATTCCCACTCTCTTATCTTCTCACGCTCTCTCTCCCGCTCTCTATCTTCGTCCCGCTCTCTTTCTTACCCTACCTAATCGAAACCCTAATCCCAATCTCTTATCTTCTCACGTTCTCTCTCCCGCTCTTTATCTTTGTCCCGCTCAGTCTAAACCCTACCTCTATTTCTCTTATTTTCTCACCACCAAAGAGGAGCTCTCTCTCCCGCTCTCTTTCTTCGTCACTTGTGTAAACCCAACTCGACGAAAAACCATCTCCAGCCGCTTATCTTCAGATCTGTTGAGGGGTTAAAGGGATATAATCGCAAAACCCCTATCTCCCTTATCTTCTTACGACCAAAGAAGAGCTCTCTCAGTTGGTTCTCTCCCTCCGACGAAAAACCCAAACCGCGATTAGGGTTTCGATTTCTACTCTCAATTTCAAATTTTATTTCCTTTAGAATTGTTTCTAGTTTGTTGTTATATTTTTATCCCTAAAATTATGCATTCATTTCTTTAACAACTATACATTTATTTCTTGAAATTTATTTAAGCCATGTCAGAAACTTGTAAGATCAGTAAAGTTGCATTTGTGAATGGTTCAAATTTTTTAGAATAACAAATTATAATCGTACTATTATCTGTAATTTTGAGATGCGGACATTACACATGCATATACGCACACATAATGCATGTAAGATGCAGCCTAGTTTCTGTTTGTTTTGAGATTTGCTTAAATTATTGCTTATAGTTTTGTTAATGGGGAGCATTTTTTATGCCTGTCCATTGCATCAAATCAAAATTGGAAAGTCAAATCCTTTACGTGTTGTGTACGTGTACTAATACTTTAGAGAAAGAAGCCGAGGGATGGTTCCCATTTAACTAGGGATGTTTCTCCCAAAAAAGAAAAATATTTAACTGTCCAAAATGTGTACATACTTAAATTTTTTCAACACTAAGTTTCATATCTCCTCAGTATGAAGACTTTATTACTTGTAGCTTCAGAATGTAGTCTGTTGGACTTTTTCCTTTGTGTTATTTTTAAAGTTGTAGCTTTTTTTTAATGTTTGTTGTCTCATTCTCCTATGAAGGATGGAGTTTGAAAATGAAGAGTTACTAAGCCAAGATGTTCATACCAGTTGGAGGGACGTTGATGATGCTTCTAAACCATTTGTTGGTTTAGTATTTGCAACATTAGAAGAAGGATATGAATTTTATAAAAGATATACAAAATTAGCTGGTTTTTCAGTGCGCAAGTTCGTAACAATGGTTGACACTTCTACGAAGGAGAGGTATTCACAACAATTTGTATGCTCAAAGTAAGGTAAGTCGATAGATACAGTTGGAGTGAATGTTGCCAATATTGAAGAATCGTCTTCTTCAAATGTGATCAAGAGAAGGAGAAGGGCTGTGACGAAAGAAGAGTGTTTGGCTCAAATACGAATTCAAAAGGACGATGATGGGAGATGGTCAATTCGATGGATTGTTGAAGAGCACACCCATCTTTGTGTTACACCTAGAAAGCAACAATTCTTAAGATGTAATAGAACTGTTTCTGAAGCGCAAAAAAGTTTACTTAGTTTTTTTAAAGAGGCTAACATAAGAACTTCAGAGTTTATGTCCTTCATAGAGATAGAAAATGAAGGTTTCAGTAATATTAATTGTACTGAAAAAGACATTAGGAATTCGTTGCAAAGAGAGAAGGATGGGATGAAAGCTCATGATGTTGATATATTGCTGGAGCACTTGCAAGAGGAAAAAGAGATGAATCCTTCTTTCGTTTTCATTACAAGCTTGATGAAGACAATAAATTAACCCATGTGTTTTGGGTTGATGCTCTTGCCAGGAAGGCTTATAAGCATTTTGATGAAGTGCTAATTTTTGATACCACATATGACACAAATGAATACAAATTGGTTTTTGCTCCATTTACTGGAGTTAATCACCATGGTCAATCTATCAATTTTGGTGCGGCTTTCATAAATAAAGAGACCACCGACTCGTTTGTTTGGTTGTTTGAAAAATGGGGTTAAACAATGTGTGTCTCTCCACCTAAAGTTATCATTACAGATCAAGATTCTGTAATGGAGAATGCAATCCGCATGTGTTTTCCTGGTTCCAGCCACAGGCTACGCATGTGGCACATTCTTAAAAAGCTTCTCGATAAGCTTGGTGGTCCGGACCTTAATAGTGATTTTAGCATTCCATTCCATAGTTGCATTTGGGAATCAGAGACGCCGGAAGAGTTTGAGATGAGATGGAATGACGTAATGAACGCTAATGTGCAAATTGTAGGTATTAATACTTGATACATATTACAATAATAGGTAATCCTTGACTTTCTGACATTAATGAGCTTCGTGAAAAGTGGATATCAGCTTATGCTAAGCATATTTTCACTGCTGGAATTCGCACAACTCAAAAATCAGAAAGTATGAATGCTTTTGTCGATAAGTATGTTAATAGAAAAAATTCTTTACATGAATTTATCATGAGGTTTGAAAGGGAGATAAAGAAACAAAGACAAAATCAGTTAGCAACTGACTACACAACTCTTCATACAAAACCAAAGCTGCAAACAGATTTTGAAATTGAGACACAAATGTCTGAGCTCTATACTAGAGCGAAATTTTATGTATTTCAAGCTGAATTAGTTGAAAGATTGAATTACGCCTCTTTAATGAAAGTTAACGATGGTAATGTGCGACACTATATTGTGAGGAGAATGGAAAAGTCAGTAAAATCAGATAAAACAAGAGATGTGTTCTATAAGGGAATGGACAATGTTGGGTCTTGTACTTGTAGAAAATTTGAAGTGGAGGGAAATTCTTGTAGACACATCCTTGTGGTAGTGAGGAATGAGTTTGTTGATTTCCTGCCTCAATCTTATATTTTAAAAAGGTGGACCGCTTCGGTAACTACCGAGATTGTATACGATGATGCTGGTGAAGAAATCATTGGTAGCTATGGTAGTCCACAAGATTTGGATATGGTGGAGTTGTCAAATGAAATCAACAAAGTGATGAGGATTGCTCGCTCATCAAAGGAGATGTGCCAGAAGGCTAGAACATTACTAGTTGGTGTTGTTGCAGAATTGCAACAATATATGCCCCAAGAATTACAACAAGAAACAAGTACTTCATTTTCTAAAACAGACAATATTCATGTATAGGATATTGCAAAGACCAAAGGTAGTGGGAAGCGAATTAAAGGGAAAAATGAGAAAGCATTGGAGAAGGCTGCGAAACCACTAAGGAAGTGTCATTTGTGCAAGAAGCTTGTTAATCATGACAGTCGCACTTGTCCTTTAAAGGAAAGGTTAGTATTTACATACAAACTTTATTTCAATTTTTGTTATATATAATATAATCTTATTTTTATTTTGTGCTAATTAATTGTGTAGTTCTAATATGAATGAGTCACAAGCTTCTACTACTTTCTCAAGAATGGAACCCATAACAGAAGAGGCTTCAAATATTTCATGAACTTTATTAGTTTATTTCTGTGGATTTTGCAAGGTAAGTGTCATACATGATTTGAAATAATTTCTGACCCATATATGTAATTATTGTTCTTTAATACCTTATAGCACATTTGTTAAATTAATCGTTATGTCTTCACTGTTTGCAGGCAAAATGATGATGTACGTACAAGAGATGCATGAACTGAAATTCATATCCGAAAAGTTGGTAAAATGATGTGGTTTATAGCTTATAATTCCAAGTTAGTAGGCAATGATGAAAAGTTTATGTATGAATTTTTTTTGGAAGCTAGTAGGCATGGCTTAATAAAGCAGCCCTAGTAACAAATACATGAATTCCACATTTGACTCACTTATACTTGATTTATTATGCGGCAGTGATGAAATGTTTATGCATGATTTTGTTTATTCATGATTTATCCCATTCGGAGTGTGTAAGCATTGATGAAATGTATATACAAGACAAGTTAAATGATTTTGTTTTTTTGCACCCTCCTAACAAGTTACTGTGCAAGTCATTTCAGCTTCATGTTCAGTTTATATATTCGGCAATTGGTATAGAAAATTTTTCTGGGTGGTGTTCAACTTCATGTTCAGTTTCAGGTTTGTTTTGAGCTGGGGAGCTGAAATTAATTGGTGTTCACCCTTTTGTTCAATAAAAGTTGTTCTGAGCTTACCCATTTTCAACTTCATGTTCAAATGCGCTTGTACTGAGCTTACACATTTTGAGATTCATGTTTAGTTTATGGTGGTGTTATTCTGAGCCTGCATGATTTTTGCATCTGAGTCTACAACTTTCTTTGCTGTTGTACTTGTTCTGAGCCTACAGTTTTTTTTGCTGAAATTTTTTATTTGATGATGCCCTGTCTATCCTAAATTTGATAATGTCCTGTCAATTTAAATTACCAGCTTTACCATGTTCATCATACACTCTCCAGGAAAAACCGAGTGGTATGTGATTATATCTCCAAATCAAAAGTTTACTTGCAATTCACTGTAATACATACCACATACGTACTTGCATCTTTCTTATTTGATGAATCACTTTGTTCAGGAATTGAAGAGGAAGAACAAGAAGGTCGTTAGCGGAGAACCCGATAGCCTTGAGAACAGTCTCCGATAAATGGAATTCTTTAGTGTGTTGGTTATGTATGGATTGTGATGAAAATAGTGGAAATTGAAAGTTACAACTAGTTTGTGGTTACAATTGTGTATTTATTGATTTTGTATAATCTCCATTACGAGGTTTCTGTTGTTTTCATCAATTGGTGTACATATTGGAGATGAGATGGTTGTGTTCAGTTTCTGTTTGTCTTAAGCTTACACAATATGATACTTCATGTTCAGTTTCTGCGGTTCTAAGCTGAGCCTACACATTTTCATACTTCATGCTCAGTTTCTGTTGCTTGGAGCTTACACAATTTGTACTTCATGTTCACTTTCTGCTGTTCTGAGTTGAGCTTACAAAATTTTATACTTCATATTCAGTTTCTATTGTTCTGAGCTGAGCTTACAAAATTTGATACTTCATGTTCAGTTTTTGTTTGTCTTCGGCTTACACAATTTGATGCTTCATGTTCAGTTTCTGCTGTTCTGAGCTGAGCTTACAAAATTAGATACTTCATGCTCTGTTTCTATTTGTTCTTAGCTTACAAAATTTGATACTTCATGCTCTGTTTCTGTTTGTTTTGAGCTTACAAAATTTGATACTTCATACTCTGTTTCTGTTTGTTCTGAGCTTACAAAATTTGATACTTCATGTTCACTTTCTGCGGTTCTGAGCTGAGCTTACAAAATTTGATACTTCATATTCAGCTTTTGTTTGTCTTGAGCTTACACAATTTTATACTTCATGTTCACATTCTGCGGTTCTGAGCTGAGCTTACAAAATTTGATACTTCATGTTCACCTTCTGTTTGTCTTGAGCTTATACAATTTGATGCTTCATGTTCAAGTTCTGCTGTTCTGAGGTGAGCTTACAAAATTAGATACTTCATGCTCTGTTTTTGTTTGTCCTGAGATTACAAAATTTGATACTTCATGCTCTGTTTCTGTTTGTTCTGAGCTGAGCATACACAATTTGATACTTCATGCTCTGTTTCTGTTTGTTTGGAGCTTACACAATTTGAACATCGTGATCGGTTTCAGTCGTCCTGAGCTGAGCTTACACAATTTTAAACTTCATGCTCAGGTTCAGTTGTTCTGAGCTAACAAATTTCGAACTTCATGTTCAATTTCTGTTGTTCTGATCTGACCCTACACCTTTTGATACTTTATGCTCACTTTCACTATTGTTCTGAACTTACCCATTTTGAACTTCATGCTCAGTTTCTGCTGTTCTGAGCTGTGCTTACAAATTTTCAACTACACGTCCAGTTACATTTGTTCTGAGCTTACACAATTTGAGCTGACACATTTTAAGCTTACACATTGAGTATACATCATACCATCGCATGACACCAAAACAATAATGAACTAAATATATGGATGAATTTCGATCATCATAGAAGTGCAAGTTGATACAATGTTCTTGACATCTAAAACTTTACAAAAACTTTACAAGGTAATACAATGTTCAATAACGCACAAGTTCATCAAAAACATTACAAAAACTGAAAGTATACAACTTTTATCACCAAATATACAAGTTTTTGGAGCTCCAAATATCAACTGCTGTCGAGTAGTGAATAGCTCTAAGAAGCACTTCATGCTGAGATCAACCTGAAATCAAAATTAAACAGAGCTCATTTAGCCTGGAAAGAACAAAATATTTCAAAAATATAGTCAGCTCAAAACACAAAATATCATTCAGCAATTATAGTAGGCTCAGAACACAAATTATTTAGATCATAAACTGTTTCGAAGTAGCAGCAGCAGCAACATCAGTGTCACAAACCAATGTGTTAAAAACACATTTGTGACCACATACCAATTATAACTTTCAACTTCCATTACTTCTATTACAATCCATATATGACCAACACATTAAAACACATTAACCTCCCTAACAAAAAAACATGATTGACACCAGAACAAACAATTCAAACAAGAGAAACTGAACATGAAGTATCAAAATTTTGTAAGGTCAGCTCAGAACAACAGAGACTGAACATGAAGTTCAAAATTTGTTAGCTCAGAACAACAGAAACTGAACATATTTAGTTCAAAATGTGTAAGCTCAGAACAACAGATTCATGAACATGAAGCACAAAAATGTGTAAGCTCAGCTCAGAACACCAAAAGGCATCGAACATGAAGTTCAAAATTTGTAAGCTCAGAACAGAAACTGAACATGAAATTCAGATAGTGTAAGCTCACAACAACAGAAACTGAACATGTTTAGTTCAAAATGTGTAAGCTCAGAACAACAGACACTGAACATGAAGTTTAAAAAATTCCAGTAGGCTCAGAACACACTATTCATAACTAGAGCTGCATTGGGATGCCGTGCCAACTAGGATATGATAGATATATAATCAAGAATAAATACAACAAGCTTGAAATAATTATTCAGATCATAAAATGTTTTGCATCACTGCCTACACCAACACACCGAAGGAGAGAATCAAACACCAAAAGGCTTAAATGAGTATACAAAAAATATAGTTTATGTTTGTTCTGAGCTTACAAAATTTGATACTTCATGTTCAGTTTATGTTGTTTGGAGCTTATCATCAACTGTCTTATATATATAGAGTAAGTCTATTAAGAGCTTGGGGGCTGAAATTCTTCTCCAGAGCGGGGGTTTTTAGCCATTCGTTCGCGATTGATCGCGATCGAACGACTCGTATTCGATTCCGCTTATCTTCAGAATGTTTCGGGGTAAAGGGGTAAAATCAAAAACCCCTATCTCTCTTTCTTACTCACGATCAATCGACCTCCTCTCATAATAGACTTACTCATGAATATATATAGACTAAAAAAAATCAGTAGGCTCAGAACACACTATTCATAACTAGGGCTGCATTGGGGTGCCGTGCCAACTAGGATATTATAAATATATAATCAAGAATAAATACAACAACTTTGAAATAATTATTCAGATCATAGTGTTTTGCATCACTGCCTACACCAACACACCGAAGGAGAGAATCAAACACCAAAAGGCTTAAATGAGTATCCAACACACACGCTTCCAACGTCAATTACAAAAAATATAGTTTCTGTTGTTTAGAGCTTACACATTTTGTACTTCATGTTCAGTTTATGTTGTTTGGAGCTTATCATCAACTATCTTATATATATAAAGTAAGTCTATTAAGAGCTTGGGAGCTGAAATCCTTATCCGGATCGGGGGTTTTTAGCCATTCGTTCGCGATTGATCGCGATCGAACGACTCATATTCGATCCCGCTTATCTTCGGAATGTTTTGGAGTAAAAGGGGTAAAATCAAAAACCCCTATCTCTCTTTCTTACTCACGATCAATCGACCTCTTCTCATAATAGACTTACTCATAAATATATATAGACTAAAAAAAATCAGTAGGCTCAGAACACACTATTCATAACTAGGGCTGTATTGGGGTGCCGTGCCAACTAGGATATAATAGATATATAATCAAGAATAAATACAATAAGCTTGAAATAATTATTCAGATCATAAAGTGTTTTGCATCACTGCCTACACCAACACACCGAAGGAGAGAATCAAACACCAAAAGGCTTAAATGAGTATCCAACACATACGCATCCAACGTCAGTTAAAAAAAATATACTGATACTATCAATCATTGTGTGTCATCGGTTTCCAAAAATCAGATGAATTGAGCTAGACTCAAATCACATAAATGTAAGGTAAGTGTTGAGGGCATTGGGCATTCAAAAACCTTTATTTCATTTCGTCCCCATCTTCTCTCCCGCTCATTCCCCAAACTCTATTCAACTTTGCATAATTATCATGGCACACAACCAAATACGCTTCAAAACAATAATTTCAATCCCAAAAATAAATAACCAACTTATATCAAAATGAATCTTATCATTGCCTACACACAAAACCGAATGAAAATGCAAGAAATTTAACAGAAATCATAAAAGTATTTATGAGAATCAAACACTTCCCTTCGAAATCTGAGAGAGGCAGAACCCACTGAGAGAAGAAATCGAAACCCTAACATTGATTTGGGTTTCGACGAACAGTCGGAGACAGAGCAGGAGCAACAGATCTGAAGCAACCAACTGAGAGGGCTCTTCTTTGGTCGTGAGAAGATAAGGGAGATCGGGATTTTGCGATTATAGCCATTTAACCCCTCAACAAATCTGAAGATAAGCGGCTGGAGATGGTTTTTCGTCGAGTTGGGTTTACACAAGTGACGAAGAAAGAGAGCGGGAGAGATAGCTCCACTTTGGTGGTGAGAAAATAAGAGAGATAGAGGTAGGGTTTAGACTGAGCGGGACGAAGATAGAGAGCGGGAGAGAGAACGTGAGAAGATAAGAGATTGGGATTAGGGTTTCGATTAGGTAGGGAAAGAAAGAGTGCGGGACGAAGATAGAAAGCGGGAGAGAGAGCGTGAGAAGATAAGAGAGTGGGAATAGAGTTTCGATTATACACCCCTTTTACCCCTCAAAATATCTGAAGATAAGTGGCTGGAGTTCTCAGCCGTTCGATCGTGATCAATCACGATCGAATGACTGAAATCTCCAGCTCTCGATAAGATTTTCAGCTCCCCCCAGCTCTTAATAGACTTACTATATATATATATATATATATATATATATATATATATATATATATATATATATATATATATATATATATATATTCTTTTAGCAAAATGATAATATAGTCTTCCCCATTTAGTTATTGCAAACGATTACATGCATATTTATTCAATTAGTGAAGTTATTAAGCATCAGGCATGGAACCGTGTTCAAAGATTCTCAATTTGTGCATGAGAAATCACGGCCAGGAAGAAAAACCTAGAACACTTCATAGCAAAGTACCTTCAGTCAATTTTAAATTAAGGTGTGCGTTTCACAAAATTAACCCTATTTTAAATTGTATATAAACAAAACTATATAAATATAGGAAGAGATGATGGCTAGCCCAAAGGTTTAGTCAGGAAATTCGAAGTTGTGTCTGCATGTGAATTTAGGATTAATATCAGAAGAAATTATGGTACAATTCACCTTGTCGGACAAGAAATACTTAAAATTATCATTTTCTTTATCCATAGGTCAATTATTCAACATCTCGTTGAGATGTTGAGGAGATGTTCGTAGAACCAAAAGATATATAGCTAAAGTGGAGATGCACTTGCAGATTATTATTCATTAATTGTATTGAAAAATTGTTATGAAAACGAAGATCTATCTCTTTGAAGAATAAGCAAGGAAGGTGGTTCGATGATTTATTTGACCTCAATTATGCATTATGCTTTAGAATGTTGTGCAATTAGGCAATAGGCAACATGTCCAGAAATTACATACAGAATTTCATAGATGACCCATCCTAAAGAATTGGGATAAAAATTGAATTCATGTTGTTTCTATTGTAGCTGCTCAAAGCTAGATCTAAAAGATTGCTTCGATTATTTTATGAAAACAAACAAATAGTTTTTTTTTAAATTTTTTTTTATTTGAATAAGGTAGACAAACCCTACCATTTCCAGTAAGGAATAAATAGTTATGAACATGTGAAAATTAATTGTCCTGTAGAAATCTAATTAACTGTGTATATGCAGCAACCTCATTCTGAAAATCGTATAAGGAATTTAGTAACATTCTACAAGAATTGAATTCGGATATCTATTGACTTCTCAAATGGATAAATGATATATCATGAATAAGAAAGTACAAAAATTTACAGAATATGCAGTATAGTTAAACCACAAACATTTTATTCATAACAAAAAATACTGATATAGGAAATCAAGTTAATCGTGTATTATATATTGATTTATAAAACACACACATACACACCCAAAAAAAGAAAAAATTGTCCCAGCCAAAAATTTTGTGATATAATACTGCAGTACATAATTATTCATCAAGTCACAAACTAAGATCACATTCAATGAAAATATGGATTATAAAAGTAAATCAAATGAAGTTTTTTCCAAAAATAAATAAATAATTAAACTATCGATCAGTAAACTATCTTTATGGTACAGTATTGCAAACTAATAAATCATATAAGATTGAAGAGAATTATAATTGGAAAATTATTTAATTGTTATTCAGATTGCATCCAGTGGAATATTAATTTATAAAATTTTATATGTCAATAACTAATTTGATTGTAAACAATCTTCTACAGCTAGCATGATATATATATATATATACTAGGTTTGCCCGTTGACACGATGACGTGCCTATGGCACGTCTTCGGAACATATTATATGCGAAGTAGTTTTGGAGGTCCAGCAAATTAATTGAAGTAGCAAACATATTATATGAGAAACTTTTGGGGATCCAGCAAAAAACATATTATATAATTTTTTTTATTTTTTTGAATTATTTTAAAAGTTTTTAAAATTTTAATTTTTTAAATTTTTTTATTTTTTATTTTTTTAAAAAAATTTTAAAATTTTTATTTTGTTAATTTTTTTTTTGAATAGAAGAGGGAGGGAGAGAGAGAGAGAGAAATTTTTTTTTTTAAAATAAATATAGAAGTTGTTTTGGGTGGAGGATTTGAATTTGACTTTTGGGGGGAAAATATATTTTGTGAGGTTAGATATGGGCCGTTGATTTTTGGGGGAATTGAATGAGAGCCACTTGATAGCTTTTCTTTGTGTTTTATTATATATATATATATATATATATATATATATATATATATATATATATATATATATATATAAAGGTATATGTTAATACTGTTGCCACTACCTTACAACTAATCCTTTAACTCGAACATAGTTACCACAATTATCCATTTAATCTTCTGCGTGATAGTCAAATTAATTCTTCTCCTTAAACTCGAAGTTACATTTAAACTCCTAAATATCATAGGAAGAGTGAACTACGTTTGCATGATATGTTTAATGGCTTTAACCTAAATAACCAAGCAAGGAAATCAAAAGATACAATTTCCTAGTTTATATCAAACAGTTCATGGCATGCATGATGTCTTCTTCCAAAATAAAGACTGTTTAAAGTCTCAAATATACCAAAAAAGGTTAAAAGAAGAAAGGACATAGCTGACTAGCAAGACCTTATTTAGGTAGAACATGCACCACCCTATTTGGGCTTTTGTTTAGTCTCACTCAAATGCTCCATTCATGCGAGACAAAGGCAAATATTTGTTCTTGCCATAATAATCAAACGACTCTTACTGGGTTTGAAAAGATTTGCCATGTCTCATTTAAAGTCATTCTACTAATAAAGGAAAGAGAGAGAAAGAAGATAACAACCTCTTTTACTTTCCTTAAAATATATTAAAAAAAGAGCAAGATTAGAAGATTTAATTAATGTGAGGAAATTAGCTACTAAAATTAGCAGCTAAAACTGCAAACTATATAACTATAATTGGAGGCAGAGCCTAAAACAAAGCAAAAGGGTTTGGACAGAATGGCCCATCATCAAGGAAGGGAAGAGAGAAGACAAAGCGAAAAGGAGGTCTCACACTCTTAATTAGTCCATCACCAACATTATATGACATATATATATATATATATATATATATATATATATATATATATATATATATATATATATATATATATATTAAATACAATTTAATAACATATGGTGATAAAAACAAAAGTGTGACAAGACTTGAGAGTAGGGGAAAGATTGACCTGCATCTCCTCTATCATTCAATGCTTGCTTAGATTCTCGTTGTCTCCCTCTTCAAATCCTCCACATGCTCTTGTACCCCCTCTCTTAGAATTGATCACCACAAATTTCATTCATTCATTCACAAAACAATAGCAATTTAGCACCCAAAAATCATTAGCAACTAACAACCAGTCAACCAGGCATATAATCAAAAGATGAAATGAATCCAAATTGAGATCATCAAGCAAGAAATTTGATTAATTAAACACCCATATTCACCTAGCTCTGCATTGTTACCTCCCTTCCCCTCAAAACTAGTAGAGTAGTAGTTTACTAGCTATATATGTGGATGAAGAAACATACTTAAAAAGTGTCTATCCAAAGTGATGATGATCATGGTGATGATGGTGAGAATACATTGATGGTGGAGGCCCAATCCCACCACCATCATTCCCTTGTGCCATCCCCAAGTTCAAGTACACCATCCTTGAATCCAAACTCAAACTCACCATACTAGTATTATCACCACTGTTGTTGCAACCCCCTCCTCCTTGTTCTGAATTTATCCCTCCCGTCGCATTATACATCTCATTCCCACCACCACCACCTGCTGCTGCTGCTGCTGCCTCCTCCCTCGAAATGACCAGCGCCGCGGACTGCACCAATTCCAAGCACAACCTCAACTTATTAGGCTCAATGTGGGTCAGTCCAGGCACTGCACCTTTGAAGAGAAAATCAGAAGTAAGCGTCCGAAGAATATCCAACGGAGTGATTCCGTCAACGGTCCTGACTGTCGGATTGGCATGATGATCTAACAGAACGGCCACCATGTCTGGACAGACCATCTCTGCCGCGATATGCAGCGGAGTCTTCGCACTAGGCCCTGCAGGGCAATTGACATCAGCTGCTCCCAACTCGAGGAGCGCCTTCACGACCTCACGACTGCAATTCTGAACTGCGTAGTGTAGTGCCAGCGCGTCATCCAAATTTAATCCTTCACCCATGACCATAAGCTTGACTAGCTCAACATCCGAAGAGTCCAATGCGCGGCGCATTCTGCGAATTTTGTGGTGGTGGTCTTCGGTGTCAGGTGATGGCACATTGGCACTGATCTCGATAGGGAAATGGTGGTGTGAGTGGAATGGAGAGCGGTGGCGAGCAAGGGAAGACTTAATGCGAAGCTCCTCAATTTTGGCCACAATATCAATAGGGAGGTGTTTGGCAAGGACTTCAGGAGGGAGGCCTGACTTCGCAACCAGGTGGGAGCAAGTAGTCCACAGTTGGTGGATTTCTTGCTCTCTTGATGCTATCAGAACCTTCATCACATCTTCAATTGACGCCTTCTCCACCATGCTCTCAAGCTCTTTCTGCATTAAATAAATATATATAAAAGAGGGCATTTTATAGATTTTTTCAGAGGATTTTTCTGCATAAAATAATATAGTTTGGGAAATCTTTTATTGAGTTGAAGAGAGGGAACTAGGGATTGGGGGGCACCCAAATCAAGAAATTGGGAATGGTGCTTTGATTGGTTAGACTAATTAATTGGTACTATAAAAAAAAATGGGGGAAAACCCTAGCTAGATTTGGGATTGCAATCAAGATGTGATAGAAAGATGTTTAGTTTAACTAATCTTGAAAGAGACCCACCAGCCTTTTTGGAACAGTAACATCATCATCATCATCATCAAGAATCAAGAACTACTGCCATTGCCAAAAAGCAGCACTTGCCGCAAATCTAGAGAGAAATTCAAAGAAAAAGAAAAGAAACAGAAAGAAGGAAGAAAAAAAAAAAATTAAGAGAGAGAGAGAATATTGTACCCTCTCATACCGAGAACACATTGAATGAAAAGAATTGGGCATCAGAAATAGGAAGTAGAAGGAAGTGGGGGACCTCTGAAACTCAAAACCTTGATATCAAACTCCCCTCACAAGCAAACAAACTTACCAGGGAAAAAAAAACCCATTAAAGAATTGCTACATGCATTAAAAAAAAAAAAATTAAAAAAAAATATAAAAAAGCACACACACACACACCTGAGTAAGTAGCACAAGTTGTTCAACCCCGAAAGATCTCGCAGCCGCAAGCGTATCCAGCGAAAGCTCCACCGCGGAGGAGCAATGAGTATGCCAGCACCCCCTCTCCCCGCAATTCGGCCTTGGCTCGTGCTTCGGTGGCACCAAGGAAACCTGGCCACTGTAGAGAAATTGCAGGACAAGCAAGAACACCTCGTAGCCAACCGAGTTAACCGGAATTACAACCCCGGGGTTCGCCCGGGGAGACGTGGAGGAGTTTCCTGAGGCGGATGGGGATCTTGGGCTGAGCAACTGTAGTCCCTGAGGCGGGTCTGGACCGCAGAAGAATTTGCGGAAGAAGAGGCTGCGGGCAGCTAGGATGCAGCGGTGAGCGTGGACTAGGCGGCCCTCGACGCTGAAGGTTACGTCGCTGAAGGCCTGGCCGTTGATGAGGAGGTTGAGGTAGTCTAGGGAGAGTGATTTCAGTGACTCCTCCATTAATTGTTGAAAGAAGAGAGAGAAAGTTGAGGAGAGAGAGAGAGAGATGAGGAAATAGAGTGAGCTAAGTGAGAAGAAGCACCTTCACCTTCTCATGTCTATTTCTTTGAGCTCAATCGATGGGGACACACTCCCTAGTTACTACTACTACTACTTATTTGTATGATACTTGTGGGGAGAGAAAAAGAGTAGGAGAGAGACGGCCAATTTGGATGGTTGATAGGGTATTAAATGGGAGTGTAAGAAAGGTATATAGATAAGGTAAAATAGTACTAGTTGATTAAAATAATGTTTTGGAATATATATATATATATATATATATATATATATATATATATATATATACACACTAGGTTTGTCCGTTGATACGTGCTTACGGCACGTCTTCGGATCGGTGCACTTTATTTGATCATATAAAATAGTTTCGAAGATCGAGCAAATTAATTGAAACAGCAAACATATTATATGAGAAACTTTTGGGGTCCAGCAAAAAACAGATTATATGATTTTTTTTGATTTTTTTGAACTATTTTTAAAGCTTTTTAATTTTTAATTTTTTTAGTTTTTAAATTTTTTATTTTTTTAAAATTTTAAAAAATTTTATTTTCTTAATTTTTTAAATAGAAGAGGAAGGGAGGGAGAGAGAAAAAAAAAATTAAATAAATATAGGAGTTGTTTTGGGTGAGAGATTTGAATTTGAGTTTTGGAGGGAACTTTTGGGGGAAAAATATGTTTTGTGAGGTTAGATCTGAGCCTTTAATTTTTGAAGAGATTAAAGGAGAACCACTTGATAGCATTCTTTGTGTTTTATATATATATATATATATATATATATATTACAAAGAAAGCTATCAAGTGGCTCTCATTCAATCTCCTCTAAAACCAATGGCTTAGATTTATTCTCACAAAACATATTTTTCCGCCCAAAATTTCAAACCCCAAAATTAAAATTTTCCCCCCAAAACTAAAACACTCATTACTTTATTATTACCTCGCTCTTCTCTCTTCACTTTTTCATATTTCTCTCTTTCTCTCTCTCCCTCCCTCTCTCTTTCCAATTCTTTCCTTTATTTACTTAGAAATTTAGATTTTAAGATTTCCGGTTTGTAAAACTTTTAGAATTTTTTTTTATTGCACATGTTATATTGAAAATAGCAAATATCTCTTCAACAGTTAAATTCGATTATTTTCCACCCTTAAAGTTCTAAGAAGTTGGATTTTACACCCTCATTTATAATTATTATTCGCTAATAGAAACATGGACTTTTATTTACAACTAATTATTGTCATACTATTCAAACTTGAACTACATAATTGTTGTTTTACTGTTTACATGGCTTTTCGTGTGTTGTATCGTTCTGAAGATGTGCCGTAGGCACGTCCCATGGGCAAATCTAGTATATATAATAAAACACAAAGAAAGCTATCAAGTGGCTCACCTTCAATCCCCCAAAATTAAAGGTCCAGATCTAAGTTCACAAAATATATTTTTCCTTGTAGAATTTCACAGTTAAAGTTCTAAGAAGTTAGATTTATACTCCAATTTATAATTATTTTTCAACATATACTAATGAAAATAAGGACTTTTATTTACAACTAATTATAGTCATACTATTCAAACTTGAGTTACATAATTGTTGTTTTACTGTTTACAGGGCTTTTCGTATTTTGTATCATTCTGAAGACGTGCTGTAGGCACGTGCCCACGGGCAAATCTAGTCTACATAATAAAACACAAAGAAAGCTATCAAGTGGCTCTCATTCAATCCCCTCAAAATCAAAGGCCCATATTTAACCTCACAAAACACATTTTTTCCCCAAAAATCAAATTCAAATCCCCCCAAAACAACTTCTTTATTTATTTAATTCTCTCTCTCTCTCTCTATCTCTCTCTCTCTCTCTCTCTCTCTCTCTCTCTCTCTATATATATATATATATATATATATATATATATATATATATATATATATATATATATATATATATATATATATATAGGGAAAAAGGGGTATGAGCAACTTGCTCATTTAGTAAATAAGCAATTGATGATGTGGCATGCATGTGATTGGAAAATCCTTAAATGGTTAGTTGTCCAATGTATCACATGCATGCCACATAATCACTTGCTCATTCACTAAATGAGCAAGTTGCTCATATCCCTTTTACCCATATACACACACACACACACACACACACACACACACACACACACACACACACACACATTTATGAAAACACGGACTTTTATGTGCAACTAATTATTGTCATACTATTTAAACTTGAGCTATATAATTGTTGATTTACTGTTTACAAGGTTTTTCATATGATGTATCGTTTTGAAGACGTACCGTAGGCACGTGCTCACGGGCAAATCTAGTATGTATGTATATATATATATATATATATATATATATATATATATATATATATATATATATATATATATATATGGTGGGGGGGGGGGGGGGGTTGTTTAACAAAATGGCCAATTTTTTTTAAAGTATTTACTAAACTAACCTACTTTCGAAAGTATTTACCCACTCAGATAGCGAGTTTCGTTAAAACCTCATCACTATCTAAGATAGCGAGTGTATGGCTATGTGTTTAAAGAAAAATATCAAGTATAGACTCGCTATCTCAAATAACGAGTGTGTTTGTACTACACTTGTTATCTCAAATAGGGAGTTTATGGTTGTGTAAAAAATTTCCATTCGACCCTCGCTATCTCAGATAGTGTGTGGTACACACTCGCTATCTGAGATAATGAGTGTAAGTTCTTGAAGAAATTTTTTCCAATCAACACTCGCTATCTAAGTTAGCGAGTGCTTTGTACTAAACTCGCTAACTGAGATAGCGAGTGTCGACTGGGAAAATTTTAAAGACTTGCTATTTCGCTCTCTCTCACTTCTCTCTTTCCATTCTCTCTCTAACTCCGAAAGAAACCCAAAACGAACAAACCTTAGCATCCCAAATTCGTTATTTAACCAACAAAATCCGTCCAAAATCTATTGTGATCCAATTCATCACAACCCTCTCTACTCTCACTTTCAAAATCCTAAACCCATCATCGAAGATCCCAAATTGCTCATTATTCCCGATCATAGATTCGAAGGTATGATTTGTATAAACCTTTTATCTTGTATACTTGGGCTTGTGATCACTGCAACATCCTGTAGTGTGACAGTAATTTTCCCTACCGGCAAATGAAAGGAGTGTCTCCGGACGCCAACATTTGAGAAGGGCTGTTAGAAGATGACGGTCAGCCATAATTGAACTCATGAGGCCGATGTTGTACAGCTTGTAATTCCTTAACAGCTCGTGTATACGTGGATACATTGACAAAGTGGCGTGCCCCCGAAAACTACACTCCTTCGATTGTTCGTCCCACACGTCATTCGAAGGCTGTTGGCCTTGCAATGTCAACAATCTTGAGTCGAAAGGACCGGAACCCATCGATGCAACATAAGATGATGAAGAAGGCCCTACCTCATTTAGGGAAGAAGACGGGCCCAATTGATTTGGCAAAGTAGACGGACCCGGCTCAACCTACACAACAAATAGCAATACACATCAATATCACAATATACTATTTTATTAAAGCAAAATCAAATTAATCGAACAAATACAATCATCTTACATTTGGGCGGCTTTGTCCACCACCACGACCACTACTTGGGAGTCGCCCATAACAAGTTTGTGGGCCCCCGCGGCCTCGGTTACTTGGGGGTCTACTACTCTCTCATTCTTCATGAATAATTCACTTTCGTGCCATATCTAATAGAGATGAGAATCTTACAATTTTAAATATATTTCGGTATATTCATATAGTAGAATTGCACACTCTAAAAACAAAATTGCATACTCTAAAAACAAATAATTTAACACCAATAATATACACACACCATAAATGAATAATTCAAAAATAATATGGACAAATGTTTAATAATCATTTTCTTATCAACAAAATTCTTTCACTCACATTCACATTCACAATCACATTCACATTCACATATAATTTCACATAATCATATTCTTTCACATTCACATTCACAGACTTTCACATTCAACATGCTCTCAACAATATTGTTTAAACCAGCAAAACCTACACCAATTCAACATGCTCTCAACAATAATATGGACAAATGTTTAATAATTATAATCACATTTATACCAATATGTATAAAAAGTTATTATCATTAATTTAACACCAATAAAAGTTCTTATGAACAACTTACACATATAATTAACCAACATTGCGTTCTAAATTTCTCAACCCCAATCAACAATTCGGACTACACAAATCATCACACAAATCATCATTTCTCAACATTACGTTCTAATTGCAAAATCTAATTGCAAACAAAATGAACCTACAAACAAAATTAACCCAAAATCTAATTGCAAACGTATGAAGACTTACCAAATGATAGATGAATACTTTAGGATCTATGGTTCTCGAAATTCTCTTCACCCTTCGTGTCACAATCCTCTTTACCGTTCAAGAAATCAATCAAATTCGGGATCTAAGATGTTGGATTTAGGGTTTTGAGAGTGGGAGTAGAGAGGGTTGAGAGTGATGAAGTGAATTTGGACAGATTTTGGACTGATTTTGTTGGGAAAATCACGAATTGGGAGGCTAGGGTTTTGGGTTTCTTTCAGATTTGGGAGAGAGAGTGTTTCGATGAAGTGAGAGAGATCTGAGATAGCGAGGCTATAAAAACTTTACCAATTGACAGTTGCTATCTTAGTTAACGAGTGTGGTATATAAATATACTCGCTAACTGAGACAGCGAGTCTAAGCCCAAGAATTTTTAACTTCGTTCCCCAATCTACACTCACTATCTCAATTAGAAAGTGTGATACAAAATCACTCACTATCTGAGATTGTGAGTATAAAATTGCTATTTTTCTTCAAAGCCATGCACTCGCTATCTCAGTTAGTGAGTGTGGTACAAATACACTCGCTATCGAAGTCTGAACTTTGTATTTTTTTCAATTTTTCTTCAAAGTGTGGACAAACACGTAACCATACACTCGCTATCCCAGATAGCGATGAGGTTTTAACCAAACTCGCTATCTGAGATAGCGAGTGGGCTGTTTTGGTAAATACTTTCTAAAGTGGGTTAGTTTGGTAAATACTCTAAAAAGGGGGTCATTTTGGTAATGTGGGGGGTGGGTTTAATTTAAAATGATTGATTGGTAAGTAATGTGATGCTCCCTGTTAATTGAACAAGGTTTAGTAGGGGTTTGGAGGAACATGGAGGGGGGTATGGACAAAGTGCAAATGATTGGAGGGTGTTTAGTGCGGATATTTTAGTATTGTTAATTGGTGTTAAAAGGAGAAATAAAGTACAGAATCAGAGTGATTTGAAGACGAAGAGGTAGGAAGGAAAGTGCTTATCACTATTACAGTAGCTACGGAATGTTAATTAGGGTATATGTAAGACATTCCGTTTTTTCCAAAGTGCACTAAAACACTATCTTCTATGAGTCTGTTTCATTAAATAGAAAATAATGTAATAAAAAAAAAATACATACGTCAGTCGTAAAAATACATGCAGAATTTAACTAGGAAGATAAAAGTGTAAACGTATATATATATGTACTATTTGTCCGACTTGTCTATGCAAGTGCAGGCAAGCCTAGAATTGTTTTTTTTTATCATCTTCTCCTAGGGCTTGCCAAGCTTTGGCTTCTTCTTTGAGCTAACCGCACCTGCATACCCAACAAGATAATTCACTGTTATATAACAAAGGGATAAGGCATTATTTCATGTCCAATATGAATTAAATGTATACATCTACTGTGTAGATGGTTATATATAACTGCACAATTGATATACTTTGAAACTTACGCTCTGTATTCAGAATTCATAAGTCTATAGTTGTACATGAAATATGCAACCTTAACTCTCTAATTATAGAGATTATTGAGTACACAATACAGTAATTAGAGAGTGGAAGCAAATACAACAAACATATAAATGGTATATATAAGATTTAGCAGTATGGTCAACAACAATTGCACGTTTAGAACAACTTCATGTGAGGGATACATTTATTCCCAGCCTTTTCCAATTAGCATATGTCCAGCTTTTCACAACTTATTTCTAGCTGGAATAACCATTATTCCACATATATCAATTGTAAAAAGAATCATTAACAATAGTGGATTGAGTTAATAATACTCTTCAAAGTTTTGGCTTAATTCTTCTGACAAAGAAAAAACAAATTCGAATTGTTTTAATTTGTAGTTATTTCAAGGCACCTTTTTTTAGCAGAAGTAAACAGTTATAAAGATTTGGTTCGTTGTTTTGAAAACACATTTTAAACTTAGGTTTGTAAAAAAAAATTATAAATGAGTTTTGAGATTTTAAACAATAAGGATTTGTTTGAAAATGAGAAGAAAGGGAACGTGACGTTTTTGGGAGAGATGAAGAAAAGGTGAAATTTTTTTTATAAAACTGTTTTTTGGAGTTTTCTAAAAACGGATTTTAAAATGAGAACTTTTCAAAAAAAATTTAGAAATGATTTTTCGAAAACACCTATACAAACACGATTTTTAAATTTTAAAATTTAAAAAACTGAAAACAGGTTTTTATAAAACCCTAAACAAACAGGTTTTTATTTTCAGCAGAAAAGAGACGGTTTCTTTAGCAGAAGTAAACACTCAGAAACACTCATCTATTTGCGTTTCATAAGGATTGAAATATTACAAGAGTGAACCGAACGACATTGGGTTACGAAGCTATAACCAACCAACAACAAGGTGGGTTATTACAAATTCCTCAGAATTGCTTGATAACCAAAAGACCCCCTAATTGTTAACTGTTCATGCAACTATTATATATACTAAAACTCAATGAAGATATATTTATTTGCAAACAAGTTCCTGCATTTGTCATCCACACAATTTGTGGGGGAAAACCTGGCTTTTACAGGATCTTAGAGCATCCATTATCGTTGTTGCTAAAATTTGGATATTTGGTATTGACAAATAGCAATAGATGGGTAGCGCTGCTATCGTGTAGAGCCAAATTTAGCCGATCAAAAATAATAAAATATTCAGACGGAAGATCATCCTCCGTCTAACTGGCCCCCTTTTTACTTTTTTTTAATATTAAAAAATTGTGCGGCAGAAGATAATTTTCCGTTTGGCCAATTTTTTTAAATAAAAAATTTAAAGCCAGACGGAAGATGATCTTCTGTTTGTAATTTTTTTTTCCTTTTTTTGAAATTTTAAATTGGTTATATGGCATTTTCGTAAATAAGAATCGCAATTTAGTAATTTCTGAAAGATTTTTTCAGAGAAAGTTGCCGGACGGACGGAAGAAGATCTTCCGTCCGAGCATTTTCTTTTCTTGTTTGATTTTTTAAATTTATTTAAATGACACTTTTGTAATTTTTAAATGGTATTTTAGTAATTTTTGGAAAAAAAATGTTAAAGAATTTGGTAGATGGAAGATCATCTTCCGTCCGACCATATTAAAAAAAAGAAATTTAAACAAACGGAAGATCATCCTCCGTCTTCTATATTTTGCAATTGCTAAATTGCGCAGCTATATTTAGAAATCCACTGTTCATTTCTATTGCTAAATATGTATATATAGCAAACTATAGTGAGGTGTCGTTTGCTAAAATATGCATATTTTGCATATTTAGCAAACAATAGTGGATGCTCTTATATTCTAATAATCCAGTGAAGATATATAACTTATGCGACTTTGTTTCCAACACCAAACTAGTTCTGATAAAGGGTTGGGACTGTCGTATTTCTATTCTAAGTTTCTAACACTAGTATTATTGCTTACTTATTACGTTAATGTCTACTGTTCGTTATGTCATAATAGTAACACTCTATAATAATAATGTTCCTGTTACTGCTTATTTTGGTGTGGGAGCAAACAGATAGTGAGTTACTAATTGATGGAAACTACTAAAAGTCAAACCTATGCCTTGGCCGTTAAAAGATGTTAGAGGTCCTGAGATTGAATCTGGATCGTTGATTGACCTCCTGTGATATGACTTCGACGGTTGCTAATGCGGCCGATAGACCTGCAAAAACCCTGAAACACCGGGAGGTGGCCCCCAGCGATAGACCCTCCGACCCTCAAGTTAAAACCGGAAATAGATAGAGAGTAAGAGAGTGAAAACTTATTGATTACCCGGTGACTGAAGAGGGGGAGGGGTATTTATAAGCCTGAGAGACATTCAAGAGATCAAATCATTTCCGTTGGATCTTTCATGTCTCTCTACCTCAAGAGATAAGATATCCTTGTTAGGGGATAAGAGATTTGACTCCTAGCCAGCATGAGCTGGGTGTCGCTCCTAGTGGGCCTAGTCTGTCATATTTTATGGGCTTGAAAGAAGCTCATATTTTGGAGTGGACCCAGGCCTGTGATAGCTAATATGCCTGTATATGCTTTGAGATCTGTGCAGGAATCGTACGGCCCTGATCTGCTGCGTTTTTTATCATCATCATAAGCCCCCCCACTCCCAAAAGGCAATTTTCCTAGCTTTCAGGAAGTAGTACGTCTTATTTTTAGAATCTGGCGTATAATCTGAGCAGTGAGAGTGTTCGGAGATACCTGGAACTGATTGTGACTTCTGAAGGCAGTGAATATTTTCCTAGATTTTTCCATATTTCTTCGAGTTTTTCGAATTTTCTAGAATTTTCGGGAATTTTTCCATAGTTCTTCGCATTTTTGCGAATTTTCTGGAAATTTTTCCAATTTTAAAATCACTTTTTTGAATTTTATAATTAATAAATTCAATTTTAATTATTTTTTCAGATTTTAAAAATAATCTTCCAAATTGAAATAATTAATTTTGAATTTTTTAATTAATTTTTCTAACTAAAATGAATTTTTGGGGTCTCTTTTGCAAAAATCCAACTGCGTACTGATCTTGGAGCGATCTGGACTATTCATCAGGCGGCAGCTCGCGCGGTGAGAAGATCAAACGGCTGTGATCTAATCTCTGTGATAAGGGGTAATGTGGCATGATCTAGAGCGCTCATCACGGTCGGCTCCCCGCTGATGGAGATTGAACGGCGGAGAGACGAGGAGAACTCTGGGGAAGACGACTGGAGACGTGGACGAATCTCATGCATCCGTTTCGTTGGAGCTCAGATTTTGGGGAGATCCAAAGGCTGACAGCTGATGAAGGGACCCCTTAGCTTGGCCGACGTTTTCGCCGCGCTATGGGGACTCATTTCGATTTTAATGGATTTAGCTGAGCTACGGGGCCTTCGTGCATTGGCGGAGCTATGGGTTTTCATCTTCGTCAAGGTCCATGACGTCGAACCTTCGCTTTGTCGGCTCATCGCCTTGAAGTTGATCTCACAGAGCTATGGAGTGATTCGGCCGAGCTATGGCAATAACTCGTTATTGTTGAGCTACGGTGCTATTTTTCGCCGAGCTATGGAGTCTCGCCGAGCTGTAGGCATCTCGTTCTGGCCGAGCTATGGGTTTCGACGAGTTCGCCGAGCTATGGGAATAGTCGCCTCGCCGAGCTATGGAACTATTTTTTGCTGAGCTATGGTGATAGCTCGCTGTGGACTAGCTATGGAGTCTCGTCGAGCTGTAGGCGTCTCGTTGTCGCTGAGCCACGGGTTTCGACGAGTTTGCCGAGCTATGGGAATAGTCGCCTCGACGAGCTATGGAACTGTTTTTTGCCGAGCTATGGCGATAGCTCGCTGTGGCCGAGCTATGGAGTCTCGCTGAGCTGTAGGCATCTCATTCTCGCCGAGCTGTACGAGTTCGCCGAGCTACGATTTTGCTTAGCTATGGGAATAGTCGCCTCGCCGAGCTGCGGAGTTCTTCAAGCTTTCTCGCCGAGCTATGGCGATAGCTTGCTATTGTCGAGCTATGGTGCTTCGATGTAGGCTTTGAGCTATCCTTTTCGTCGAGCTCTGTTTCATGGCGAGTTGTCGACCAGGACCTTCGACGGGGCTCTTGACGAAGCGGCGCTTGGAATCGGAGCTTGGCCATCATTCAGTCGAGTTTGGGTGTCTTAGTCGAGCTCCGCTTTTGGAATTTTTCAGCGGGAAGATTTGTTGGACGAAGAGGAAGAAGAAGGAGAGTAGTAGGAGGATTGCGGTTTTGGATAACGGGTTTGGATCCGACCCTTTAATACCCTTTTAATTGAGTTGTGGGTTTGGTTGTGGATCCGAACCAACCCGAATTCATCTCTTCTTCTCTTCAACCCGTAAGCTTGCCTTTCCGTTTTTTTAATTTTAATTTTAATTTTAATTTTATTTTTTTTAGGGAGTTTTTCCGACTTGGGTTTGCATATAATTTTTTACATATATATTTGTGTATATGCAAATATATATATATATATATATATATATATATATATATATATAGGGAAAGCTTCGGTTGTGCACTCCTCTAGTGCACACGGCATGTGCACTAGGCCTTCGGGCATTCATATCGACGATCCGAACCGTTCACATTGATCTACACATCTAAATTAGTCTAAATATGTAAAATCAAATCATTTGAAATTTATTTACCCATCCATTGAAGTTTTACAAAATTGTATGGCTGAAAATCATTGTTTTTTATAGTCACATGATGGATAGGCAAATAAATTTCAAATGATTTGATTTTACATATTTAGACTAATTTAGACGTGTAGATCAATGTGAACGGTTCGGATCGTTGATACGAAGGAGGGAAGGCCGAGTGCACACGGAGGGGTAGTGCACAACTGAAGCATTTCCTATATATATATATATATATATATATATATATATATATATATATATATATATATATATAGAAATGCTCCATTGAAAAGGGGTTTGTTTTCATGGGTTGGAAAATAACAATCTGGACCATTGGATCGCTCTTGATCGTGATCAGCGTCTCAGATCGCCTCTGCCCATTACCCGTTATCACTTAAGTGGCGGAGGGTTATTTTAAAAATTTTGTCCCAAATAACTCTTCGCCTGATTCGCTCTAAAAAAATGAATTAAGCTAGGCCGCTGTTGGGCTCAGATCGCCTCCGCCCATCACCCGTTATCACTTAAGTGGCAGAGAGTTATTTTGAGAGTTTCGACCCAAATAACTTTTCGCCTGATTCACTCGAAAAAAATGAATTAACCTATAAAAATTGAGAACATAGGCCGTTGTTTGGTTCTCAATTTTTATAACCTAGGCCGTTGTTCCCAACAACAGCCTAGGTTAATTCATTTTTTTAGAATCCGTAAGGCGAAGAGTTATTTGGGACGAAATTTCCAAAATAACCCTCCGCCACTTAAATGAGATGGGTGATGGGCGGCTCAGATCTGAGCCGTTGATCATGATCATGAACGATCCAACGGCTCAGATCACTGTTTTCCACCCCGTGAAAACTAGACCCGTTTTTAATGTAGCATTTCTCATATATATATATATATATATATATATATATATAATTGGTTATATGTGTATACCCAGCTTTCTACTCCATCACCGTTGATTGGTGAATCATGTACACATATAGCTGTCATGGGAGAGCTGTTGCAGACTTGTCGTTTGATCCCGACAAGTTTTTGTGGCAAATCCGGGACAAAGTTGAACGTTTTGAGTTTGCCGTTTGCGCCCAGCAAGCGTGTAAAGAACTCTGCAACGGAGTTGAATGTTGAACTTGCCGTTTGATCCCGGCAAGTTCGTAAAGACAAATCTTTGACTGTGTTGATGTAGAAACTGTCATTTGACCCCGGTGAGTTTAAAGACAACTCTGAGATAGATTTGATGTAGAAACTACTGTTTGACCCAGTCGAGTTTCGAGACAACTCTAAGATAGAGCAGATGTAGAGCTTGCCGTTTGATCCCAGCAAGTTTGGAGATAACTCAGAGATAGAGTAGATGCAGAGACTGCCGTTTGATCTAGGCAAGTTTGTAGGGGCAACCCGTGGCTGAGTTGGCGTGGAGCTCGCTGTTTGATCCCAGCGAGTGTGGAGAGACAATTCTTTGAATGAGTCAATGTAGGGCTCGCTGTTTGATCCTAGCGAGTTTAGAAGGAATGAAATCGTAGAATTGAGTGCTGAACTTGCTGGTTGGCCCCACTAAATTTATAGAGAAAACTCCGTGATCGAGTTGTGTGCTGAGCTTGTTGTTTGTTCCCAACAAGCTTAGAGAGGACTCTACGATGGAGTTGGATTTTGCACCTGCTGTTTGTTCCCAGCAAGCGTGTAGAGATGACTCTTTGATTGAGTTGGTGCAGAAACTATCGTTTGACCCCGGCGAGTTTAGAGAGGAAACTCCGTGATGAAGATGTGTGTTGAACTTGTTGTTTGTTCCTAACAAGCTTAGAGAGGACTCTATGCAGAGTTGGATGTTTCACCTGTTGTTTGCGCCCAGCAAGCGTGTAGAGACAACTCCTTGAATGAGTTGGTTCAGAAACTTTCCTTTGACTCCGACGAATTTAGAGACAACTCTAAGAAAGAGCTGATATAGAAAACACCGTTTGATCCCGGTGAGTTTGTAGGGGCAACTCGTGGTGGAGCTGATGTAGAAACCGCCGTTTGATTCTGACGACTTTGTAGAGGCAACTCGTGGTGGAGCTGATGTAAAAACTGTCGTTTGATCAAGGTGTGTTTGGAGACAACCCTAAGATAGAGTTGGTGTGGAGACTTCCATTTGATCTCGGTGAGTTTAGAGGCAACTCTGAGATAGAGCTAATGTAGGGGCTGCCATTTGATCCCGGCGAGTTTGGATACAACTCTTTGGCTGAGTTGGCATAGAGCTCGCTGTTTGATCCCAATGAGTTTGTGGAGATAGATCTATGAAGGAATTGGATGTTGCACTTGCTGTTTGTGCCAAGCAAGCGTGTAGAGACAACTCTTTGATTGAGTTGGTCCAGAAACTGCCGTTTGACCCCGACGAGTTTGTAGAGAACTCTGAGATAGAGTTGATGTAGAAACTATTGTTTGATCCCGACGAGTTTGTAGGGAGAGCTATGAGATGAACTTGAGCATGAACTTGTTGTTTAGCCCCAATGAGTTATTGATGCAGCTCGTTTAGTGAGCGGAGAGTTGAACTCATTGTTCAAAGTCAGCGAGTTGTAGACAGAGCTCATGCGGAGAGCATAGCGTTGAACTCATTGTTCGGAGTCAAAAAGTTATTGGTGGAGCTCAAGCATAGAGCAAGGCGTTGGACTCGTTGTTTGGAGTCAATGAGCTATTTGGCTGTGCTTCGGCGAAGACCAAGGTGGTGAACTCATTGTTTGGAATTAACGAGTTGTTGATGGAGCTCATGCGGAGGGCAGAGCGTTGAACTCGTTGTTTGGTCCCAACAAGTTGTTAAGTGAAGCTTGAGCGAGAACCAAGGCGTCGGACTCATTATGGGGAGCCAATGAGCTTGTTTGGGAGAACTTGATCGGAGACCTAGGCATCGAACTCATTGTGTAGGGACAACGAGTAGTTGATAGTGCTCATGTGGCAATCAGAGCATAGAACTTGTCGTTTGGAGTTAACGAGCTATTTGGTGAAGCCTGAGTGTAGAGCAAGGCTTCGTACTCATTGTTTAGGACCAACGAGTTGTAGACGGAGCTCAAGTAGAGAGTAGAGCATTGAACTCGTTGTTCGAAGCCAACAAGCGTAGTCAGAGCTCATGTGGAGAGCAGAGCGTTGACCTCGTTGCTTAGTGCCAACGAGTTGTTGACGGTGCTTGGGCAAAGACCAAGGCATCAAACTTCTTGTTTGGGGCCAACGAGCTATAGATAGAGCTCGCGTGGAGAGCATAGCGTCAAACTCGTTATTTGGACCTGACGAGTTGTAGACGGAGCTCGTGCAGAGAGCATGGTATTAAACTCGTTGTTTGGAGCCAACGAGCTATTCGGCGGAGCTTGGCGATGACCGAGGCATTGGACTCGTTGTTTGGAGCCAACGAGCTATTTGGTGGAGCTTGAGCGAAGACTAAGACATTGAACTTGTTGTTTGGAGCCAACAAGTTATTGATAGAGCTCAAGCGAAGAGTGGAACATTGAACTCGTTGTTCGGAGCCAACGAGCTATTTGGTGGAGCTTGAGCGAAAACCAAGGCATTGAAATCGTTGTTTGGAGCCAACAAGTTGTTGATGGAGCTCAATCAAAAAGTAGAACACTGAACTCGTTGTTTGGAACCAACGAGCTATTTGGTGAAGCTTGAGCAAAGACCAAGGCATTGAACTCGTTGTTTGGAGCCAACAAGTTTTTGATGGAGCTCAAGAGAAGAGTAGAACACTGAACTTGTTGTTTGGAGCCAATGAGCTATTTGGTGGAGCTTGAGCAAAGACCAAGGCATTGAACTCGTTGTTTAGAGCCAATAAGTTGTTGATGGAGCTCAAGCGAAGAGTAGAACACTGAACTCGTTGTTTGGAGCCAACGAGCTATTTGATGGAGCTTGACCGAAGACCAAGACATTGATCTCATTATTTAGAGCCAACAAGTTGTTGATGGAACTCAAGCGAAGAGTAGAACACTGAACTCGTTGCGAGTTGCAGACGGAGCTCATGTGGAGAGCTAGGCATTGGACTCGTTGCTTGGAGCCAACGAGTTGCTGATGCAGCCTGAGCAGAGATCAGGGCGTTGGACCTATTGCTCGATGCTGATGAGTGGTTGGCCAGAGGAACTCACGTGGCGCGGGTAGTGCCGAAATCATGAAGTGAATGAGTTGTGGGTATTCTGAATCTTCTTAGTTTGGAAGTGAAGTCACTTGTATTTGATCAGCGTTGAGGTGATTCCATCATTCTCTTTATTGACAAGTGGTTGCATACATCAAATGAGGTTCCCTGGGACACTAAGCTTACCCTCCTTCTTGATACGTTGTGCTTGACGAAGTTGGAACTCTCCCGTTTGCACGACGCTTCAAGCGAGACGGAGTTGAAGCTTGCCCAAGTGAAGGTGGTTGAATAAATCTGGAGTTTGCTCGTCTAAGGAAGGCTTGTCTTGAATATCATCATCAAGAGTTGAGGCGGCCCTATACAGCTGTTAACTGGTAGGACGCCGGCGAGGAGTTTTGTTTCTCTTAGGTAGAGCATCTCTCCACCGTGCATAGCTGGAAGAACAGTTTACTTGACAGTTTGTTGTACAGTGTTCACAAGACTTTTGGTAGCGATTCCTAGACGTGAAACATGGAGTCATTGTAACTTTGCTGTTGCAATGAGACTTGTAGTTTGTGGAATAAAAAGTCTTCTACATGCTGGTGTCTTGTCCTATGATACGTCGTCTTAGGGGTTGGCTAGTCGTATGAGCTGTTCTTAGGGAGAGTTGGACTCTGGACTGGCCGTTCTGTATTTGTAGACGTCTATAGTGCCACTGGATCTGAACATATGAGTTTGCGGTAGTTCTGTGATTTGAAGGATTCCTTTCATATGCTTGATCCTTCCTATCATGGTTGATGTGCCATCGACGGGTTCTTTGTCACTAAATAACAGGGCCTCAAGTCTGTTGTGTATAGCTTATAGAGCTGTCGACAGTGTATGAAGGAATTTAGCATTGCTCCATCTCGAACCCAACTAGTTGTAGGGACAACTCTGAAGGAGAGTTGTTTTCCAAACTTGCTGTATGGGGCCTCTGACAGATTGAGAGAGTCACATCGAATGGAGAGTTGAACTCCAAGTGCTGCTTTTTACAAGTGTTGCTAGAGTAACCCTGATCCATAATTTTGGACCTCTTAATCTGTTGTTAAGGAAATTTAACTAGTTGCAGGAACAGATCGAATGGCGAGTTGAACTCTGAATGTGTGTCACTACAGGTTGCGAGAGTAACTCTAAACCATGGGTATGGATTTTGAACTTGTTAGTTTAAGTTTTAACAGGTTGCAGGAGCAGATCGAATGGCAATGCGCACTCTGAACTTGCTTCTTTGCAAATTGAAGGAGTCTCTTTTGAACCATGTGTATGGACTCTGAACCGATTGTCGAGGTGTTAACGGATTGCAGGAGTAGATCGAATGGCGAAGTGCACTGTGAACTTGCATATTGCAAATTGTTAGAGTTTCTGTCAGGCCATAGGTATGGACTCCGAATCCATCTGACGAAAAGACTTGTAACGAGTGTTTGGTGCTACTTAAATGTATAAGTGTGGCACTCAACTCGTTGTATAAGTCTCCAAGGAAGTTCAACTAGTTCCAGGAACAGATCGATCGGTGAGTTGTGTTCTAAACGTGCATGATTGCATGTTGCATACGTCCCGAGTCGTGGTTTTGGATTCCGAACTTGAGTTGTAGAAAGCTTATAATGAGTGTTCAGTGCCACTCTAAGTGAAAGTTGAGCGTTTAGCTCTTTATTTGCTTTGATGAATTAACAGGTTGTAGGAGCAGATCGAATGGCGAAGTGCACTCTGAACTTGTTTCATTGTAAATTGCTGGAGTAACTTCGAACCATGGGTATGGACTCCGTACCCGTCTTGTAGGAAGCTTTTAACGAGTTTTTGGTGTCGTTTTTGTGTACAAGTTTGGCACTCAACTTATTGTATGCATTCGTAGAGTTGTACAATGGCTTTGCAAGAGTTCGTACTATATTTGTTGGAAAATAAAACTAAGTAGCTGCTCTAGTGGCTGGCCGCTGGTACAAATTGACAAAAATTGCTATTGCTATTGCTGTTGCTATTAAGAGAGGACGTTTCAGACACTCTCGTTGTTAGAAGAGCACATTTTAGACACTCTCTTTGTACTTCATAAGGTGTTCTACTTTCCAAGTCTCTGCTGATATCTTCTTGTCCTCCGGGTCTTGAAGTTGATGAGCCGTTTAGGCAAATAACTTGGTAGACCTTGCCTGGACTTGCCTGTTTTGGAGGGAGCCCCCCATTGTTTTGTATAGAGAAAGGAAAATCTTGGGATGCACCATTGCATTTAGGCAAGATTATTTGTTTACGTTGACTGAGCGGAGTGGCATCGGGCGAAAGATTCAGGTTTATTACTGTGTCATAATAAGAACTAGTTTGGACCTAGTGAAAGATGATGTGGCAGGTTTGGAAGTTCTTGGTAGAGTTGGTTATGGCAGTGGCTTCAAGCTCATTTACAGTTTTTGAATTATTATGACTGCTTTTTGGCGGTAACTCTTTGGTGTCGAGGGGGAGATCGGAGCCCCCCATTGTAGTGGTGTAGCATGCTCATGCTGCCTGTTGGCTTCCTACAGCTTTTCCTATGCCTGATGTTGTTGAGAACTTCATTTCCATGTGAAATACGGAGGTAACTGCATGGAAGGCTGCTAGGTCGGGACTACCGAATATAGCAGTGTATGCGGCTTTGACATCGACTACCATAAAGTCCAGTGCTTCCGTTCGAATAGCAGGGACTTTCCTTGATGTCATATCCAGCGTGAAGACGCCCTCTACTTGAACGGGGACACCGGAGAATCCGTGAAGTGTGTAACTGGATGGTTTGATTCAGTCTCGGGAGAGCTTGAAAGCCTCGAATGTGGCCATGAAGATGATGTTTACCAAGCTGTCCTTGTCTACCAGGATGCGGTGTATCTCATGATTTAGCATGCAAAGGTTTATGAACAATGCGTCGCAATGAGGTGTTCGGTTGCCTTCTAAGTCCTTGTCGGAGAAAGATATAGGGGCTCCGGTGAGTTTGGCAGGCAAAATGTTATCTATGGTGTTGACTTTCTTGACGAAAGCTTTGTGGGAGGAGTTGGAATCTCCCCCCATCGGGCCTCCACGAATGGAGTGGAGGACGGCCATGTGTTGAGAGTATTACAGCTTGTATGGCCTCTGTTGATGCTTATTAGCGCCCCCCCTCCCCCGGGACGGAGGGTTTTCGGCATCGTTGTCTTTCTGAACGAAGTGAACTTGCACTGTTTTTCTGAAACTCCCTGAGTTCTTTCTCGCTTGTACTCTTCCGTTTGTTCCCGAAAGACGAGTCATTCTTGCCTTGAGGATAGAGAGCTTCCTCGACCCTGATATACTTGTCAGTCCTTTTTAGGAGCGAGTGAAACTTTTGGGTGGCTTTTTTGCAAGGGAGGTTTTCATGTCTTTGTTAGTGACGATGTGGCGAAAGAGTTGCAGTTGCTACTGAAGTGTTCAACTCAGAAATTGACCTTGCTTCAGTTATAAAATGCTTGACGAAGTCCTTTAGCAGTTCTCCATCCTTTTGCTTCAGTTCTAGCTGAGAGACACTGGTATTTTCAGCTTTTCGGCTAGTAACGAAGTGTGCCATGAAGAGTTCCTCGAGCTGATCGAAAGAAAATATGGATTTGGGTGTCAGATGTAAATACCATTCCCTTACTGATCTTTTCAGTGTTGCAGGAAATGTTCGACACATGAGTGCGTTGGTGGCGTTGTAGACCACCATGAGTGTTCTAAAGCTATCGATGTGATCTGTCGGGTCTGATTCCCTGTTGCAGGATTCGAATTGAGGAGCCTTGAAGCCCCTTGGGATAGGTGCGTCAAAAATAGCTCTGTTGAAAGGAGGTCGGCTAGGGCGGTAGGCCCTGTTGGAGCAGTTTCTCTCATTCTTCATTTGTTTTAGGAGATCTTCTACTTCTTGGATACGGCGACGGACTTGGTCGTCCTTCTTTTGGGATCTAGTTGAAGCATTGTGGACTGAGATGCGGTCGTACTGAGGATGTTGTTCAGGACAATTTTGTTGAGAGCCCCCCGGTGCCTCTCCATTGGAAGGAGCGTGATTAATCTGTCAGGGTGACTGTTAAGGAGGAATCTAATATTCCATAGGAGGAGCTGGTTGACGAAGAGAGGTAGTACAACGGCTGGAGGCCGCCCCTTTACCTCTTAGTCTTGGTGGCATGGCGATAAGTCTTACTTGTGTAGTTTCCCACAGACGGCACCAATCTGTTGCTACTCACAGATTGTGAGTTAATAATTGATGGAAACTACTAAAAGTCAAACCTCTGCCTTGGCCATTAAAAGAGGTTAGAGCTCCTGAGATTGAATCTGGATCGTTGATTGACCTCCTGTGATATGAATTCTACAGTTGCTGATGCGGCCGATGGACCTGCAAAAAGCCTGAAACACTGAGGGGTGGCCTGTAATATCCTAGATTTCTATTTATAATTAATTGAAAAGTTATTAATTTTACGTGATTTGCACGTATAAATTCTTGTACATTTTTCCTTAAAAATTATCTCTTTTATAACATGAACAAATGATCATTTTAAATTCTTCTTTTTAATTTCTAAAAGCCTATTTAAAAAACCCCAAGGCCTATTTTTTCTAATTTAAGCCCATCCTAATTAATTAAGTATTTTATTAATAACCCATGGGTCTAAGGCCCACTAATTTGAAGCCTACTAATTAATTTACCTTTTAATTGGTATAACATGTAGTGTAAACACATTTAATAGACAATAAACTAATTAATCATGTACAACTTATTAAAAGGGGGTACGATGGGAGACACGTGCATTGAAAGAGGAAGAGATGGAGAGAGTGGTGTAGTGGATGGGGTGGTTATGTGATCATGGGTAGTTATTACAACTCCCTGACACATCCTAGCCTTCTATTCTTAACCATTTGATCTAATCCTAGCCATCTATTTTGCTCTCAAAAAGGTATAAATACCCCCCCCCCCCCTCTTCTCATGTAGTACATTAGAAATTTGATAAAAAGAAAGAAAGAAAAAGATTAGAGTGAAGAAAAGATTAAGAGTATTTGTGAGATTAACAGAGTGAGAGTCCTTGTGTGTGTGTGCTCATCCAAGGAAGTGGCCGGCCTACTTCAAGAAGCAAGAGAGAGGGCTCGGGTTGCTAGTACAAGGAGGAGGAGACGCATTGGTGGCTCAAACTAGGAGGAGAAGGCTACATTCGTGCATTCTAGGAGATTTCTAGGAGCTTTTTATTCTGTTTTCTCCAAATAGGTGGGTGATTCTCATGCTTCTACTTTAGACATCATGCTAGGGTATGGATTGATAGAATTGCTAAAGAAAAACTAAGTAATTTAGCCTCATGTTTGCTTATTTAGAGAAGAAAAATTGTAGCTAAGAGAATGCTTGACAAATTGATTGCTAGTTGATAAAATTGTGATTTCCATGCTAAATTTGATCATGTTAACCTGAAATATATGTACATTTGAGCCATGCTAAATTGAGAAATTTGTGTTTATGAAATGACTAATTTATTGAATGCACTATGGAAACCTTATTGATGAAATTAATATAATACTAATGTAGAAAGAGGAGTTTATGTTCTAAAATTATTGTTTAATAATAACAAGTAAAAATTAAGAGAAAAAGTAATCTTTTGTGGAAACTTTGATTATAAATAATGTGAAAATTGTATTTTTGTTCTCAATGTAAAAAATATATCCATGATCTACTTTAAATTGCAACCTGGTGCAATCGACAATCGACCGAACTAGAGTCGATAGTCGACTGTCAAGTAATAAATTTCGGATTTTAGTTGCAAAATAGTCGTCCGACTAGGTTTTAACAGTCGACTACCCTAACTATTTGTTTTCGAGTTTCAAATCCTCGTAGAACAGTCGACCGGCTATGTTTTTACAGTCGACTGCCCTGACGATTGGTTTTCGAGTTTTAAATCCTTGCAGAACAGTCGATCGGCTATGTTTTAACAGTCGACTGCCCTGACCATTGGTTTTCGAGTTTTAAATCATCGCAGAACAGCCGACTGGCCTATCTCAACAGTCGACTGTCACGGTTTTCGACTGATGAAATATTTCAAAAAAAATAGTTTTCAAGTGTACTAAAAAAATTGAGAAACAAAAAATGTTAGATTTATTCTAAAAGTTCAAATAATGTCTAGACTTCATAAAGAATTTTTCATAACCTTTGGCTTAGTATAAATGAGAATTTGAGACTATTTTGCAAGAAAGAATTTGTTATAAATTATTAGTTTAAATTGTCTTTGGATAAAGAAAAATAAATGTATTGTTTAAAAGAGTTTTGAAATGAGACTTGGAAATGGAAAAATTGAAAGTGTGAATTTTGGATTTAGTATTGATAAAGTGAGAACAAGAGAATTATGTGGAAAGAATGAATTTATGAATGTGCCAAGTTGAAAAATGAATTTATTGTCTTATGCATGAAATTGTACATGAAAGTGAAATCAAATGTCGTGATGAATTGTGAAAGATCTTATGAATATGAATACACAAATGCTATGAATATGAAATGGAATTGAAAGCTAGTGGGTAGCTAAGCCTTATACCGGCATTGAAAGAATATTTTTGATGAGATATTGAAAGGAAAGGACCAAGTTTGGGTCGTATTGTTGAATTGATGATTAAGACCGATATAGAGGGAATGCTGACTCTAGGGTATTGATTTTATTCATGATTCAATAACTAAGGATTAGATACATAGTGAAGTTGTGATGAAAGTGAGAGAAAAACACAAGTATGAGGGCCTCGAAGCTACGGTGTGAGAGTATTCACAGGCTGTCTATACGATGCGTCGTGTCATGACGTGGATACGTCTCCAGGAGTCCGTACCGCAGGCGACGCTTGTGGGGGTGTTTGGTGACTACGGGTGGTGTCATGTCCCATGATGGAGGCTAAATTTTCAATAGGTTCTACACGATGCGTCGTGTCATGACGTGGGATTCCCCTCCAGGCTGTCTGGACATGAGCTCGTAACTCATAGAACATCTAGGATACTTATCGTAGTTACCGTAGTAGTTTAAGTCATGGCGAGGGATTGAATCCTACAAGATGAAGAACGATTAAGGGCTTGCTCTCGGACTTATGTAGTATGGGATGCATATATTCCGAACAAGTGCGCATCAGTGTCATGTAACATAGATAACTGCATTAAGGAATAAGTGCACAGCACAACACGACATCAATAGAATAGTCCCTTTGTAGCTTTGTTTGTGATCAAGTTTGTGGTTTGTTAAAGTATTTGAGAATCGTTATACTGTTCGGCAAAGTGATGATGGCCATGTATAAAATTTTGTCGGTTGTAAGCAACTGACGTGCCCACAGTTTCTATGCAGGATAAAGTGCATGAAAAAGACTAAGGAGGAATTGATTCTTAAAGAATTACTCAAGTGTTGTTGTATTTCATTTATGTAATTGTTGTAACTTTGCTTCCGCTGTTTAAAAATATAACTCTGATGTAATAAAGTTTTAAATTCCTTGTAAAATTGTATGAAGAGAAGTGTAAAGATCCTGTGGAACTTCGAATTCCGTCTTGTTTGGAATTCGGGGTGTTACAAGGCCCCCGACAACAGACCCTCCGACGCTCAAGTCAGAACCAGAAAGAGAGAGAGAGAGAGAGTAAGAGAGTGAAAATTGAAAAATTGTTGATTACCTGGTGACTGAAGAGGGGGAGGGGTATTTATAGGCCTGAGAGACATTCAAGCGATCGAATCATGTCCGTTGGATCTATCATGCCTCCCTCCCTCAAGAGATAAGATATCCTTGTTAGGGGATAAGAGATTTGACCCTAGCCAGTATGGGCTGGGTGTCTCTCCTAGTGGGCCTAGTCTGTCACTTTTTATGGTCTTGAAAGAAGCCCATGTTTCGGCCTGTAAAATAGGCCTGTGATGGCTAATATGCCTGTAGATGCTTTGAGATCTGTGCGGGAATCGTACAGCCCTGATCTGCTATAATTTTTACCATCATCGGTTCCAATGTTTGGTGACGAGTTTTGCCTCTCCATTCCAATGGGCACATAATACAAATTATGTAATTTATAGATAATTTTTGAAACATCGTTCGTCTTTTATCATACATGATGAATGTGTATAAACTATTATAACATTTTCAAAGTCTTTTATCAGGTAATTTAAATGTAAATCACATATGATGTCACGCCCCGCTTTCCAAAAAGAAAATATGGAATACGGATACGTGACTAAGCCCAGCGAATGATTTTCATCATCCATAAGCTGTTTAGAATTTTTGCAACATCCATAAGCTGTTTAGAATTTTTGCAACATCTCATAGAAATAATCAGAGTCGGAAGCAAAAGAATCAACAAAGTATGCATAATCGAATCAAATATACCTACAGAAATTTGCTTAAAACCAAAATATAATATAATCTCAAATAAATCAGATCTGAATAAGTCAATATCCTGGGTCACATTACCCAAATACAAATAAATCCAAGTATCAAATACAATTGTTCAAATAAGCAACATAAATAATAAAGACAACTCCAACACTAATATCTCATATCACCAACTCCATCTGGCAGCTGATCATCCTGCTCTGCAATTAAATAAATTGCTGGAAGAGGAAAAAGTGAAAAAAAATTTCCGTCAATGCAAGTTACGGGCCACTTTTAGTGCATGATACAAGTACATGGGATAAATAACAAATATAAAATAATAACAGAAAAAACATGGCATGGTATAGTCATATCAATAGAATATAATCTCTAACATGAATCTGGGAAACAGAATCAACTAGCATGGTATACTAACAGGTATAAGTAACATGTGTCAAGTGTCAACAATGTGCAGACAGGTATACGGAGAGCAGTATCAGATAACAGTCAGACAGTAACAGATAACAGTGTTCAGTAGCATGTAACAGATAACAGTTAACAGATGTCAGTTCTTGCAGTCTTGTGTTTATTACTATCTAGGTAGCACTTCATGCGCCCCAACTTTTATCACATGGTTTCTACATTCAAACAAGCTACGTTTAGATTTCGTAGGGGATCATATAGGGCCGCGTATTTAGGTATCAGTAATCAGACAGTCAGAACCTAGTGGTACTCCTCCGAGTACACCTTCCAATAGAGAAGTGTGCAGTCAGGTAATCAGTAACAGTAATTAGATAGTCAGAACCTATTGGTCCTCCTCCGAGTACACCTTCCTATAGGGAAGTGTGTAGTTAGGTAATCAGTATAAAAGTATAATAGATGCTCAGTATGGGAAACATGGGCCCCCTTCCAAGTATACATTTCTATAATTTCCGACTACTAGATCTTTCCCTTAACCCCGGCTTGGTTATTTATTATTATTATCAGACAGGCATGTATGTGTCATAAACAGAGTATGAATAGCATGTTATAAACATGTAACAGATTCAGGGTGATAGATAAACATGTACAGATGATAGACAGTTCAAAAAGGAATAGAACAATGCAAATGTTAGTTCAGGACAGCAAGACAATATTGTACTAAAATAGGGATTCCCGTTGCTACAAAAATGAAAATCTGGATCCGTCGAAAGATCTAGAAAATAGACTCTTGGACGAATCCATCAAACATATATAGGTCATATAGTATTTCACAACATCATAACTCAAAACTGGTTTGAATCCAGAAAACATGTTCAGTCAGAAATCAGTATTTTGTATTCACAGTCAGGAAAACAGCATGAAAACTAATTAATTAAATCCACTAAAAATCTAGGGTATTCCCCTATATGTGTAGTAACAGAATATAAAGTATCATAATTTTCCAATATAAATAGTTTAGTCAACAAAAATCAGAAAATATCAAGGTGCAGTAGTTTTGTAAATCTGAAATCACAAACGCTGCAGTACGAAAATAGCAATTTCTCACAAACCATAAATCGAAATCGAAATCCTCCAAAATGTTAATAAAATAGATACAGTAGTCTAACTTTCATATTCAGAAATATTTAAACAACAAGTAGAATTCGGTCGAAAATCAGGTTTTTTACTGAACAGTCGTAAAATTCTGTATGTAAAATCTTTATTTGCAAGCATGAAAAGATTTTTAAAACTCCTCAAATTAATCCACCAAAATTCTGGGTAAACCGCAATCAAGTCTAGAAGTACTTTGTAAAATTTCAGATCAAAATACTAATTTTAACACCAGAATAAAAATATATTTCTCTTCAGAATTCATAGAAATCACAATCTGGAAATCTCTTTACACCTCAGTAGTAAAATAGACATAACTCACAACTCGTAAATCGAAACTAAGATCCACCAAAAGGGTTGGAAAATAGACAGAATCCTCTACAGTTTATGTTCACAAAATATTTTTAAATACTGATCTTAATAGGGTCTAAAATACTGAACAACATCGGGGTAACAGAAAATACAGATTTGTTCTTCACACGCAAAACAACATAGATCATACGAAATTCATCCAAATCAACCCAAACATGGAATATAGTGTACCAGATGTCCAAACAACATGGTATAGGGTATTTTGCAAGTATTCGACAAGTATATCACGTATAACACATCAAGCACAGATATCTCAAAGTAGCTTGAACATATATATCAAAAGTGGTTAATACCAGGTTAATTCATGTCATATGTGTCGTGAGGCAACTATGGTCAAATTTTCACAATAGAGACAATAGATAACAAAGAATTCACACACAAAATTGTCTCTAGAACCCAACTACACTACAGGCGGTATTTAGTACTTTTATTACACAAAAAAAAGAATACAAGTTACTTGCCTTATGGACAACGACGAAAACGGCACAAAAGCAAGAATTACGGGAACAAATTCCTGGTAATGAACTCACAAACAAACACGAATACCCGAGACCAACAAGCACACACCGAAACCAAGACAACAACAACCCGGTTGTGTATCGTGTCGAGAGAACGGCGAGGGCAAATGGCAGAAAGAGCGGAGACAGTGACGACAAGGGGAGCGCAGCGGAGTTGCTGCAGTTGCTACTGTGGTCATCGTAGGTAGGCCGACACAGAGAGCTTGCCGCTAGCTTCGGGTTTGAGAGCAGCGCAAAGGGAAACAGGGCGATTCCGGGGTTGCGGTCTGGAGAGGAGCGGCAGGCATCGCAGCTATTGTTGCTTCGGGATGATGCGAGGTAGGGAGAAATGGACGGGAGTTGAAAGAGCACAGCGGCTAGGGAAACGGAAGTAGGAGGTAGGGGAGGATCGGGAGCTAGGGTTTCTTGGTGGAGAAGGTAAACAGTCGGCATACAGGGTTATATATATATGTGGGTAGAGTAAGTTGAGAGTTAACAGGGTATGGGAGGCGGCACAGAGACAGAAGGGGAAATTAACGGGTTGGAGGGTTTTGGGTTGCAGGGTAGGTTTGGTTAAATGGGTTTAAGTGGGTTTTAGATAGGATGTTGGGGCTAACGGGTATATAAAGTTTAAATAGGTATAGGTTAATAGGGTTTTTAAGTATTAAAGTTAATGGGTTTGGGTGAAATAAATTTGTATAATGGAGTTAAATAGTTTGCAAAGATCCAAAATTTAGAATGAATAAAATAACAACAATGAGGATCAAAAAAATAATAGCACGATCCAACAGAGACGAAACAAAAAAAAAGACAACAGAATCAAGAACCCAAATAAAGGTGATAAAAGCAATAAAAATGAATAAATTGAAAACAAAAGGTCCAATACGGTCCAAGAAAAAGTTACAGAGAGAATTACACAAAAAGAAAAAAATACACTAAAAAATACACAAAATGGAAAACAAGTGTTACAAATCCTACCCACCTAACAAGAAGAATTTCGTTCTTGAAATTCAAACAAGAAGATACATAGGGTAACCCTAAAAATAAAAGAAAGAACAAAACAAAAAATACTCAAACAAATGAGGAAACTTCTGCTGAAACTCCTCCTCCAGCTCTCAAGTTGACTCACTGGGCGAGTGAGGATTCCAAGAAACACGAACCAGCTTGATGACCTTGTTCTTAAGCAATTTCTCCCGATGATCCACAATAGCAGGTAGAATCTCACAAGTCAAATTCGGCTGAACTGTCAACTCAGAATAGTCGATCACGTGGCTCTCATCTCGGATATATCTCCTGAGTTATGAGACATGGAAAACATCGTGTACTCTCGATAAAGCTGGCCGCAATGCAAGACGATAGGCCACCTTGCCTACTCGCTCTACAATATCAAACGGTCCAATAAACCTAGGGCTAAGATTGCCCCCACCACCAAACCGAATGACATCGTGCCAAGGCGATACCTTTAGGAAAACATGGTCACCAACCTCGAACTCCAATCTCCTAAGTTATGAGACATGGAAAACATCGTGTACTCTCGATAAAGCTGGCCGCAATGCAAGACGATAGGCCACCTTGCCTACTCGCTCCATAATATCAAACGGTCCAATAAACCTAGGGCTAAGATTGCCCCCACCACCAAACCGAATGACATCGTGCCAAGGCGATACCTTTAGGAAAACATGGTCACCAACCTCGAACTCCAAAGCCCTCCGAAGGACATCAGCTCATCGCCTCTGCCTATCCTAAACTGCCTACAAATGCTTTCTGATCTGAACCACAGCATCAACTGTCCTGGTGATCAACTCTGGATCCAACAACTTCCTCTCACCAATGTCATCCCTAACACACTGGTGATCTGCACTCTGTCCATAAAGTGCCTCGAACGGTGAAGTTTTAAGACTGGCCTGAAAGCTGTTATTGTACGAGAACTCTATAAGATGCAAATGGTCCTCCCATGATCCACCGAACTGCAGCATACAGGACCTCAACATGTCCTCAAGAATCTGGATGGTCCTCTCCGACTGTCCATCAGTCTGGAGATGAAAAGTTGTACTGTACTTTAATTTGCTTCCCAAACTGTTCTGAAGTCTCTCCCCAAACTGAGATCTGAATCTCATATCCCTGTCGGATACAATACTAACTGGAATCCCATGAAGTATGACAATCTCTTGCATGTACCTCTCAGCTAGGCTCTCAGTAGATTGTCCGACACGAAAAGGAATGAAGTGAGCACTCTTCGTCAAACGGTCGACAATCACCCAAATGGCATTATGACCTTTAGGACTCTTTGGCAAAGCGGTTACAAAATTCATAGTGATATGTTCCCACTTCCACTCTAGCATAGGAAGAGGTTGAAGAAGTCCAGCGGTCCTCTGATGCTCTGCCTTAACCTACTAGCAGATCAAACACTGAGCAACAAACCGAGCCACAGCACCCTTCATACCATGCCACAAAAAATGAAGCTTTAAATCCCGATACATCTTAGTACCGCCAGGATTGATAGAATAGGATGACTGGTGGGCTTCCTCAAGCAACCTCTGACAAAATTCACCCTTCGGGACACATAACCTAGACCCAAAATGAAGTGATCCATCAGCATGAATAACCATGTCTGTCCTGGACCCAGACTCAACCTCAGCTCGAAAACCCTGCAACTGCCCATCATTAGCCTACGCCTCTTTGATCTGATAAACAAGAGATGACTGAAGGTGGAGCGCCAAACAACTCCGACCAGAACTCAGGCAACAAAACCTCCAACTCCAACCTCTGCATCTGTTCAATCAGATCCGTCTACTGAGTCAAGAACATAACTGCTAGTCTCCTGCTCAAAGCATCTGGCACCAAGTTTACTTTTCCAGGATGGTATTGCAAACTGATGTCATAATCGGCCATATGTTCCAACTAATGCCTTTGCCTCATGTTTAACTCATTCTGGGTGAAGACGTACTTGAGACTTTTATGGTTTGTAAAGATCTCCACTCGGTCTCCCAGTAAATAATGTCTCCACAGCTTCAAAGAATAGATCACTGCCGCTAACTCCAAATCATGAGTCGGATAGTTCTTCTCATGCGGTCTCAACTGCCTCGATGCATACGCAACGACTCGGCCCTTCTGCATCAGAACTGCTCCAAGACCCTTACCAGAAGCATCATAGTGAATTACAAATCTGCCTGAACCATCGGAATAGTCAACACAGGCGCTGATGTCAATCTATTCTTCATCTCAACAAAAGCCTCACTGCAATCACCAGACCAACAAAACTTCTGATCCTTCCCAGTCAACTTAGTCAACGGTCCCGCTATCTTCGAAAAATCTTAGACGAATTTCGATAATAGTTAGCTAAACCAAGAAAACTCCTGACCTCAGATTCTGACTTGGGAACATGGCCAATCCTTTACAGCCTCAACCTTGGCCGGATCCACAGAAATACCATCTCCCGAGATAATGCGCCCCAAGAAAGAAACCCTATCGAGCCAAAACTCGCACTTGCTGAGTTTTCCATAGAGCTGATTTTTTCTCAAAGTCTGCGGAACCACTCTAAGATGCTCAGCATGATCTTCTCGAATTCAAGAATACACCAAAATATCATCAATGAGACCACCAAAAATCTATCCAAGAACTGAGAAAAGACCCAGTTCATAAGACTCATGAATACAGCAGGCCCGTTCATGACCCCGAATGGCATCACAAGATACTCATAGTGCTCATATCTGGTCCTAAAAGCAGTATTCTGTATATCAGTCGCCTTTACATTAACTTAATGATACCCAGAATGAAGATTCAACTTCGAGAAAATAGCAGCCTCACTCAACTGATCAAACAAATCATCGATCCTGGGCAACGGATACCGGTTCTTCACAGTAATACTATTTAGTTCTCGATAGTCCACATACAGTCGACGACTACCATCCTTCTTGTTAACAAAAGGACTGGAGCACATCAAAGCAAAATACTGGGTCTGATGAACCCCAAATCAAGCAACTCCTGAATCTGCACCTTAAGCTCTGCTAACTCAACCGGTGCCATCCTGTAGGGACTCTTCGATATAGGCATCGTACCCGGTTGAACTTCAATACCGAACTCCACATCTCTCAGGGGGTAAGTCAGGAAACTCCTCTGGAAAAACATCCAGAAATTCCGAACTACTAGAGGTGCAGCCTCACAGCCTGAATGTAATTCCATCGCACAAACCTCCTGATCAACTACAACTCGGCCAAGGGAAGACTTCCGGCATGGAACTCAAACTCTGCTCGATCTGGAATTCGGAATACAACTTTCTTGGAATGGCAATCAATAATAGCGTGGGTTTCACCCAACCAATCCATATCCAGAATAACGCCGAATCCTGAATTTCCAATTACAATCAGATTGGCTTTGAAATCTGTGCTACCAATAATTACGAGACACTGCCTGCACTCCTGAGAATAAATGACAACTCCACCACCTGTCACAATATTCCAAGCCTCTGACATGGTGCTACACTCCAACTGATGGTGAGCCACAAATCGAGAGGAGACAAAAGAATGGGTTGCCCCGGAATAAAAAAGATTTTGAGCAGGAAAAGAGCAAACAAGGATGATACCTAAGATAGAATAAAAAAGACAAGAGGAAAAGAATAGTTGAACAGGGGTGAGGAAAATAAAAAGGCAGAAAGATAACAGGAAATAATAAAGCATGATGAAAAGAAGGAAGCAAAAAGAAATAACAAAACAACAAAGCAAAATACCTACAACAACACCTTCAGCTGACTCCGCACTTGCAGCAGTTAGGTTGAAAGCCTGACCTCTCCTCGAAACATCGGTCCTCTAACCGACAATCTGGCGCTGAGGCGGAAACAGTGGCCTAACAGGACCACGAGCTGGGGCAACCTGCTGAACGGGACCCCTGGCTAGAAGAGCCAACTGCTGCTGTGGCTGAGGACAATTCGGCACAGAATAATCAGTGGTGCCACACCTAAAGCACCGGCAGTTGACGTGCCAGTAGTTCTTGCGGTCAAGTCCAGACATCTTGCAGAAGTCAAAAACCACCCCTCTAAGAACTAGCAGAAAAGTAAGGAGCTACCCTGATAGGACGGGCAAGAACAGACTTCTGAATAGGCCCACCAGAAGGCCTAACAATAGCAGAGGAGTGCAAAACAGTTCGCTGAGAAAGAGCCAAACTTCCACGAGCTTGCTCCTGAGCACGAGCTGCCTCAAGAGCTTCTGCATAAGTGTGCAAGTAAAGGAAGACAAGCTGCACCCTAATCTCACGCTCAAGCCCCAAAATGAACCTATGAGCCTGGTACTTTTCGCTCGCCACAAGAACGGTTGTGAAGCGACTGAGTCTAGTAAATTCAGCTGCATACTCGTCCACAGATCTGGGGCCCTATTTCAAGAAAGTCTCATGTTACAACATTGCATGGACAACATGTAACAAAATTTTATTACTAGAAATAACGACAAACCTGTTTCAGGGCCAAGAATTATTGCTACATCTCCACTCTAGTACTGCTAGGAAAGAACTTCTCCAAAAAGCCCCTAGTGAAAGTAGCCCAAGTGATCGGTCTTTCGAACCTTTCAGACTTGGACCTCCACCAAATATGAGCCAAGTCTACTAGCTGAATGGATACCACATCCACTCGATTTGCATCTGCAACCCTAGCTGCCAAAAGCAGTTACTCAGTCCGGATCAACCACTGTTCAGCCTCCAAAGGCGTCTCAGTGTCTGAAAACCTGTAGGGATGCAGCCTCATGAAGTCCGTAATTGTATCCAGATGGAGAGGAAGAGCTGCCTGCATAGGCACAGCGGGAGGCAAAACTCGAGCGGCTTCCAAAGCAGCCATCACCAAATCACTGTGGTTCTGCTGCATATTGATCAAGCGCTCAAGCACAGCGGTGACAGCCTCAATCCCAGGCTGATCGTCCTGGGGATGAGAAGTAGAACCTCTATGAGCCATAGTCTGCACAAAATCAAAAACAATTAGCATCCAGATTAAAGTTGATAATAATAATTCATTTATGCATGCATGGTTGGTGAAATGCTGAGCTGATCCCAGTTCGAGCCAAGTTTGTCTAATATATTAGGCAACTAATACATTAGTCAAACCTGGGCTCTGATACCACTAAAAACCTTGTCACGCCCCGCTTCCAAAAAGAAAATATGGAATACGGATACATTACTAAGCCCAGCAGATGATTTTCATCATCCATAAGCTGTTTAGAATTTTTGCAACATCTCATAGAAATAATCAGAGTCGGAAGCAAAAGAATCAACAAAGTATGCATAATCGAATCAAATATACCTACAGAAATTTGCTTAAAACCAAAATATAATATAATCTCAAATAAATCAGATCTGAATAAGTCAATATCCTGGGTCACATTACCCAAATACAAATAAATCCAAGTATCAAATACAATTGTTCAAATAAGCAACATAAATAATAAAGACAACTCCAACACTAATATCTCATATCACCAACTCCATCTGGCAGCTGATCATCCTGCTCTGCAATTAAATAAATTGCAGGAAGAGGAAAAAGCGAAAACAAACTCCCGTCATTGCAAGTTACGGGCCGTTTGTAGTGCAGGATACAAGTACATGGGATAAATAACAAATGTAAAGTAATAACAGAAAAAACATGGCATGGTATAGTCATATCAATAGAATATAATCTCTAACATGAATCAGGAAAATATAATAAACTAGCATGGTATACTAACAGGTATAAGTAACATGTGTCAAGTGTCAACAGTGTGTAGATAGGTATACGGATAGCAGTATTAGATAACAGTATCAGATAACAGTATTCAGTAGCATGTAACAGATAACAGTTAACAGATGTCAGTTCTTACAGTCTTGTGTTTATTACTATCTAGGTAGCACTTCATGCGCCCCAACTTTTATCACATAGTTGCTACATTCAAAAAAGTTACGTTATTTCGTAAGGGATTATATAGAGCCGTGTACTCAGGTATCAATAATCAGACAGTCAGAACCTAGTGGTCCTCCTCTGAGTACACCTTCCTATAGGGAAGTGCGCAGTCAGGTAATCAGTAACAATAATTAGACAGTCAGAACCTATTGGTCCTCCTCCGAGTACAACTTCCTATAGGAAGTGTGCAGTCAGGTAATCAGTATAATAGTATAACAGATGCTCAGTATGGGAAACACGGGCCCCCTTCCAAGTACACATTTCTATAATTTTCCACTACTAGATCTTTCCCTTAATCCCTGCTTGGTTATTTATTATTATTATCAGACAGGCATGTATGTGTCCTAAACAGAGTAAGAATAGAATGGTATAAACATGTAACAGGTTCAGGGTGACAGATAAACATGTACAGATGATAGACAGTTCAAAAAGGAATAGAACAATGCAAATGTTAGTTCAGGACAGCAAGACAGTACTGTACTAAAACAGGGATTCCCGTTGCTAAAAAAAAATGAAAACCTGGATCCTTCAAAAGGTCTAGAAAGTCGACTCCTGGCCGAATCCAACAAACATATATAAATCATATAGTATTTCACAACATCATAACTCAAAACTGATTTGAATCTAGAAAACATGTTCAGTCAGAAATCAGTATTTTTATTCACAGTCTGGAAAACAGCATGAAGACTCATTAATTAAATTCACGAAAAATCTGGGGTATTCCCTTATATGTGTAGTAATAGAATATAAAGTATCATAATTTTCCAATATAAATAGTTTAGTCAACAAAAATCAGAAAACATCAAGATGCAATAGTTTTGTAAATCTGAAATCACAAATGCTGCAGTACGAAAATTGCAATATCTCACAATCCATAAATCGAAATCAAAATCTGCCAAAAGGAAAATAAAATAGATACAGTTGGCTAACTTTCATATTCAGAAATATTTTAGAAACAGCAAGTAGAATTAGGTCGAAAATCAGGCTCTTTACTGAATAGTAGTAAAATTCTGCATGTAAAATCTTTATTTGCAAGCATGAAAAAGGTTTGTGAAACAACTAAAATAAATCCACCAAAATTTTGGGTAAACCCCAATCAAGTGTAGAGGTGCTGTACAAAATTTCAGATCAAAATACTAATTTTAACATCAGAATAAAAATATATTTCTCTTCAGAATTCATAGAAAATATAATCTGAAAATCTTTTTACACCTCAGTAGTAAAATAGACATAACTCATAACTCGTAAATCGAAACTGAGATCCGTCAAAAGGGTTGAAAAGTAGACATAATCCTCTACAGTTCATGTTCATAAAATATTTTCAAATACTGACCTTAATAGGGTCTAAAGTACTGAACAATATCGGGGTAATAGAAAATACAGATTTGTTCTTCACACGCAAAACAACATAGATCATACGAAATTCATCCAAATCAACCCAAACATGGAATATAGTGTCTTAGATGTCCAAACAACATGGTATAGGGTATTTTGCAAGTATTCGACAAGTATATCACGTATAACACATCAAGCACAGATATCTCAAAGTAGCATGAACATATACATCAAAAGTGGTCAACCCCTAGGTTAATTCAAGTCATATGGTCGTGAGGCAACTATGTTCAAATCATCACAATAGAGACAATAGATAACAGAGAATTCACACACAAATTATCTCTAGAACCCGACTACACTACAGGCGGTATTTAGTACTTGTATTACACAATGAAAATAATACAAGTTACTTGTCTTATAGACGACGATGAAAACGGCACAAAAGAAAGAATAATGGGAACAGATTCCCAGCAACGAACTCATGAACGAACACGAATACCCGAGATCAACACGCACACACCGAAACCATGACGACAACAGCCCGGTTTTGTATCGTGTCGAGAGAATGGCGAGGGCAAATGGCGGAAAGCGCGGAGACATTGACGGCATGGGGAGCGCTGCGACGTTGCTGCATCTGCTGCTGTGGTTGTCGTAGGTAGGCCGACATAGAGAGCTTGCCGCTAGCTTCGGGTTTGAGAGCAGCACAAGGGGAGATAGGGCGGTTCTGGGGTTGCGGTCTGGAGAGGAGCGGCAGGCGTTGCAGCTGTTGTTGCTTCGGGATGACGCGAGGCAGGGAGAGATGGATCGGACTTGAGAGAGCACAGCGGCTAGGGAAACAGAAGTAAGAGGTAGGGGAGGATCTGGAGCTAGGGTTTCTTGATGGAGAAGGTAAACAGTCGGCATACAGGGTTATATATATATGTGGGCAGAGTAAGTTTATGGTTAACAGGGTAGGGTAGGCGGCACAGAGACAGGAGGGGAAATTAACGGGTCGGAGGGTTTCGGGTTGCAGGGTAGGTATGGTTAAATGGGTTTAAGTGGGTTTTAGATAGGATGTTGGGGCTAACGGGTATATAAAGTTTAAATAGGTATAGGTTAATAGGGTTTTTAAGTATTAAAGTTAATGGGTTTGGGTGAAATAAATTGGATAATGGAGTTAAATGGGTTTGCAAAGATCCAAAATTTAGAAATAAAATAACAACAATGAGGATCAAAAAAATAATAGCACGATCCAACAGAGACGAAACAAAAAAAAAGACAACAGAATCAAGAACCCAAATAAAAGATGATAAAAGCAATAAAAATGAATATATTGAAAACAAAAGGTCCAATACGGTCCAAGAAAAAGATACAGAGAGAAATACACAAAAAGAAAAAAAAATACACTAAAAAATACACAGAATGAAAAACAGGGATTACATATGAGGCGTAGGATTTTCAATTTGGATAGCCTAACATGTATACTAAAAGAAACTAAAGAGTTTGATAATATCCTATTTATATTTTGTGTGCCATTTCTCTCCACAGTGGAACTTCATGAGAAAGTTCCACCAGGTTATTAATAACTCCTTCAAATGTGATTTTCTTTTATTGTTTTTGAAATAAGTTCGGAATTAATGTCATTTTGAATTTATATTACATTTAAATGCGAGTTTACCTATTTACGAGTGAAATAAGAAAATACCTTATAAGATAATTGACTCATTAGCACTATTTTGCTTAGTACTTTTCAATTCACTTTTTATTTATCACAGTAAAAAGTTTACGTTAAGTAATTCTTAATAACTTTCTAGGGTTAATCTCTTAAAATTGCATTGAAATAAATGTACAATATAGATATGCATTGCACATACCCGTTATATTAAAGTGACTATATCCACATTTTGTGTAGTTAGATGTCCATTTCATCTCACTATGTAAATGGGGCTTCTCATCCATGCATTTGGTTAGGTAATACTATTGCATGAATTTTCTTATATAATTGGTTGTAAATTAGTTTTTGCATGATATAATAGTTTAATCAACCAAATATAAATTTGTATGCTAGATACACTCTTAATACATCATAATACAGAAGACTTCTCTTCTAAGATACCTTAAGATGTCTATATCAGGATGAAAGATGCCAATCTTCAGTACAGCTGGCCCCCTCCATGTGCTCTCACAAAAGGGATTGGTTCTCAATTATATTCTCAAACAAGTAAAGCCTTCAACCTCCTCATAACTTATTTTAGAACTATGTGTGAACTATTAAATGAACTTTGTTTACTACATCAAATTAGTAAAACTTCATACCTCTTATTATATATACAGATAATTTGAACATACCAATTTAGGGTCTTCTTTCCTTTCTGTTTTTGAAGAAGAAAATGGAGCGGTTCACTTCACTGCATATCATTGCCTTTTAGCACAACAGTAGAAACATCTGATACCATTTACTGTTCATGAAGAATTTCAACAATCCCATACATTAGGGTCTATTTTACAACAACCGCAGGGCCCATCCATGCCGTATGATTTTCGGATTTTGCAAGGGCATAACGGTAATTTTACAGCCACCGCAGACCCACTAGAGGAACATGGGCTGCCTCCAGTAAACTGGCATCTTCTTGAGCTTTCAAAGATAAAGGTACATGAACAACCATTTGATTCTCAAGGCCCATCAGTTCAACCGGGCCAGTAGATAAGGCTTACTTATAGCCTAAATATGAAGAGATTTTCAGCCTATTTGGGTTGTCACTCAAATCTTCTTAGAGTAACTAACTCTATCTCTTCAACAAGGAAAAAACAACTAATCTCTTCAACATGGAGAATAACTAACTCTATCCATTCACCAGAGAAATCTGGAGTTTAATCTCAAAAGAGATTTTTTTCGTTTATCTTCAAGAACTAACACGTAGGCTATAAATACTCTCCACCTCCATCATGGTCAGGTAATTAATCTTTTGCAACTAAAACTCTACTTTTTTTTTTTTTCTGAGTAATTGGCTTGAGCGTTATAGGATTTTTCTCCGGGGACAACCATGGTGCTTAGACTTTGTGTAGATTCGTCTGATGCCTTCAACTTGTGAACTCTAAATCTGATCGACGGTTCAGACTGTAAGTTTTACCCTCAAAATCCGAACTCATTATATAGATTACACTCACACACAAAACAATAACATATTGGCACTGTCTGTGGGAAACATACAGATCCGCCTATCAATTGGATTATGCCACTTCCAGCCATGTCTCCAAGGGGAAGAAGGCGGTGGCCACCAGCCGTCAACCTAAAGTCCATCTTCCTCCTCCTCATCATTTCGAACAACCTCCACACCCATTATTGCCGACCCGTTGTTGTTGCGGGCTCCCAACAACGTCGCTCAGAACCTCGCCCCGAACCTCACCCGACTGAGGATTAGGTCTTAATCCACACAGCCTCTTCTCCCACGGTGCCTCTGACACAACCAGAACTTCTTCACGTAATCAACACCCTACAACAAGGAAGGAGCTTCATCCTAAGATGAGGTCCCTCGCTCAGAGCATCAAGGAAGCAGGAGAAGTCTGTCCTCCCACCAACAGAATTCCTGACAATTTCCCTTACCACTGGCACGAAGAAACCAGAGGAGCCCAATTCCAGTCAGTAGCCCAATTCCAAAATTTCCAGGATCAAATTCTCAGTGCCCTACAGGCTACCTCGGATAGGAACCACCAAGAAAAAAATCACCATCCTAGAACTGTGCGAGAAGAAGAGTCTCACGAGTCATCTCGATCTGAAGGACAGGAAGATCCAGTCCTTCATCGCCTCCAAGAGATGGATGACCACTTTGCTAGGATCAGCAAGGAGGACGGTCACCAAGGCAAAAGTTACCGCCCCATCTGACCTCCCTTCTTCAGGTTGATTCTTGAAGCCCCATCCCAGAGAACTTCAATATGCTAGACTTTGAGTCTTACAATGGTGAGTCCGACCCGGTATCACATCGAGAGTTTTAAAACTTTCATGATGATCTACCGAGCCTTTGACGTGCTTCTATGCAGAACATTCCCAGCAACCATAATGGGATAAGTAAGGAATGATACTCCCTTCTCTCTCCAGGGACCATCTTCTCCCTCGATCAATTCGAAGAGCCCTTCCTCACCCACTTTGTTAATAGTCGGAAGATTGAGAAAACGAGCGCTTAAAGCAAAGGGCTGGGGAATCTCTCAAGAATTTTGTTTAGCGCTTCATAGCTAAATCCCGATCCATCCCCTCCCTTAACAATGCAATAGCAGTTGCCTCCTTCATGGACAACATCACCCACGGAGCTGTCAAAGAATCTCTTGCCAAGCAGCCTCCTCGGAACTTCTTCAAACTCATCGAAAGGAGTGAGTAGTACATCCAGGCTGAAGATGATCTACATCCCCAAGACCAAAATAAGCCCACCTTCGGGAACGAAGAAGTGAGAGTAAGGAGGGGCCTAAGAAGCCCCAAAATGATGGGTCCGATCGGCATCATCATCCTCCGGTCTCTTACTTCGACAAGTTTACTCCTTTCAATGCCAGCATATTGACAGTATTCATGAAAAGCGAAAGAGAAGGGCTAATCCCCTCCCCCCTCAAGATGAAGCCAGGAAAAGAAGGATCAGAACTGGTTGTGTTGATTCCACCAGGACTATGGTCATGACACAGAGGAATGTTGTAACCTTAAACAAGAGATCGAAGCACTTATTCAATGCAGTTACCTCTCTAAGTACAAGATCGAGCCACCCCCGTCTTGGGGAGATAACAAACGCATGGAGAAATATCACGAGTCCCATGACTTCGGACCTCCAGCCATCCTCCATTCCATCCATAGAGGTCCCATGGGTGGAGTGTCCAACTCCTTCAGGAAGGCATTCATTCGAGAAGTCAACTCAGTGCACAACTTTCCACTCGCCAAGAGCTCATGAGTTCTAGTAACTTTCTCAGACAAAGATCTAGAAGGTGTCCAAACACTTAATTGTGACCACTAGTAATCAGCCTCTGTATGAAAAACCACGAAGTGCACCGTAGTGGACAATGACAACTCGATTAACATCCTTTTCTTAGAGACTTTCGAAGGCTTCAAACTTTCTGAGTTTTCACTCCAGATTAAAGGAATAGTCACTCTTAAAGTGACCACAGGAAAAACCCCAGGTACTGAACCAAAGCCATGACTTCATGGTTGTTAACGTGAATGCCGCCTCCAACCTTGGCCATCCTGGCTTAGTAGCTCTTCACGTGTTAGCCTCAGCCTTCCACATGTAGATGAAGTTCGCCACACCTGCAAGGGTAGGAGAAGATAATGGAAGCCAAGAAGTGGCTTACACTGTATCTCTGTGACTCATTTTTGTATTTTTATTTATATTTAATTAAATTCCTGGTTATTATTTTTTATGTCTGATTGTATCTTTTTTCGTCCCTTTTGATTGTGTGTTGTTGTTCTCCTTGTGATTCATTTTTTTTCTTGATTCAGCTTTATATTCTCTTTTGTTTGATTTACAAATTTGTTCTTGATCTTATTTATTGTTTATACCTATTCATGGCCTATTTGTCTCTTATTGGACTCTTTTCTTCCTATTGGATACTACCCAGTTCACCCAAACCCGTTTAGACTCTATATAACCCTCTTAGAAACTCCCTAACCCGAATTATCATACCTCTCTCCCTAGCCGTCATCTACCCTATCCCGAACCCCTCCCCCTCCCTCCACCCCCCCCCCCCCCCCGACTTCCGATCCCTCTCTCCTTTTTGCTGTCATCGTCTTTGACCCCCGACGCCGGCAGATCCCCTACCGTAACCCCCTCTTCTCTTCCCCTCTCCGCTGCACACCCCCGTGCTCCCTATCCTGATCCCCTAGCTGCTGTCCCCTGTCATCGTTGCGTTGAGCAACCCTCGACGTCGTCCCCGCTCGTCTCCTTCGCTAGCATCGTCTGTTGCCAAGGTCGACACCCGAGCGCCGTGCTGCCGTGTCATCTTTTTCCTTGTGTTGTTGTCGTCCACCCTTGCTGTTGCAGCTGCTTTGTTGTTTGCATGTGAACACGTGCACAAAATGTGTTTTGGTTGGTGTAGATCTCGCTTCTTGTTCGTGCATGTTGTGTTCGTTGTCTGGGTTCCGTTCCCATTATTTTGTCATCTTCTTTGTCGTCGTTTTTCAGGCAAGTAGCTTGTATGTATGTATTTTTTGTCATACAAGTTAAATACCGTCTTGCATGAAATTGTCTAGTGCCCTTATGATGACTATATTTGTTAGTTGATCCATTCCTCCATCTCTTGATCATGAGTAGTTCACAGTAGTTGACACCCGTTGCATGAAAACAATTAGATTAGATAAACATCTTGGTTGTATGCTTGTTGTGACATATCGTATGTTGTAGATGATTGCTACATGGAAGTTTGTATGATGTACTATTTTATTATAACTATTTATTCACATGCTATGCAGGTTTGAGTAACCCATATGCCATGCTTTGTATGTCATCTTAGTTTGGATCGTTTGTAATTAAACTATTCGATAAAATGCATAAAAGAAGTTTTGTTTTACTGTTGCTCTGTTTTTGTATAGTAATTTCGACCCTGTTAACATCAGTAAAATAAATAAAGTTGTGAAAATGATTTGTATTTTTTGTTTTCTAGTTTCCAGTACTTTTGTCGGATCTGAATTCCGATTTTTGATGCATGAGTTATTGTTGTTTTACTGCAGTCATATCGTATATTCCAGCATCAGAAGTATATGTATTCTGTATGAAATATTATTTTAAAACAGATACTAAAAGTAGAATTTCAACTCTACATTTTGCTGAGTATGTTTAGACATGACTGGGATCAATCCCTATTTTTTTGGAATTAATTAATGACTTTTGCATCTCATCTCATGCTTATAAACCAATCGATATATTTTCAATCTACTTGCTGTTCAGTAAAGAACTAGGTTTTCAACCTGTTTCTATTCGTTTTTTATGAAAATTTTGTGAATATAAACTGTAGCCTGATTTGTTTATTTTACCACCCTTTTTACGAATCTGGACTTCGAATTGTACTTTGTGAATTATCTCTGTTTTGGTATTGCTGTGTCTGAACTTTTAGAATTGAAATTTTGTTACAAAACTCTGTTTTCCCAATTTTATTGACTATACTATCTGTATATATGTAATGCCCCGATTTTCATTTATGAAAATTATTTATTTATTTTGCACGTAGTGTGCACGTGCAATTTTCATAATATGAAATCTTATAATTATTTTCTTTATGGATGATGAGTATATGCATGTGTATGTATATATGTATGTGTGTTCTTTAAATTATTTTTTATAAAAGCCCTTTTCTTAAAATAAACATAAGCCCAATTCTAATTTATTTATTTTGTAAAAACTATTATTTTGAGCCCATTAATTAAAGCCCATGAGTTAATTCTATTTTTATTTACAACTTGTAATGTGGAACACCTTTTAAAGATTCTTATTTTTTGTATAATGAACAATTTAAATGGAGACTAGTGCATGTACGTGCATTGCATGTACACGTGCATGAACACACCTTTCTTGGCCGGTTTTTGGTAAAGAAGTGGGATATAAGGCATGGGTGGTTATCTAGAGTATGGGTAGTTATTAGAACTCCCTAGTTCATCCTAGTCCTTAATCCTACAACTATCTACTAAATCCTAGCCCTCCATCTCAGCCAAAAATTGTGTATAAATACCCCTCTCTCTTAAACATCTTCTACACTAAAATCCTTTGAAAGAAGAAAAATATATTGTAGAGAATTGTGAGTGAGTGTCCCTTTTGGAAGGCCGGTCATCACTACAAAGGGAGCCTTCGGTGTGTGGCAAGGAGCAAGGAGCAAGGAGACGTACATCGTACTAAGAAGCCTTACGGGATTACGTTATTTCTTCAACAAGGTGGGTGTTTCTCATGACTTCTAGAATAGGAATCATGTTAGAATTAAGATTGTTTGTTATCATGTGTGTGGAAAATTTGATTGATAAAATAAGGGTCATATTGAAATCCCCTATGTTATACATAAGGTGGAAAATGTGAATGAATGATAAAGAACTAAAGATATTTAAAAAGACTGGAGATTACCTGTACAGTCGATCGGTCATGTGAACAGTCGACTGGTACGAGGAATATAAAATATGTGCAGTTCGAAATTTCCTGAAATGATATATCTAATGTGTGTCGTATCTTGACTTTTCCAGCATGTTAATTCGGATTTGATATTCATCTCCGTAGACAAATAATGAGCAAAAGACAAATGTACAATTAGAATTGTATTTGGGTGAAGGGAAATGTTAGTCATGTGAAATTTACATTTAATCGTAAAATATGTTATGATGATGATAAGTGAATAAAAAATCCCATGTTGTGTTGACAATGAACATATTGTAGTGTGACAATAATGTTGTGTGCTAATTGAAGAACAGAAGAAAGAGATGACCCCTTAATTCGAAATTTAACCCTGTTCAGTCGACCGAATGTATGTAACAGTCGACTGTACTGAACATGAAAAGTTGTATAGTTGAACTATCCAGAACAACCGACTGGTACGAATAACAGTCGACTTCCCCGTAAAGTATATTTAGATTTCGAACGCTGCGAAACAGCCGACTGGCCATGTGTAGCAGTCGACTCTTCCAAGCAGTTTATTGAAGAACCTTATTTGGCTGAACAAGTCGACTGGATGAGCTCTAAGTCGACTGTCCAGATCACTTTTTGGCATAACAGAAATTCTATGATTTGTTTTATGATAAAGATTGCGAATCTTATGTTGAATGATTATTAGGTGTGACAGTTTAGAAGAAGTGAACTCTATTTGTCTTTGCATGAATTTATACATGAAATGAAGTGAACCATTTATTTGAATTTATAAAAGTTCTATGAATGTGAAAGTTATGAGCATGGAAAGAGAAAGATCTGTTGTGATTATGAAAATGAACTTATGAGCTGGAAACGCTCAAATATTTTTGGTAATTGTGAATTGAAATTGAAACAAAAGAGTAGCTAAGTCTCCCACCGGCAATTGGAAAGAAATGAAATGAAATGGAAATTGAAATGAAAGGCCAAGGTTGGGTTGTGTTGAATGAATGATTAAGTCCGGTATAGTGGAGAGGCTAACTCTAGAGCTTTGATTTTGTTCATGATTCTAAATAAGGACTAGATACATAGTGGAGATGTGATGAAAGTGAGAGAAAAACACAAGTATGAGAGCCTCGAGTCTACGATGCGGGTGTGAGCCACAGAATGCATGCTTGATGAGTCAAGACATGGCGTGGGCACTACTCAGAATGATCGGACCTTGGTAACGCTTGTGGAATGTTTGGTGACTGCAAGAGGATCGTGTACCATGAAGGAGGCTGAATTGCCACAGAATGCATGCTTGATGAGTCAAGACATGGCGTGGGGTTCCCCTCCAGGTTTTCTGTACATGAGCTTGTACTTATAGATCATCTAGGATACTTACCGTAGTTACAGTAGTAGATTAAGTCATGGCGAGGGATTGAACCCTATAAAATGAAGTGCGAATAAGGGCTTGCCCTCGGACCTATATAGTATGGGATGCATAGAATCCAAACAAGTGCGCATTAGTGTCATATAATATAATAATTGCATTAAGGATTAAGTGCACAATCACAACACGACATCAGCAGGATAGTCCCTTTTACCTTTGTTTGTGAACAAGTTTGTGATTTGTTAAGAAATGAGAATCGTTATACTGTTTCTGGCATAGAGATGATGGCCATGTATAATTTTCGTCGGTTGAATAAACTGACGTACCCACAGTTTTATATGCAGGATAAATGGCTTGGTAAAGATTAAAGGAGAACTGATGCTTAAAGATTATTTATTGTTGTATCTTTGTATAATGTTGTAAATCGCTTCCGCTGTTATTACATGTAAATTATTTGTGATATATGCTTCCGCTGTATAAGTAAAGTGTGAAATCTCATGTAACTCTGATGTAAAGTGAAAAGTTTTATTTCCTTGTGAAATTGTACCGAATGAAGTGTAAAGATCCTGTGGAAATCTCGAATTCAGTTGTATTTGGAATTCGGGATGTTACAATATAAAATCATGATATTTTATATTTTGAGACTAGATATGTTAGGGAATCTTCCAGATTTTTCTCTGATTTAATTATGATGATTTTAAACTCTGTTCATGCTTATAAACAAGATCTCGCATTTTCTGGCTTAACATAACTTCTGTGTTAAACACTGTTTCAACCCTGTTACTGTGGCTGATGTGTGACTTGTATGTATGCACTGGATTCGGTAGAGTGTCTAGTTTTCAGGTTTTCTGACGGATCTAGATTTTCAGTTATGTAATAACGGGAATCTCAGATTTAGTACAGTAGTATCTTGCTGACCAGAACTGGAAGTTTCATTGTTTTGACTATTATGAGTTGTCTTTGTCGCTCGTTTGTGTTTCAAATTCATCTTAGACTTTTCCTTTGTTCTTGCCATTTCTTTAACCCTGTTTTTGTTGGTTCACATCTGTTTAATAAAAATAAAAAATATTCAAGTCAGGGGTTTTTAAGGGAAGATCTAGTAGTGGACAATATAGAATTGTGTATTCAGAAGGAAACTCGTTTTCCCCATTAATACTGTAGTACCCACTGTTTATCTCTAGATGCATGAGGGCATGATCCATGACACCGTTACTATTTGTTATTACTGTTGCTGTTACTATTTGTCTGAATATACTGCCATATAGGTTCCACTGCGAAATCTTAAAACGAAACTGTTTGATGTAGCAACCATGTGGAATAATTTGGGACGCATGAAGTGCTACCTAGATAGTAATGAACATTAGACATAAGAATAGCAGTTTCACTGTCACATCCTGTTACTGTGACTGTTGATTCCATTATTACTATTGATTTCACTGTTACTGTTGACTTCACTGTTACTGTTATTACTACACTTTTTACTGTTATCCTGCTATCTCTATATCCGTATACTGTCATCCTTTGTTGCTTATCTCCATGTTAGTACTTATATTTTATTTTAGTTTTTCCCTTTTCTTTTTCTTGCTTGTACTGCTTGGCCCGAAACTTGCATCTAATGGGGATTATGTTTTCCTGTCTTTCTTTTTCCCTGTAATGCCTATATGAGCTAGTTTTGGTGATCGCTTGTCTATTGGAGTTGGTAAGCAAAAGTTTTGAGCTGTGCATTGGAGAATTTGCTTAGATATTTTGTTTTGAACTATTTTATTTATGCTACTGTATTGAGACTTGTATTTGGGCTTGTAGTCCCAGGATATTGTTTTGTTTCAGATCTCATATTTATTTGAAATATTCATTATTATTGCGAATAAATACTATTGAGTTATAATTTTTTATGCATGCTTGGTTGAGTATATTGTTATATTTACTGTTGTGACGAGTCAAGTAGATCCATATAGCTTATGGATGGTGAAAACTATTCGCTGGGCTTAGTCACGTACCGTATTCTGTATTTCTTTTGGGAAGCAGGGCATGACATACACATTTTACACAGCCACAATGAGAGGCTTGTTTCCCCCACTTGATGTTGTAGAATTCACTTAAGAGAGGAGTCTTGACTCTGAGCTCGTGGATGAACTGGAAGAGATGCCCTTATCCAAAGAAAATCAGACCAAGTATTTTTGAGTAAACAAAGCTCTCTCTCTCTCTCTCTCTCTCACACACACACACACACAACGTCCCAGAACAACTTATCACAGGTCCCCAAAGTCGTCCGCCCAAGAGCTTACCTACTTGAAGGCCTGAGGGGCTAGGGGGCATCAAAAGAACATTTTAGGAAGTTCAACGAGGGTGCTTAACGCGCTTAACTAGCTAGCAGCATGTTTTCAATTTGAATTATGACCAATCACACAATGGTCAATGCAAGTAATAAGTGCTTGCCATCAGGGCAGCCACCTATGTTTATTTTTCATTAAAAAGTTCAGCATTTCTTTCTTAAATTCTTGCACTACTTTTCAAATTTAAACAATGAGTTTTGTGCTTATCTCCTGTCCCGAGGTGCACCAGTTACTCACAACTCTCTAACTCCAAAAGCAAGTTTGGAGTCCAGCTCAAGTTGCTCTCAAAACTCACTAACTCCAAAGGCAAGTTTGAGGTCCAGCTAGAGCTACTCCCAAAACTTGCTAATTCTAAAGGCAAGTTCGGCTCCAAAAGCAAGTTCAAAGTCCAGAGGCATGTTCGGAGTCTAGCTAGAACTACTCCCATAGCTCGCTAACTCCAAAGACAAGTTCGGAGTCCAGCTTTTCCCTTGAAACTGCTCCCACAACTCGCTAACTCCAAGGCAAGTTCCGAGTCTAGCTAGAGCAGCTTCCACAACTTGCTAACTCTAAAGGCAAGTTCAGAGTCCAACTAGAGCTGCACCCAAAACTCGTTAGCACCAAATGCAAGTTCAGAGTCCTAGCTCTTTCCTAAAGTTGCTCCCATAACTCGCAAACTCCAAAGAAAAGTTTAGAGTTCACCAATTCTCTAGAACCGCTCCCTGAAACTCACTGACTCAATTTAGTGGGTGGCAACGCAAAGAAGGCATAGCTCCTCTTCTTAACTCCTGGGTAGAAATGCTCTCGGTGGAAAATTTCCTCGGTGATAAAGCTCCTCGGCGCTACTAATCTTCTTGGTGTCAGAGCTCATCTTCTTAGCCCCTCGATAGCAAAGTTTATCAGTGGCAAAGCTCCTTGGTGCCACTAATCTCTTTGGTTGTAAAGCTCATCTTCTTAGCTCATCGACGCCCCAAAGCTCGTCGATGCCATAATGCTCCTCAGTGCCACTATTCCCCTCAGTGGCAGAGCTCCTCTTCTTAGCCCCTCAGTGTCACTTTCCTCATTCAAGGAGTTCGATGCTTTCGACCAATCAGTGTCGTTCATCAGCTTCGTTATTCACTTACCAATTAGAGTGTCCACCTCCTCAACACAGAAGAAGAAGAAGAAGAAGAAGAAGAAGAAGAAGAAGAAGAAGAAGAACCGAATCGAAATGGTCCGACCGAACCAACCCAAACTGATTAGACCTGAGCCATTCCTGATCGTCTAGCAGCCGACACATGGGGTGCATTACGTGCATCACATGTGGCACATGCAGATGAGCACGTTAGGTGCTATGCACATGGCACGAGTAGCTCGACAACAAATCTGTCATTCGAGCTGCTTTGCAGAAATGGGAGGCACTTTGCCGTCCGATATTCTAGAAAAGCGTGTCGACGCTCGTTGCACTCCAAAAATTATGCCCATGTATGATTTTTTAATTAAAAATTATATTTAATAATTATAATTTCAGAAAAATTAATTAAAATTTCCAAAAAATAATTAAAAATTGGAAAAGAAATAATTAAAAAATTTTGAAAATCCAGAAAATAGTTACTACCGCCAGGAAGTTCTGAACAAGGCTCCTAGCATCTCCCATTGACCCCAAAAGTCAGGCAAGCACTCCAGTTCATCTGAAACAGGCTAAACTACTCCTTGAAGACCTGCCAAATCTGACTTTCTAGAGTGGAGGGCATATGATATTGGTTTAAATAGCAACAAATCTGGGTCGTACGTCTCGGGCATGTATCTTAAAGCTTCTAGCGGCAGAATGTTTGTAACGCCTCATAGTTTTTAATACAATATTTCAAATTAATAAATATTTTTTTAATCAATTTATTTATCTATTTTGAATTTTTGTATAATTGACATTTTTACACGTGCAAGACATGTGCAAATATTTTTGAAGTGCAAATTTATACTTTTTAATTTCTGAATAAATTCTCCTATTTATAATCGAGTATATTCTAAATTTTGTGATTTTCTGAATAAAGAAACTATTTTTGTAAATACTTTGAAAGAAAAGAGGTTTGCGCAAAATGTCGTTTGGAGGTAAATTCGAATTCAAATTTTGGTTGGGCTATTTTGGTATACCGGTTTTGACAGGATACAGAGATTGGGGGGGAGGGGGGGAGATTTTTTCCCTCTAACTTGATTTTATTTTATTTTATTGAGTATACATATATTTATGCAATCTTTTGTATTGTTGGGGACTTTATTGCAAATATTTTCCTTGGTAAGGAAATTTTGTTTAAAAAAACTAATCTTTATTAGTACATAATAATTCTAAATTTTATCGATTTTTAAGAATAATTTATGGCATGTTTGCAAATATTTCAAAGTGAAGTACTTTTGTGTAAAATTGCCACTCAGAGGTAAATTTTGATTTTTAAAACCTCTTGACTGCATGTGGTCCGGCCAAATAAGGGTGATTAGTGGGAGATAAAATCTTACCTTATTTGATTGGATTAACTACTTTATTTGGAAGGTATATATATATGTAAATATTGGATTGGGGGGGGGGGGATTTTGAAAAATTTTCGTAGAAACCCTAAAAACAGATCCCGGCCTATATCTGTATAGCAACCATTTCTTTTTCATTAGTTCACAAAAATATTATTTTCTTTATCATTTTTGGAGTTTGGGAGGTTTGGATCTTAGGATTTTCGCAAGGAGAAGGAGCTTTTCTTTCTTGTTATTTTTACTCTTCAATTGATCTTCTTTGAGGTGGGTGGTACTTCTTGTCTCTTGATATGTTTTTATTAAATTATTATGAATCTAGTAGAGATCATGCTAGGGCTTGTTGTGAAATTGTAGATCTATGTTTTGATAGTTTTATCATGATTAAAAAGATGAGTTGATGGTTGCTATGCATAATGAATGAACTTTTTAGATGTTTATATGAAATAAAGATGCAAATTTTATGAGAGATGATCATGTTTTATTAATCTTGAATGTTAAATATTGATGATGCATGAAAGAATCTAATTTGGGATTTATAAAATTGATTGGATGACTATAGATTTAATTGTAGATGATGAATATTTGTAAAGATAATTAAAACTTGTTGTATGCTCTTAAATCCATGCTTGATTGATTTCAAAGTTGAGATTTTTCTATGTTTATTCGTTGTTTTTAATTATTAAAAATCCAAGCTTAATATTAGGGTTTGACTAATTGTTGTATGGATCGAAATCAATTTGTCTTGTTGTTTATGCATGAAAGATTAATATTTTGTTTAAGGAAATAAGTTTAATGAGAACATATGTGATTGTAGATCAGATCTTGGTGTTTAATTCAAGAGGCACGTCTTAAAAGATTAAAATATGAGATTTTAAATGCTTATTTCGATGTTTTAATAATAATAAAAAAAATCTTGATGATAAACCGTAATTCTTGGTCATGCAAAGTGTTTAAGGAAAGTAATTTATATGAAAAGAATAAAATCAAAATTTATTGGGGGTTAGGATTTGAATTTTTTTTTAAAAAAAACCTAGGCTTAGCCTCAGGTGAACAGTAACCCGAGGGTTACTGTTCAAACCTGAACAGTGCAGGTCTCGGGGTTACTATTCAGACCTGAACGGTAAAAACAACAGAAGTTTGTTGTTGTTTTTTTTTGGGGGGGGGGGGGTTTCGGTTGGATTTTGTGTGTGTTTTGAGTTGGTTTTTGTGTGTGGCTGGTGTGTTATGGAGGGGGAACCCTAGCACGCACGCACGCGCACACACACACACACACACACACACACACACACACACACACACATATATATATATATCTCTGTGTGTGTGTGTGTGTGTGTGTGTGTGCGTGTTTAATCTAATATTTGTGTGAGATTTGATTGAGTTTTGATGGAGTTTCGAAGTTGTTAAATTTCAGATTTTGTTGAATCTAGTTGCAAGTTACTAATATGTTCAAGTAACGTTTTGAGGAAGTAAATCTATGTTTTTTTTAGATTAAATTCTCAGTTTTGAGGGATAATATATTCATTTTTTAAAGATGAAAACTTTGAGTTCAAAAGGGGGTATTTTTAGTTTCTAAAATAGATAAATTTCATATTTTTGGAATAAAAGAATTTCAGATTTTTGGGACGAAATACCACATGATTAAGAGGCTCGTTCAATTGAATTGAATGAATTTTTAGTAAAATTGATTGAACTTTATGAATGAACTAGATTTGCTTGTGGCCACGTGCCTACGGCACAACTTCAGAATGATACAACATATGAAAAGACTTGTAAACAGTAAATCAACAATTATATAGCTCAAGTTTGAATAGTATGACAATAATTAGTTGTAAATAAAAGTCCATGTTTTTATTAGTATATGTTGAAAAATAATTATGAATTGGGTTATAAAAGTCTATGTTTATATATATATATATATATATATATATATATATATATATATATATATATATATATATATATATATATATAATTAAATAAATAAAGGAGTTTTTTTTGGGAGATTTGAATTTGAGTTTTTGGGGGAACTTTGGGGGGGGGATGTGTTCTGTGAGGTTAGATCTGAGCCTTTGATTTTGGGGAGGATTGAAGGAGAACCACTTGATAGCTTTCTTTGTATTTTATTATATAGATGGAAAGTGGTATTTAAAAGTGGATTTTTAAGAATTCTCGTGAGTTGGATATGTTTCCGTATATGAGAGTTTTTTATTGCAGTATCAGATGATTTAAAGGAATGTGATTAATGAAGAGTATTTTGTATAATTAAACCAAGACGGGTTTTGATTTGCATCTTAGGGTTATGATGTGGACCCTAGAAAAATTTTTGAAAATATTTTGAGTTATAAGACTCTAGAGGTTGAGTGGGACCCTAGCATGCCGGCAAAATTAGATTTTGTGGAATTTGGCCAGTGAGGCTTTTATTATTGATTTAGTAGAGTTAAGTCCGGTAGGGTGCGCCAACTATAGGGAGAACTGTGATTTTATTTAATTGAATATAATAAACATAAGAACAGACACTAGTGGAGATGTGATGGAACTTGGGCAACATAAGTATGAGCTCTGTTTCAGTCGGGAGGATATATTCCGGGACTGTGTGATTTTTGTGTCCCTCTAGTATGTTCGCGCAGTACACTTGTACATTCTGTCGAGATGCGTTTCGGGACTGTGGTCTACTTGCGGAATGTCTAGAAGTGAGACGGATTTGGTATGTTCGCACGGTACACTTGTATTATCTGGCGGGATGCATTCTGGGACCGGGGTCTATTTGCGGAATGTACGGTATGTTTGTGCAGTACAGTTGGACGGATGTATTCCAGGACTAGGGTCTACTTATGGAATGTACGACAGGAAGGTGATTCTCCAAGTTAGAGCGATGCATACGGGGTGCTTGCATGTTTACACTTGTACAGCTTTGCGGGATGCATACCGGAGCTGGGACCTATTCACGGAGTGTCTAATCTTGTTTCTATCATCGTAGTAGGTTAGTTGCATAGCGGCGGATTGAACTCTATAAAGTGGAGAACGATAAGAGCTTGCACCGGACCTATGTAGTATGGGATGCATAGACCCAACAAGTATGCATTAGAAATCATTATATGTATTTGTGTTTCTTGACTTATTTTATGCATGCTTGCTTTGTGTTTTCATCTCATACACTTGACACTTAGCCTAGCTTCACTTGTTGTTCTATGTTCTATTTATTATTGTTTTATTAATATGCATCAAGTTTGTGATTGTGAGATTTAGAAGTATCACTATTACTATAGTTGACGTCAGTTGCATTTAACTGACGTGCCCACTTTTAATAGACTTTTGCAGGTTTTCAGTTATGGATTGCATCGATGTAATTAAAGCTTGGAGTATAAATGCGAATTAAAGATTCTATGTGTTGTAAAGATTTGTAATTAATGTATTTAATTCCGCTGTGTTTTGTAAGAAGAAAAGATTTAGTAAAAAGTTTTAATTTTCTATGTATTTGATACAGTGTTTATAATTGCAATTGAAGTTGATTCTAGAAATTGTGACACTTATTTCTAATTTTATTTATTGAAATTCGGGACGCTACAATGTTAATTTAACAGCAACTGCAACTGCAACCCCACTAGAGAAACATGGGCCACTTCCAGGCCCATCAGCTCAGCTGGGCTAGCAGATAAGGCTTACTTACAGCCTAAGCAAGGTGATATATCTAGCCTACTAGGGTTTTCACTCAAATCTCCCCTAGAGCAACTAACTCTATCTCTTCAACAAAGGAAGACCAACCAACTTTATGTCTTTAACAAAAAGAGTAACTAACTCTATCTCTTTCCCATGAGAATCTGGAATTTAATATCAAAAGATGTGTTTTAAGTCTATCTTGAAGAACTAACTCCTAGGCAATAAATACCCTCCACCTCCATTATAGTCAGGTAATTAATCTTTTGCGACCAAAACTCCACTCTTTTTCTGAGTTACTGACTTAAGCGTTAGAGGGTCTTTCGCAGGGGCCAACCTCGATGCTTAGACTTTGTCCAGTTTTGTCGGACTCCTTTAACCGACCAACTCTAGATCTGATCGACGATTCAGACTGTAAGTTTTTCCCTTAAAACCTGAACTCATCATCTGATTGTTCCCAAACCGAAGAAAGCAGCAAGATCATATAGCCATCTTTTCACAACTTATTTCTAGCTGGTATACCCATTATTCCACATATATAAATTGTTAAAAAGAATCATTAACTATAGTGGATTGAGATAATAATACTCTTCAAAGTTTTCGCTTAATTCTTCTGACTGAAGGAAGGGAAAAAATACAATTGTCTTCATTTGTAATTATCAAGACACCCTTTTTAGCAGAAGTAAGCAGTTAGAAAGATTTAGCTGCGTTTGATTCGTTATTTTAAAAATACATTTTAAACTTAGGTTTGTTAAAAAAAATTATAAATGAGTTTTTTGAGATTTTAAACAACATGGATTTGTTTGGATAACTGTTTTTAGAAAACAATTTTTTCAAAATGAGAAGAAAGGGAATATGACGTTTTTTTGGAAAAGATGAAGAAAAGGAGAAAAAAAATTTATAAAATTGTTTTTTGGTGTTTTCTAAAAATGGATTTTAAAATGAGAATTTTCCAAAAAAAATTTAGAAACGATCTTCCGAAAACACCTATACAAACACGATTTTTAAATTTTAAAATTTAAAAAACTGAAAACATGTTTTAAAATCCTAAACAAAATAATTTTCAGCAGAAACGATACCTTTTCTTTAGCAGAAGTAAACAATCAGAAACACTGGCCATCTATTTGCATTTCATAGGGAATGAAACATTACAAGAAGTGAAGCAAACGATGTTGGGTTATGAACCAACAACAAGGTGGGTTAAAAATTCCTCAGAATTGCTTGATAACCAAAGGACCCCTTAAATGTGAACTGTTCATGCAACTGTACTAATACTCAACGAAGATATATTTTATGCAAACAAGTTCTTGCATTTGTCATTCACACAATTTCTGGGGGAAAACCTAACTTTACATGATCTTATATTCTAATTGATAATCATCCAACAGAGAGAAGAGGGACAAGGTTTCATCTAATTTGGAAAAATTGGAAGAAGATAAAGTTCTTTATGCAAGAGGAATTTATAAACCCCAAAAATAGGAAAAATTAGAAGAAGATAAAGTTCTCTTTTCAGGCGGTGCCCTCCGCCTATCACTTGAAGCTGAAATTTCTCACTGATCACGGGGTCAGTGTGGCTCGAGGTAACAAAGAATCTGCACGTTCGTTCTACATGGCCGCAGTGGGGGCAAAGTTTTTCCCCTTGACGTGGTAGAGCTTTCGTCTGATAGGAGTCAGCTCAGCTAGAAGCCTGTAGACGAATTGGAGGTCTCCTTCTCTGGGGAAAACAAATCCAAATGGTTTCGAGTGGGCAAATCTCGAACTCCAGACCTAAAGCTGGCCATCATTGGCTGTATTCGTCGAAATGCTGACCTTTTCGCCTGGACACCATCCGATATGCCCGGGATTTCTGAAGACATCATTATGCACAAGCTAAGTGTCCACCTCGGCTCAAGGCCAGTCCAGCAGAAGCGACGTAAGTTTGCTCCTGACAGGCAACAGGCGGTGAAGGAAGAAGTAGACAAGCTCCTCTCGGCTCGGTTCATACAGGAGGTCAGCTATCCAGAGTGGCTGGAATGATGAAAAACCGAGCGGAAAGTGGAGGATCTGCATAGATTTTACAGACCTCAACAATGTCTGCCCAAAAGATCCATTTTCCCTCCCGAGCATCGACACCCTGATCGACGTAACCTCGGGTCAAGAGCTATTGTGCTTCATGGATGCCTTTTCAGGCGACAACCAGATCAGAATATTCCATCGAGATAACGCCAAGATGGCTTTCATGATCGACCAAGGCCTCTACTGTTATCGAGTCATGCCCTTCGGGCTGATGAACACTGGAGCAACGTATAAAAGGCTCGTCAATCGGGTCTTCAAAGAGCAGATAGACCAGAACATGAAGGTTTCGACGACATGCTCGTCAAGTGTCGCAGAGGGAAAGATCATGTCAGCGATCTTGAGGAGGCTTTTGGGGTCCTGCGATCCCACAACATAAGACTCAACCCCTTTAAATGCACCTTCGGCATGTCCTTGGGGAAGTTTCTCGAATTTGTGGTGAGCCAGTGCAGCATAGAGGCAAACCCCAAAAAGATTCACGCCATACTGGATATGGCCCCTCCGAGAAGTGTTAAAGAAGTTCAATGGCTTACGGGCCGACTAGCGGCCATTAGCCGTTTCCTCTCCAAGTCCGGAGAGAAGTCCCTCTCATTCTTCAAGGCCATCCAGGGGTGAAAAGCTTCGAGTGGGGATATTCTCACCAGCAGACTTTCGACCAACTAAAGTGTTTCCTGGTGAACCCCCCTCCTCAGCAAGCCAAACCGGGAGAGTCCCTCTGTAGTACCCCGTATTTTCAAATATTATTTTAAATAATTGAAAATGAATTAAAATGATTTTCTGGAGATTTAATAAATATTTTTTGAAGATTTATCTTTTACACGTGCGAAACACGTGCAAATATTTTTGGTGTAAATAATCAATTTTATATTTTTAGTAAATTCTCCTAATTATAATGGAGTATATTCTAAATTTTGGGAATTTTCTGAAAAAAGAAATTATTTTTATAAATATCTCGAAAGAGAGGGGCTTTTATGTAAAAAGCCGTTTGGATCTTAAATAAATTATGAAAATTCATTTTTACTGATATTTTGGTTTTCCATGGCTATCATTTAATTTTAAATATATCTATATTTGATTTAAAGTCGATTTGGTAAAGATTTAAACAAAAAAGGTGTTTTTGCAAATATGGAATTTATGTAAAATCTTATGCAAATATTTTTCTGGAAAGTAAAAGCCAAATATTTTGATTGGAAAATTTAATAAGTATTATTAGATATTATTTCTGATTTTTCTGGATTTTTATGAATATTTTATGATGTATTTGCAAATATTACAAAAGGGAGGGCTTTTAATCAAAATCGCCACCCTGAGCTGTAAATCTGAATTTTTCTTATTTACTGGGCTGTACTGGATTGCTGGACAACTCAGTGATAAAAATATTTGATTTGTTTTTGATTTAGTTAACTTATTTTAACTAAGAGAGGGTTATATATGTAAAGTTATATTTGGAAGGATTCTTTTGCAAATATGTTTCTAAAACCCTAATCTTTCAATCCCGGCCTGTATAAAAGAGGGTGTGCAGCCGTCATTCGCTGCACAACACAAGTTTTATTATATTTTTATTTTCTTGGTGATTGAAGAGGAGATCTTGGACTCTTTGCAAAAGAGGGGATTCTTCATTTTGCTTCGTGATATTCGCTTGATCTCTCCAACTATGTGAGTGACATTGTTTTGTTTTATTTGCTTTGTGTATGTTGTAGGTGAATGACATAATTGTTCGTGGTTTTGTTGCTTTCTTTGATTTGTGTATGACGTATGAGAATGATACGAATGTTTAGATTGATTTGGATGTTGAATATGTAAGTTGGATGAATGAACGAAAAATTGGATCTTTGATAAGAACCCTAGATATTCGTATGAGAATGATTTTAGGTTTGTTGATAACCTAATATAAATAATTGGTAGGCTAAAATGTTGGATTATTGTTGATTTGGTTGAGTTTGATAGAGGTAATGCATTAATTAAATTAAAGACGAGATTTTTGGATTAATGGTGAGTTGGATAAAAACTACTTGACCATGTTGAGGATAACCTTATTTTGTTTATGAATCAACTATAGAAAATAGTTGAGATTGAGTTGAGGAATTTTGGGAATGATTAATGGTTTAGAGGACCATGTTTTGATGATTTGAGTTATGAGGATTTAAATTAGGGATTTGTGATTTTTGTAAAAGATGTTGTTTGGACTTGGATTTCTCAAATGCTAAGTTTAAATCTAATTATTTTGGTATTAATAAGATTTGAAAAATAAAGGGAAGTTATTTTTTATATGACTGATTTATAAAAACCCTGATTTTTACATATGCACAACCAAAATTAGGCGGACTGCAGGCCGACAGTCAACTATCCGCCTTTTCAGTTGACTGGTACGACACAGCTGCTGTGTCTTTAGCCTTTTGTAACCCGTTCTGGACAGTCGACTTAGACCCTTGTTCAGTCGACTGGTGTACTTAGACTTATTTTGCAAAGTTATTGCAGTATCTTTTCTGGACAGTCGACCTATGACCTCTTAAGTCGACTTATAACACTTAGAATATTTTATTAAAGAATTCTGGAATTTCTCTGCTAAGTCGACTTACGAATTTTATAAGTCAACTTATATTACTTAACTTATTTTCTTAAAAGCATGGAATTTTCCCTCTGGACAGTCGACTTACTTCAGTATTAGTCGACTGGTGCTGATGTGTTCTCATAAGTTTGAATGTTTCCTTCAAATGATTTATTCTTCAAATGTTTTAAGCTCTACCCTGTCTTCTATTTTAACATATGATTTCAAGATGTTAAGTTGAGCAGTTTCAGATGTGAGTTTGGTTGAGATATTTGAGTTGAGTCTCTAAAGGATGTGTGTGACCCTAGCATACCGGTGTTTGAGTTAATTATGTTTGGGTTTGTTGAGGCATTTTAGTTGTTCAGATATTGAATAAAGTCCGGTAGGGTACACCGACTCTAGGAGATTCGTTAAGTAATTAAATAACCCAAAAATGATAAGGACATGCACTAGTGGTGATATGACGAACGGAAACATGGGTTATGCACCTCAGTATGGCTTTCGGTGTGGGATTTAATCTCCGGAATTATCCAAGTATCTTACTTAGGGTGTGGGATGTATCTCCGGAATTATCTCAGGTAAATTACCTGCGATGTGAGATATATCTCCGGAATTATCCAAGTAGTTACTTGCGGTGTGGGATTGATCTCCGGAATTATCGGAGTCGAGGCGACGCACATGGGGTATTCATGTGATGAGGGTCATTGTTTCGGTGTGGGATTTAATCTCCGGAATTATCCAAGTATCCTACTTAGGGTGTGGGATGTATCTCTGGAATTATCTCAGGTAAATTACCTGCGGTGTGGGATATATCTCCGAAATTATCCAAGTAGTTACGTGCGATGTGGGATTGATCTCCGGAATTATCAGGGCAAGGGCTAGTACTCACAGTTTATCTTTATCTCGTAGTAGTCATCGTGTTAGGATTAGTTGCATAGCGGGGAATTGAACCCTATGAAGTGAAGACGTTAAGGGCTTGCACCGGACCTATGTAGAATCGGATGCATAGACTCCGACAAGTACGCATTAGAGAGTCCGCATATAGAAATTGTGTTTTCTTGACTTGGTTTTATGCATGTGGTTTTCCTGTTTTTCTACACCTAACACTTAGTTAAGCTACACTTGATGTTTTCACATTTCTCTGTCATTTCTTATTTCTCATATTCTTGTTTAGTACTTGTTGTTTAAGAATTCATGCTTATTGTTTATTTACGTTGTTTGTTGTCTTATATCACTCACACCATTTATGGCTGACCCCTTTAGTTTTCGGGGTTTGTGATCATCTCTAGCCTCATATGTTACAGGTTGTTGCTTAGAGTTTGGAGGTTGGATGCTTGAGATAGTTTTGGAGACAAACTGATGTAATAGAGATTTGTGTAAAATTTTATTAAAAGAAGTGTTGTAAAAAAAATGTTGTAATTCAAGGTGTTTTGTATTCCGCTGTGTTGGTAAAAGATTATTGTAATAAGAATTTGGAATAAAATTATTTGTGTTTTTGGGCTATGTGTACTGTTATATTGAAGTTGATGCTGGGATTGTGCCACGCATTTTCTAAGTTATTATATTAGAAATTCAGGGCGCTACAGATTGGTATCAGAGCATGCTTCAATGGTAATAATAGACATAGTATGAAAACCAACCTAGGTGTGGACACTAGAGCGTGAGTACCCTGGTGGACATCTGATGTGTGTGATTTGATTGTTTGGTCATGAAGACCTGTAATGAGATTTAGGCTGTTTGTATGCTTAGACTTGAATGAAATCTCTTTATCGCAAGTGTATTGATTATTTTTTGCATAAAGCAAATATTTTCTCACTAGCTATTCTTGACATCTTTTGTTCGCTTTATGTATTTGATATTTATTTATGTAAGGTATTACCCTTTCAACTTATATAATTTCTATTTTACTTATTAATGATGTACTATATGTTTTGCTATCTTACCCACTGTATATAATTTCTGGATTATATGATTTTTGCCAAAGTTAATTTTCATTTATTTATTTATTCCTAGTTATAAAATTTAATTATCTTCCGCTAGATTCTTTTAATTATTTGCTCTCTTGTACATTTTGTGCACCTCAATTTTGTGATCACTCTTGTATCCTATCACTTTTACTGTTTTATATTTGTTTGCTTACTAAATAACTTTTGTGTAATTAACTTATTTTACTTTTGTTCGGTTTCTTTTATTGTCAGCAATTGAATTTATTTTTTTGTTTCCATATCTCCAACCGAGTTTATATTATTTCTATTCATTAGTGCAGACATTAAACTTTTACTAATCGTCTTGTTTTTCTTTTAAAACTGTTTCTTTGACTGTACTATTGATTTTTACTTTTTATTCTTTTGTCCAAGTCATTATTTGGCAACTCTTACTGTAATTCAATAGTATATCCTTTAGCATTTCACAAGCTCATTTTTATTTTGCGACTCTTACCCATTTCTTTCTTGACGTCTTATTTATCTTACTTTCATGTACTTTTTCGTTACTCGTATACTTTGATATTACTTTTACATATTACATTAAAGTTTTGAATTACTACGTGTTAAGTTATTATTGCTACTTCTATTTCCTTTCATTATTGTTTTGCTATACTATAAATTCTGTTTTGCATATTTACTTTCATTTTATTATATATACCTGGATTTTTCGATACTATATTTTCCATTATTTTGTATTGTCTTATTTATTTTGGAGCATTTAAACTTGATTGCAATATTTTACTCATATAAATATGATATGTTTCTGCACATTTAAATCTTTATTATTAATTATGTTTTTGCACCTTATATTCGATACCCTTATTATTACTTATAGTTGACCGCTTTTGTTATAATTTCTTTCCACTATTTAAAAGCTACTTATTAAATTTGTTGCCTCATACTTTTCGAATGTACTATGTGCACCCACTACTTATATTTTACTTAAATTTTATTACCATTACATTCTTGATTTCTACATGTACTTCCTACAAATTTCTATATATGTACCACATATTTCAACATACTTACTATGCCTATCCTTTTACATTTGTTTAATTCCTACATTGTTGTATATTTTATGATATATTTATTATGTAAATTGCTACACTACATATGAATTTTCTCATTCACATTTGTATTTGTGCATAGGCATATATTTCATTCCGTTTCTTCTTACTTTTATAAATTTCTTTCACTACTATTATTTTTTACTATTGTGATTTATAATCCATGCTTCTATTTTAATATTCCATCAGATGACTTTCAACTCCATTTCTTACTCTTGCTACTATTTTTTTTATATACATCACGAATTTCAAAACGTATTTTCGTACTTAAATTAAGCAATCAATATCCAAGTGCGTGTGGAAGGTTGCATCATCTTGTTCACCGTTTTGTTGCAACTGGATGTCGAGATGGCAAACATGCAACTAGACGTCAATGGAGGCAAATTGCAACTGGATATGGGGAGGCAAAATGTGCAACCGAATATCCAGACGGCAACCTGCAACCTGATGTCAGGGAGGCAAACATGCAACTTGATGTCGAGAAGGCAAGTCTACAGTTGGACATCAATGAGGCAAACCCACATTAAAGAATTTCTACTATAATAACCCCACTAGTGTTTTATGTGTATATTACTTATCAATGTCTTATTCGTTTGTACTGGTTCATACCATTTTATGAGATTTTCAAACTTAACCCATTACTGATTTGTTTTACTCAATTTTCTTTAACTATTGTTACTCTATATTTCTTTAAATCCGTTTGATACACTCTCTTATCTTATCTTGCTCACTTGTATTATTCTTGGAATTTGGTTCTTCTGGTTTCTTGGTACAATTTCTGCTCTCCTTCGCATTTCCTCTATTCATAACAATGTTTTAGTTTTCACTTAATTTTCATTAGATTCTCTAAATCTGCATACTACCCAAATTATTTTGTACATCGTTATTTTATTCTTTCTTAATATTGTCCTTTTGGGATTTTTACTTCGTTATGCCCATTTTTTTTCAAGTATTATGTGTTTAGCAAGTTTTTCTGATCGATCAATTCTTACTTTTGACTATTTCTTTTACTTATTGCTAATTGATATTTCAAGAATTTTACTTATATAATGAAACTAATGGTAAAGAAATATTTTCTTTATGACATTTTATTTATACAAATTACACTTTACGTTTCCATGTAATTTGAACTAGTATAGTTGATTTTTACTCATGTTTACAAAATTTTTATGTTTGTGTTAAGATTGGATACATCAACTATGTGTGGTCTAAGCTTTCGTTCTTTTGTAATTACTAATTATTGCTACCGTTTTCCAATTCTTTAACATTTTAGATTTCTCACATACTTCTGTTTCCACGTCCTATTTAATGATTTGACGCTTACTTTTGTGATATTCAATGAACTTCTTTTAAGTCTTCTTGTATATATATATATATTTTTATTTTAAGTATGTGTTCCTGCGTTGTTTGTGTGATTATCAACCTTTTTATATTCGAGTTTTATCTCTTCACTTTTGACTTCTTATTCTAAGGGAATAGTCTTACTATTTTTTTTTTTGCATTTGGGATTTATTGTGCATTTTATTGGATTTCCGATCCTTTGCCATGTCAGTTTTCACCTTTTCTCTTTGAGATATAATTATATATTATTTTTGTTTTTGCTTAGTAATTAAATCCAATTATAAAAATAATGATGGAGTAAGTTTTCGAAACTATCTTATAAGTTTTGTATTTTTGTTTCTTGGCTTAGAGAAGTTCTGAGGACAGAACTTTTCTAAGGGGGGAGTGATGTAGTACCCCGTATTTTCAAATATTATTTTAAATAATTGAAAATGAATTAAAATGATTTTCTGGAGATTTAATAAATAGTTTCGAAAGATTTATCTTTTACACGTGCGAAACACGTGCAAATATTTTTGGTGTAAATAATCAATTTTATATTTTTAGTAAATTCTCCTAATTATAATGGAGTATATTCTAAATTTTAGGATTTTTCTGAATAAAGAAACTATTTTTATAAATATCTCGAAAGAGAGGGGCTTTTATGTAAAAAACCGTTTGGATCTTAAATAAATTATGAAAATTCTTTTTTACTGATATTTTGGTTTTCAATGGCTATCATTTAATTTTAAATATATCTAGATTTGATTTAAAGTCGATTTGGTGAAGATTTAAACAAAAAGGGTGTTTTTGCAAATATGAAATTTATGTAAAATCTTATGCAAATGTTTTTCTGGAAAGTAAAAGCCAAATATTTTGATTGGAAAATTTAATATGTATTATTAGATATTATTTCTGATTTTTCTGGATTTTTATGAATATTTAATGATGTATTTGCAAATATTACAAAAGGGAGGGCTTTTGTGCAAAATCGCCATCCTGAGCTGTAAATCCGAATTTTTTTTATTTATTGGGCTGTACTGGATTGCTGGACAACTCAGTGATAAAAATATTTGATTTGGTTTTGATTTAGTTAACTTATTTTAACTAAGAGAGGGTTATATATGTAAAGTTATATTTGGAAGGATTCTTTTGCAAATATGTTTCTAAAACCCTAATCTTTCAATCCCGGCCTGTATAAAAGAGGGTGTGCAGCCGTCATTCGCTGCACAACACAGGTTTTATTATATTTTTATTTTCTTGGTGATTGAAGAGGAGATCTTGGACTCTTTGCAAAAGAAGGGATTCTTCATTTTGCTTCGTGATATTCGTTTGATCTCTCCAACAATGTGAGTGACATTGTTTTGTTTTATTTGCTTTGTGTATGTTGTAGGTGAATGACATAATTGTTTGTTGTTTTGTTGCTTTCTTTGATTTGTGTATGACGTATGAGAATGATATGAATGTTTAGATTGATTTGGATGTTGAATATGTAAATTGGATGGATGAACGAAAAATTGGATCTTTGATAAGAGCCCTAGAAATTCGTATGAGAATGATTTTAGGTTTGTTGATAACCTAATATAAATTATTGGTAGGCTAAAATTTTGGATTATTGTTGATTTGGTTGAGTTTGATAAAGGTCATGCATTAATTAAATTAAAGACGAGATTTTTGGATTAATGGTGAGTTGGATAAAAACTACTTGACCATGTTGAGGATAACCTTATTTTGTTTATGAATCAACTATAGAAAATAGTTGAGATTGAGTTGAGGAATTTTGGGAATGATTAATGGTTTAGAGGACCATGTTTTGATGATTTGAGTTATGAGGATTTAAATTGGGGATTTGTGATTTTTGTAAAAGATGTTGTTTGGACTTGGATTTCTCAAATGCTAAGTTTAAATCTAATTATTTTGGTATTAATAAGATTTGAAAAATAAAGGGAAATTATTTTTTATATGACTGATTTATAAAAACCCTGATTTTTACATATGTACAACCAAAATTAGGCGGACTGCAGGCCGACTGTCGACTGTCAGCCTTTTCAGTCGACTGGTACGACCCAGCTGCTGTGTCTTTAGCCTTTTGTAACCCGTTCTGGACAGTCGACTTAGACCCTTGTTCAGTCGACTGGTGTACTTAGACTTATTTTGCAAAGTTATTGCAGTATCTTTTCTGGACAGTCGACCTATGACCCCTTAAGTCGACTTATAACACTTAGAATATTTTATTAAAGAATTCTGGAATTTCTCTGTTAAGTCGACTTACGACTTTTATAAGTCAACTTATATTACTTAACTTATTTTCTTAAAATCATGGAATTTTCCCTCTGGACAGTCGACTTACTTCAGTATTAGTCGATTGGTGCTGATGTGTTCTCTTAAGTTTGAATGTTTCCTTCAAATGATTTATTCTTCAAATGTTTTAAGCTGTACCTTGTCTTCTATTTTAACATATGATTTCAAGATGTTAAGTTGAGCAGTTTCAGATGTGAGTTTAGTTGAGATATTTGAGTTGAGTCTCTAGAGGATGTGTGTGACCCTAGCATACTGGTGTTTGAGTTAATTATGTTTGGGTCTGTTGAGGCATTTTAGTTGTTCAGATATTGAATAAAGTCCGGTAGGGTACACCGACTCGAGGAGATTCGTTAAGTAATTAAATAACCCAAAAATGATAAGGACATGCACTAGTGGTGATATGACGAACGGGAACATGGGTTATGCACCTCAGTATGACTTTCGGTGTGGGATTTAATCTCCGGAATTATCCAAGTATCTTACTTAGGGTATGGGATGTATCTCCGGAATTATCTCAGGTAAATTACCTGCGGTGTGGGATATATCTCCGGAATTATCCAAGTAGTTACTTGCGGTGTGGGATTGATCTCCGGAATTATCGGAGTCGAGGCGACGCACATGGGGTATTCATGTGATGAGGGTCATTGTTTCGGTGTGGGATTTAATCTCCGAAATTATCCAAGTATCCTACTTCGGGTGTGGGATGTATCTCCGGAATTATCTCAGGTAAATTACCTGCGGTGTGGGATATTTCTCCGGAATTATCCAAGTAGTTACTTGCGGTGTGGGATTGATCTTCGGAATTATCGGGGCAAGGGCTAGTACTCACAGTTTATCTTTATCTCGTAATAGTCATCGTGTTAGGATTAGTTGCATAGCGGGGGATTGAACCCTATGAAGTGAAGACGTTAAGGGTTTGCACCAGACCTATGTAGAATGGGATGCATAGACTCCGACAAGTACGCATTAGAGAGTCCGCATATAGAAATTGTGTTTTCTTGACTTGGTTTTATGCATGTGGTTTTCCTGTTTTTCTACACCTAACACTTAGTTAAGCTACACTTGATGTTTTCACGTTTCTCTGTCATTTCTTATTTCTCATATTCTTGTTTAGTACCTGTTGTTTAAGAATCCATGCTTATTGTTTATTTACGTTGTTTGTTGTCTTATATCACTCACACCATTTATGGCTGACCCCTTTAGTTTTAGGGGTTAGGGATCATCTCTAGCCTCATATGTTACAGGTTGTTGCTTAGAGTTTGGAGGTTGGATGCTTGAGATTGTTTTGGAGACAAACTGGTGTAATAGAGCTTTGTGTAAAATTTTAGTAAAAGAAGTGTTGTAAAAAGAATGTTGTAATTCAAGGTGTTTTGTATTCCGCTGTGTTGGTAAAAGATTATTGTAATAAGAATTTGGAATAAAATTATTTGTGTTTTTGGGCTATGTGTACTGTTACATTGAAGTTGATGCTGGGATTGCGCCACGTATTTTCTAAGTTATTATATTAGAAATTCGGGGCGCTACACCCTTTTCCTCTATCTGGCTACTTCGGAACACGCGCTCAGCGCCGTGCTAGTTAGGGAGGAAGGCGAGGTTCAAAGGCCCCTCTATTATGTTAGCAAGGTCCTGCACGATGATGAAACTCAATACACAAGGATGGAGAAGGTCGCCTATGCATTGGTGATGGCCGCTCAGAAACTTCGACCATACTTTCAAGCACACTCCGTCCAAGTCCTTACAGATCAGACCCTTACATTAGTACTTAACAAGCCCGAGAACTCCAGTCGCTTAATCAAGTGGTCAATCGATTTGAGACAACATAAAATCAGCTACAAACTCCGGATGACCATCAAAGGCAGGTTCTCACAGAATTCATTACGAAGTGCACCATCCATGAGTCCACCAGAATCCAAGAAGACGAACCAGCATGGGAAGTCTATGTCGACGGATCCTCCTGCGAGGTTAGAAGCAGAGATGGCGTCATACTTAAGGGCCCAGATGATTTCGCCCTTCAGTATTCCCTATGTCTGAATTTTCAGGCCTCCAACAACGAGGCAGAATACAAAGCGATGATCGCCGGGCTCACACTGGCCTGCAAGGTGGGCGCAAGACAAATACGGGCCTTCAACGACTTCCAACTCATGGTCAATCAGATGACTGAGGATTATGAAGCCCGCGATGCTCGGATGGTCCATTACCCGGCGCTCGTGAAACAACTCTTATCGGTCTTCAAATGCGCGGTGGTCGAACACATCCCGAGAGAATAGAACAGTCAAGCTGCTCCTTGTCCAAACTCTCATCGTCATCCTTCGAAGGCTTAAATCACACTGTCTTAGTCGAGGTTCTCCATAAGCCTAGCATTGAAAACCCCGAAGTCTTTTGCCTTAGTCCCGACGTACAGACCGAGACGTGGATGGATCAGTTCTTGGCAGAAAGTGACCTCCCGCCGGACCAGGCCGAAGCCAAGAAGATAAGGATCTGATCAGAGAGGTTCGAATGGATCGAAGAGGTGCTCTTCAAGCGCTCATACACTAAGGTGGATGGGAGACCATATCTCCGATGTCTAAATCCCGAGGAAGCCAAGTACGTACTAGAGGAGCTACACAGTGGAATTAGGAGATGCCATATGGGCAGCAGGTCACTCGTGAGGAAAGTTCTCAACCACGGCTACTAATGGCCGACCATAATACAAGACGCCCAAGATCTTGTGAAAAGGTGTGCTCCCTGCCAGAGATTCTCTTCGATCAAGCACATGCCATAAGCCGTACTCAATTCGTGACTAGTCCGGCCCTCTTTGCCATGTGGGGATGGACTTAGTTGGCCCCTTCCCAAAAACCATGTGCCAAAGACGCTTCCTCATAGTGGCTGTCGACTATTTCACTAAATGAGTCGAAGCAGAGCCCATGGCCAAAATCACCGAACATCAAGCCCAACAATTTTTTTGGAAACACATCGTCTGTCGATTCGGGATCCCGCGCGTGCTTATCACGAAAAATGGAACTCAATTTACCGATTGGAGTTTCCAAAAATTCTGCGAGGACCTCAGGGTCCAGCAGCGCTTCTTGTCGATATCCCACCCCCAATCGAACGACCAATCTAAAAACCCCAACCGCCAAATTCTTGAAGGCCTTAAAAAAACTATTGAACAAATCACCCAAGGGACCGTGGGTCGATGAGTTACTGAGCGTCCTTTGGTTGTATCAAATGACCAAGAGGATCTCGACGGGCGAGTCACCATTCAAACTAACCTATGGGACGGAGGATGTCATTCCACTGGAAATCGGTCTCCTGTTACCCAGGATCATGGGCTTCAGTGAAGAATCAAACTCAAACGATCTCAGGGCCAACCTGGACCTAGTCGATGAGGACCGGGAGAAATCCATCATCAGTAGAAATATCTATCAACAGTGGATTGAGAGTTTCTACAACCTTTGGACCGACATCAAGGTGGTTGACCTAGTACTAAAAAAGTTTGCTATCTCCGACCCCGGCAAGAAGGGAAAACTAGATTCGAAATGTGAAGGTCCGTACAATGTCTCCCAAGTGGTATGCCCTGGCACGTACCAAATCGAAGATTTGGTGGGTAGGATAGTCAAGAAACCCTGGAATGTTGAGCACCTTATCAAGTTTCATGAAGGACAATAGGAACATCTATGGTTGTAACATGCATTACGCCTTTTCCTTTGTAACCAAGCTTGAAATGAAGACAATGAAATTTCTTTTCAAAATACATTAAAATGTCTCAGCTTCACTCTTAACGAGGGATTCCTTAATCTCTCACGTCCTCGCCTCTCGGTGCTGACTCCCAAACGAGGGATTTTTTAATCTCTTAAGTCCTCGGTGCTCGGCGCTCGACACTTACCTCGAGCTGGCTACTGGCTTTCACACTAAGCTAGGCCACTCATTGCTCAAATCTTAACGAGGGATTCCTTAATTTCTCACGTCCTCGCCTCTCAACATCGACTATCAACCAAATGAGGAATTTTTCAATCCGTCAAGTCCTTGCCGCTCGGTGCTCGACACTTACCTCTAGCTGGCTACTGGCTTTCGTAGTAAGCTAGGCCATTCGGTGCTCAACTCTTAACGAGGGATTCCTCAATCTCTTATGTTCTCACCTCTGGGCATCGACTCTTAACCCAAATGAGGGATTTTCAATCCTTCAAATCCTCGTCGCTCGGCGCACGACACTTATCTTGAGCTGGTTACTGGCTTGTGTACTAAGCCAGGCCACTCAGTGCTCAACCCTTAATGAGGGATTCATCAATCTCTTACGTCCTCACCTTTGGGCGTTGACTCTCAACCCAAATAAGGGATTTTTCAATCCCTCAAGTCCTCGGCGCTCGACACTTATCGCGAGCTGGCTACTCACTTTTGCAATAAGTTAGGCCACTCGGAGCTCAACTCTTAACGAGGGCTTCCTCAATCTCACATCCTTCCCTCAGGGCATTGATTCTCAACCCAAATGAGTGATTTTTTAATCCCTCAAGTCCTCGCCGCTCGGTGCTCGATACTTACATCGAGCTGGCTACTGGCTTTTGCACTAAGCTAGGCTACTCGGTGCTCAAATCTTAATGAGGGATTCCTCAATCTCTCACATCATCGCCTCTGGGTGTCAACTCTCAAACCGAACGAGGTATTATACATTCCCTTAAGTCCTCGCCGCTCGGCGCTGGATACTTACCTCGGGATGACTGCCGGCTTTCGCACTAAGCTAGGCCACTCGGTGCTCAACTCTTCACGAGGGATTCCTCAATCTTGGACGTCCTCTCAAGTACTCGGCGTTCGGCGCTGATTGTTCATATTCAACAAAGTAGTAAAGGATGATTGTATTATGACATATAGAAGTGCATCGATACGATCGACTGAGCCGTATGAGAAGGGATATAACATAGTTACAACTAATAAAAATTTGGCCTACACTTCTGCTTGCGGGGCCTTAGGACTGAAGCGAACCAGATCAAGCCCAACCGCGCGTGTTTGCACATCGACAAGCACTTCAGGGTTCGTAGGCGACGCTAAGGTGGACACTCCAGAAATCGAACTCTGAGCATCACCTGGCTTTGGTGGTTGCAATAATCTCAGGGTCAGAAATGGACCCCCATCGGAGGGCCAACCGCTCCCAAAGGAATGGGTCTGGGATCCATCCATTTCGAACATCACCCTCAATCGTTGTATCTCCAATTCCTTCTCTACTATCACCTCACGGAGAAACAACTCTGAAAAGGGGTGTTGAATGGAAGCGAGAGATCTCGACCATCCAGACTCAGTGTTAGCCAGACCTCGGTCGAAAATTGTCTTCTTCAGATGGGCTGATTCTAAAGTCAGTTCTTTCGACCAATTCATGATGTAAGTTAGGGCCACTTCCCGATCCCTAGCCTCTTCGCGTTAGCGCACCAAATTGGCCTCTAGGGACTTCACGTAATCCTTAAGACAATCAAGCTCGGCACAATGATGGTCGGCCATCTGGCACATATGAAAACAAAATCATTCCGAGCCTCGTAGACTTGACCAAAATCACAAGAAACTTCTCAGCAAAAGAAAGGGGGGAACAGGGTTAGCCCAAAAGGTTTCTTTCATTAATTTTGATTAACGATACAAAAAGGGCGGTGGCCAGTTCGCATTCGGCAAATACAAAGAAATATATATGACATAAAATGAAAGAAAGCTACTGCTGAGAGTGGGGCACCTCATCGTTCCCCTCAATTTCAGCTTCGGGTTCGACAGCTAGTTTCTCCTCTTCACCAGGTGGGTAGCCCTCATCCTCCTCCTCGTCGCCTTTGGGGCTCGGCGGAGGCTCGTCAAAGGATACCGGCGAAGCACATGCTCGATCGCCCGATGGTAGACTTTGTTCTGAGATTCGATCACCTTGTCCATCGCGGCGACCCTCACCTCATTGAGATTCTTCTCTACCTCCTCCTCCATCTCCTTCTTCCTATGAGCTTGATGTTCGGCAAGGTCGTTAGCTCTGAATGGAAAGCACGTTCGCGAGCCTTGGCGGCGTCGAGCCACAACTTGAGCTCCTTCATTTCACACATATAACACTGAGTGTTCTCTACTTCGCAGTGGAGCTCCTGAGCATGCAGCCTCTACAACTGGGCTCGTGCCATTGTCACCTGCAAGTGAGGGGCCGACACTTAGGAATTTACAGGAAAATGAAAGGGAAGTTACGAAGTTCGTTACTACTTATTACCATCTCTACCTGAGCCTATCTCATATAGCAGGACTCGGTCGTCTCGGTGGCGAAGCCCTCCCGATCACGAGGCGGGGCAAGGTGCTCCACTGCCTACACCGCTATCGGGCCTTCATTCACTGAATCTGCCACCTTTATCGACCAGATCAGGGGCCCAAGGAAGGAGCCCGGCCTCGCCAACCATCTCCTGCACTAAGGGCTACATGGGCGGGATGCCCTTTGTCGACAACCCAGCAACCTTTAGGTTGTTGGAACTCGGTACAATCCTCATCAGCCTCGGGGTTCCCGGTATTGCAGAAACCTTCGTCGTTTTGGACTTCGGATCTGAAGTCCCTTCCGAACCTCCGTGAGGTAGCCTCTTCCTCTGCTTCGACTGTTGGGAAGCCTTCTTCTCCAACTGGGCCCTCCTCTGCTCGATTGCAGCGTCGTCCATCGATGCAAAAGAAAAATTGAAGTTATGAGAACGAAGAATAAAAATACAAGGAAAAAGAAACAAAAAAAATACAATGATCGGTAGGGCTCAGTCCGATCTGAGAAAGGTGCCTCTCGTGCACGGTTTTCCAGCGGGTGCTCTTGCCCTTGGTGACCCGCCTCACATCTTCCCACTCCTCTTCTGTAAGCTCCTTCATTTTTGGAGGCTTGTGTTTCGGCGTGTAGATAGCCCTTTCGGTCAGAATATCCCATGGGGTCGGACTCTGAATAACGAAATACTTGTTCTTCCACCCCGTAATGGAATCCAGATGGCCATGGACGACTCTATTATGGGAACAAAGGGAAATGAAGTATATACACTCATGCACCGATGACGAGCTCATGCCGAGGTCGGCTCTGAAATAGTTCAACTTCAGCGGTACCCTTCTCTTGTCGCTAAGAAGGATGTAGTTCACCGGATGCATCCATGAATTGTGCCCGACTACATGGGGCTTAGAACCGCCCAGTTCTTCACGAACGGGTGCAAGAGCAGCCTCAACCCTGAGTCGAAGGCATTAACTGGGAACATACAAAACCATGCAGACAAAGTGTCGGGAGGTCAGATGTCTGGGTTAGGCACCATCCATTCATACTCCAAGGGAATGAAATATCTTGCCCTTATTAATGGAAGTTTGGTGCTCGCTACTGAGCTCGACTCTTCATCAATCTTCAGCTTCGGTCGGCTCGAAGAAGAGGGCTGCACTCCATACCAAATTTTGTCTTCCAGATCATCTGGGTACATCCTAATCGAACCTGATTGCGAAAGGTGGGGGACATCTAACCCGTGCTCGGAGGAATTCAGATGGGTCCTCGAACTGTTAGGAAGGGTCCACTTTAAGTTTTTCCTCCGAACAACCTTCAGAGCGAATGGCTCAGTTTTGGCCCCGGTGAAGCCTCATCCTCTTCTGTAACGCCCTTATCTTCGTCCCCATCTTCTTCACGCTCGTCATCCACTTCCCCTCCACCGACCACCTCCACCTCTTTGGCACCTTCCTCTGAGTTGCTTGACTCCACTACGAAGGGTTTGCGAACTTGGAGTGGCGTGGGATTGTATACCTACATATTCTCTTCGAATGCCTCTCAGTTCGAGGAGTCGCTGGTGTGATCAGCTTTGCCCCTGTCCATCATAGAGGCCGAAGAATCGGACTGAGCCCTTGACATAATATTAAATTTACTAACCTATTTTACCGGTGTCGGAGAACACGCCGAAGAAATACCACCGGTGACTGAACAGTATCTAGAGAGAGAGAGAACTCTAGTGCTAGAGAGAGAGCAAAAGGTGAAAAATGAGATTGGGGGGTGGAGGTGTAATACCCCGATTTTTTCTATATATATATATAAAGATTATTTAATTCTACATATGATATGCATGTGTAATATTGTTTCTTAAGCCCAAATGTTCTTCTACAAGATAATTAGTTTGGCCCAATTAATTTTAGCCCATGGATTTAAAGCCCCTTCTATTGTATTTTTATAACCAGCATGTGTGACATCTTTTTCTTCTTTTGGCCGGGTATTTGATATACTATTTGTAGGGTGTAGTTGGTGCATGCACGTGCATTCGCGTACACGTGCATTGGACACAACCCTTGGCCGGATTGTGGAGTGATGGGTGTAGATCATGGGTAGTTACCTTTGAGTTGTGGGTAGTTTTCTCAACTCCCGATCTGATCTCAGCCTTTGATCTCCAACTCCCCAACAAATCTCATCCCTCCATTTCACCTATATTCTAGTATAAATACCCCCTCCTATTCCCTATCTCCTTTACACTAAAATTTCCTAAGATTTCAAGAGAGTATCTGTGAGTTGTGTGGGAGCTTTTCTGTGGAGGCAAGCAACACTGCTGAGGAGCCGGTGTGGGACAAAGGAGCAAGGAGTGCAGTACGGTGTTGAAGGACTTTGCGGGATTTCGTTATTTCTCCATATAAGGTGGGTGTTTCTCAGGACTTCTAATGTAGGAATGATATTGCAATTGTTATGATTGATACTATGTTATAAATAGTGAATGGAATGCGGTAGAAATTGCTTGAACACGCTAGTAATATTGAGACGGGACTGTCGGTACAGTCGACTACCATGTGAGCCAGCCGACTGATACGAGACACTACCTTTCATAATGTACTGATAAAACGTGTGCAATAGACATGATGGTGTGATTATTAAAAGTATATTTTCCTATGACACATATGATGGAGGGAAGGTAAATAAATGAAAAGAACTAATAGTGATGAATATCTGAAGTTGTCGGCGCAGTCGACTGACTTGGTGTTAAGTCGACTGGTGCTTCATTTCTGAATATGACTGTTTGAAAGTCCCCTGAATAAAGATATTCTATTTACGTAGACCCATTATGATGATTCGAGATTTGTACCTTCATTATTGTAAGAAAGTATGGGCAATGCGAATGCATGTTTAGAGTAGTTTTCTCTAAAGGAGCATGTTAATAACTGGGAAAATTATGCCGTGAATGCTACTGAACAAGAAGAAAACTCTGTTTATGAAACATGAATTGATGTATACTGTTAATTGATATCATGATGCAAGTACACGTAAGAACTGTAAATAAATTCCCTAATTGAAATGGATCTGTCCAGTCGACCGAATGCGTGTAGCAAGTCGACTGATCTGGACTTGGAAATTATGCTGTTTGAAATCTCCAGGACAGATGACTGATTAATGAACAGTCGACTGTTATGTGGATAACATTGTGAATATGGAAGGTTGCGGGACAGGCGACTGGTTGAGTGCAACAGTCGACTATCCCGAGCTTTTATGAGGAACCTGTATGTGACTGTATAAGTCGACTGGTATTCTTCCAAGTCGACTGTGCAGAGTGGACTTTTGATAATTTGATTCATGTTATTTACTGTTGGTAATAATGAACTTTATGCTTTTAATCGATGGATTCTGTTTAGGGCTGTATGAATTATGTGAAAGGAATCATAGATGAGAATTGAGAATTAAATGAATAATTATGAAAGGCTAAATCATGATGAGAAAGTCTGTGGGACTCAAAAATGAAATCATGAGCTGATGGCGCTCAATTGGATATTGTGAATTTGAAATTGAACGAAGGAGTAGCTAAGTCTCCCCGGCAGTGAAATGAAATGATATTGAGAAATAGACCAGGTTGGTCAAGTGAAATGAAATGATAAGTCCGGTTGATGGAGAGACTAACTCTAGAGCTTGATTTTTATTCATGATTCTAATGTAACTTTAATACATAGTGTGGAGGTGATGAAGGTGAGAGAAAAACATGAGTATGAGAGCTAGGGTACGGTGCGGGTGTGTGAGCCGCAGAATGCATGCTTGATGCGTCAAGTCATGGCGCGGGCACAACTCAGTAATGATCGGACTCTAGTCACGCTTGTGGGATGTTTTGGTGACTGCAAGAGGAGTGTGTTCAGGGAGGAGGCTGAATTGTCGCAGAATGCATGCTTGACGAGTCAAGACATGGCGCGAAATTCTACTCCAGGGGCCAGGATACATGCTTGTACTCATAGAATCATCTAGAATACTCACTGGAATTACAGAAGTAGAGTAAGTCATGGCGGGGGATTGAACCCTACAAAAATGAAGAACGATTAAGAGGCTTGCCCTCGAACCTATGTAGTATGGGATGCATAGAATTCGAACAAGTGTGCATTAGTGTCATGTGAAAATTAAATAAATTGCATTAAGGATTAAGTGCACAATCACGACACGACATCTCTAAAAGTTCCCCCTTTGATTTTTACATGCTTATTATGAACAAGATTGTTGATTTGTTAAGAAATGAGATTCATTATACTGTTTCTGGCATAGAGAGGATGGCCATGTATAATTATCGTCGGTTGAATAAACTGACATACCCACAGTTTTGTATGCAGGATAAATTACATGTAAAGAGGAATGGATGCATAAAGATCTCATTATGTTGTTGTTCATTTATGTAAATGTTGTATATTTTGCTTCCGCTGTGTAAAATTAAATGTGAGATGTTGTAACTCTGATGTAAAAAGAAAAGTTTGAATTTCCTTGTAAAATTGTACTCGAGAAAAGCGAAAAGATCCTGAAGAACATCTCGAACTCAGCAATTTTGGGGTTCGGGGCGTTACAGAGTGGTATCAGAGCCACGCTTTCCTATGCTTTCACACTTGTACAAATTTATAAGGAACGACACCCTAGATGTGGACATTAGAGTGTGTGTTTGAGTCTAGAGATTTAAATGTAAGTGACTTACATTTGTGTTGCTCTATGATTTATGCTTTCTCCTCTCTATTCTAAGATGGCTGATCACTTCGACCCTGCTGGAGGCGACGACTGGCATATTATTGAGGAAGAGTACCATCCTGGACAGGATGATTCTGAGGATGAGTATCACCCTGGGCAAGCTGATTCAGATGATGAGGAGTACCCTGAATCTCGAGAGATCACCCCACCGCCGAACTCACCTGACGATTCTTCTTCTTCCGATGAAGAAAAGGGACCAGCTCCGAGTAGCGCTGTGGCTTCTCTGCAGAGGCAAGTGGATACCCTGAAGTATAGAGTTGGTATTTTGGAGGCTCAGATGGAGAAGCGGAATGCTGACTATTCTGTTCTTAGCCATCGGATTTGGGAACTTGAGAAGAAAAAGAACCTAACTGATGTGCTGAAAGATGAGGTGGATGAACTGCGGGATGAACTTCGAGCAGCGAAGAGGACCCGTAGAGATTAGATTGTCCTAGTTTCTATTTTCTTCTATTCTGATGTTAAGAAATGTTTTAATTCGAATGTATAAACTTTGAAATTCAATGAAATGAAAGTTGGTTTAATTTCTTGTCTTATACTTCGAATTTAATGGATCTTTTGCATCAGAATATGGCGATAAGGGGAGCCAGGAATGGTGAAGGTTTGGACCTGGAGGCCGAGTTTGCAAGGGTTTACCAGACGCTGAATGCAGTGGCTGCAAACCAAGGAAGGGGGCCGGTGAATCCAGTACCGGAGGCAATTAAGCTAGTGGAATCGTTCAAGAGAATGAAACCACCAGTGTTCGAGGGGAAGTCCGACCCGGATGCGGCCGATAACTGGATTCGGCAAGTGGAGACAATCTTTGAGGTGTTGGAGACACCGGAGGGCAGCAAGGTCAAGTTGGCGACTTTGCAGTTGGAGAAGGATGCGGCTGTTTGGTGGCAGTCGATGAAGAGGACTATGGGCGGCTTGTTGCTTGGCTGGGAGGAATTTCTGGAAGAATTCCGCAGCCATTATTTCCCCTCCGACGTCCAGGAGAAAAAGGCCATGGAGTTTCTGTCACTTCAGCAAGGCAGCATGTCAGTAAGGGAGTATGAGACTAAGTTTACTCAGCTCTCCAGATACGCTCCAGAACTGGTGATGGATGAGGCGAAGAAGGCTCGCAAGTTCGAGCATGGTCTGAGGCCGAGCTTGAGGTCTCGTATGATACCTCTTGGTATCAGGAGATTCGATAAGCTGGTGAAGAGGGCGGCAGCAACGGAGACGGATATGGAGCAGTTCCATGTTGCTCAGCACCAGAAGAGCAACTGGCAGTCCGGGAAGAGGCCCGCGCCACCGGGGAGTTTCAAGGGGCAACCATCTGCACAGAAGTTCAAACCGACAGGGGCGAACGCCGTCAGTGTAGCTGGAAGACCTGGGAACGATGTAGGGAGACCTTCTGCAGTCACTTGCTTTAACTGTGGGGAAGTGGGACATTACCAATCTCGATGTCTCAAACCACGGGCTGGCAATCACAATGTGCCAATACAGCAGACTGGGAAGAGGCCGTACCAGTCAGGACGAGTATTTGCTTTGACAGAAGCTGATGCTGAGAAGGCGGATCAAGTCATCTCTGGTACGAGAGCTGATGTTTAGTGTGGTTTTTGTCATTTCTTCTTCCCGTTCATAGTGTGAAACTGTTATGTAATGATGTATGTTATGTAACAGGAGAACTCTATATTAATGGAAAGGAAGCTGTGGTGTTGTTTGATACTGGATCCTCTCATACTTTTGTGTCTCCAAGGTTTGCTAAAGTGTTGGGAGTTGAACCAAAGATTTTTCCAGGCAAGATCTTAGCAGTAGCTACTCCATCAGGGAAAACTTTGACCACTGATCGGTATTATGCTGATTGCGAGATAGTGATTGGGGATCGAATCTTTGGCATTGATCTGATCGAGCTGACTATCTTGGGAGTCGATGTTATCATTGGCATTGATTGGATGTCGGTGTACAGTGCAAGCATCAAGTGTAAGACCAAGACGGTGACAGTGAAGGCTCCAGGTGGACCTGAAGTCACTTTCCAAGGGAAGTTGAAGTGTTCTAAGTTGGTGGCAACTATCCGCAAGGAAGAGACTCCTGTGGAATTGCAAGGGATTCCTGTGGTTCGGGACTATCCGACTGTGTTCTTGGAAGATTATCCTGGGTTACCTCCGCACCGTGATGTAGAGTTCAGCATCACTGTTCAACCGGGAAGTGCACCCATTTCTAAGGCACCGTATAGGATGGCTCCAGTGGAACAGGATGAAGTGAAACGGCAGATTGAGGAACTATTGGAAAAAGGCTTTATTCAACCTAGTGCGTCACCTTGGGGAGCACCAGTGCTTCTGGTAAAGAAGAAGGATGGATCGATGATGATGTGTATCGATTACCGGGAGCTGAATAAGGTCACTGTTCAGAATAAGTATCCGATTCCTCAAATTGATGACTTGTTCGATCGTCTACAAGGAGCAGCTGTATTCTCCAAAATAGATCTTCGATCAGGATATCACCAAGTGCGAGTGAAAGCTGAAGATGTGCACAAAACTGCATTTAGAACTCGGCATGGGCATTACGAATTCTTAGTTATGCCATTCGGAGTGACGAATGCACCCGCAATCTTCATGGACTTGATGAACAGGGTTCTGAGGCCGTTTATTGATTCTTTCGTAGTGGTGTTTATCGACGATATTCTTGTGTACTCCAAGTCTGAGGCGGAGCACACCGAGCATCTGGCAGCAGTTTTGCAGAAGTTGGAAGAGCAGAGGTTGTATGCCAAGTTATCCAAGTGTGATTTCTGGAAATCTGAAGTGGCATTCCTAGGTCACATCCTTTCTAAGGAGGGAGTGGCAACTGACCCTCAGAAGATAGAGGCAGTGAGAGATTGGGCTAGGCCTACTACAGTGAAGGAAGTCAGAAGTTTCCTTGGGATGACTGGATACTACAGGAGATTCATTCAAAGTTATGCTCAGATAGCTGTGCCGCTTACTGAACTGACCAAGAAGAGTGTGAGCTTCAAGTGGACCGAGCAATGTGAGGCGAGTTTTCAGGAGTTGAAAGATAGACTGACGACTGCACCTATTTTGGCTTTGCCTAGAGCAGGGGTTGAGTACGATGTCTATAGCGATGCTTCACATCGGGAGCTTGGTTGTGTCCTAATGCAAGAGGGTAAAGTAATCGCTTATGGGTCTAGGCAACTACGAGCGCATGAGAAGAATTATCCAACTCATGATCTAGAGCTGGCTGCGATTATCTTTGCTTTGAAGCAATGGAGGCACTACGTGTATGGTGAGAAGTTGAACATGTACACGGATCATAAAAGCTTGAAGTACATATACCAGCAGAGGGATCTCAATCTGAGGCAGCGGAGATGGTTGGAAGTGCTCGAGGATATGCGACCTGAGATCAAGTATCATCCTAGAAAGGCTAATGTTGTTGCTGATGCACTTAGTCGCAAGAGCAGTTTGGCCAGTTTGATTACGACTCAGAGGCATCTGATTGAGGAGTTGGATCGAGCAGGTATTGAAGTTGTCTTGCAAGGATTGGGAGCATCTTTATCTCAGTTGAAGCTTCAGCCTACCTTGAATGCAAGGATCATTGCAAGTCAGGAAGTTGATGCTGATATCTTGGAGACGAAGGAGCAGGTTGGTGCTGGCAGGTTGCCTGGATTTCAGACCAGGGATGGAGTGCTGTGGTTCGGAGATAGGCTGTGTGTTCTAGATCAGGCAGACCTGAAAGAGAGTATTCTTCAGGAGGCACATGCTACTCTTTTGTCAGTACATCCTGGGAGTACTAAGATGTATAAAGACATAAAACAGCATTTCTGGTGGTCAGGTTGAAGCGGGATGTGGCCGAATTTGTCGCGAGGTGTGAGGTTTGTCAGCAAGTCAAAGCCGAAAATCAGAGACCCGGAGGTCTATTACAGCCGTTACCTATTCCAGAATGGAAGTGGGATAACATCAGTATGGATTTCATCACGGGATTGCCTAAGAGTTCTAAAGGCAATGATGCTATTTGGGTTATAGTCGATCGACTTACCAAGTCCGCTCACTTTTTGGCAATGAAACTCACGGCTTCGATGGACAAGTTGGCTGAGTTGTACGTTGGTAAGATTGTCCGACTTCATGGCGTTCCTGCGACTATTGTGTCTGATCGAGATGCGCGGTTTACTTCGCATTTCTGGAGGAGTCTTCAGGCAGCTTTGGGTACCAAGACAGATTTCAGCACTGCTTTTCATCCACAGACCGATGGGCAGACCGAGAGAGTCAACCGTATTCTTGAGGATATGCTTCGGTGTTGTATACTAGACTTTGGAGGCAGTTGGGAAAGGCATTTACCTTTGGTGGAATTTGCCTATAACAACAGTTTTCAGGCTAGCATCGGGATGGCGCCGTATGAAGCTTTGTATGGCAGGAAGTGCAGGACTCCTGTGTGTTGGTATGAGGTTGGGGAGCGTCAGTTGTTTGGTCCTGAGCTTGTACAGCTGACTTCTGAGAAGATTGATCTGATCAGGAAGAGGTTGGTGGAAGCTCAGAGCAGGCAGAAAAGCTATGCAGACAACCGGAGAAGGGACCTTGAGTTTGAGGTTGGTGACTTCGTCTTTTTGAAGGTATCACCCAGTAAAGGTGTGGTTCGGTTTGGCAAAGGCGGGAAGTTAGCCCCGAGATTTATAGGCCCATATAAGATATTGAAAAGGATCGGGAAAACTGCTTACCGGCTTGAATTACCAGAAGAGTTGTCTCAGGTGCACAATGTCTTTCATGTGTCTATGTTGAGAGGTTATATTCCAGACCCGAGTCATCATTTGCCTGAAGTGCCAGAGGGTTTGCAGTTAGACCTGAATTACATCGAGACTCCTGTTGAGATTGTTGATTGTCGAGAGAAAGTCTTGAGGAATAAGACGATACCGATGGTCAAAGTAGTCTAGAGAAACCACTTGGTTGAAGAGGCTACTTGGGAATCCGAGGAGAAGATGTTGAAAGACTATCCTGAGCTTTTTGCTTGATTGTCTTGTTGATTGTATTTTGTATTTTGTATCTTTATATCTTTGCATCTCTTGTTGTTGTGTTTTCTGTTTCTCGCTCTTGGTTGTAGTTCCGGGGACGGAACTATTCTAAGGAGGGAGTGATGTAATACCCCAATTTTTTCTATATATATATATAAAGATTATTTAATTCTACATATGATATGCATGTGTAATATTGTTTCTTAAGCCCAAATGTTCTTCTACAAGATAATTAGTTTGGCCCAATTAATTTTAGCCCATGGATTTAAAGCCCCTTCTATTGTATTTTTATAACCAGCATGTGTGACATCTTTTTCTTCTTTTGGCCGGGTATTTGATATACTATTTGTAGGGTGTAGTTGGTGCATGCACGTGCATTCGCGTACACGTGCATTGGACACAACCCTTGGCCGGATTGTGGAGTGATGGGTGTAGATCATGGGTAGTTACCTTTGAGTTGTGGATAGTTTTCTCAACTCCCGATCTGATCTCAGCCTTTGATCTCCAACTCCCCAACAAATCTCATCCCTCCATTTCACCTATATTCTAGTATAAATACCCCCTCCTATTCCCTATCTCCTTTACACTAAAATTTCCTAAGATTTCAAGAGAGTATCTGTGAGTTGTGTGGGAGCTTTTCTGTGGAGGCAAGCAACACTGCTGAGGAGCCGGTGTGGGACAAAGGAGCAAGGAGTGCAGTACGGTGTTGAAGGACTTTGCGGGATTTCGTTATTTCTCCATATAAGGTGGGTGTTTCTCAGGACTTCTAATGTAGGAATGATATTGCAATTGTTATGATTGATACTATGTTATAAATAGTGAATGGAATGCGGTAGAAATTGCTTGAACACGCTAGTAATATTGAGACGGGACTGTCGGTACAGTCGACTACCATGTGAGCCAGCCGACTGATACGAGACACTACCTTTCATAATGTACTGATAAAACGTGTGCAATAGACATGATGGTGTGATTATTAAAAGTATATTTTCCTATGACACATATGATGGAGGGAAGGTAAATAAATGAAAAGAACTAATAGTGATGAATATCTGAAGTTGTCGGCGCAGTCGACTGACTTGGTGTTAAGTCGACTGGTGCTTCATTTCTGAATATGACTGTTTGAAAGTCCCCTGAATAAAGATATTCTATTTACGTAGACCCATTATGATGATTCGAGATTTGTACCTTCATTATTGCAAGAAAGTATGGGCAATGCGAATGCATGTTTAGAGTAGTTTTCTCTAAAGGAGCATGTTAATAACTGGGAAAATTATGCCGTGAATGCTACTGAACAAGAAGAAAACTCTGTTTATGAAACATGAATTGATGTATACTGTTAATTGATATCATGATGCAAGTACACGTAAGAACTGTAAATAAATTCCCTAATTGAAATGGATCTGTCCAGTCGACCGAATGCGTGTAGCAAGTCGACTGATCTGGACTTGGAAATTATGCTGTTTGAAATCTCCAGGACAGATGACTGATTAATGAACAGTCGACTGTTATGTGGATAACATTGTGAATATGGAAGGTTGCGGGACAGGCGACTGGTTGAGTGCAACAGTCGACTATCCCGAGCTTTTATGAGGAACCTGTATGTGACTGTATAAGTCGACTGGTATTCTTCCAAGTCGACTGTGCAGAGTGGACTTTTGATAATTTGATTCATGTTATTTACTGTTGGTAATAATGAACTTTATGCTTTTAATCGATGGATTCTGTTTAGGGCTGTATGAATTATGTGAAAGGAATCATAGATGAGAATTGAGAATTAAATGAATAATTATGAAAGGCTAAATCATGATGAGAAAGTCTGTGGGACTCAAAAATGAAATCATGAGCTGATGGCGCTCAATTGGATATTGTGAATTTGAAATTGAACGAAGGAGTAGCTAAGTCTCCCCGGCAGTGAAATGAAATGATATTGAGAAATAGACCAGGTTGGTCAAGTGAAATGAAATGATAAGTCCGGTTGATGGAGAGGCTAACTCTAGAGCTTGATTTTTATTCATGATTCTAATGTAACTTTAATACATAGTGTGGAGGTGATGAAGGTGAGAGAAAAACATGAGTATGAGAGCTAGGATACGGTGCGGGTGTGTGAGCCGCAGAATGCATGCTTGATGCGTCAAGTCATGGCGCGGGCACAACTCAGTAATGATCGGACTCTAGTCACGCTTGTGGGATGTTTTGGTGACTGCAAGAGGAGTGTGTTCAGGGAGGAGGCTGAATTGTCGCAGAATGCATGCTTGACGAGTCAAGACATGGCGCGAAATTCTACTCCAGGGGCCAGGATACATGCTTGTACTCATAGAATCATCTAGAATACTCACTGGAATTACAGAAGTAGAGTAAGTCATGGCGGGGGATTGAACCCTACAAAAATGAAGAACGATTAAGAGGCTTGCCCTCGAACCTATGTAGTATGGGATGCATAGAATTCGAACAAGTGTGCATTAGTGTCATGTGAAAATTAAATAAATTGCATTAAGGATTAAGTGCACAATCACGACACGACATCTCTAAAAGTTCCCCCTTTGATTTTTACATGCTTATTATGAACAAGATTGTTGATTTGTTAAGAAATGAGATTCATTATACTGTTTCTGGCATAGAGAGGATGGCCATGTATAATTATCGTCGGTTGAATAAACTGACATACCCACAGTTTTGTATGCAGGATAAATTACATGTAAAGAGGAATGGATGCATAAAGATCTCATTATGTTGTTGTTCATTTATGTAAATGTTGTATATTTTGCTTCCGCTGTGTAAAATTAAATGTGAGATGTTGTAACTCTGATGTAAAAAGAAAAGTTTGAATTTCCTTGTAAAATTGTACTCGAGAAAAGCGAAAAGATCCTGAAGAACATCTCGAACTCAGCAATTTTGGGGTTCGGGGCGTTACAGGAGGCATATATAGGCAAGGGGGAAAATCGCCTCAAAACCTGCAAATCAATCTCAACCTTCTGATCTTAATCCATCGGTGGATGAGAATTTAATGCCTCATTTTCCGTAAATTATGATGTCATGTGCTCACGTGCGGTTCACGTTCCACACAAGCCTACCGCGCTCGACGCTCAGCATTAACTTCAAGCTAGATACTGGCTTCCACACATGCCTACCAATCTCGATGCTCGGCATTAACTTCGAGCTGGCTACTGGCTTCCTCATAAAGTCTGCCACGCTCGATACTCGGCATTAACTTCTAGCTGGCTACTAACCTCCCAAGTCTACCATGCACGACGCTCGGCATTAAGTTCGAGCTCTTCCTCACAAGCCTACCACGCTCGATGCTCGGCATTAACTTTGAGCTGGCTATTGGCTTCCTCACAAAGTCTGCCACACTCGACACTCGGCATTAACTTCGAGCAGGCTACTGGCTTCCTCACAATGTCCGCTATGCTCGACGCTCGGCATTAACCTCTAACTGGCTACTGACCTCCCCAGTCTACCATGCTAGACACACGGCATTAACTTCGAGCTGGCTACTGGACTCCTCAGAAATTCTGCCACGCTCGATGCTCGACATTAACTTCGAACTGGCTAATGGCTTCTTCACAAGCCTACCATGCTCGATGCCCTGCATTAATTTCGAGCTGGCTACTAGCTTCCTCACAAGCCTACCATGCTCAATGCTTGACATTAAATTCGAGCTGGCTACTGGCTTACTCACAAGCCGACCATGCTCGATGCTCAGCATTAACTTTAAGCTGACTACTGGCTTCCACACAATGTCCGCCACGCTCGACGCACGACATTAACTTCGAGCTGGCTACTGGCTTCCTCACAAAGTTTGCCATACTCAATGCTCGACATTAAATTCGAGTTGGCTACTGGCTTCCTCACAAGCCGACCATGCTCGATGCTCAGCATTAACTTTAAGCTGACTACTGGCTTCCACACAATGTCCGCCACGCTCGACGCACGATATTAACTTCGAGCTGGCTACTGGCTTCCTCACAAAGTTTGACATACTCAATGCTCGACATTAAATTCGAGTTGGCTACTGGCTTCCTCACAAGCCTACCACGCTCGACACTCAGCATTGACTTCGAGCTGGCTACTGGATTCCTCACAAGCCTACCATGCTCGACGCTCGGCATTATCTTCGAGATGGCTACTGACTTCCTCACAAGTCCACCACGCTCGACGCTCGACATTAACTTTGAGCTGGCCACTGGCCTCCTCCGTCTGCCACGCTCAGCGCTCGACATTAACATCGAGATGGCTACTAGCTTCCTTACAAGCCTGCCACGCTCGATGCTCGGCATTAACATCGAGTTGGCTACTGGCTTTCTCACAAGCCTGCAACGCTCGATGCTTGGCATTAACTTCGAGTTAGCTACTGGCTTCCTCACAAGCCTACCACACTCGACGCTCGGCATTAACTTCGAGCTGGCTACTGGCTTCCTCAAAAACCTATCATGCTCGATTCTCGGCACCAATCTCGAGCTAGCAACTGGCTTTCTCACAAGCCTATCACGCTCGATGCTCCGCAGGAACTTCAACCTAGCAATTGAATTTCTCACAATCATGCTCGACGCTCAGCCCGAACCTCAAACTAACAACTGGCTTTCTTATAAGTCTATCACGCTCGACGCTCGACACTCGACATTAACTTTGAGTTGACTACTGGCTTTCTCAGCCACTTGAACACTCGCCGCTCAACACTCGACATTAACTTCGAGTTGGCTACTGACTTCCTCACAAGCCTGCCACGCTCGATGCTCGGCATTAACATCGAATTGGCTACTGGCTTTCTCACAAGCCTGCAACGCTCGATGCTTGGCATTAACTTCGAGTTAGCTATTGTCTTCCTCACAAGCCTACCACGCTCGACACTCGGCATTAACTTCGAGCTGGCACTGGCTTCCTCACAAACCTATCACAAACTTATCACGCTCGATGCTCGGCACCAACCTCGAGCTAGCAACTTGCTTTTTCATAAGCCTATCATGCTCGACGCTCGGCAGGAGCTTCAACCTTGCAATTGGCTTTCTCACAATCATGCTCGACGCTCAGCCCGAACCTCAAGCTAACAACTGGCTTTCTCAGAAGTCCATAACGCTCGACGCTCGCCAATAACTTTGAGTTGACTACTGGCTTTCTCAGCCACTCGAACGCTCGACGCTCGCCGCTCGACATTAACTTCGAGCTGGCTACTGGCTTTCTCAGCCTATCACGCTTGGCTCTCGACGCTCGGAGGCGGAGCTCGGTCGTCACGGAGCTCGGTCCTGACGTCATGTCCCTCTTCGGGGATCTTCCATCCTATCCCCGTGCACATTGTCTACTGATCTTCTCACAAGGATGGACTACTCCTCGATGGCTAGTACATACAACACTCCAAGAGTGGGGGGCCTATGATGTAGGTAATTATTCCGGTTAAATCTGAATCGTCTGATCCCCTCAAGATCCGTGCACTCCTCCAAATTATGCTTGATTGCCCCTATGAGCTGATGGGATTTTATTTGCAAGTGTAAAAAATTGCAACAAGTGGTATAGATAAGTGAAAAGAGTGTCGAACTAACAAGGACTAATTATTTTATTAAGTACTGAAATAACTAGATTAACTACTATTTAGAGAATCGAAATAGAATAAAGAAAGCAACAAAATTTAATTAATCTAAAGAACTAACTAAACTAATTAAAAAGTGCGAGATCTAAAATTTTTTGTTCATTAATTGCAAAAACTAGTTCTAGGGCTTTTGATTTCACCTAGTTTATCCCACACAATTCATAATTTCATGTAATAACAAATTTTACTTTTCCAAGTTGTACACCAAAATCCCTAATTATTCAATGTTTTCTCTCGAACAATATCTAAAATATCTCCAACTAACAGTTTGTCATATCTCTATGCAAATTTAATTAATTGAAGACTCATTAAGTTCTATGGATTTCTTTATAGTCACATCAATCGCGGTAAATCATCACTAATTTTGCTCAATAAATGGTGTTTAATTCTATAGTTCTAAATCACAAATTATCTCTTCGTCTCTCCATGATCCAATAAATCATACAAAAATTGGCCAAACAATTGTAAGCATTAAGAACAAAAATTAAACACGGAGTCATGGAAAAATAGACAAATAGAAAAACATGAAATTAGATTTGTGTTCTCAAAACTAGGCTACACGAAGTCCTAAAATAAAAAATTTAGTTCATAATAAATTTGCAGCTGACAAACATAGTATTTGACTGCATAATGAAAAGGAGAAGAGAAGAAAGAACTAGGTCAACTATCCACTTGTTGTTTTCTGTGCGCAGACTGTAATAAAATTGATTTTCCCGGAGCTACAGAATTCTGTTTGTGATAAGTGAGTACTCTTTTCGAAGAAGACTCGACGAACAAAAACTTTCATTTAGATCAAAATTTTAGATTCATCCATCTTCATATCCAGAATAGCCGTACAAGTTCTTGGTGCTATTCTTGCTGCTTTTTTGCCTTACTATATTCTCCAACTCCAAGCTCCATAACTTTGTGTATTTGAGTCCATATTCATAACATCCATCTCATTTATTCGAAAACAAACAAATAAATAAAATTGAGTAGAAATAAGATGAAATTCAAATAAATAAATGCGAACTCACAATTTTTATACGTAAAATGAGTAATAAAAGCAGGTTTGAATTACACTCATCAAATAGCCCCAAACTTAAGATTTTGCTTGTCCTTTCGCAAAAAGATAAAACCATGAATGAAAGAGTAGTAATCATAAGTAGTCTCAACTCATCTCACCAAGAGATCTTATCATGCAAACATCAAAATTTCAGCTTAAAACATAAACAATAGCAAATAAAGTAAAACTAAGCATACTCATTTTCTCCAGTGCAATTATTTATTCATAATTCCTAACCTAATCATATTTGTCATGCAATTAATGTAATTATATCATGTAACAACTTTATTTGTGATTACCCCTTCTCACTACTGCAAACCGAGTAGCAAACTATATATATATATATATATATATATATATATATATATATATATATATATATATATATATATATAGGGTAAAAGGGGAGCAACTTGCTCATTTAGTAAATGAGCAATTGATTATGTGGCATGCATGTTATACATTGGATACATTGGACCACTAACCCTTTTAAGACTTATCCTATATATATATATATATATATAGGGTAAAAGGGGAGCAACTTGCTCATTTAGTAAATGAGCAATTGATTATGTGGCATGCATGTTATACATTGGATACATTGGACCACTAACCCTTTTAAGACTTATCCAACCACATGTATGCCACATCATCAATTGCTCATTTACTAAATGAGCAAGTTGCTCATATCCCTTTTACCCATATATATATATATATATATACATCATCAATTGCTTATTTACTAAATGAGCAAGTTGCTCATACCCCTTTTTCCCATATATATATATATATATATATATATATATATATATATGGGTAAAAGGGGTATGAGCAACTTGCTCATTTAGTAAATGAGCAATTGATTATGTGGCATGCATGTGATACATTGGACAACTAACCCTTTTAAAGATTTTCCAATCACATGTATGCCACATCATCAATTGCTTATTTACTAAATGAGCAAGTTGCTCATACCCCTTTTTCCCTATATATATATATATATATATATATATATATATATTGAATCTCTCTCTAAGTTGTCACTTTTCTTTTGACACTAATACAAACATTTGTGATGAATTCACCCGGTTACTCAACAAGTCACAAATTTATAGTGCTTTTGCATACTCATATTTCAAGTTGCCGTTTGATGTAAAGCTAAACATTGGTGATGAATACCCCTAGTTACTAAGCAACTCAAAATATTGGATTAGATAGAACCTTATTCATTCAATTATTTGATCATTATCACTCTATTTACTTAAACTTTGTTTAGGACTAGAACAAAGGGGATAATCACATGAAAAAATATCACTTTTTTTGTTTTATGTATAATCACACGACTCTCACAATTTTGTAAGGAATTTTGAACTTCAATAATCCTAAAGTAAATAAGTATGCTTGATCTTGCTTTATAAAATTTTTTTTATCCTAAAAAATTTATTTCAATGCTTTAGCACAATAAAAAACTCAAAAGTGTAATAAACATAATTGCAATGCTTTTGTTTTATTTTTTGTTTTTTTTCCAAATATATATAAAATATATAAAACTTTTGTACCCATTCCCCCAAACTTGAATATCACATTGTCCTCAATGAGTAAAAAGAATGAAAAACAAAAATAATGAGAAAAGTTCAGAATTACTACCTTGATTCATGTTAAAATTCTGGTTGAGTGACATTCATTGTTTCAGTCATATTTGGAGCTGTAGATGTCCAAATTGCTTGATTATTTTTGTTCTCGAAAGCTAAGACAATTTTCTTTGATTGGTATTTTATACAATTTTCCAGATTCAGACCGTATCCTGCTAAAAAAAGGCCATCAATGTCGGTCCAGAAAACAACTCCGCCCGGCGACTTCCAAACTCATGCAATCCTTCAAAAATAAAATCAAAAATTAAAATTAAAATAAACAAAAAGAAAAAAAATTCTAAATGCAGTAAAAAGAAAACATGGGTTGCCTCCCAAGACACGTAAGTTTTAAGCCTTCAGCCAGACATGGTAGCCGAGATGGTTATGTAACGTAAAGATCCAACAACATAAGAACATCTTTTCTAATACTTCTCTTCAGGTGTGGATTATGTTCAACCTAGAGTTTGATTCTTTTCTTTCTTGAAGATAGCGTCTTTGATATCTCTACCTCTTTGAATTCCAGCTGGGAAAATGGATGAATAGATGGTGCAGCATCCAAATACATAACATATTCAAAAATATTTTCTTTCTCAGATTCAAGAGTTGCTAAATTCGTTAGACATACTTCGATTGGTAACTTTCCAACTTCAGCCTTATGTTTCTCGCCCACAATTAAATTATTTTCACTTGCTTGAAAACATGACTGTTCTTCGGTAGGAAACTTCATGGATTTAAAGACTTCAAACATTACTTGCTCATCCTCAACCCTCAGAATAAGTTTTCTTTGTTGGATATCAATCAAAACTCTCCGTGTTGCTAGAAAAGGTCACCCCAAATTAACGGAATTTGTTCATCTTCCTCCATATCAAGAACTATGAAATCAGCTAGGAATATGAACTTGTATACCTTTACCAAAACATCATCAATTATTCATCTTGGGTATTTGATAGATCTGTCCACCAATTGTAAAGAAATTGTAGTGGGCTTTGCTTCTCCAATACCTAATTTTCTGAAAATCGAAAAAGGCATAAGATTAATACTTGCTCCTAAATCACATAAAGCATTATCAAAAGAAGAATTTCCAATAGTGCAAGGTATCGTAAAACTCCCTGGTTCTTTGAACTTAGGAGGCAGTTTCTTTTGTAATATTGCACTACACTCTTCAGTTAACATCACTATTTCATGCTCTTCCAACTTCCACTTATTTGTTAAAATTTTCTTTAAAAATTTATCATATTTACGCATATGTTCTAAAGCTTCAATAAGAGGAATATTAATATGCAATTTCTTAAAAATACTTAAAAATTTAGAGAATTGATTTTCTAGATTATTCTTTTCTTTGCAGAAAAGGAATAGGTGGATAAGGAGATTTAGGATAAGTTTCAGAATTAAACTCCCTGAAACCGTGGTGTTTGAAGTTCCTTTCCTTTTCTGAGAATTCTCAATTTGGTGGTTGACCACCTGCTGCGTTTGTTCCTCCAAAATTGGCTCGAATTCATCATGTTTCTCAACCACATTTGTTCTGCAGTTTGTGCTTGTGGCTGCTCAATTGTTTTCCCACATCTTAGTGTTATTGCTTTGACATGCTCTTTAGGATTAGTCACTGTATTACTGGGTAAGGTTCCCGCTGTTTTCTCTGTAATAATATTTGAAATCTGACCAATCTGAGCCTCAAGATTGTGAATTGAAGCCGTATTATTTTGTATTGCCAAATCTGTCTTCTGCATATATTGCATAAACATCTCTTCAAGTGTCGGCTTCTTTTCTTGATGCTGAAAATTCTGAGGTGGTCTAATTGCTCCTTGGTTATTGTTCCATAAAAAATTGGGGTGGTTTCTCCATCCTGGATTATACGTGTTCGAATAAGGATTGTTTTGATGTTGGAAATTGGACACGTAATTTGTTTGATTGAAATTTAATTAAGCAAAAGGATTTCCCACTTGGCAATCAATACTTGGGTGATTTCCTGCACAATGATCACAAATAATATTAGTTTGAATAGAATTTAACATTCATATTACCTAATTGTTTAGATAAAATATCAATTTGTGCAGTCAATGTGGCAATAGGATCAAGATCAAAAACTCTAGCCACTTTTCTTGGTATTGTTCTCTCTGAAGACCACTGGTAATTATTAGATGTCATCTCCTCTAAAAGCTCATAGGCTGCTTCATGAGTTTTGCTCATAAGTGCACCTCTAGTTGCTGCGTCAACCATAGATCGATTTGTAACTCCCAAACCATTATAGAATATTTGAATATGCAGCCATTTCGGTAGTCCATGATGATGACACTTTCTCAATAGCTCTTTGTACCTCTCCTATGCATCATGTAAAGACTCAGTCTCAAATTGAGTGAATGTGGTAACGTCATTCCTTAGCTTGGTTGTTTTTGTCGGTGGAAAATACTTAGCTAGAAATTTTTGTGCAAGTCCCTCCCAAGTAGTAATAACACCCGACGGTAGAAAATTTAGCCAAGCCAAGCCTTATCACTTAGTGAAAAAGGAAAGTGCCTCAATCGAATTGCATCATCTGATACTCCATTGTACTTAAAAAGTGTCACAAATTTCTAGAAAGTTTGCAACGTGAACATTAGGATCCTCGCGATAGTCCCCCAAATTGAACAGTCTGTTGAATCATTTGAATGATTCCCGATTTAATTTTAAAATTGTTAGCTTCAATAACCAACCTCTTTTTGCTTGATGTTGCTCCATTAAGTGAGGGCATAGCATAGTCTCTCGAAACCTTGTTTTCCTCATTGTTTACCATTGTGATACACTTATATATCCTAAAATATAGCTATTAAAAATAGAAACACTAAAAAAATAAAAACTAAAAAGAAAATAAAAATAATAAAAATATTAAGAAAAATCCAAATTAGTGCCAATCTAGCCATTATCAATATCAATAAAATAATAATTAGTCCCCAGCAGCGGTGCCAAATGTAATACCTCGCAAAATAGCACATATGACTATTTTGCATCGTAATCTGTGCGCAATTGAGAATTGCCCACGATTATGTATTTCTCTAATAGCGATTGATTTTTAATTGAGAAATTTCATATATATTGTCTACTTTATTTTATACTTTTGGAGGGTTATTATGAGACAATTTTATGTATTTAGATTGTTAATATTTTAAGGAGTGAGAGTTAGGGTTTATTTGAAATATATTTGAGACTTGGGGGCTTATATGTAATATTCCCTTATATTATTTATTTATCTATTTATCTATTTATTTCTTTTTATAAAAACCCCACCCCCCATCCTTCCTCCTCCTTTTCTTTCCTTCTCCCGTTCTGTTTCCATCCCGACCCAAAGAACCCATTTCGACGCTTCTCTCTCCCCGCCCAAATCCATCCCGTTTCTCCATGATTTTTCAATTAATTTAGGGGGATGACTAATTGAAGGGTTCTCTACATCGTGGTAGCATCGGATTTTCGAAAGGATTTTGGGAAGGTAAACCCTAAATTATTTTATTGTATAAAATTTAGTGTGGTTAATTTCTATTGAGTAGGAGTATTATGGTAGGAAGATAAGAGATGTTGAAAATGGTAGATGTGAGAAATTAGCAAGTTGTTAGAGAGTTTGCAAGTTGTTAACAAATTAGGGTTTTGGGTTTGTAAAAGAAAACTATATGTGTATGAATTATTTCTCGTATAGTAGTGGAAAGTATAGTTGAGCCATTAGAAAATTTAGGAGTGGTTCTAGTAATTATTTGGGGATAAAAATTTCATAGGCATAAGATTATTACGTGCATCGCACGTGTGTATCCCAGGCGTTCAATAAACGCTTGTGTGATATTTGTAATAGTGTTATTAGCTCTTGTGATTGGTTTGGATGATTTGAGTTTTAATTGATTAGGAATTTGATGGTAGGATATATTAGCGACTTTGGATGTGGGGTGGCATGGTGGCGCTTCGAATCTTCGCGAAATATGTGAGTATGATTATACTAAATATATGTTTACTGCTATGATAAAATCTTAGGCAGTTTTGAAGCAATCCTTGTTTAATTCAGCCAAATAAAGTTTTAATTTAAAATACGGAAAGTTCTTATTGTTAAAAGTTGTTATATGGTAAATTGGTGTGTATATAGTGAATTGATGTGATTTTAAATATTCAATGTGATGGTGATGTATTGTGTAGATATATATACATGGTGTTGTGATGTGTATGTGAAATCTTAGCTTGTGGGAGTGTTTGGAAAATTTTGATTATCATTGTATGATAAGTGGAATACTAAGGAAGATAGTTGTATGGTAAAGAACAACTCATTTTTTTTATAAGCTTTGTTAAGAAGTATGTTTATGAGGGTAAGTTTGGGAATTTATTGCTCTGAAATGGTTAAGAATTTGAAAAATTGACCAACTAGAGAGTCGTAGTAAGGAGTCATAGCTTTCTAACCCATCTGGAGTTTTGTAATTCCAGTTCATAGGTTGAGATTTATGATTTTTTATAGATGGAACATATCCAGTCTTAGTTAAGGTATTATTGGCTAAGTAAACCCATTTCTCCCTGTTGTATCCCTGATGGAGCTTAGTGTTTTTGAGAACTCAAATGATAGAATCTGAAAGAGGTGTTTTACTAGGAAGTTGAAGTAAACACTCCCACCTTACCATAGGATTCGAATCGAGAATTTCCGATGAGTGAGCAAACTTTTATGATATTGGAAAGGTGCAGCGAGTGCAAGAAGAATATACTATTGAGAGTATATGAGATTTTATAGAATCAAGTAATTCTGTATTGCGTGTTAAAAGTTATGGACGTTGCAAGTTAGCAACCTGCTGTTTAGATTAAACTTCAAGTTTAAGCTGACTTGGGGACTAGAGTCCTATAAGAATGTGAGGGAGTCGTCCACTGGGGGATTGCAGTGGATCTTCCTACCCTTCTAGAAATTCTGAGAGTGTTGGTTTCTGATGAGCATAGCTTGGGTTACAGCTACTGCTATTTCTTGAACTGTTTCATCGGACAATTGATGAGGAACCCTCTGTATACCGCAATGTGGTGATCATGAGCTATCAAGTTTTTAATAATGTTTTAGCATTTTATTTGGAACTTAGATAAGTTCCTGTGCTTAGTACTCATGGTGGACATGGGTGAGTTGGGATATAGCTCTGGTCGGTTTGTGTTTGGTGTCTCGATGCCTGAGTCTGTCAATAGTCGAGAATTGATGGTTATGTGTGTGCTTACCTTTATTTGAATTATATTGCATCCTTGGGGCACCGTTGGACCACTCAGTAAGGGTCATGAGCCGGAATTATTTGGTCGCTGACCTGTGAAGGTATTGGGAATCAGTGGATGTGATTCTGTGATGGTTGTTACTTTGACAGACCAGTCAGGCTCGACTTTGTTGATCGACACCGAGTGTGATTTGAATAACAACATAGTTTCAGTAAACTACATTGATTAGGTTTTATTTCATTATTTTGCTTGAAAACCGAATTGGTGTTAGCGGTGATTTCCTATAATCCAACTCGTTCTGAGAGTTAGCACTAGGTGGTGATACTATGGGGTTGTCTCTTTCTATCATTAGGAATACGTGCTGCAGTGCGTATCTTGTACTGTTGATTCTTAAGGTACCGTGGTAAGGACGGGATGGGATTCGGGCACATGCTGGTGGACACGAACGGGTCGTATGGGCTGTGGTCCTGTGAAATACGGTGCCATAGGTATGCTGCGATATATCTTAAAGTTCGTCACGGCTGTTAAATGGGATCCGGGCACATACTGGTGGACACGAACGAGTCGTATGGGCTGTGATTCTGTGAAATACGATGCCATAGGTATGCTGCGGTATATCTTTAAGTTCGTCACGGCTGTTAAATGGGATCCGAGCACATGCTGGTGGACACGAACGGGTCATATGGACTGCAGTCCTGTGAAATACGGTGCCATAGGTATGCTGCGGTATATCTTTAAGTTCGTCATGGCTGTTAAATGGGATCCAGACACATGCTGGTGGACATGAACGGGTCGTATGGGCTGTGGTCCTGTGAAATACGGTGCCATAGGTATGCTGCAGTATATCTTTAAGTTCGTCACAGCTTTCGAGGAGGGTCCGATGTGATAATTATGGGTGACAATGGGACAGCGCCCCGAATTATGTCTTTTATTTACACCTCCTCAACCATGTCAAACTATCAAGAACAGGAAGTGAACCGAATTAGAATGCATTGCATAACAAGGGTTCAAATCCCTGAAACTGGAAGAACGGCTTGATCTGGGGCACATATAGTATGGGATGCATGTATGTCTAGAGTCTTGCTTACATTAGATTAAGTGCATCTGTTCTGTATTCTGTGTTTTGTATTAGACTTCAAGTCATGGCACACACGAACACTAGAAAATCCGGACACACGTTTATTTCCCATTCAAGACGAATTGTGAGTGCGATAGTTGAAGTGTATAATGAGTGTGAAAGTGATGTATTGCAAGACGTGATGATATATGTTGTAAGAAATGAATGAATGTGTTGTTATGTGATATGTGATTGGGAAAGAATATAAGTCGTGAGTCTGTAAATGCAAATGAATGGTAAATAAGATGCAGTTTATGTGAAAGTAGAGTTATTTGTGAATATAAAACTTTATGGAAAAATAAAGCTATAGGAATATCTGCATAAGGCGTAAAGTGATGGGCCTTAAGCGATTAAATTGGGAATGATTTCCAAACTAAAGATAAGCATGTTGTGAGCGGGTATGGATATGCTTACAGGAAATGACTTAGAGAGTATTTGATGTGAAATCCCATTTATGATGATTACATGTTCAGATTTTAGGTAAGATTTGATTATCTTGGTATTCGTAAATCCGTTCTGTTTTTACTGATAAAGTTTAATTTATTTGCTTAATTAATAGATTATACTCACACCAGAATTGGCTAACCCCTTAGTGTTTGGGGGGTTAGGGAGTCCCTGGACTACCCTAGGTTCCCTACTGTTACAGGTCCTCAGCAGTGCAGAGGTGAGGTGTAGATTCATGATTCTGTGGAGTGGAGCTTCATTTTACAATTTGTTGTTTAAGGTTTAATTATGTGAATAGTGAAATTTATGTTCAAATTGTATTTTTGATGTATAAGTATGTGGATGATGATGATGAGTATAGTGTAGGGTAGTATGCTATGTTCTCGACCCGTACCCATCTCGTTGTGGTGTACTGGACCCTGTGGTATGTTTTACAAAGATTTTTCTGAAAACTTTACCTCGTTTTCAAAGAAATTTATAGTTTTTATTTGATCTTTGATATTCTATTATGAGTTTGGCCCCTAGAGCATATATATTGATTGCCTGTATGTCTCTGCTCATTTTGGCCTGGGGAGCCCGTGAAATTATTATCTGTGATGTGGGCTACGGAATTTATGGCAGAATTCCGTAAGCTTTTTGTGTTTCGGGGCAGAAATTCCAGGAGAAACTTTTCCCAAATTTTCTTTAAAATATAAGTATCCTAGTTTATGTTTAAAGTGATACAGAAATTGAAAGAATTGAATTTGGTGTCAAAAAGGGGGGCGTTTCTGTTTGGTATGACAAATTGATATTTGTAATTTTGATGTATTAACTCTGATGACAATAAAAGTGTTTTAAATTTTCGTATTATTTACTGTGTTGAGATGCATTTGAAGGCAAAGATTCTGGTTGTGTCACGAATGTCCGATAACGGGAATCCAGGGCGTTACACCAAAAACTTGATGTGATTTTATTTGTAAGTGTACAAAATCGCAACAAGTAGTATAGATAAGTGAAAAGAGTGTCGAACCCACAGGGACTAATTATTTTATTGAGTACCGAAATAACTAGATTAACTATTATTTGGAGAATCGAAATAGAATAAAGAAAGCAACTAAATTTAATTAATCTAAATAAGTAATTAAAATAATTAAAAAGAACGAGATCTGAAATTTTGTTGTTTATTAATTGCAAAAACTAGTTTTAGGGCGTTTGATTTCACCCAGTTTATCCCACAGAATTCACAATTTCATGTAATAACAAATTTTACTTTTCCAAGTTGTAGAGCAAAATTCACTAATTATTCAATATTTTCTCTTGAACAACATAAAAAATATCTCTAACTAACAGTTTTTCATATCTCTATGCAAATTTAATTAATTGAAGACTCATTAAGTTCTATGGATTTATTTATAGTCAAATCAATCGTGGTAAATCATCTCTAATTTCCTCTCGGTCTCTCCATGATCCAATAAATCATAAAAAATTGGCCAAACAATTGTAAGCATTAAGAGCAAAAATTAAACACACAACCATGAAAAAATAGACGAATAGAATAACATGAAAATAGATTTGTGTTCTCAAAACTAGGCTACATAGAAGACCTAAAATAACAAATTTAGTTCATAATAAATTTGCAGCTAACAAACATAGTATTTGATTGCATAATGAAAATGAGAAGAGAAGAAAGAACTCGTTTTATTGTTGTTGTTGTTTGAAGCCGCCACGATCCCTCTTCTTCAATATCTTTTCTCTTTCAGGTAGCATCCCCCGACCCCTCCTTATATTTCTCATTCGCATCTATATATAGTCCCCAAAGAAATCCTAAAAAGAGATATAAAAATACAGCATATTGGACCGGAAACCCGTATTCAAAATATAACATCAATGCCGACGCGATCGACCGAAACTTTGGACGGTCGACTGGTCATGACCTTCACGTGTACAAGGTTTTGACAAGGAGAGGGATGGTCGAATGTGCGGTCGACTGCAACTTCGGTCGGGTGTGCGGTCGACTGTACACTTGCTGTTTTCTGCGCACAGGCTGTAGAAAAATTGATTTCCCCGGAGCTACAGAAATCTGTTTGTGATAAATGAGTACTCTTTTCGAAGAATACTCGATGACCAACAATTTTCATTTAGATCACAAGTTCCGATTCATCCATATTCATGTCCAAAATAGCCGTACAAGTTCTAGGTGCTGTTCTTGCTGCTTTTCTGTCCTGCTTTATTCTCCAACTCCAAGCTCCATAACTTCGTGTAATTGAGTCCATATTCAGAACATCCATCTCATTGCTTCAAAAACAAAAAAATAAATAAAATTGAGTAGAAATAAGATGAAATTCAAATAAATAAATACGAACTCACAATTTTTATACGTAAAACGAGTAATAAAAGAAGGTTTAAATTACACTCATCATGAGCCTCCCGCTACTTTAGGCCCATAGAGAAATGGGTTCTCCCGACCCATTAGGTTTATGGCTCCCACTCTCACTCTGCCTATAAATACCAGATCCCCTCCCCCTTTCCAAAGGTGATCAACATTTCTGCACCTAAACCCTAGCATTCATTTTCTTTCCAGTGATTGAATAGATCGTCGGAGGGCCTGTCGCTGGGACCTCTTCCAGTGTTTCTAGGCACTGTGCAGGTACTCAGGGCGGCCGGCTACCAGTAGCTCCCCCTCTCTAACACCACACAAATTACACATCTCAGATCCAGATCTAGGGCTGAGATCTATTTCAGACATGTCGCTTCCATTGCAAACTACAAGAAATCACACCTGTTGCTCCCACCTCAAAATCAATAGCATCAAACACCATTCACAAATTTAACAACATTACATTATTTTCGTCATATAATACTTTCCGTTTTGATATTATATTATGAACTGCTCCTATAATTTTTGTAGGCGTGCATCACACGTGCATTATACTAGTATAGAGAAAGTAAAATACGACTTGTATGGGCACACTTGATAAAGAGAGCCGAGTCATGATTGTTGGAGGAAAGCTAAAGAGAGATAATAATAGTAGAGAACTTCTCAAACCAAGCCCGAGGTTACTGTTTGAGACATATAAAGCCATTCAAGAAAGCATTTTACACATCCATTTGAGATATATGCCATTGATGAACATATGCAACTGCAATAAGAGTACGAACTGTCGTCATCTTTGTAACAAGAGCAAAAGTCTCCTCATCATCCATATCATACTGCCGAGAAAATCCCTTAGCAACCAATCCAACTTTGGTTTTCATTTTATAAACCCAACACGAACCAATTGTACTTTTAGCAAAAGGTAAAGGAACCAAATCTCAAGTGTCTATCTTTTGCAAAGCAGAAAGTTCTTCGTCCATAGCATGCTTATAATGAGGGTCTAGAACTGCCTCATTATGGGATAAAGGCTCAGAGATAGAATAATAGATTCTAAAAATGAAGAGGAATAACAAGAGTAAACAAAACATGTTAGGTGACTAGACTTATGTGTGTGTTGAGGATAACAAGAAGAAAAATCCACAATTTCCGGAGGAGCTTGGGCGCTGTAGGAGGGAAGGCAGAGTATCCCTAGTGTTAGACTACAAAGTACCAATATCTCAAAATTAACAGTGTGAGCCTCGCGAGAATAATGAAGAGGAAAGGGAACTATAAGAGCAATAAATGTGTCAAAATCAGTAGTGGGAAGAACTGGTGGAGAAAGACTGTTTGTTTGGTTAAAGAAAGGATCAATATGAATGAGATTAGATTTGTTCAAGCTATGAGTAGTATCAAGAATAGAAAAGTAAGATATATGCTCAAGAAACAAAATATGACGACGTACATATAGTTTTTGCGAAGCTGAATCAAAACAGCAGTATCCCTTTTGCTCCTCACCATAACTAAGAAACACACAAATGGTAGAGCGTGACAATAATTTTGCACGCTCTACATGTAGACGAAGGACAAAGCAAGTAAAACCAATGACTCTCAAAGAGGAATAGTTAGGAGTATGCCCATATAGTTTTCCAAAAGGTGACAAACTCAAAGTGATAGAAGATGAGATACTATTGATTAAGTTCACTACAGCAAGAGCTGCTTCTCCTCAAAACTCACTAGGAACTGAAGATGAAAATAAAAGAGAATGAGTAGTTTCAACAATGTGCCTATATTTTGTTTCAGCAACACCATTTCGCTCAGAAGTGTTTGTACAAGTATGGTGAACAGTTCCATCTAAAGCAAGCAAATAACAAATTTTATTAGAAATATATTAATCACCCAAGTCACATCTAAAACACTTAATCATAGTAGAATGTGGAGTTTTTACAAGACCTTGAAAGTGTTTATAAATGCCAAAGAAGTCAGAACGGCGTTTCATAAGATAAACCCAACAAAAACGAGTGTGATCATAAATAAACGAAAAAACATATCGAGACCCCCCTTTGTAAGACTTACAAAGGTGTTTCAGCACTTTGTAATCGAAAGCGTTAGACCAAAAGAAATTACTTTTAATTTTATCTATCCTGGTGATAACCCAGGTGGGCACAAAAAATGACATCATATACAATGGGATAGCTGAGATGACATAATTAATTAAAACTAACCTGCCACCCCATAATAATTGACGGGCAGACCAAACAGTAAGTTTGGATTCAACCTTCTATGCATCCCATACTACATAGGTCCGAGGGCAAGCCCTTAATCGTACTTCATCTTGTAGGGTTCAATCCCTCGTCATGACTTAATCTAAGGAAAAGTTCCCCACACACCCGAATGGACTAAATCAAATGATGCAATAGAAAAAGAAGAATTTGGATTAAAAGGCAAAGCAGTGAATTTGGCAAGTTTACAACTACTACAATCAGAAATATCATGTGTTTGCAAATTTCCTAAGCTTCCTGTAGACACTAAGAATTTTAAGGGGGAAGCTGAAACATTACCAAGACGTGAATACCATATATAAAAATTAGAGGATGAAGAGCACAAACGAAATGAAGACAAGTCAACACTAGGGGCTGCAAATACTATTAATCTCAGCCCATCCAATATATATATAATCCCCCCTTCAACGGCCTGTCCCAATCAGCTTCGGAGACTGCGGATCCTGCACATGACAAGATGTAGAAGAAAATAACATTGAATAACCAGAATCACACAAATGACTAATAGATACAAGATTTAGTGTAAGCTTAGGAATGTGATAAAAAGATATAAGTGTGGTGTGACAACATAACCAATTTCTGTTAATTGTATATGAGTTTCGTCAGCAGTCATGACAGACACAGATGACATAGAGCACAAAGAAACAAAAGATTTTGAATCATGAGACATATGGTGTGAAGCTCCAGAATCCAAAATCCATTTAGCAGAGGACATACCTGGGGAATGGAATTAGAGGCTAGCTGACATATATGTGAAGAGGTTGACATAGCATGCTGCTATGTTTCAAGGAGCTTTTGAAACTGCTTAGAAATGACTACATTGTGCAGCTGTTGCAGTGCTAAATTTCGGATGCTAATTTCGGATGGGACTCCGAAATTAGAAAGTCTGATGGTGGTACAGCTACTCAGTGCTAAATTGTGGTGGACGATATGATCGTGGTTGGGATTGGTTGCCAAAATGTGGAAGTCTGTATTGTTGCCTTTGCTGGTGTTGTTGTGATGCTCGGTCAATAGCTTATGACATTAAGCCTTCCACTGAACCCTCTGCTTGCAAAAGATGCACTCATCAATCCAAACTTTTGAATAAGGTTTATTCTCATAGTGAGCAGGAGGTCTAGAAAGAAATGCCAATACAGACAGATTGGGTGCTGGGAGAATTGATTTTCTTGCTTGAGACTTACAACATATTTCATTGCCTAAAAGCTCACTGACCACTGAATCAACTGAACAAAGTGGGACACGATACAAAATGGAACCACGAAGTCCCTCAAAATCATTACGAAGTGCCATAAAAAACTGAACCATGCATTGTTCCTCTCTACGAGCAATATAAGATGTACAAGCTCGTATTTCTGTTGATTTTGTAAGAGTCAATTGATCCTAAAGATCTGTTATTGCAGAATAAAATGTCCGATTCTAACCTATATTGTTTGGCAAGATGTTCCCAAACCTCCTTCACTGGTTTATACTTGCCAGTTAGGTACATAATGAGTACTGTTCAACATAATTGTTTTTCCAAGTGCTAAATTTTGAATTATCTACTTCCCAATTATCTAGCAGGGTTTCATAATCTATAACCTTATCATTTGTGGGTTTACTCACAACTTCAGAAACATAACCCTCATCAATTTTTCATTCAGAATATTTTTCATCACATAATTCCAATACAAATAGTTCTTCCCATCCAACCTCACACTAATAGATTGAAGTGAATCATCTATATTACCAGCCATTGCAAAGACAAACAAACTTCCAAATTTGCAGAATCTAACAAACCCAAAAACTGTAGATCAAACAAGAGAAAATTCAGAAAAAATCAAAGAACGAACTAAAATACCAATTTAGGGTTATCGAAACACCAAATGCGACAAAGAATTCATTGTTGCTGCTAAGTCTAAGCAGCGAAGAAGAAGGTCAAGTCGCTACTATTGCTAAGTTGAAGCAGCGAAGAAGAAGGCTGGATCTGGGTCAGTGCTGATGATCGACATGGAGCAATTCGGGTACTTCAAGGTGTTGGGGAATGGGAGGTTGCTGCTTGTGAAGTCGAAGGCCCCATTCAAGTTGTCGGATTTGGGAAGAAAAAGAGGAAGAAAGAGGCACCGACGAAGAAGAAAAAATTAAATCCAAATTAATTGCTCTGATACCATGATAATTATCCAAATGCAAATTAAAATTCAAAGAGAAATCAAAAGGAAAGAGAAAAGAGGGCTAGGGTTTCATCAATTTTGAAAAAATTGGAAGAAGATAAGGTTTTTTGTCCAAGAGGAATTAATAAACCCCAAAAATAGGTGAACGACTATTCTACCCTTACAATTAAGTATAATTACTCAAGTACTAATAATCCAGTGAAGATATATAACCAAAGCATTATAAATATTAGGCATCTTGCCCGGCAGAAAAATAATATTCAGTACTGGGTCAATATTTTGAGTGATGCGCCCTAGGTTTTTCTTTTATGTGACTTTGTTCTGATAAGGATTCGGACCGTCATATTTCTATTGTAAGTTTCTAACTCTAGTATTATTGCGTACTTGTTACGCTTTATTCAAACGTTTGAGAATGTCCATGCTATTCCTTACGTTAAAACAGTAACACTCTATACCAATAATGTTCCAAAGTTTGGTGACGAGTTTTGCCTCTCCATTCCAATGGTCACATAATACAAATTACGTAATTCATAAATGATTTTTAAAACTTCGTTTTTCTTTCATCGCACATGAAGAATGGGTATAAACTGTTATAACCTTTTCAAACTCTGTTTCCAGGTAATTTAAATGTATATCACATATGAGGTGCTAGATTTTCAATTTGGATAGCATCCACAGTCGTTTCTTAAATTTGCCAAATTCCCATATTTTGATAATTGAGAGTGCAGTCGTTTGCTATTTTACCATATTTTGGCAAAATCACTACAGTCGCTTCTCAAATTTGAGAAACGAACTGGCGATTTTTTTTTTAATGGTATCGGACGAAACAAGTTGTTTCGTTTGACCCTTTTTTTTTAATGGTCAGACGGTACATGATGTACCATCTGAACAAAAAAAAAAAAATCGAAAAATCGTCAAATGGGACATGTTGTCCCGTTTGAAGCCAAAATTGGCTTGGACGTGACAACATGTCCCGTCCACCCCCTTTGTAAACTTTTAGCCCAATTAATCTTAGGTTAATTTTATGTTAGTGTATTAATTAGATAGGTTAGTATATATTTTAAAATTTATTTTAATTAATTTACCTATTTTAATATCTAATCATCACTTAACTAACTTAATAGTTTTGTTCGTCCAAGCTCCTTTTTAAATATTTGTTTCTCAAATTATTGCAAATTACGACTAGAGCAATCTCTCTTTTTACTATAAATTATTTTGCCATATTCTTATATTTGAGTATTAGCATTGTGGGTGACACCTATGCTAATAGGAAAAGTAAAGAGCTGAGAATATCCTTTATATGACGTGCTGGATTTTCAATTTGGATAGCCTAAGAGCATTTGCAGTCACTGTCTCTCAAAATTCCGGTATTTGACATATAGAAATAAAAATTTGGGAATTGAGCTGTAGTCATTTTAATTCAAAATTTAAATTTTGATTATAAAAAAAATCAACAGATGGAAAATTATTTTCGGTCTGAGGATTTTTAAAAAAAATTTAACCACGGACGAGAAATCTTTTTCCATTCAAGATTTTTTTTTCCAAATTAACTCTTAATTTAATCTTAATCTAATCTTAATTTAATCTGAATTAAATCTAAAATCTTATTTAAATCACAATTAAAACCTAATATATACACATAATAATATCTATAGCCTATTTCATAGAATATTTTCCCCACAAATCAGAAATTTTGGGAATGGACGGGATCTCCCGTCCGAGAAACTTTTTTAAATTTTAAACGAAGCCAATGGACGGGGAATTATTTCCCGTCCGATATATTAAATAAAAGAAAATTTGAAGCGACGAAAGATGATCATCCGATTCATTTTTTTTAAAAAAATGAACAGACAAAAAATCATCGTTCGTCTGGCTAAAAAAAATGAACAGACAAAAAATCATCGTTCGTCCGGCTGTATTGTCCAAATTCTTATATCCTCTCCCAAATATAGCCGACCATTGTTTTTCTCAACCCCAAATTTGGGTATATAGCCAACGACTACTTTTTTTTCCTTTTTTTGTTTTGTTGAAAAATTTGACATTTTAGTCAACCACTACAACAGATGCTTTAACATCTATACTAAGAATAAAGTAAAGAGTTGAGAATATCATTTTTAGAGCACCCACAGTCGTTTGCCATTTTGCAATTTTATATATTTTTAGACACTGAAACCGACACACTCGTCAGTTATTTTGTCATTTTTAACCAATTCCGCTACAGTAGAAAGGTATAAATAACAATGAATATAGAAAAATGCATATTATGCGTGACGAAACATCATGTTTCGTCTGGATTATTTAAATATATTTTTAAGTAATCGGATGAAACCTGATGTTTTGTCTAAATTAAAAAAAAGTAAAAATCAAAGAAAAAAACCCAGAAATATGCATATAATGGATGTTTCGTCAGGGCCATTGGGTCCCATTTCCTTTATTTATTTTTTTGCAAATTACCATCATTGGTTACTGGGTGCATTTATTTAATTTTTTTTACAATTCTGTAAATGTTTTTGCAATTTGTTTTTGCAAAAAAACCTCCTTAAAACCCGAACGAAACATCGGTTATTTTGCATTTTTTTTCTTTTGGGACGAAACATCGGTTATTTCGTCTCGTATATTTTATTAATATTTTCTTAGTTTCTGACTATATAAATGATTTTTTAATCACAGACGAAAAATCATGTTTTGGTCTGTTTCATTTTTAACGAAAATATGCATTTTTTGCCTTTTGACGACTGCAGCATTTCATTGAAATGAAAAGGTAAAATATGCATTTTGCCATTTTTTACCTCAAACGACTATGGATGCTCTTATATTTTGTTTGCAATTTTTCTCAATATAGTGGAACTTCATGAGAAAGTTCCATCCGGTAATAACTCCTTCAAATGATTTTCTTTTTTGTTTTTAAAATCTATATTTTATACTAATAAGAAAGAAAGTCTACCCTACCTTCTTTCTCTATTTTGAAATAGAGAGAAAAGAATAAAAATAAGGATTCATATTAAATAACACGTGCACTATGCATTGTTTTATTAAAAAACTAAACTACAATAAAAATCACAATTCCTCAAATACAGTCTCGTCTCTTTTACTTTTCCAATCTCACAAAACTTTATGGATCGCCCCCCCCCCCATGGTTTAGAAATCATTCTCAAAATTATCTGTTTATGTGAGGATAATGATGAAGACTTCAGTAATTATTATATAAATGATATTAGATAAGTTTATCCAAATTCTTTCAAAATTTTTGAGAGTTCTATATAATTTTATGAGTAGTTCAAAACTATTTTAGGCTGTGCAATTTACACAGGATAACACTAGTAAGTTTGTAATTAAATAAACTATAATAAATGTCATTTTGAATTTATATTACATTTAAATACGATTTTACTTATTTACGAGTGAAATAAGAAAATACCTTAAATAAGATGGTTGACTCCTTAGCACTATTTTGCAAAGTTCTTTCAATTCACTTTTTATTTATCAGAGTAAAAGTTATTGTTAAGTAGTTCGTAACAACTTTATAGGGTTAATCTCTTAAAATTCGATTGAAATAAATGTACAATGTAGATATGCATCGCACAAACCGCCTTCATATTAAAGTGACTATATCCACATTTTGAATAGTTAGATGTCCATTTCATCTCACTACGTAAATGGGGCTCCTCATCCATGTATTTGGTTAGGTAATACTATTCCATGAATTTTCTTATATAATTGGTTGTAAATTGGTTATTGCATGATATACTAGTTTAATCAACCAAATATAAATTTGTATGCTAGATACACTCATAATACATCATAATACACAACTTTTCTTCTAAGAGCATCCACAGTGGTGTTTCTCATTTTCTATAATATGGCATCTACAGTAATAGCAAATAGGGAGCGATCGTGCAGTGGTCATTTGCTATATCTTTCTCATTTACACGAGAGACGGGATATCATATCCCGTCTCTCTTTTTTTATTTAAAAAAAAGCGTGAAACAGTATATGATGTACCGTTTGTCAACTTTTAGAAATTAATTACTTATTAACTACTTATTAACTATTAAACCTAATTAATTAACTAAATTAAATAATATAATAATAACTAAACTTAATTAAACTTATAACTAAACCTAATTATTATACCTAACCCACCAATTAAATACCTAACCCACGTTGACTATTTGACTAGATGGGCACAGACGGGGAATCATTCCCCGTCTGACCCTTTACATATTTTATTTTTTTTTTCGGACCAATCAGCGACGTGCATTTAAAAAAAAAATTACAAACGGCACAGACGGGATATCATTCCCCGTCTGACCCTTTTCTAAAAAAAAATAATAAAATATTACAGACGGGATATCATTTTCCGTCTGACCCTTTTCTAAAAAAAAAAATAATAAAATATTACAGACGGGATATCATTCCCCGTCTGTATACAATAAACTATATTAAATTTTGTGAGACGGGGAATCATTCCCCGTCCTCTATCATTTGAGAATTCTCAAATCGTTTCTCATATTTGAGAAACAGACTTGATACGTTTGCTAAAAAATGACAAATATGAGAAATTTAGCAAACCGTTGCAGCCCTCTTTTTCTAAAAAAAATGGCAAAATGAGAAATTTAGCAAACCACTGTGGATGCTCTACGATATCAACTTAAGATGTATATCAGGATGAAAGATTCCAATCTTCAGTTGAGCTGGCCCCCTCCATGTGCTCTCACAGAAGGGATTGGTTCTGAATTATATTCCCAAAACAAGTAAAGTCCTCAACCTTCTCATAACTTATTTTAGAATAATGTTTTAACTATTAAATGAACTTTGTTTACTATATCAAATTAGTAAAAACATCATACTTCTTCTTATATATTCAGATAATTTTAACATACCAATTTAGGGTACTTCCTTCCTTTCTTTTTTAGAAGAAGAAAGTGGAGCTATTCACTTCACTGCATATCATAGTCTTTTAGCACAACAGGAGAAACATCTGAAACCATTTACTGTTGATGAAGAATTTCTACAATCCCATACACTTTAAGGTACTAATACTTTTGTGTAATACTTGTGTGCATGTATATATATATATTATAAGTGATGTATTTAATATTGGAGTTCGATACAAAATTAAATGCTACGCACTAGGTGTTAAAACTCATAAAGAACTTATGAAGATATTTTGGACATGCTTTAAAAGATGTTTCTATGTTCGTTTGTCATTTTCCCTTGTCAACCTCACATGTCACACCGAGTGATGTGAAATTAGCTATTACTCCTAACCAGTGCCCAACTAGAGATGATTACAGAATAATAATTCATCCTTTTTAAAAATAAGTCATCTAAGATTTCCACACAGAGTGTTAAAAAATAATTTAGAATTGATTAAAAGTATTCCATATTTTTTATTTTTGTAGCTATCAATTGTATAAGAGTAATGCTACATTTATCAAATCTACTGTATCTTTCTTTTTATTATCTTAGATATCTCGTTATTTTTGAAATTTTTTACCACCTACTCTGCATATACTCTATAATATCCTCTACTAATAGTATGATACCTAAGATAGTGAATAAAAAATGTAGTAAATTTAGTAGTGGATGTAGCATTACTCATTGTACAATGTCCTATTTCCTCTTCTTTATAATATTTTATTATTTCTCTTACAAAAATGGAAAAGGGTAAAATTGAAAAATGTAATAGAAAATTAATTTATGGATATTTAAGAATTATAAGACATCTCCTAAAAATTTAAAATGCTTTATATCTATATAATAAAACACAAAGAAAGCTATCAAGTGGCTCTCCATCAATCCCCCCAAAATTAAAGGCCCAGATCTAACCTCACAAAACACATCTCTCCCCCCCCCCCTCCCTCCCGAAAAGTGTCCCCCCACGAAAAGTGTCCCCCGAAAACTCAAATTCAAATCCCAACCCAAAACAACTTCTTTATTTATTTGTCTCTCTCTGTCTCTCCTATTAAAAAATTTAAGAAAACAAAAATAATTTTTTAAAAAAATTAAAAATAAAAAAAACTAAATAACTGAAAAAATTAAAAACTTTAAAAAAAATTTAAAATTTAAAAATTATAAAAAATTATAAAAAATTTTAAAAATTTTAAAAATAATTAAAAATTAAAAAAATTTAGAAAATTTTAAAAATTTAAAAAAAATTTAAAATTTAAAAATTTGAAAATCTCAAAGCAAATACAAATCCAAATCCAATGTCCAACCCCAATCAAGAGGTCGTCGCTGATATCTGATCCGCTGCTGATTCCGTATCGGTGACTCCCCTCCACCAAATCGAGCGCGAATATCAAGCGACTCCGTATCAGCGACTCCCCTCCACCGAATCGAAAGACTCTACATGCGATGCGGCGACTCTAATTTTATCTCATTAACTGAATTCTCATTCTAATTTTTAATTTTGTGTGTGCAGGGGATTGCTCAGTTTTTTATGATTCGAAGTTTGTGTGTGCATGGGATCTAAGTTCAGAGAGGCATGATTGTTTTATTTTTGGGTTTAAATTTTTTTTAATTTGGTGATTTATTTGATGAGTTTTTTATTTTTTTTTGATTTAAGGTGTACGCAAGTGAGAGATGGATTATTTGGTGGCCTAAATTTGGGCTTCCATATCATAGCAGGACAGGTAAGCTGACCAGCAACCTAAAATAACTCGACAATTATGCAACATTACTTTCTTTACTACAAGAGAAAATACTATCGTGAATTGTTTCCTTCACTGGTTATTAGAAACCATAAATAACATAACATATAAGAACTCTCAGTGTATGTTTGGATATATAGGATTGGAATGGCTGGAGTTTACCAGCGAATGGTGCAAACTCTCATCTCAAGAAGGACAGCTAAAGTAAATTTGTTATTTATCTATTTTAATTTTTTTTATTTATAAAGGTGCAATGGGAAGATAAAATGGAGATAAAAGAAATGATTAGCTTGGATTAGAATTTTGAGAACTTCATGTATTTTATTTTGGTTGAAATAACAATAAGAGGTATTTCACTTGCAAACTGAGTCCCAGACAAACAAATATCTCTACTACTATAATGGGAGAAGGCCTTAGTGTAAATTGTCCTTAACCTAACCCGTGCAACGCACGTGCTGGTAGTTTTTTTTTGCCCTTTTCATTCCCCCAATTTTCCCCACGTGCACAGCACGTGTATAATACTAGTTTAGATTATTGGTATTGTAGATACATCCACACCTGCACTTGCATTACCATTGTATTTAGACATGCTCATAGTGGTTATGGGATTAGAGTAATCAATATAAAACCTATATGATAATGTCCTTACATAACTATTACAAGCATCTAAAAGTGATGCTGAAGTTAAAAAAAACTCTATGCATTGTTTCTAACAAACTATATGCATTTCAGGTAAGTTCAAGCTAATGATCAAGAAGGCGATGGTTCAGCTTATATTTAGATATACTGCTTCCTCATATAATATGTTTGCTACTTCAATTAATTTGCTGGACCTTCAAAACTATTTTATATAATCAAACCAGGTACACCGTTCTGAAGACGTGTCGTAGGCTCGTGTCAACGGGCAAACCTAGTTATAAAACAAGAATTAAAAAGGCCAGAATGACTTATATTTTGAAACGGAGGGAGTAGAAAAATATATACAAGAGTTTTGATGTAATGCCCCAATTTTTCATTTAATGAAAAATTATTTTATTTTGCACGTAGTGTGCACGTGCAATATTTTTGGTAGAATTAAATTTTATAATTATTTCTATTATGATGAGTATAGATATTTATATATGTGCTCTTTAATTATTTCTATATAAAGCCCTTTTTCAAATAGACAAAAGCCTTTCTTTTTAAAGCCCAAATTGAGTTTATTTAGTTTCTTTTATAAGTTATTATTTTGGCCAATAAACTAAAGCCCATGAACTATTTTTATTTTAAATACAACTTGCAATGTAGAATACAATTTAAAGTTTATTTTTATGTAAAATATAATGTACAAATTTTTTAAATGGAGACCAAGTTGCATACACGTGCACTACACGTACACGTGCAATATGCACAAGGCATGGCCGGATTGGATCTTTTGGAGGGAATGGGAAATTTTTGAGTAGAGTCATGGTGGAGATGGTTACTTGATCATGGGTAGTTAGTGTAACTCCTCCTTAAATCTAAGCAATTTGTTCCTAACTCCTACTTCAATCTTAGCCATCCATTTCCCTAGATTTTTAGTATAAATACCTCCCCTTTGGCTAGTATTCTTGTGCTAATTATTTCCTCCAAACCTATAGTTCTAAATACAATATCTAGTAGTTTATTAAGTGAGTAAAAGATTGAGAGTGTGTGGGAGTTTTGTGCTTGCATCATTCAAGAAGAGAAGAGGCCGGCTTTCATCAAACAAGGTGCTCGGGTTTGGCTTGTGGAGTGCTCGGGCTTGGCTTGTGTGCGCGTCGACGAGGAGGAGAATCGTTCGTTTGCAAGGACATTCGTTTAAGAGGTTGCTAGATTGTACTTTTCTTCAATGAGGTGGGTAAATTTTCTATATTTCTAATTAGAAATGCATGCTAGATTGAATGGAAAGAATGAAGCATGAAAAGATTAATAAGAGTACACATTTAATTGGAAAAATGATCTAAATTGATTGAATTGTTGATATGCAATTGTATGTGGTTCTATTATTAAAATTCAAATTGTGTGCGATATGATTATGGCTATGGATTGTGTAAAGCAAACTTTGTTGTTAGCATTAAAAATTATATGCAAGATTTAGTAGATTGACAACATTGCTTTATGTGCTAAAATGAAAATTTTTGTTATGATGTTGTAACGAATGAATTAGGATGCAATTGTTATGTTTGTGAAAAGAATAAGAGCAGAACATTGGTGTAGAGATTAGTGAAATTTAAATGTCGAAAAAATGTATTGGTAGTAGTATATCAAATTAACCAAAATTGTATGGTAGATAAGTATTAATTATTGGGAAAAATATGTTTAATCATTTAAGAAAATTATTTTTTATATACTGGGGTATAATTCATGATGGAAATGATTAATCTGGAATTTTTACAGTATGTTAGTAAGAGCAATTTGAAATGAGATTTTGATGAACATCGAAATGTTTTAATAACAGAGAGCATTGATTTAAATAAATTTCGAATTATACTAGTGACAACCCGAGCCTATAGCTCGAGTGGTCGGATCACTCTTAATTGCTACAGTATATGCGGGGGGAATCTCCGAGGTTGAGGGATCAAATCCCGTTGACACCATTCTTTTTCGTTCGAAAATTTTAAAATAAATCAGTTCGGCCGAGAGCATTTAATGCTCTCGCCCTCTCTTCTAAACGTGTGCAGCACTCGGCCTAGTGTCCTGTGCCTTCGGTTGGGTTCCCCGTGGTCGCTGGTTCGACTCTGGGCCTCGGTTGTGTGTTATATTGTGGGAAAAACAATTTTTTTGGGTGTTTTAATGATCAAAAAAAATATGGAAAAAGTATAATTATTATCTTTAAAATATGTGGAGTTTATGAAAAATAATTTGAGGATTATTTGCATGAAGTGGAGTATGTTTAGAGAATAAAAGCATAATTTAGAACTATAAGTTCTACACTTGCATTTGTATAAAGTTGTATTTTACAAAAGACTTAAAATGGAATATTAGAAAAGAAACACGAATAAAGGTAGAGATTATATTGTGAAGTGATGTGAATTATTCTCAATGGAGAATAGTGCGACAAATTATGAAGTGTAAATGTCCATCTTCGATTGAATAATTAGTGATGTGGGTTTTAATGTGAAAATATTATTCTATGAGTTACATGATGAATAGTTGAATTTAATGTATAATTATGGACTATTGAACAATTTAGAAATCTTGATTGGAAAAGAGAAATACCTTTTGAGTATGATAACTCAACATGTTAACTTATGAGTTGGAAACGCTCAACTTTAGAAATTGTGAATTGAAATTGAAACAAAAGAGTAGCTAAGTCTCTCCCGACAATTGGAAAGAAATAAAATAAAATTTGAAATGAAAGACCAAGGTTGGTCATGTTTGAATGAATGAATAAGTTCGGTTTAGTGGAGAGGCTAATTCTAGAGCTTTGATTTTGTTCATGATTCTGATAAAAACTAAGGATTAGTACATAGTGGAGACGTGATGAAAGTAGGAGAAAAACATGAGTATGAGGGCCATTGGATTGGCGGCGTGAGAGTATTCATAGGTTGTTTTCACGATGCGTCGTGACATGACGTGGGTACTGCTCCAGAGTACCGTCCCGATGGCGACGCTCGTGGGATGTTTGGTGACTGCGGGTGGTGTCATGTTCCATGACAGAGGCTGAATTGACCACAGGCTGTCTTCACGATGCGTCGTGACATGACGTGGGATTTTCCTCCAGGCTGTCTGGACATGAGCTCGTAACTCATAGAATATCTAGGATACTTACCGGAGTTGCAGTAGTAGATTAAGTCATGACGAGGAATTGAACCCTATAAGATGAAGAATGATTAAGGACTTGCCCTCGGACCTATGTAGTATGGGATGCATAGAATCTGAACAAGTGTGCATTAGTATCATGTAACATAAATAACTGCATTAAGGACTAAGTGCACAATCACAACACGACATCAATAGGGTATTCCCTTTAGTTTGATATGTGACAAGTTTGTATTTGTTAAATATAAAAAATGTGTTATACTATTTCCGGCATAGAGAGCATGGCCGTGTATAATGTTCGTCAGTTGAATAAACTGATGTACCCACAGTTTTATATGCAGGTAAGTGACATGATAAAGATTAAAGAGGAACAGATGCTTAAAGATTATTCAAGTTGTTGTACATTTATTTAAATGTCGTAATTTTACTTCTGCTGTGCAGTGTAAATTGTAATGTTTTCATGTAAACTCTGTTGTAAAGTGAAAAGTTTAAATTTTCTTGTAAAATTGTACTAAATGAAGTGGAAAGATCCTGGAGAACTCTCGAATTCAGTTGTATTTGGGATTCAGGACGTTACAGAGTGGTATCAGAGCCACGCTTCCACACTTGTACAAATTTATAAGGAACGACACCCTAGAAGTGGACATTAGAGTGTGTGTTTGAGTCTAGAGGTTTAAATGTAAGTGACTTACATTTGTGTTGCTCTATGACTTATGCTTCTTCCTCTCTATTTCTAAGATGATTGATCACTTCGACCCTGCTGGAGACGACGACTGGCATATCATCGAGGAAGAGTACCATCCTGGACAAGCAGATTCTGAGGAAGAGTACTATCCAGGGCAAGTAGATTCTGACGGAGAAGAATGGCCTGAATCCCGAGAGATCACTCCACCTCCGGATTCATCTGATGACTCTTCTGATGAAGAAGAAGAACCAGTTCCGAATAGTCTTGTGACTTCTCTTCAGAGGCAGGTAGAGACACTGCGAGAGAGAGTCGGATTATTGGAGGCTCAATTGGCAAAGCGTAAGGACGACTTTTCATTTCTCAGTCATCGTGTATGGGAACTCGAGAAGAGGAAGAATCTGACAGATGTACTGAAGGATGAAGTTGATGAACTACGGGGAGAACTTCGAGAAGTGAAGAGGAACCGTAAGAGTTAGACTGTTGTAGCTTCTACTGTTCTCATTCTGATGTCAAGAAATGTTTTAAATTCGAATGTATAAAGTTTGAAATTCAATGAAATGGAAATATTGACTTGAAAGTTCATGTTTCATACTTTGAATTTGATGGACCTTTTACATCAGAATATGGAATGAAAGCTGTTGTGTTGTTCGATACTGGATCCTCTCATACTTTTGTATCTCCTAAATTTGCTAAAGTGTTAGGAGTTGAACCGAAGATTTTTCCAGGCAAGATCTTAGCAGTAGCTACTCCATCAGAGAAAACTTTAACCACTGATCGGTATTATGCTGATTGTGAGATTGTGATTGGAGATCGAATCTTTGGGATTGATCTGATCGAGCTGACTATCTTGGGAGTCGATGTTATCATTGGCATTGATTGGATGTCGGTGTACAGTGCAAGCATCGAGTGCAAGACTAAGACGGTAACAGTGAAGGCTCCAGGTGGACTTGAAGTCACTTTCCAAGAGAAGAAGAAGTGTTCTAGGCTGGTGGCAGCTATCCACAAGGAAGAGACTCCTGTGGAAGTGCAAGGGATTCCTGTGGTTCGGGACTATCCGACTGTGTTCTTGGATGATTTTTCTGGGTTACCCCCACATCGTGATGTAGAGTTCAGCATCACTGTTTGACCGGGAAGTGCACCCATTTCTAAGGCACCGTATAGGATGGCTCCAGTGGAACAGGATGAAGTAAAACGGCAAATTGAGGAACTGTTGGAGAAAGGCTTTATTCAACCTAGTGCGTCACCTTGGGAAGCACTAGTGCTTTTGGTAAAGAAGAAGGATGGATCGATGAGAATGTGTGTCGATTACCGGGAGCTGAATAAGGTCACTGTTCAGAATAAGTATCCTATTCCCCGAATTGATGATTTATTCGATCGTCTACAAGGAACAGCTGTTTTCTCCAAAATAGATCTTCGATCAGGATATCACCAAGTTCGAGTGAAAGCTGAAGATGTGCACAAAACTGCATTTAGAACTCGACATGGGCATTACGAATTCTTAGTTATGCCATTTGGAGTGACGAATGCACCCGCAATCTTCATGGATTTGATGAACAGAGTTCTGAGGTCGTTCATTGATTCTTTCGTCGTGGTGTTTATCGACGATATCCTCGTGTACTCCAAGTCAGAGGAGGAGCACACCGAGCATCTGGCAGCAGTGTTGAAGAAGTTGGAAGAGCAGGAGTTGTATGCCAAGTTATCCAAGTGTGATTTCTGGAAATCTGAAGTGGCATTCCTAGGTCACATCCTTTCTAAGGAGGGAGTGACAACTGACCCTCAGAAGATAGAGGCAGTGAGAGATTGGGCTAGGCCTACTACAGTGAAGGAAGTCAGAAGTTTCCTTGGAATGACTGGATACTATAGGAGATTCATTCAAGGTTATGCTCAGATAGTCGTGCCGCTTACTGGTCTAACCAAGAAGAATGTGAACTTCAAGTGGACTGAGCAATGTGAGGCAAGCTTTCAGGAGTTGAAAGAGAAGCTGACTAATGTACCTATTTTGGCTTTGCCTAGGGCAGGTGTTGAGTATGATATTTATAACGATGCTTCACATCGTGGGCTTGGTTGTGTCTTAATGCAAGAGGGAAGAGTAATCGCTTATGGGTCTAGGCAACTACGACCGCATGAGAAGAATTACCCGACTCATGATCTGGAGTTGGCTGCGATTATCTTTGCCCTGAAGCAATGGAGGCACTACGTGTACGATGAAAAATTGAACATGTACACGGATCACAAGAGTTTGAAGTACATATATCAGCAGAATGATCTGAATTTGAGGCAGCGGAGGTGGTTGGAAGTGCTTGAAGACATGCGACCTGAGATCAAGTATCATCCTCGGAAGGCTAATGTTGTTGCTGATGCACTTAGTCGCAAGAGCAGTTTATCTAGTTTGATTACAACTCAGAAGCATCTGATTGAGGAATTGGACCGAGCCGGTATTGAAGTTGTCTTGCAATGATTGGGAGCATCTTTAGCTCAGTTGAGACTTCAGCCTACACTGAATGGAAGGATCTTTGCAAGTCAGGAGGTTGATGCTGATATCTTGGAGATGAAGGAGCAGGTTGGTGCTGGCAGGTTGCCCAGATTTCAAATCAGGGATGGAGTGCTGTGGTTCGGAGATAGGCTATGTGTTCCAAATCAGGCAGACCTGAAAGAGAGTATTCTTCAGGAGGCGCATGCTACTCTTTTGTCGGTACATCCTGGGAGTACTAAGATATACAGAGACATCAAACCGCATTTCTGGTGGTCAGGTTTGAAGCGGGATGTGACTGAATTTGTGGCGAAGTGTGAGGTTTGTCAGCAGGTCAAAGCCGAAAATCAGAGACCCGGAGGTCTATTACAGCTGTTACCTATTCCGGAATGGAAGTAGGATAACATCAGTATGGATTTCATTACGGGATTGCCTAAGAGTTCTAAAGGCAATGATGCGATTTGGGTTATAGTCGATCGACTAACCAAGTCCGCTCACTTTTTGGCGATGAAACTCACTGCTTCGATGGACAAGTTAGCTGAGTTGTATGTTGGCGAGATCGTCAGGCTTCATGGTATTCCGTCAACTATCGTGTCTGATCGAGATGCGCGGTTTACTTCGCATTTCTGAAGGAGTCTTCAGACAACTTTGGGTACCAAGACAGATTTCAACACTGCTTTTCATCCGCAAACCGATGGGCAGACCGAGAGAGTCAACCGTATTCTTGAGGATATGCTTCGGTGTTGTATACTAGACTTTGGAGGCAGTTGGAAAAGGCATTTACCTTTGATAGAGTTTGCCTACAACAACAGTTTTCAGACTAGCATTGGGATGGCGCCGTACAAAGCTCTGTATGGCAAGAAGTGCAGAACACCTGTTTGTTGGTTTGAAGTTGGGGAGCGTCAGTTGTTTGGTCCTGAGCTTGTACAGCAAACCTCTGAAAAGATTGATCTGATCAGGAAAAGGTTGGTAGAAGCTCAGAGCAGGCAGAAAAACTATGCAGACAACCGGAGAAGGGACCTTGAGTTTGAGGTCGGTGACTTCGTCTTTCTGAAAGTATCGCCCAGTAAAGGTGTGGTTCGATTTGGCAAAGGCGAAAAGTTAGCCCCGAGGTTTATAGGCCCGTACAAGATATTGAAAAGTATCGGAAATACTGCTTACCGGCTTGAATTACCGGAAGAGTTATCTCAGGTGCACAATGTCTTTCATGTGTCTATGCTGAGAGGTTATATTCCAGATCCGAGTCATCATTTGCCTGAAGTGCCGGAAGGTTTGCAGTTGGATCTGAATTACATCGAGTCTCCTATCGAGATTGTTGATCGTCGAGAGAAAGTCTTGAGGAATAAGACGATACCGATGGTCAAGGTAGTCTAGAGAAACCATTTGGTTGAAGAGGCTACTTGGGAGTCTGAGGAGAGGATGTTAAAGGACTATCCTGAGCTTTTTGCTTGATTGTATCTTTGTATCTTTTTGTTCTTGTTGTGAGTGTTTGTTTTCTCGCTCTTGACTGTAGTTCCGGGGACAAAACTATTCTAAGGAGGGAGTGTTGTAATGCCCCGATTTTTCATTTAATGAAAAATTATTTTATTTTGCACGTAGTGTGCACGTGCATTATTTTTGATAGAATTAAATTTTATAATTATTTCTATTATGATGAGTATAGATATTTATATATGTGCTCTTTAATTATTTCTATATAAAGCCATTTTTCAAATAGACAAAAGCCTTTCTTTTTAAAAGCCCAAATTGAATTTATTTAGTTTCTTTTATAAGTTATTATTTTGGCCCATAAACTAAAGCTCATGAACTATTTTTATTTTAAATACAACTTGTAATCTAGAATACAATTTAAAGTTTATTTTTATGTAAAATATAATGTACAAATTTTTAAATAGAGACCAAGTTGCATACGTGCACTACACGTACACGTGCAATATGCACAAGGCATGGCTGGATTGGATCTTTTGGAGGGAATGGGAAATTTTTGAGTGGAGTCATGGTGGAGATGGTTACTTGATCATGGGTAGTTAGTGTAACTCCTCCTTAAATCTAAGTCATTTGTTCCTAACTCCTACTTCAATCTTAGCCATCCATTTCCCTAGATTTTTAGTATAAATACCCCCCCTTTGGCTAGTATTCTTGTGCTAATTATTTCCTCCAAACCTATAGTTCTAAATAAAATATCTAGTAGTTTATTAAGTGAGTAAAAGATTGAGAGTGTGTGGGAGTTTTGTGCTTGCATCATTCAAGAAGAGAAGAGGCCGGCTTTCATCAAACAAGGTGCTCGGGTTTGGCTTGTGGAGTGCTCGGGCTTGGCTTGTGTGCGCGTCGACGAGGAGGAGAATCGTTCGTTTGCAAGGACATTCGTTTAGGAGGTTGCTAGATTGTACTTTTCTTCAATGAGGTGGGTAAATTTTCTATATTTCTAATTAGAAATGCATGGTAGATTGAATGGAAAGAATGAAGCATGAAAAGATTAATAAGAGTACACATTTAATTGGAAAAATGATCTAAATTGATTGAATTGTTGATATGCAATTGTATGTGGTTCTATTATTAAAATTCAAATTGTGTGCGATATGATTATGGCTATGGATTGTGTAAAGCAAACTTCGTTGTTAGCATTAAAAATTATATGCAAGATTTAGTAGATTGACAACATTGCTTTATGTGCTAAAATGGAATTTTTGTTATGACGTTGTAACGAATGAATTAGGATGCAATTGTTATGTTTGTGAAAAGAATAAGAGCAGAAAATTGGTGTAGAGATTAGTGAAATTTAAATGTTGAAAAAAAGTATTGGTAGTAGTATATCAAATTAACCAAAATTGTATGGTAGATAAGTGTTAATTATTGGGAAAAATATGTTTAATCATTTAAGAAAATTATTTTTTATATACTAGGGTATAATTCATGATGGAAATGATTAATCTGGAATTTTTACAGTATGTTAGTAAGAGCAATTTGAAATGAGATTTTGATGAACATCGAAATGTTTTAATAACAGAGAGCATTGATTTAAATAAATTTCGAATTATACTAGTGACAACTCGAGCCTTTAGCTCGAGTGGTCGGATCACTCTTAATTGCTACAGTATATGCGGGGGGAATCTCCGAGGTTGAGGGATCAAATCCCGTTGACACGTCTTCTAAACGTGTGCAGCACTCGGCCTAGTGGCCTGTGCCTTCGGTTGGGTTCCCTGTGGTCGCTGGTTCGACTCTGGGCCTCGGCTGTGTGTTTATATTGTGGAAAAAAAAAAATTTTTTTGGGTGTTTTAATGATAAAAAAAATATGGAAAAGATATGATTATTATCTTAAAAATATGTGGAGTTTATGAAAAATAATTTGAGGATTATTTGCATGAAGTGGAGTATGTTTAGAGAATAAACGCATAATTTAGAACTATAAGTTCTACACTTGCATTTGTATAAAGTTGTATTTTACAAAAGACTTAAAATGGAATATTAGAAAAGAAACACGAATAAAGGTAGAGATTATATTGTGAAGTGATGTGAATTATTCTTAATGGAGAATAGTGTGACAAATTATGAAGTATAAATGTCCATCTTTGATTGAATAATTAGTGATGTGGATTTTAATGTGAAAATATTATTCTATGAGCTACATGATGAATAGTTGAATTTAATGTATAATTATGGACTATTGAACAATTTAGAAATCATGATTGGAAAAAAGAAATACCTTTTGAGTATGATAACTCAACATGTGAACTTATGAGTTGGAAACGCTCAACTTTAGAAATTGTGAATTGAAATTGAAACAAAAGAGTAGCTAAGTCTCCCCCAGCATTTGGAAAGAAATGAAATGAAATTTGAAATGAAAGATCAAGGTTGGTCATGTTTGAATGAATGAATAAGTCCGGTTTAGTGGAGAGGCTAACTCTAGAGCTTTGATTTTGTTTATGATTCTGATAAAAACTAAGGATTAGTACATAGTGGAGACGTGATGAAAGTAGGAGAAAAACATGAGTATGATGGCCATTGGATTGGCGGCGTGAGAGTATTCACAGGCTGTCTTCTCGATGCGTCGTGACATGATGTGGATACTGCTCCAGAGTACCGTCCCGAAAATGATTTAAAATAAATACTACTCCTCCAATGAAAAGTGTGTCTTTTGCTTAGTTTGTTCTAGGGTTGACAAACGGGTCTAACAGGCCGGGTCGGGTCGAACTCGTTCGGGTAGGAACCCAATATGGGCAGGTTCGTGTCGGGTCCTAGAGGTAACCAGGCCAGGTCATTTGCACAAATATACGACCCGCCCAACCCGTGAACCCTTTCGGGACTAACCCGGGTCAGGTCGCGGGTTGGACCCGTCTAAAGTTTTTTTTTTTACTTAAACAAAAAATGTAATTTTAATAATAATAATAATAATAATAATAATAATAATAATAATAATAATAAGAATCAAAATGTGAAATTGCCAAAAAAAAATATATATTATTAATATGATTTCAACTTATACAAGTTTCACAATTTGTAATAAGAAATAAAGATTTTTTTACAAATTTGCTTTATACAATAACAAATTTCTTAGATATAACTTTAATTTTCTTTAATTATCCTAATTTTTAATAACAAACAAAGATTTTATACAATTTTTTATACATTTACAATTGTCTTCAATTTATTGGTCTTCAATTTGTTGTTGTTGTTGGTTTTCAATTCTTCATTTTGGTTACTATTGTTGTTGTTGTTGTTCTTGTTCTTCCGTCGAGTTGCTCCCACTTGTAGACGTGTCAAACACTTTTTCTTGAGTCCTATCTTCGGCCTTCAGTCAGTCTTCTGTGCAGACGAGTATCTCCAACGATTGGGGCTTCAAGCGATTCCTGTAATCGGTTAGAACCCTTTCACTTGTAGAAAATGTACTTTCTGAAGCAACTGTAGAGACATGAGGAGTTAGTAAATCTTTAGCCATATATTTAAGAATACTATAAGTGTGTTCATAATTTTTCCATCATTGTAAAATATATAGTGAAGAAGTAAAAGATTCAGAATCTTGTTGATTATACCAATGTAATTTATTTGGTTAATTAGTCCTAGATTTTTTTTGATCGAATTTGTGCAAGTAAATTAAATGTGGCATCATCTAAGTTACTCTTTTCCTTACCTTTAGAAGTTGCAGAAGAAGAACTAACTAAAAAAGTTGTACTACTAAATGCCAAACTTCTATCATAATAATTATCCAAGCTATTTAATGTCGATTCAAATTTAACTAAAAATATTCGTAATCAATTTCAGATTCATCTGGCCCAAGTAAAGTAAAAAAATATTTCAATCAAACTCTTTGTACCTTCTAATTTGATGCGAGGATCCATCACAGTAGCAACACAATACAACATAGAAGGATGATTAAAATACTTCAAAAATTTGGTGTATGCAGGTTTCACAATATGACCAATAAAAGAATCATCGATCATTTATTTGAAAGTTTCCATTATAGTAACTATTAAAATAAAAATGCTACTAGAAGTAGATTCATAAGATTTTGAAAATTTGAAAGTTGCGGTTTTAAAAGGTTCTAAAAATTTTAACAAAGATTCGGCATAAAACCAAGCTTGGAGAGTCATTTAAAAATTTGACATATTTTTTGCAATACAAAATCATTTATACATGCTTTATATTCAGTAACAACTTGTAGCAAATCAAAAGTAGAGTTCCATCGGTGTTTAATATCCTTTGCAAATTTTCTCAAATGTATATTTTTAAGCGTACACCAAGTTTTCCATTCTTGGAATATGGTGCCACTTAATACAATAAAATATACACAATTTCTAATGTTAATTATATATGGTTCAGCTAATTTTAATGCATCTTGAACACATACATTTAAAATATGATATGCACATCTAACATGAAAAATATTGTCAGATGGAGGGTTTAATGCGGTTTTTAATATACTAATTGATGCATTATTGTTAGATACATTATCAAAACTTATATACATAATTTTATCACGAATATGAAAAATATCGCAAATGTCTAAAATACGATTTACAATTTTATTACCACTATGGGGATAGGGCAACGCGGCAAGTGATATGATCCTTTTTTAAAGAATCCAATCACTGTCGATCCAATGACAGGTTATTCCCATCATTATTATATTGTTCCAACCCGTCCAACAATCGGAAGTTAAAGAAACTCTACAAGTTAAACTCCATAAAATGGCAATCAAACCTTCTCTCATTTTATTGTACATTTTAAAACAATCAGATTTGCAAGTATTCCTAGGGATTCTTTTAAAATTGGGGTTTAAGGCGGTTTGATTAAAATTTTCTAAGTCCATACTCTCGGGATAGGAAAATGGTAACTCTTCCTTGATTACTAGTCGGGTCATTTTTTGATGAACAAGTTCGGGATCATAAGAATGGCTATCAACTACACCAGTCCTAGGGTGAATTTTTTATTGGCCGGGTAGGTTTACAAGAATTTTTTTGTACACATTTTGGATGTGTCGTCTAATTGTACCCGTACCCTCACCCCTCTTTTATTTGTATAGCTTCGAACATATTTTACAAACTTTTATACCTACACCCGGATTATTTTCGTTCGGAATGTAATCATAAAATTTGTGCCAATCACTACTTTCTCCTCTAGTTTTCCTACCACTAGCCGGTTGTGTTGTTTCGGTTGCTTGTGTTTGTGGTTCTTCTTCTATATCTATGTCTCCTACAAACTCATCGTGTGTACCAATGTGTTGGGCCATAGGATTAGGGCACTCTTCGGCGAGCTTATTTTGCGGGACAATTGGAGTCCTACGAGAGGTGTCGGTAGAATCTTGTCCACTTTGGCTACGGCCGCTACCTCTTGATCTAGACATTTTGATATAGTAGTGTATGTGAAAGAAATAAATACAATGTAGGCGAGATAAGTTTAAAAAAAAATCTAGAAAACTATAAGAGGGTTATGAGAGAGAAGATAAAAAAACCAACAAACAAATATGATAAAAAAATTATAACTACAAAAAAAATATCAAGACAATAAGAGGGTTGTGAAATTTTGATACCGTACTCCACGGATACTCGTATATAAAATGAGAGTGAAAATAAAAGTAGAAGTAGAAGTAGAAGTAGAAGTAGAAATCCGGACTCATATATAGATAGAAAGAGAGCTTCTTTGTTTGATCACTTGGAGGAGTTGAAGACTTGAAGACGTAGTTGAATGTTGAATTCGATATATACGATCGGAATTTATCGTTTAATCGTTATTATGTTGCTAGCTTCTTTGTTCAATTATTCACAAAAATTGGAATGAATTGAGTAATAGTAGTAGAGAGAGTAAGAGAGTAAGGTGTGAAATTTTAGTTTGGATTTTAGGGGTATTTATAGGGGAAAAAAAACAGCTAGAAGAGCCGTTATGGTTGGTTTCGGCCGTTGGACCCGCGGGTCGAACGGTCGACCTGCTCGGATTGAACGTACGGGTTAAACCGTTCGAAACCCGCGGGTCGACCCGCGGCATCGCGGACGGGTTGGCTACTGTTCACCGGGTTATCGGGCCAAGTTCGACGGGTCTAATTCGCTTTTTTAACGACCCGGGTCGACTTGCTTATATTCACGGGTTCGACCCGAATCCGAAACAACTACTCACGCGCCGGATTAGGGGGACGGGTCGCGGGTCAACCCGGCCCGTTTGCCATCCCTTGTTTGTTCCAAACAATATATAGTCTTCTTCTAAAGCTATCCTAGATAACCTTCCTATATTAGTCATTAGCTTTAAATAAATTAACTTATTCACATGTATGACAGTAGGCCTCCTCAATTTCATCGTTCGCAGGATTAATACTTAAGACTTATGAAGTAGTACACCAGAGTTTAAAATATTCTTATAAATCTCTCAATATATAATGGGGAGAGTAGGAGTTGTAATTTGTCAACATACAAATCCGTACGTTGCACGTGCAATACGATCTCTCCCATTAATTACAACAAAAATAAACAAACAAAATTTTATTTTGCCTATTTAAACGTACAACGCACGTGCAAAATAACTTTTCAATATTTTTTTAACACCAAACAAATACATATGTTGCACGTACAACTCAAATTCTACTTATGAACACGTACATTGTACTACAAATCGTAGCTTTTTTTTCAACATATTTTTTTCAATTACTTGCAACTGAAAAATACTAGTCCTATTAATTGACGAGAATTTATGTCAATTTGCATGTAATTGTATGCTAAAATCCATAAACTTGACATAATTTTGCTATAGAATTCCTATAACAACTTTGCCATAGTAGATAAAAAAGAAATTGTTTCATGTCCGATCAACTCAAAGTGTGCCTCCCAAAGCCATCATTTTTTTTGGGGGGTGCAAATTGATGTTTAATTTTACAGAGACCTCTCTGTAATACTTCCACAAATTTACCGCATGAATATTTTTAGCATTTAATTAGTAGGATACATGCAAAGTAGTTGAATAGTAATCCTATACTGATTTGCATAAATGAGGATCATATGACTTTGCTGGTTTTTATATTCGAAAAACTGGATCAAGATTCCATGTTCTTCTCAGAATTATCCCTGTGCAAAGATGCAAGGTGATTTTTTTTGTTGTTGCAAAACTAAGACAAATTTGCAACTATTACCAACCAACGATTCATACTTTAATTTGACAATTTTACTGTAACCTTTCGTGACATATTTATATATAGTTAAATTTCATGTAAAGCTTGCTAGTATTTCTATGTAGAAAAACATAAGTCTGACCACCTTTAGAGTATGACCCCAGTATTGTATTGTATTGTATTTGTAGAGAACTGATATGCAACAACAATTTCCAAGAGAAGAGACAGGGGTGGTATGCCGTACCGTGTTGTATCATTCTTACCCTACCAGAATACCGGAATATCTGATACACAGATTTCTCTACCATTACAGTGCCAAAATTTCGGTACAACCGAGTTCAGTAATACCGAAATATCAGTACAATAATAGTAATGTCACGGTAGTATCGAACATTAAAAAGAATATATATATATACTAGTATTATACACGTGCTTTGCACGCGGGAAATTTTTTTTTTGAGGGGGGAATGAGAAGGGAAAAAAAATAACGTGATTTGCACGTGGGGGAATTTTTTTTGGTGGGAGGAATGAAAAGGGCAAAAAAAAAAATTTACCAACACGTGCGTTGCACGGGTTGGATTAAGGACTAAGGCCTTCTCCCATTATAGTAGTATATATATATATATATATATATATATATATATATATATATATATATATATAATTAGCAAATAAACAGGTACTTGAAGTCTTGAACCATCAACCCCACAACAAATTTAGATTTAACTTGGTTGTTACAAGTGCGGATAAAGCTTCTTAGCCACCAAAAAAATCAACATTTGTGTTTCGATCTAGGGCCTCGGTTATCATTCATTATCAAAGGTACACGTACGATTACAAATTATAGAGAATTACAAAACAGAGAGTTCATAATACACCCAACATTCACACAAATTAAATATATATTAAATATATTCGGTATGGTACAGTATACCATTGGTATCAATACTAGGTATTAATACCATACCATATAATCTCGGTACGATACAGTATTACCGAGTTTTTAGTAATATTCGGTATGATACTGGTACAGTACAATATTATGGTATTTTTTGACAATCCTAAGATCTGATACACAAAAGGGTAAAATTGTGGGTATCTAATATACAAAAAAATCCTTACCTATCATAGGCAAAGAAAACCCTTCTATAAATTGGAATACATGGACACTAACCAAACACTCCACCAAATTTTGCATGCTAGGTTTAAATTTTTTAGTCATGAATACTTTTCAATTTAAACCAAGTTAACTAACATCAACTTGTATATTAGCTAACATCAACTTCTTTAAAATAATAATAATAATAATAATATCAACTTGTACTACAATGATATAATTCGTCCATTAACTTGTGAAATCCTAATTAGTCTAAATTCTGAGCTACCCCACTCCTGAAACAGTAGGCTATTGTCGTTGTTGTATGACCTCTCCTTCACTTAAAATGTATTATATTATGCATTTTACCTATAATTTTTTTGGTATCTGTCATATTAGACCTTTTCGGCATCTGTCATATTAGACCTTTTAAACTTAGACCATTAATAATAAGGAAAAAAAAAACTCTTCAAAAAGAACTCTTCCTTGGAACTCAATTGCAGGCAAGAACTGGGAGTCAGAGGAAAGAGAGAGAGGGAAACGGGACAGGAGGTAAGGAAAAGAGGTAAAGGCAAAGACTACAGAGTGAAAGAGAGGGTAGTGAGCTCTATAGTGCTTTGCGCCAGCAGTAGCAGTAGCACTACTCAACTCTGGCCCTGCCACTCTTAATTTCTCCTGCTCCATCTCTTAGTTATGGGGACTGGTGCCACCTGTAGCTAAGCTCGAAGACAAAGACAGCAAAGATAACAAAGACAAAGGAGGCAAGGGCAAAAGCCACTACAAATTAAGGCACAACCCCAGTTATGGGGCCCATCTAAATTACACCACATACATGCACACATACATGTAACATGAATGACAACATAGCGTCCATATTCAGTCCTCTTTTTTCCCTTCTTTGGGTTCTCAAGCGTGCAAACAAAGTCCCAGTTTCACTGCACCTGACCCTGTCGTCCTTCACCTCAGCATCAGAAACAACAAAGAAGCAATCAGCTATCAGTCTTCTTCCTTCATCTCTCCCTCTCTCTCTCTCTCCCTCCTCTTTTTCTATACAATGTGTTGCATAATACCATCATAGATGCTTGTGGATAAACTTCACAAACTCCCAACTCCTAAGGTTTCAAAATTTAGCATATACACACTTTGTTAACAACTTTGTTAAGTGACCACTGTGCATTCCAGTCCTATCATTTTAGACTATAACCAATAACAACAACAAAACTGCATCGCAAAATTTAAATTTCGGAGTTAGCTGCAAGAATCCTTTTTCTCTGCTGAAGTCCGCATACCCGTCTAGTCAAGTCAAGTCAAGGTTTTCCAAAACTTGGTAGTTTCAACCCAAATTCGTCCGTGTCACTTCTAGATCTTTTGCTTCGCTGCCTGTCATCCTTTCAATTTTTCTAATATATAACAGTCATTAGTCTACCAAACTATCTCAATCGGTTCTCCTACAATTTATATTTGATAAGAGCAACTTGTAATTTCAAGCATATGCATCCATTTCATATTTTATCTTTTATTATATTAATACTCATCCATCATAGCATCCACGATCATCATTTTAGACTTTGATACAATGATAATAATGCATGAGTGTGTTGAATAAACATTAAATGCCATATTAGTGGGTTATGAAAAATAAAAGGTCAAGAGTCTTTGTAAGTGAAAAGCCAAGAGGTATAAGTGAAAAGCCAAGAGGTGTAAGTGAAAAGCCAAGGGGTGGCAGAGTAGTTAATGGTCTTGTATGTTTTGTTTTTTAGTTCTTGCCTATTTAAAGGCCTTGTTGATTTTGTTTCAAAAATAGAACAAAAAAAACGTGAAATCACAAAAAGTTATCAAATAAAGTTCTCAAATTGGTATCAGAGCAAATGGCGAATGTGATGGGTCAAATGCCGCTACCACGACTAACGAAGGCGAATTACGAGAACTGGAGCATTCAAATGAAAGCTCTTCTCGGATCTCAAGATGCATGGGAGGTGGTCGAAGAAGGTTTCGAAGAACCAACAAATACCACGGGATATACGGCGGCTCAAACCAAGGCGTTAAAAGAGTTACGATCGAAGGATAAGGCGGCACTATACATGTTGTTCCGAGCCGTTGACGAGTCGGGCTTTGAGAAGATTGCCGGTGCAACTACTTCAAAAGAAGCGTGGGACACTTTAGGAAAAGTGTTCAAAGGAGCCGACCGAGTCAAGCAAGTGCGTCTCCAAATTCTTTGTGGCGAGTTGGAGAACATGAAGATGAAGGAGTCGGAAACTGTATCTGACTACATCATGCGTGCACAAGCTGTGGTGAACCAACTCATTCGTAATGGCGAAGCGTTAACCGATGTTGTGGAGAAGATTTTGAGATCATTAACTGACAATTTTGAGAATGTTGTGTGCGCGATAGAAGAGTCAAAGGACCTTGCGATGCTCACAGTCGACGAGCTTGCAGGCTCTCTCGAGGCACACGAACAACGTAAGAAGAAAAAGAAGGAGGAGACACTCGAGCAAGCACTTCAAACCAAGGCGTCAATCAAAGACGAAAAGGTACTCTATTCTCAAAATTTTCGTGGTAGAGGGCGAGGTCGTGGAGGTCGCAACAATGGTCGCGGTAGTGGAGGCCGCGGTCAAGGTGAATATTATGAGAAAAAGGGGCAGTCAAGCCAACAAAATTGTCGAGGTAGAGGACGTGGTCATGGGAGAGGCGGCCGATCAAATTATTCAAAAGTCGAATGCTACAACTGCGGCAAGCATGGGCACTACGCAAAAGAGTGAAAATCAAACATCGAGTGCTATAATTGCGGTAAGTATGGGCACTATGCAAAAGAGTGCTATTCCGAAAAAAAGGTAGAAGAAAACGCGAATCTAGTCGCGGAAGAGGAGACAAGAGAAGATGGTGTTCTCATGATGGCCTACAAAAATACCGTTTCCGACAACGACACAGTGTGGTATCTCGATACCGGCGCTAGTAACCACATGTGCGGGCACAGGCACCTATTCAAGGAGATGCGAGAGGTTGAAGATAGACATGTTTCGTTTGGAGACGCGTCAAAGATCCAAGTACAAGGCCAAGGTACGGTTCACTATTTACAAAAAACTGGCACGGAAGGGTCAACCGAGAATGTTTATTACGTACCTGATCTTAAGAGCAATATTTTGAGCATGGGGCAACTCATGGAGAAGGGATACTCGGTATTCATGATAAACCGGGTACTACAATTGAAAGACAATCAAGGGTGGTCTGGTTGCTCGAGTCGAGATGGGAAGAAATCGGATGTACAAACGGAATTTGAGAAGCGTGCGAGAAAAATGTTTGCGAGTCAACGTAGAAGACAAGGCATCGCTGTGGCATCTCCGCTTTGGTCACCTACATTATGGTGGTCTAAAGAGGTTAGCAAAGAAGAACTCGGTGCACGGGCTGCCGGACATGGACTATGAGGACAAATTTTGTGAAGAATGTGTGCTTGGCAAGCAAGCGAGAACCTCGTTTCAAAAGAAGGCAGAATATTGAACTAAACATATTCTCGAGTTGATTCATACCGACATATGTGGGCCAATCACCCCCGAATCTTTCAGTGGTAAAAGGTACTTCATTTCCTTTATCGATGATTTCTCACGAAAATCTTGGGGTTATTTTTTGAAAGAAAAATCCGAGGCATTCGAGGTGTTCAAAAAGTTCAAAGTGATGGTGGAGAAGGCAACTAGTAGACACATCAAAGCCGTACGATCCGATAGAGGTGGCGAGTATACTTCGACGGCTTTCATGGAGTATTGCGAGGAGCAAGGCATAAGGAGATTTCTAACCGCATCATACTTTCCTCAACAAAACGGTGTGGCCGAGAGAAAGAACCGGACTATTCTCGACATGGTTCGATCAATGCTCAAGATCAAGAAGATGCCGAAGGAATTCTGGGCAGAAGCCGTGCAATGTGCCATCTATGTACAAAATCGATGTCCACATGTGAAGTTAGATGATCAAACACCACAAGAGGCATGGAGCGGTCAAAAGCCGACAGTTTCTCATCTCAAAGTGTTCGATAGTGCGGCTTATGCACACGTACCGGATCAACGAAGAATGAAGCTGGAAGACAAAAGCAAAAAGTATATTTTTATTGGGTATGATGAGAAGACAAAAGGGTACAAGCTACTCGACCCGATAAGCAAGAAGGTGATGGTGAGTCGTGATGCGCGAGTAAACGAAGCAAGCGAGTGGGATTGGAACAATTCGACGGAGGTTATCATCGAAGTTGGAGAATCATCAGTCGTTGCACCAACAAGCATAACAACAAACTCTGAAACTACCGATAATGAAGATGAACCACGACAACCCAAAACACGAAGTTTGCAAGATTTGTATGATTCGACAAATGAGATGCACCTTGTATGTCTTTTGGCAGATACTGCAAATATTAGTTTTGAAGAGGCGGTGCGAGACAAGAAGTGGCAAACTGCCATGAACGAGGAGATTAAGGCGATTGACCGCAACATGGGAACTAGCGGAATTACCGAAAAGAAGTCAGCCTATTGGTGTGAAATGGGTGTTCAAGAAAAAGATGAATGCTGAAGGCGAGATAGAACGGTACAAGGCGCGACTTGTTGCGAAGGGATACAAGCAAAAGGCAAAGAATCCAGTGAACCATGAAAGAAGCAAACACATCGATGTTCGTTTTCACTTTATCCGAGATCATGTGAAGGAAGGAAGTGTGGAATTGGTGCATGTGGCAAGTCAGGATCAAGCTGCAGATATCTTCACAAAACTGCTACCGAAAGTACTTCTCGACAGATGCAAGAAGATGATTGGCATGACGGATGGTAGAAGCATTTAAGTTTACAGGGAAGTTTTGTTGAATAAACATTAAATGCCATATTAGTGGGTTATGAAAAATAAAAGGTCAAGAGTCTTTGTAAGTGAAAAGCCAAGGGGTGTAAGTGAAAAGTCAAGGGGTGGCAGAGTAGTTAATGGTCTTGTATGTTTTGTTTTGTAGGTCTTGCCTATTTAAAGGCCTTGTTGATTTTGTTTGAAAAATAGAACAAAAAAAAACGTGAAATCACAAAAAGTTATCAAATAAAGTTCTCAGAGTGATCAAGTATTCTCAAGAACTAATCTAGTTCGCCTAATATAATGGGAAAATTTTAGTAAACCAACCCCAAGATTTCCGAGTTTGTAGATAACCCACCCGTATCTAAATTGATAGTCACGTGCAATCTCGTGCTAATTTCCGTCCATTTTTTGAGATATTTATTCTTAAACAATCCATGTTATTTTTTTAAATTATTAAAAAATTATATAATGATTAAAACACTAAAAAAACAATTTGGGCTTGGAATGATCATATGAAGATTAAAAAGTTTAAAATTTTTGAAACCCCTAAATCAAAAAAAATAAAGTGAGTTTTCTGTGACTCATATAACGGTCCAAATACCGTCAATTTAAAAGCGGAAGTGACCATGTTGCAAACCAAAAAATATATATACAATTAATTAATTATCTGCAAACTTGCAAAAAGAGGAGGGGGGTAAGTTCTCTAAAATTTTCCCTAATAATCCGGGGGAAAATGAATAGCAGTACTTGAAGTGCCATCAAATCAACTAATCAATCACTTGATACTAACTAGGAAGAGATTAATTCTAGAAACAGCCTAATCATCTAAGTTATCATCATATGATTAGAATCTAAGATGATGAGAGGAGAGAGCAGATTGAGTACAAAATAAGAGGAATAAATCACTTTACAAATGGAGGGTATGTGTGTCAAAAGCAAAAACTTCACAGGGCAAAAACTTCACAGGGTCGTTTTTGCCTTTTGTATTCTCCGAGAGTCTGAGTTGAGTTGGTAATGTGCAGTTACCAAAGATCCAGTGGATTGACACATCACTGACGGTCTTATGATTTAAAGAGCTTGAAGTGACGTTAATTTGACTACTCATTCTCCTCTCTTTTCCCTTTCTCTCTCTCTCTCTTCCTGTACTGTACTCTCAATTCAACTCAACCTTATTCTTGCTTTTCTTTTCCCTTAATTTGTTTGTTTTCATTATTCTTTCCCCCATTATCTGCTCTCATAGTAGTAAATAGTCATAGTCACACTCATGTGCATATTTCATGAGTTTCTTTCCTCTTCTCTTTTTCCCAAACCGTACGTTAGGGGCGTGTCCTCCCCTCAACTCTAAGCTCAGTACATATGACCACAGCTTTTTCAACTCAGCGAAGAAAGCAAAGCGAAGCATGGCCCTATAATCTGTTGTACGTAGTAGGCCTGGCACACACCTTAGTTATCTGACCAACGAACGAAAAAAAAAAAGGAAGAAAAAAAAAATAGAAGGAAGAGGTATGAGATCAGCGATTTTTTTGCGGTAGGCCACTTTTTGAAACTATTTGTAATTTTAGACCACTTTCCAAACTATTAGCATTTTTAGCTAGCAAGTGTCGCGTCAGCCGTGACCGCTATTGAGAATAACGGCCTCTTCATAGCGACCAACACATTGGACTCCCACATTTGACAGATTATAGAGGGTATTGTATAATTGCAAACCACTTGGTGTAACTAAGGTCGCTATTGTCAATAGCAATCTCGTCTAACTAAAGTCGCTATTCTCAATAGCGATCTGAGGTGGGTCTAAAAGCGATTGGGCCAACCTGTGGTCGCTATTGGAAATAGCGACCTTGGTTATACAAGGTCGCTATTGATAATAACGACCTCAGTTACACCAAGTCATGTCCATTATACAATATTCTCTCTATAAGCTGACAAGTGAAAGAGGTTGCTATGAACATGTCGCTATTCTCAATAGCGGCCGCTGCTGACGTGGCACTGACTAACTAAAAGTGCTAATAGTTTGTCAACTGGTCTAAAATCGCAAATAGTTTCAAAAAGTAGTATCGTACAAAATTCTCAGATAAGCTGAGTTGTTAAATACTACTAATTACATTGTGTCATTCAGTTTAGGCAATCATGCAATAGATTATAGATGAATAGATCCTAGCGAGCCGACAAACTTGTTATAAATGTGATTCTGGATTTTGAAGACAACTAATCCAGTGGCCAATAGAAGTTCATCAAGAACACAAACATGATATAGATTGACTAGCAGTCGACTGGATACGATCCTAAGCAGATTTGAGAGTAGACGTAAATTGATTAGACTGAGTGATCAGTCGACTGGTTGGTAGTAGTGTCAAATTTGTTACATGGGTGTTATCATAGTATCTAGGGTTAGAGATCATCGTCGTAAGGAATTCTAAGAGTTAAGAATGAACAACAGGTAAATTAACAAGAAACTCTAGATCCCTTCATATATATTTCTAGAATGTTGGTACATTCCTACGAAATTTTTTTTTATATGCCACTTTTGAAACTATTTGCATAAAGAAAACATTTGCCAATGTATTTATGTTCGTGGACTCAACAACAAAACTCGCCGTTCCCAACGACGAATTTAGTTGTTTCTTACTCGCTGTTGGGACACAGCGAGTTTAGTGCTAACTTTTTGAGAAACTCGCTGTTCCAAATGCCGAATCGATTTCAGCTAAAAAATTTCAAAAAAGACTCGTTGTTCCCAATTGCGAGGTTCTTTGTACTATACTCGTTGTTAGGAACGGCGAGTTCAGTTCAAAATTATCAAATAAGATTCACCGTTCTTAATGATGAGGTTCTTTATACTAGACTCACTGTTGAGAAAGGTGAAGATATAGGAAAATTTCACAGAGAGTGAAACTCTCTGTTGGACTTAGTGAATTTTTGAAAAGAAACTTAATAATTTAAAAAAAAAAACTAAACTTACCGTTCTCAACAATGAGTCTAGTATAAATTTTCTCGCCGTTGGGAACGACGAGTGTAGTTGTTGAGTCTACGAGCGCAAATACTTTGTCAACTGTTCTTTTTCTACAAATAGTTTCGAAAAGTCACATATAAAAATAAAAAAAAATTCCATTTCTACTACTATAATTAAGAGTTAGTTATTATATGTTTATTACTAGAGAGTTCTGATTGTGTTGTATTATGGACAACCATCAGCTAACAAGTCTCTACCACCCATGTGATGAGTTGTATATGGAATGTTCACTATCACGTTCGAAAGGTGTACAAAAGTGGTTTACACAGTATGGTTTGGTTGTGGTCCAACATAAGCACTGTAGGCACACGCACAGAATATTATTGCTACGACAAGAGTTGTTGCTCATCAATAGTTCTGTTGCTTCTGCTAACAATCCCTACTCCTAAACCAACATTTTTACAACCTTAACTATTGGTTTTAGATACATCAAAAAAAAAAAAAAACTATTGGTTTTAGATCTATGTCGATATCAGGACATACCCACGAAGGAATTTATATCTAGAGTAATGCTAGAGCCACTACCAATTTCACTACATTTCTCTTCACTACCTTAGGTGGCACACTCCAATAGGTAGGGGATGATAAAGTAGGTGGGAGAACTCTCCAATAGGAGTATGCCACCTAAGGTAGTGAAGAAAATGGTAGTGAAATTGGTAGTGGCTAAAGCATTACTCTTATATCTATCAATACTTCCAATATATCTAGTATTAATGATAAATGATTGTCTGAAACGTGATCCTTATACCGAAGTTTTGAACCACCACATAACTCCTAGGGTGCGCTAGGATCTTGACAAACTCCTGAATTACCTACAGAGGCCGTTCAGGCCAAAACCTCGAAAGAACACAGGTTAAGATGAGAGTTATGCATTCCATCCTCTATTAGAGGTATGCTTTACCTTGTTTCGATAGAATTTTGTCCGTGCCGACCCAATTTTTGAAAATAATTACCGAACTGACCCAATGTCGAAAATATTTACGTGACTGGCTCACTTTTGGATTTGTCGGCATAAAACACTATTGACAACAATATTATATGTTATTTTAATATCGTTGTTGTCAAAACCGGTATCTATAATTTTTTTAATATGCCACTTTTGAGAGTTTGTCCGTGCCGACCCATTTTTTGAAAATAATTACCAAACTGACCCAATGTCGAAAATATTTACGAGACTGGCTCACTTTTGGATTTGTCAGCATAAAACGCTATTGACAACAATATCATATGTTATTTTAATGTCGTTGTTGTCAAAACCGGTATCTATAATTTTTTTTAATATGCCACTTTTGAGAGTAACGACATTAGTACGTTAAACATTCAATTATGAATTCTCTGACTTAAGAATCTCTCCGACTTGAGAAAAAGTTGTAATGATATTATAACTGGTGCCGCTATTTGCAATAAAGGCAAGCTTAAGTTGATGCCACTAATAGAAATAGTTGCACCAGTACAATGATATTTTCATATATAAAGTGCTTTCCTTTTCTCCTTTCCCCTTCACTTTATCTCTCTCTTCCTCAACTCCCGAACCCAAAATCCTAAAATCCTAGAGCACAAATCTGACTTCTGTTTATTCTCAAACTTCATTTCTCCTACATCCCTCTCCTCCTACTTCGAAATCCAACTCCCCCAATCTGATAAATCTCCAACATTGTCTCCGGTCATCTCACACATCATCCATGGCGTATTCTCCGCGCTCCAACTTACGGTTTAATTTGAAAGTATTCTTATAACCACATGTTGTGTAGTTTGCATAGGTTATGCTTGTGAGTAGTTGATGACTCAAGTATTCATCCATTTATGTATATGTATGGATTACGATAAACCTATTTGGTTATATTTTGAGGGTGAAATAATTCGAGATCCGAAGATAGGATATTGTTATAACAATTAGTATATAAGATATTTGAAGTTATTAATTGAGATAGAGTAGAATAATGTCTCAAAATCAAAATCCATTATGCTGCCGAAAAAGGACAAGGACAATATTTCACGGCGGTACCTGTAGATAATGATAATGCACTAAGCTCCATGACTGCTAGGAAATTTGATCCAAATTATAGTTGGGCTGCATTGTAGTTATACATTGAGTAAATTAAGCTTCCTAATCTCGGCCACTTGTTATTCCGAGTCCATGCCCCGTTAGGAGTTTCAAACAAGTAGCCGAGTCACATGCAAGAATGCCTCATTAACAAGAAGACATTAGCACAACACCAACAAAATTTGTTACCACAGAATATGAGCCGATATATCCTTACACCTTGACACGATATATTGTTGAGAACGGTAACATCATGCAAGACTTCGATAAAGTTATTGTTAATAACAAATTATTAGAAGAGGAAGAAGATGAAGATCACGAGGATGATGATGATGAGGAGGAGGAGAAGGACAAAGAAGATTAGGTTAATGATGTTAACGTTAATATACATGCGAACGATGTGGTTCCCTTAAAGCAATCCATGAGTGCACTTATACATGAGGTTTAATCGGGTGACTGGATGATCAATGCGACTGTACATGAATATCTATAGTCTTCCATCGGCTTATCGAACACGGATGAACTTTATTTTGGTCAAAGGTTTCTCACTAAAGTTAGTATTCAACATCAAGTTAAGATGTACTTTGAAAATAACCATCGAGAATTATTGACGGTGAAATCGAACCTAAGTTTATACATCGTGAAATGTAAATACACACCGATCAAATATACATTTGAGGAGATTACAGAAAATCGGGAGCTCAGAAATGAGGTGTTGTCTATGGCAATTACGTGCAATCGTTCTAAAATGACAAATATATTTTGTGGTGAAGAAACTTCAAGGTCCGTATACATGTGTGGATCCCAAGTTGAATCAAGATCAGAGTAATGTTGATTCTAAAATTGTGTCAACTAGGAGTAACACCACGAGCCATAATTAAGATTATCAATTCAATTGCAGTATTTCATACATGAAAACTTGGAAGGCAAAAAATAAAGCCACTGAGCAGTTGTATGGTTCCTTTCAAGAAGCGTACATTAGAATGCCTTATCTTTTAACAGTAGTTCAAGCTTACAGGAACGACCATCCATTGGGCGAAGGTTGTGTTCGGTCCCACCGAGGAAACATTCAAGGACGTCTTTTGGGAATTCAAGCCTTCGTTTGAGGGGTATAAAGCACATAAGCTTGTTATTAGTGTGGAAAGAACACATTTATATGAAAAATATAAGGGTTGTTTATTGATAGTTGTTTCACCCGATGCAAATGATAGGTTGGTTCCATTTTTGTTTGCAATAGTGGATGGAGAGAGCATGGATACCTGGACATGGTTCATGAGCTGTATTCGATACGTTGTCACAGATCGTGCAGGACTTTGTGTTATTTCTGATCGTCATGTAAGTAGTATATATACTACAAAAGAAAGTAGCTTTCCCGGCGGTTTTTTCCGTCTATACCGGCGTTTTTTTACGCCGGGGAAACTTTCACCGGCGTTTACAATAACACCGGTCCAACTACCGCCGAAGCGGGCGTCGCTGAAACGAAGGGTCCTACACCGGCGTTTTTGGTGGACGCCGGTAAATACTAGGACTACACCGGCTGTCATAAAACGCCGGTGTATGTCCATTTCTGGGTGCCGTGTTTGTGTGCCTATATACATACACCGGCGGTCGTAAACCGCCGGTATTTATACATTCACCGGCGTAAATAAAAACGCCGGTGTATATCGAAAGTATACCGGCGGTCATAAAACGCCGGTGTATGTCCGTTTCTGGGTGCCGTGTTTGTGTGCCTATATACATACACCGGCGGTTGTAAACCGCCGGTATTTATCCATTCACCGGCGTAAATAAAAACGCCGGTGTATATCGAAAGTATACCGGCGGTCAAGAAACGCCGGTGTATGTCCGTTTGTAAGCGCCTGTTTTTCCCTGTTTACTAACACCGACGCGACTAAAAACGCCGGTGTAGTTATATACGCCGGCGTTTATAAAACGCCGGTATATACCTGTGCCGTTACAGCTGAATACTTTCACCGGCGTACGTTGAAACGCCGGTGTATCATACACTCCAACAATTAAATTATATACACCGCCGTTTTTTAAAACGCCGTTCTGGCTATGCCCGTTTATTTTCGATACTCCGCTTTTCCGTTCGATTTCAATTCACAGTTTCATTTACATAACCTGTAAACTAATTCTCACAACTGATTCGATCAATTTCGTTGCATACTACTGCGCAAACCACAGCCAAACACAAGAATAATTAAAGATAATCAAGTTTCACACGTGTCATATCAACGTCCAAATTCATTGATTAATTAACAATGTCATAATTAACAAATTAATATAGAGACTAACATCCAAAATATCCAAACAAACCAGTCTGACAAATATCCAAAATATCCCAAATTCAAAGTATGACATAACTCTCATAAAAAAAACCAGTCTGACATAACGACGGCAAGGAGGAGGACATAAGAACAACAACCATACAGCAAGGAGGACATAAGAACAGCAAGGAGGACCGCAGATTCATACCCCTCGAGTAGCTTCAGCTCTGATCATCTGCATTTCCTTCATCTTGACGACCACTCTGTGAATAAAAAATAATAGTTTAATTGAACAGTAGATCACAATACAGAATATACATATTTTTTGAACTTGCAAAAAGAACTACCTGTGTCTCGAATTATAAGATGAAAGTGCCAACTGCAAATGGAATTGTTAATGCTATATACAGAGGTAAAATAATTACATTGCAATGCTAAAAATTTCGTACTTAATTTTGTTTTTAAATATATCTAAAATAACAAAACAAATGAAAATTCAGTATCTAACTTGAAACCTTTATATTCTCCTCTGATTGGGAATATCAACTATCTAAAACAATAAAACAAATGAAAATTCAGTATCTAAGCATGTCCTTTATGGATTGTTCAGACAATCCATGAAACTGTCATCGTGGACGGAAACCAAATATAAGAAAAATAAGAAAAAATAAGATAGGGCTCATATCAAGTGTATTTTTAGGAAACTGTCATCGTGGAAGGAAACCAAATATATATAGAAGCCAGAAATGGAAACAGAAAGAAGAAAGGTAGAGACTTTGGATACACCAGGCTACCATAGCGGCATTTTCCTCATCTCTCTCTCATCCCTTATTTCCCTTCAGCACACGAACAGAAAGAGACATCAGCAACCACCTTAAGAGCGACAAGAACAACAATAATAATAAATTATTATGAACAAGATGTCTCTATATGGGTTTCCCGTTCTCCACTCGAGCCCACTCTTTCTAATCACAGCCCAATTAAGAACATAGACCACATCCACTAAACAATCCAATCATAGCCCAGTCAAAATTTGCCATCCTGGATCTTAATGAAATACGCTTCATTAACAGTGAAAGAAAATGAGGATGCTAGCAGCATACTTAGTTGGGAAGTGAACCCATTTTTGTTCAAAAATCATGCCAAAGATGGCAATCAGCTTCATTAACAGTATCTGAAAATGAAAATTTCCATTAACTGAGCTTATATGTTGCTCTACTAATTCACTGTGCCCAACTAAATCTAAAACCCAATTGTTGTGCGTATCCGGAGGATTTTGGCATACGTACCTATAGCATCCTCAGTTCACAGTAAACCCGTTTTGCTCAAAAAAACATGCCAAGATCACAATCAGATGCATGAAAATAAGCTTCACTATCAACAAAAGAAGAACTGAGAATGCTATGCAGCATACTTTGTTTGGAAGTGAACCCATTTTGTGTTAAACAATAAGGTTACATTGACAGTATCCGAAAATGAAAATTTCTCCATTATTTGAGCTTATATGCTGCTCTACTACTTTTTCAGCACCAACTATATCGCAAAACCCAAGTGTGGTGCATATCCGGCCGGATAATTTTGGCATGCGTACCTATACAATATCCTCAGTTCACAGTGAACCCATTTTTTGGTATAAAAACATACATGCCAAGAAGACAATCAGGTGCCTGAAATTAGCTTCACTAACAGTTAGTGAAAATGGGACCATAGAATAGCTTAAGAAGACCATCAGGTTTGTGAAGTAAGCTTCACTAACAGTGATAGAAACTGGGGATGCTATGCAGCATACTCATTTTGGAAGTGAACCCATTTGGTGTTAAAAAAACCGGTTACATTGACAGTATTTGAAAATGAAAATTTCTCCATCATCTGATGACCACAGTGAACCCATTTTTGGTTTAAAAACATACATGCCAAGAAGACAATCAGGTGCTTGAAATGAGCTTCACTAACAGTTAGTGAAAATGGGACCATACAATAGCTTAAGAAGACCATCAGGTTTGTGAAATAATCTTCACTAACAGTGAAAGAAACTGGGGATGCTATGCAGCATACTCATTTTGGAAGTGAACCCATTTTGTGTTAAAAAAACCATGCCAAAGATTGCAATCAGGTTACATTGACAGTGCCCGAAAATGAAAATTTCTTCATTATCTCAGCTTATAAGTTGCTCTACTACTTTTTTAGCCCAACTATATCGCATAACCGGTCGGAGAATTTTGGCATACGTACCTATACAATATCCTCAGTTCACAGTGAACCCATTTTCGGTATAAAAACATACATGCCAAGAAGACAATCAGGTGCTTGAAATGAGCTTCACTAACAGTTAGTGAAAATGGGACCATAAAATAGCTTAAGAAGACCATCAGGTTTGTGAAGTAAGCTTCACTAACAGTGATAGAAACTGGGGATGCTATGCAGCATGCTCATTTTGGAAGTGAACCCATTTGGTGTTAAAAAAACCGGTTACATTGACAGTATTTGAAAATGAAAATTTCTCCATCATCTGATGACCACAGTGAACCCATTTTTGGTTTAAAAACATACATGCCAAGAAGACAATCAGGTGCTTGAAATGAGCTTCACTAACAGTTAGTGAAAATGGGACCCTACAATAGCTTAAGAAGACCATCAGGTTTGTGAAATAATCTCCACTAACAGTGAAAGAAACTGGGGATGCTATGCAGCATACTCATTTTGGAAGTGAACCCATTTTGTGTTAAAAAAACCATGCCAAAGATTGCAATCAGGTTACATTGACAGTGCCCGAAAATGAAAAGTGTGGTGCATATCCGGCCGGAGAATTTTGGCATACGTACCTATACAATATCCTCAGTTCACAGTGAACCCATTTTCGGTATAAAAACATACATGCCAAGAAGACAATCAGGTGCTTGAAATGAGCTTCACTCACAGTTAGTGAAAATGGGACCATAAAATAGCTTAAGAAGACCATCAGGATATGTGAAGTAAGCTTCACTAACAGTGATAGAAACTGGGGATGCTATGCAGCATACTCATTTTGGAAGTGAACCCATTTGGTGTTAAAAAAACCGGTTACATTGACAGTATTTGAAAATGAAAATTTCTCCATCATCTGATGACCACAGTGAACCCATTTTTGGTTTAAAAACATACATGCCAAGAAGACAATCAGGTGCTTGAAATGAGCTTCACTAACAGTTAGTGAAAATGGGACCATACAATAGCTTAAGAAGACCATCAGGTTTGTGAAATAAGCTTCACTCACAGTGAAAGAAACTGGGGATGCTAGAGAATGAGGATACACCAGGCACCAGCCTATGCACCATCCTCAGTTCATGGAAGAAAAATACGAATAGGGCTCATAGCAAGTGTAGTTTTAACTGGAATTGTCATCGTGGAAGGAAACCAAATATAGAAGCCAGAAAGAGGAATGGTAGAGAATGAGGATACACCAGGCTAACATAGCGGCATTTTCCTCATCTCTCTCTCACCCCTTCTATCCCTTCTCCACTCCAACTCGTCTTTTTCTAATCACAGCCCAATTATGAACAATTGTTCACAGTCACTGCTAAAGAAACATATATGCTCAGATTATGAAAAATTTATATGCTCAGATTATGGAAATTTTCAGTCACTGTTAAAGAAACTAAGTAGGCTACATAGCATCCCCAGTTTCCTTCACTGTTAGTGAAGCTTGTTTGGAAAATTGTTCACTCAAACATGCCCCTTGTTTCTGAACTCAAACATGACATTAATAAACATCTTTTCTAATAATGGCTACACTTGTGGAAGCTCTCTCTAAGCCTCAATTCTTCAAGGTTTTGTTGCCTACTTCTTTACAGAAGTTGGTACTCCATTCTCCTCTCTTTAAAGAAGAATAGAGTACCAGCTTCTGTAAAGAAGTAGGCAACAAAACCTTGATGAATTGAGACTTAGAGAGAGCTTCCACAATTGTAGCCATTATCAGAAAAGATGTTTATTAATGTGATGTTTGAGTTCAGATACAAGGAGCATGTTTGAGTGAACAATTGGGTTTTGAATGGAGATTGTAGTCATAGATCAATTCTTGATGGAATAAAAATACGAATAGGGCTCATAGCAAGTGTAGTTTTAACTGGAATTGTCATCGTGGAAGGAAACCAAATATAGAAGCCAGAAAGAGGAATGGTAGAGAATGAGGATACACCAGGCTAACATAGCGGCATTTTCCTCATCTCTCTCTCACCCCTTCTTTCCCTTCAGCACACGAACACATAGAGACATCAGCAACAACAGCAAGAGCGACAAGAACAACAACCATAATAAATTATTATGAACAAGATGTCTCTATATGGGTTTCCAGATCTCCACTCCAACTCGTCTCTTTCTAATCACAGCCCAATTAAGAACAATTGTTCACAGTCACTGTTAAAGAAACATATATGCTCAGATTATGAAAGGTTTTCATTTTCAGATACTGTTAAAGAAGTTGATTTCATGCATCTGATTGCAATCTTTGGCATGGTTTTTTTAACACAAAATGGGTTCACTTCCAAAATGAGTATGCTGCATAGCATCCCCAGTTTCTTTCACTGTTAGTGAAGCTTATTTCACAAACCTGATGGTCTTCTTAAGCTATTGTATGGTCCCATTTTCACCTCCTCCAAATCAGTACAATGTCATCTATACCAGGTTATGTGCCAAAATGGGATTGGGCATACGATGCAAGGCCGACAAGTATTAGTTGTTTGTGAGTATGCAGTAGGATGCAGCTATGAACATGGGCTCATATCAAGTGTAGTATTACGGACTGTCATCGTGGAAGAAAACCAATTTAATATAGAAGCCGTATATGGAGCCAGAAAGAGGGATCGTAGAGAATGAGGATACACCAGGCTAACATAGCGGCATTTTCCTCATCTCTCTCTCATCCCTTCATTCTCTTCACCACACGCACACAAAGAGACATCAGCAACAACAGCAAGAGGGGATTGGTCCAACAATAAGTGTAGATTATAATAAACGAGATGTCTCTATTTTGGGTTTCCAGATCTCCACTCCAGCCCTTTCTCTCTAATCACAGCCCACTTAAGAAACATAGACGAAATGCGACATAGACGACAGCCACAATGCAGACTCACAGACACTAGTACGTGTCTTTCATGCATTCAAGTAACATAATCTCTTTAAAAATACCAATTTCAAGACTTACCGATGTTTTTTGACAGTGGGCGGCGTGCCACCCTCACTCTCATATGTTTGCCTGCCACTATTATTTAGTGGCTGCTCATCCCCATGGCTCTCGTTGCCATCATTTATATTTACCCTCTTTCCACGCCTCGGCATGTTGTACCTGTCAAGGATCCGATAACTTGGTTCAAATGATAGTTTGGTTCAAATGACACTAAGCATAGTTTAATGTAAATAATACCAAGCAGTAGAAAATAGAAAGACAATTAAACCAGTGTATTAAATTCATAATGAACATATTCGAAATTACAGACATAATATTACAACAAGATTTAAGACATAAAATTACAGACATATAATAAACTTGCATAAAAAATCATGTAAACTACAATACGACATCTTCCAGTACATCGCCCTCTTCTCCATCCTTGCGGAGCCAAGTCCCGCAAATTCCAAGATCGGTTGTGTTTACATCAAACACAAGAAACTCAGAAGCAATGTAACTGTTCATGTCTTCACTGTCTTCATCGTCTGAAGTATCGCCCAGTTGGAATACATCTCTTGGTTGCATAGGGATAGCCACATACGATTTTGGCAGGGTTGGATCTGCAATGTAGAACACTTGTTGGACTTGGGATGGAAACACAAATGGCTCATGGCTAATGTGTGTACCGATGTGAATCAATTTTGAGAAGTTCACAACTGTGAAGCCAAGCTTGTCCTTGTTGTTAGCAAAATTCCTATCAAACTCAGCCCAATCCCTACGAAATAAGACAACACGGAAATGGCCAAAATAATTCAACTCAATGATATCCGTGAGCACTCCATAGTAGTCGAGATCCCCATCTACAGGCCTCGTGTCCGATTTGGAAGCATAACTTCTAGTCTTAGACGTCACTACCATTCCACTATTTTGAGACTTCAAATTAGATTCACGATCCTTAGTACGAAATCTAAAACCATTGAATATGTATCCTCCGTATCTTTTGGCCATCTGATAGGGACCTTTGGCAAGTACTTGTATTTCAGATGACGCACCTTCAGGACCCAAAGAATGTACCTATTAATTTTGCGCAAATCGTATCAACACCATAGAAAATATAAATATAATAAAGATTAACTTGCATAACTGTAATTCACCTACATGAGATTCAAACCACTTATGAAATTTTTCATTCATCAGCTTGTTTTGTTCACGTGGTGGTAGTCTTCTTGGTCTAGCCCTTCGTTTGATGTCCCTGACAAATTCGCTAAAAAACAAGCAATTGAAATTAGGAATAAGAAAAGTATCAAAAATATCGAACTCCGCGGTTTTCACTGTATTCGATTTACATTTAAAAGCAACTTACTTTCGAAATGGTTCCACTGATGCATGATGGTCTAGCACATATCGATGTGCCTGTTCCCACGCTAAGCTATCGAGCTCAAATGCATCAACTTTACCAACAGTGGTGCCAGCGGTATCAAAAAGATATTGTGCACCATCAAGGTTGGAAATGTCTGGATTTCTACGTGGTCTACTGGAAGATGTCTCCACACCAGGCATATACCTGGAAAAAAAATGTGAGCACTCCTCTGATAGATATCCCTGGGCTATTGACCCTTCAGGATATGCTCTATTTTTCACATAACCCTTTAGCCGGTATAGGTACCTGAACATGTACAATTAATAAACTAGAGCGGATTAGTGGATTAAAAGAAATGAGCTTTTGAAAATTCAATTTCGTAAGATGAACGAATTATTTTACCTCTCAATGGGGTACATCCACCGATAGTGAACAGGACCACCGATTCTGGCTTCACCAGCAAGGTGGATTATCAAGTGAATCATAATAGTGAAAAACGATGGAGGAAATATCATCTCCATTTTACTAAGTGTCAATGCCGCCTGCTGCTCCAATTGGTCCAGATCTTCAACACGAAGCATTCTTGAGCAAATACCTTTATATATGCTACAAAGATCTTTCAGGACAGTAGTGACTTGCTCACACATTGAAGACCTTAGGGCCACAGGAAGGAGATCCTGCATTAGGATGTGGTAGTCGTGTGACTTTAGCCCCTGAAGCCTCTTCTCTTTAAAGTTGACACATTTTGCCATGTTAGAAGAATAGCTATCGGGGACTTTCAGTTCAAGTAGTACTTTGCAAAACAACTCCAACTCCGATTTTGACATTGAATAGATTGTAGGAGGTAGGAGCACTTTCCCGTTCGGCAATTCTTCTGGGTGCAACTCATGTCGGATGCCCATTGACTTCAAATCAAGTCGGCTCTTCAGATTGTCCTTTGTCTTCCGATCATCTCCCATAACTGTTCCTATACAATTCTCACCTATATTTTTGCCGATATGCATCACATCTAAATTATGTCTCAGTAAGTTGAATTCCCAATACGGCAACTTGAAGAAAATACTCTTCTTCTTCCATGCACCTAAACTCGTCAAGTTTTGATCCTCATCCTCTCCATATAGATCGGTCTCCTCATCTTGCTCCGGCCTTGCCCTTTTCTTGCCCTTTGTCCTGACTTCTGGTTCCTTTCCATATTTGAATTGATGACCATCTACCCGCCTCAAAATATCTGAACCAGAGGAAGACCCAGGAGCATGTTCCCACTCGTCGGTACCATCAAATGTCGCTGCCTCTGCCCGAAATATATGTGTGTCAGGCAACCATCTCCTATGACCCATATAGCAAAACTTTCTGCCATTGTACAACCACCTTGAACTAGTTTGGTCAGCACAACATGGACATGCATAACGTCCTTTAGTACTATATCCAGATAAATTTGCATATGCTGGAAAATCATTGATGGTCCAAGACAACACGGCACGAAGAGAAAATGTTTCTTTAGCCACAGCATCATAGGTTGGAACACCCACCCACAACTTCTGAAGTTCATCTATTAACGGTTGTAGGTACACATCTATATCATTTCCAGGACCTTTCGGTCCAGGAACTATCATGGACAAAATAAATGAGGACTGCTTCATGCATTTCCAAGGCGGCAAATTGTATGGTATCAACACAACCGGCCATATGCTGTATGTACTACTCATTTGCCTGAAAGGGTTGAAGCCATCACTAGCTAGTCCAAGTCTCACATTTCGAGGATCTTCCGCAAAATCAGGATATCTTTCATCAAATCTTTTCCAAGATTGAGAATCAGCAGGATGTCCAAGAATCCCATCATTAGTGCGGCCTTCAGCATGCCATTTCATATCAGAAGAAGTTTTCGTGGACATAAACAACCTTTGTAACCTAGGGATCAGAGGAAAGTAACGCAATGTTTTGGCAGGCTTCTTTTTCCTACTTCGCTTAGTAGATCCGCTGGCTCCCTCGTCTTGATTTGGTCTTTCTTTCCATTTCGAAGAACCACACACTTCGCAATTATCCATACTTTCCTTACCACTCGTGAAAAGCATACAGTCATTTGGACATGCTGCTATCTTCTCATATCCTAGATCGAGAGAACTTAGGAATTTTTTGATTTTATAGGCTGAGTTTGGAATACAGATTTCAGGAAATGCTTCATTCAACAATTCAAGTAGCATAGTGAAGGACTTAGCAGACCACCCGTTTAAACATTTAATCTGAAATAGTCTGGCAATGAATGAGAACTTAGAAAATTTGGTGCAGTCGCGGTACAACGGGATACTAGCATCTTCAAGTAACTTAGCGAAGGATTCTTGCTGCTTATTATTTTCATGGGTGGGGCCAGACATTTCCTCGTCCACCCCACCACCAATCTGGTTTGTTTCTATTGACTCATTGTGAACTTCGGTTGTTGGGTCATTGGTGTGGAAAGGAACATTATGATTCCCCATGGCATCTTGTAACAAAGCATGCATCTCATCGGGAACGCTTAAGTCTTCGTTCACTAAGGGCTCAGCCTCATTTTCTAATACAACCGGACGAACAGGAGCTGCCGTATGATCCTCTCCATGACAAAACCACCTTGTGTACCCTTGAAGAAAACCGTTGACAGCCAAGTGTGTATGTACTACGTCACATGTCCTCAGCATACAATTTGTACAGCGAAGGCATGGACAAAGGATTAGGTTGGGATCACGGGAATGTCGTTTGGCAAAGATAATAAAATCTTTAATACCATCACGGTACTCCTTGGATAATCGTGGTTTACTAATCCAACTTCTATCCATTATATCAATAGCACACAGTCTGAAATTAAAATTTTATATATTAAATAGTAATAACAGTAAAAGGCATTTTGTATATTAAATTTCACCTATTTGAAAATCAACCCTAGCTGCAAATAAATGAACGATATAATCTCTAACTGTAAAATAAAGAAATTGTGGCTCCAAAAAATGTACAAAAAAAAACTACTTCTTAATACAATCTACTCTATTCACCAAACCCTAAACGACCTTTTGTGGAAATGATCACAACCACCTTAGACGGTATTTTATCACACACCCTGTGTTCGAGCATAAAAAAAAATCGACTATAGTCTCCCCTGTATTTGGCTTTCCGTTCAAGGAGATGATGATGGTAAAGGGTATTTTGCTGATGAAGAGGAATTGGCCGAATAATGAGTGCGTCCTGTTGTAACTACGGTAACAAGAAGATCTGATGACTCATGAACTATTCTGTTCATGACTACTAATAATCACTTATCTCATAATAATAATAATAATAATAATAATAATAATACTACTAAACAAAAGAAACAGTAAAAGAAAAATTAAAATGTCTAGTATGTAAGCATATATTTTGCAGACTGAACCAATTGTTGTACATAGCCGGAGAATTTTGGCATAGAGCTATAGCATCCTCAGTTCACAGTGAACCCAGTTTGGTCAAAAAAACATGCCAAAATGACAATCAGATGCAGGGGATAAGCTTCAATTAATTAACAGTGAAAGAAACTGGGGATGCTATGCAGCATACTTAGTTACGAAGTGAACCCATTTTGTTAAAAAACCATGCCAAGGATTCCAGTCAGGTTACTTTAACAGTATCTGAAAATGAAAAATTTCCCATTATCTGAGCTTATATGTTGCTCTACTACTTCTTCATCCCAACTAAATCTAAAACCCAATTGTAGCCGCATATCCGGCCGGAGGATTTTGGCATACGTACCTATACCATCCTCAGTTCACAGTGAACCGATTTTGGTAAAAATAATTCATGCCAAGATGACAATCAGATGCATGAAAATAAGCTTCACTAACAACAAAAAAAGAAAATGGGGATGCTAGCAGCATACTTAGATTGGAAGTTAACCCATTTTCGTATAAAAAACCATGCCAAAGATTGACAATCAGGTTACTTTAACAGTATTTGAAAATGATAAATTTTCCATTATCAGAGCTTATATGTTGCTATACTACTTCTTCAACCCAACTAAATCTAAAACCCAATTGTTGTGCGTATCCGAAGGATTTTGGCATACGTACCTATAGCATCCTCAGTTCACTTAGTCTGGAAGTGAACCTATACAAACTGGGGATGCTATGCATGCAGCATACTCATTTTGGAAGTGAACCCATTTTGTGTAAAAAAACCATGCCAAAGTTTGCAATCAGGTTACTTTAACGGTATCTGAAAATGAAAATCTCCCATTATCTGAGCTTATATGTTGCTCTACTACTTCTTTAGCCCAACTAAATCTAAAATCCAATTGTTGTGCGTATCCGGCCGCAGGATTTTGACATACGTACCTATAGCATCCTCAGTTCACAGTGAACCCATTTTGGGTAAAAAACAATCATGCCAAGAAGACAATCAGATGCATGAAATCAGCTTCATTAACAGTGAAAGAAAACGGGTATGCTATGCAGCATACTTAGTTTGGAAGTGAACCCATTTTGTGTTAAAAAACCATGCCAAAGATTGCAATCAGGTTACTTTAATAGTATCTGAAAATGAAAATTTCCCATTAACTGAGCTTATATGTTGCTCTACTAATTCACTGTGCCCAACTAAATCTAAAACCCAAGTGTGGTGCATATCCGGCCAGAGAATTTTGGCATACGTACCTATACAATATCCTCAGTTCACAGTGAACCCATTTTGGGTAAAAAAACAAACATGCCATGAAGACAATCAGATGCATGAAATCAGCTTCATTAACAGTAAAAGAAGATGAAAATTTCCATTATCTAAGCATATATTTTTCTATTAATTCTTCATCTCAACTAAACCGTTCATGCTAAGGAAATCGAACACGTAACAGGCATATATTTTTCATTATCTAAGCATATTTTTTTCATGCCAAACTGAAAAAAGCTGCCTTTTTGGGAAAATAAGGGAAATCAAGAGATCATACCGAAGAGAGAGAGAGGGAGCGGGGCGACGAGGGCGGGGGCGTAGGAGAGAGAGAGAGAGGGGGCGACCGCCGATTCACCTCCAGATCGAGAGAGGGAAGAACGAAATCGAAAAGGACGAAGGGAATAAGGGACGATTTCGAATGGTCGAAGGCCGTCGAAGAGGACGAAGCGGCGGAGGCAAACGCGCGGGAAATAGAGCGGGGAAGGAGGGAAAGGAAGCGCCTTTTTTCGCTTTTTTTTTGGGGGGGTTAATGGGTAAATGGCGAGCGAACGATTAGGGTTCGCGGGTTTTATTCCCAGTTATTCACCGGCGTTTTAATTGGAAATGCCGGTGAATGTGCCAGTATATTCGCCGGCGTTTATAATAAAAAACGCCGGTGAATAATAAACTTCACCGGCGTGTTCAGCTAAAACGCCAGTGAATACTAACATTCACCGGCGTTTTAAATAGACCGCCGGTGTATGGCCATCCCATCTGGCGCCCAATTCCTACTGGCTCCCTACCCCGGCGCTACTAGTAAAACGCCGGGAAAAAACCGCCGGGAAAGCTACTTTCTTTTGTAGCTAGTTTGTCTGCTTTGGACAATGAGTATGGAACATGGACAGAGCCACTTGCATATCATCGTTATTGCATGCAACATTTTGCTACAAATTTCCAATGCAAATTTGGTTGCAAGTTTTTTATGGATAAGCTCAAGGTGATCGCATGTCAAAATCGGCCAAAGAAGTTTGAGGAAAAATTGCAGTGCTTGAAGCCGCTAATGTCGAGGGCCTAATTGGTTGAAAGAGAAACTGAGTGAGAAGTGAGCACTTTCTAAATATCGTCGATATGGTATAATGACTACGAAATTATCGGAAGTATTCAATTCAATTCCAAAAGGTGTCCGTAGTTTACCCGTTACGGTAATTGTAGAGATGATATTCTTTCGTCCAATTTATATTTTATTGACCGTCGTGAATTGACACAGACGCTTATTTGTGAAGGAAAGTTGTGGGCACCACTACTTGAAGAAATTATTGATATACATCGTGAGAAAGCAAATTTGCACAAGGCTATAATCTTTCATAACTGTCTTGACGTGTTTGGAGTAAAGACCGGTATAAGAATGGTTAACGAACAACAAAAGGGTGGACATTGGTATACCGTTGACTTGGGTGGCCATACGTGTACATATGGAAAATTTCATCTCTAACACATTCCTTGTTCTCATGTGTTGGTGGTTTGTGTATCACGTGCAATTACCAACTTTATATCGATCCATTTTATTCTACAAGTTCATTAGCACTTATATGGGCACCAACCTTCTACCCTATCCAAGATGAAGATTATTAGTCGGTGCCAAGTGGACCGAAATTCATATTTGATGCAAGTCTCCGAAGGGCAAAAGGTTATCCTAGGAGTTTGTAATGATACAGATGCCCGAGAAGGTTCGGGCACGGGTAAAAAATGTTCTAAATAATGATTAAGTGGACACAATCGGTGCAACTGTAAGAATAATGACAATATAGGTCCATCTGAAAGTCATGAATATTGAAAATGTATTCGTTCCTTATTATCATCCAAGAGAAAATGTAATTTATTAGTTTTGTGGACCAGTTGTTATATTTTGATGGATGAATGTAGACAATGTACTATTGTTGTTGGATATGTGTTAATATTATTATTATAAGGTTGTGAATGTTGGATATGTGTTCATATTATTTTGGAACTAAGTTAAATTATTGAGAATGTTGGATATATTTGGTTGATTATGTGCATGTTTTGGATCCAAAAATTGTAACGGTGTGATACACAGGTTGATGTTCTCAGGCAAATTTTAAAAAGTCCAAGTAAGTGATGCCGCTATTGGGAATAACGACATCGGTTACATGTAATGTTATTCCTAACAACGACATCAGTTCAATATAACCCCCGTTTCCGGTTTTTCGGATTTCTCTTTGTAATTCTTTCTTTTATTAAATTCTTGTATTCTGAATTATTTTATAATAAATCTTGCTATTATTTGAACTCGTTTGTTCTCATTTGATCATCCGAATTCTTTTGGCTTGAACCATTGTGTATTGGATATTTAATTTAATTTATTATATTCTTAATTGTTTTCTTATTGAACCCAAACCCAAAATTTGTTAATCCTAAACCGAAACCTACTAACCTTAATCCCCTATATAATCACCTCCTAATCCCTTCATTGAAACCCTAATTAACTAATCCTATTCATCCATCAGCCGCCCCCAACTCCTCACCTTCTTCTTCTTCTTCCTTTTCGCTTTCCGAAAACCCAACCCGTGCTCCTCCCTTTCGCTACTGCTACCTCGATGCAGCCTCAACCTTGCAACCCCGAAGCCTTCCCCTCACCCCCTCATCACCGCTCCCAACCAACCAACCGACTGCCCCCACATCCAGCACTGCCACTTTGCTGCACCAACTCGACTGTCACCATTGCCATCTCCAAGCCCCTCGCCTAGCACCACCATCGCATTGCTGCAGCCCCACCTTGCGGCATTCCCCGTTGTCGCCTGCCTTGCTGCCCCACTGTACCTCGACACCGTAGCTTCAAACCACCAGCACCCGCTCCTTCGACAACACCCCGAAGTCTCCTTACTGCCGTTCTTGACAATGTTGTCAACCTCGCTATTGTGCCGTTGTCTCCTTGCTGTTCGCCATCGTAGTTGTCATGTGTTGTGCCGCTGTTTTTCCTCCTGTTGATTCTCGTCGCCCTTGCAAACGTTGTATGAAGGAAAGTGCTTCTTGAATCAACTTGTTTTTCTAGTTCAAGAATATCTTTTGATCTCCTTATGTAGTCCCTATTTCATTTATCGTATCTTATTTTGCTTGATACCCTTCAAATAAGCTATTACGGATGCATCGGCAAAACCAAGTAGTAGTTTTCTTTTCGTGCCATCCCATTGACACAAAATCAAGTCTTGTTATACATCGTCATATGCATAAACTACATGAATACAAAATATAAACATATTATATAGAAGAATCATGATTTGAATGCTTTTCGATTAAATATGATGTTATAACTAGATTCGTGAATTTAATGCTATGGAAATAATAATTTGTCTAGTTAACAGTAGAATTCCACCCTAATGATTGAGTATAATTTTCTATTAATTATTTGCCATAAAGTTATATGCTTGTGTATCTCGTTGTTGCTAATTAATAATAAGCAACTTGTTAGCCTGCTGTTTGTTCCATGTTGTATTGAGTTTTTGACCCAGTTGCTGATATAATTAACTAGAAATTTATAAATGACATTTGTAGCCTCTGAAACTATTTTCCAGAACTTCTTACAGATCTAAATTCCGATTTGGATATTGTAGGTTATCATATTTTTAGTACTTTTAGGTTTTAATTTTTAGATTTCTATTTAGAAGCACATCAACATGAATTAACAGTTTAAAATAATGTTAATAGTAGAATCATGACATGAAAATTTTCAGAATGCTACTAGACATGATTAGGAGTCCCTTTGAAATTTTTTTATGATTAATTGATGAATTTCCAGGCTTTTATATGTATGAAAACATGACCCTAGGTTGCTGCCAGAACACTGGGTCAGTAACCAAAATTTTGACCTAGTTACTAATAATATTATTTAGAACTTATTGAATGAGAGTTGTAGCCCTATGTGTCTGGAATCTATAGTACCTAACGATTTTCTAATCCGACATACAGATTGCAAGATATTCAAATTCTCATGATGTAATGTCTGAACTCTAGAATACAGTCTGAAAATATATTATCTTGTTTAACTAATTAAAATAGTAGATTGAATTAATAATTTAGACCTGAGATTAATTGTGTTGTTGCTGAACAAGAACTAAATTATGATTTTTATAAAATTTTTAAAATGAATCTATAATCAACTTTTATATATAAGAATTTGATCCTAACATATGGCCTCAAAACAAAACTAGTAAAGAACAAAATTTTACACATAACTACTTCGATTATAATATATCGTGTGAATATGCGTTGGAACTGACAGGGAGTCTAGTTTTTGGAACTCCTGACGGAACCTAATTCTCTCTCCCTTAGCAGCGGAAAAGTTAGTTTTTTGTACAACAACGTATTGCTGTCCAGAATTTGTATATTCATTTATATAATATAAATATTTATTTCTTGCATTTTATAAATTGAATTCTATATCCTGCATTGCATATCCCTTGATATATTGTTGATCCTGTCCTGATATCCGTTCTCCTTGTTGCTTGTTCATGTTTAATTATTATAAAAGAACAATAAGCCAGGGTAATAGGAGAAAGACCTAATTGTGGACAATAGAGAAGAGTGTACTGGGAAGGAGGCCCGTGTTTCTCGTAATAGTGACTCTTGTTTACATGATACTCGGTTACAAGTTATATAGAACTAAGATAGCGGCAACAACTATAATGAAAATTGACTGTCTGAGATATGAGTATGTGAATAATATTTGAACTTATGCTGTTGTTAGGAGTAACATTACAGGTAACTAATGTCGTTATTCCCAATAATGGCATTAGTTACTTGAACTTTTTAACTAAAAAACCTAGAGAACATCAATCTGTGTAACAGACCTATACAATTTCAAGTTCCAGAACATGAATTCACATTAACAAATTGTAAACATGCATAATTGACAACAACAAAGTTCACAATTAACCAAAACATATACATGCACACTTTCTGTCGTGTACCACCCAAAATGTGCTTCATAGTACAATATTTCTCACCAATCAACCTCAACAAAGTTATACATAGACTAACTACGCGTGTAGTGTTGCAGTTTGTTTCTTTTCCGTTGTGGGACTCTCTGTGCACGTTCTACTTGTGTCAACTATGACATGTGTATCTCGGAACTTCATGCTTGGCTTCCTCTTCTACAATCTCTTGTGGCAGTGCACGCTGTTGTGCTTGAAGTTAGGCACCTTCCCTCGGCCTAGTAACGCTCTTCCACCGTTGTTCATGTGATGGTTGTGGTTGAGGTTGTCGTGGGGAAGGAGTTTGAGCTTGTCTTGGTGGTGGTGGTGCAGTTAGAAGAGTGTTGAGTTGTTGTCCGTCTCCTACTTCTTCAAGTGACAACAGACACGGGCAAAGGATTTCTCGCGCAAATTCCTTGACGGCCTTGGAAGCATTGCTTTCCAACACACGAGCGCATTTCCGCGTAATATCCCATGAATTGTCAATCTACAACAACACTTACATATACTCATGTTAAACAAAATTATATGATAAACAAATAAATAAAAAATATAAACAACTTGCAAAATTTTGAATCTTAAAAAAGTAGTTACTAACCAAGAGTCGATATGAAGACACCTTGGGCTGATACATAGGCTGCAAAGTAAAATGTGTTGGTTGTGTTTCGACCTCGTCCTTCGAGATTAGTATTTGCATCCCTGCTGGAGTGGTTCGCGGAGATATGTATAAGCGAGTAACATGACACCACGTCATATACGCTTCATGCTCCTACCCATCATATGGTAGAAGACCTTCAAGCACAAAATCATATTTTTGCTCATTTCACATTGCCACATGAGCTCGATGATGATCAGCCCAATGAATATTAGGCATATGACCTTGACCTGTGATGTTGTGTAGTCGTCGTTCGTACATGCAGTTATCGGAGATTTTTTCTTGTACGCTGAACTGGCGAAGGACTCTATCCAGATAGTAGAACTCCACGATGTTGAAGTTTCACTACAAAAAATGTAGTCTACCCTGGCGTTTCTAACCCGGTGTAGATAGAAACGCTGGGGTAGCATACCCTGGTTAAATGAAAAATAAAGCACCCCCTCCTACCCCAACTTTGACGAGACGCTGGGATATGGGGCTCTGTCCGGATGTTTCTTCTAAAAATGCCGGGATAGAGATTAATTATCCCCAACTTTCATTTCTCAACCCATCTTTCATTTCTCAATTTTAATTTTCCTCACTCTCTCTCCGCCCACGAACCCAAACCCTCCCTCACCGTCACCGACCGCCACCCTACATCGCCGTGCCTCACGTGGCCCCCATGTCGCCGTTCTCCAGACCACCGCTATCGTCGCCATCTTCCCCAAAATCCTCTACCGTCCTGTAGTGCCCCGAATTTCCAATAAATAAAATTAGAAATTTGTGGCACAATTTCCAGAATCAATTTCATTGTAATCCAAACACAGTATCCAATACAGGAAAAAATAAAAACTTTTTTTTATATTAGTTCTTTCTTACATTTGCATAACTGAAAAATTCAATACATTTATTACAACACAATCCAATCCTTAAACTTGAATCATCTCAAATCCAAGCTTCCACTTTACTTGGGAAACTCACTTGCAAATCCGGCAAAATAACTAAAGAGTGGGGACATCAGCTGAAGGCAACTGACGCAATACTATAGTAACAACAACCTTCCAAAGTCTCGCAATCACAAACTTGCCACATAATATGAAATGAAATAATAATGAAATATTCAATAAACAACAAGTGAAACTATACTAAGTAAGAGTGTGTCAAAAAAAAAAAAAAAAACCAAAAGAGATGCATTAAAACAATGTTCAAAAAACACAATGCACACGATGATTTTCTAATGCATACTTGTCGGATTCTATACATCCCATTCTACATAGGTCTGGTGCAAGCCCTTATCGTTCTCCACTTTATAGGGTTCAATCCCTCGTTATGCAACCTACTACCATGACTACTACGAGATTTTGACATTTTGCAAGTATTGGCTCTCATCCTTAGAATACTGGAGACCAATCCTACTCCGTGGATCATTCTGTGACCTATTTCATCCATCGTCCCGGAATACTGGGGACTGCATCACTCCGCAGGTCATTCTGGAGCCCTCATTGCCAAATATCCCATGAGCGTCGCTCTCGTCCCGGAATACTAGAGAACATCCCCACTTTGTGGATCATTCTGTGGCCTATTTCATCCATCGTCCCGAAATACTGGGAATTATTTCACTCCGCAGATCATTCTGGAGTCCATAACTCATGTTTGCTCTTGTTCATCATATTACCATCTAGTGACTATCCTTATGCATACATATAAGTAACCTGAGCTACCTAGAGCTAGATCCACTCTACCATACTTAAACCCACAAAATTAGGAACACTAGCCCTTCCTGGCCAATTCCCACAATCAATTAATTCACTGTTGGTAATTGTGGGTCCTGCTCAACCTCTAGTGCTCACAACACAAAAATCCCTAACTATCTTTCTAGGGTCCACAACATAACTCTAAGCTCAAATCAAACCCAACTTGGTTCAATAATAAAAAATATTCTTTCATATATAGAAACAAATTCAACTTACGGTAATTCTTTAAACTCGACCTTTTGAATCTAACTTTTCATTCATTCGTAAAGTTCAATTAATTCAACTTTAAATTCAATCAATCTCAACTAAAACAGTTCTCTTAAATATATGAGATCTCATTCCCAAAATCTGAAATTTTGTAGTTTCCAAAATCTGAAATTTACACATCTTTAAAACTGAAAATAAATCTTAAAATTTCAAAATAATTATCCTTCAAAACTGAAGCATATAACCCTTAAAAACTGAAAATGTCATCTACAAAAATATAGATTTATTTCCCCCAAACTATTACTTGAATCTATCGAAAATTGAAACTAGATTTTTACCAAAATCTGAAAGTTACATGATTTTTTTCTTCAAAACAGTACACTCCAAAATCAATATTAAATTCTGAAAAAAATCAATTTAAATCCAGCACATAACAAAGAACTCACCATAAAAATCTGGACTCAAATAAATTAATTTAAAGGGTTCATATTCAACAAATTCTGAAAACTATCTTTTATCCAAAATATGAAAGTTATACCTTCTTATCCTTAAGAGCAGTCCATTTAAAAGTGAATATTAAATTCTGGAAAATTTAGTTTATATTTACTCCATAAACATAAAATTTGCGGCCAAAAATTTCAATCTATTCACGAAAATAGAACCCCAAATCATCAGTAAACTGAAACTCATACTTTTCATAAAATCTGAAACCTGCCTCGTTTAGAATTTGAAAAATACTACAATAGAACTCAAAATTTTTGTCTCTAAAACTGAAACAAATAGTCCCTCAAACTGAGAATTTAGTCTCTCAAAAACGTAGATTTATTTCTTTCAAAATATTGTTTGAACATATCGAAAACTTGGAACTAGATTCAATAATTTCGAAACTCGACCAAAACTCAATCGAATCTCACATAAATATTAGATTAAATACAAACATATGCACTTCTATATGTATACCTGTGTTCCTCCACCATTGCACACCAGCCCCACACACAAAACTCCTCGAGAACCGTGCCCAAACTGTAACACCCTAAATTCCAAACACTACAACATATATGGCTTTCTACAACATATTTATTATAGCATTTAATTGTTAATGCTGTTAAAAGTGATTAATAACAGCATTTATAAAGAGAATGCTGTCTTTTAGTAATTTTAAATTTTAATGTTAACTACGACAGCGTTTTGAAAATGCTGTTATATCCAAAAATAAATTGAGTAGATAGGGGTATGATAGGAAATTTCAACTAATCTAATTACAACTCAAATTAGTTACATCTCCTCCCCCGATTCTTCTCCCAATACCCCCAACTTTTTCTCCTCCACAAACCCTACTCCAAACCCCCACCCCCTCAATCACGCTGTCCCCAACCCCCCTCCCCCCCCCCCCCCCCCGCGTCGACTCCTGACACTTGCACGCCGCTCTCCACTGGGCCACCGTCGACCTCCCCCTACGGTCGTCGAAGTCCAAGTTCCCAATCATTACGTCCCCCACCTCCGCACTGTCGAACCTTTGCACCGCCCCTCGCAATACGCCGTCGTCGACCTCCTTCGCCCGTTGTCTTGCTTAGTGTGGTGTCTGGTATGTAACTTTCTCTCATAGTACTCATCTATTTAAGCTATAGAATTTGCCTTGCGTGAATCACATAAAGGAGCAATATTTGGAGATCCCAATTACTAATAGTTCAGTAGTGTAAATGATAATAAAAACATTATAAATTGTTTTAGGGTTTCAATTGTTTTAATTTTTAATGGTGTGAGATGTTTTTTTGTATTCTTAATTAATTAGTAAAGCCAAATAAAAATTCATATGCTAAATTTTTAATTGCGTTTAGTGGACAAATACATTGTTCCAAATGAATAATTGCAAGAAATGGACAGCTATAAAGAGAGAATTGATTGATTTTGATTGCCTATGTGTCTCTATTTGATGCTATATTCATGGTTTGAGATTAGGAGCTCTTTCTCTTTTTTCTTTATTTTTTATTTTTTCCTTTTTTCCCCTTTGATTGGGATACAACATAGTCTGATCTTGTTTTTGAACTTGAGAAATATTTTATCCATCCCAAACTTATTACCATTTGAACTACATCTCACTGGTGATTGAGAGCTATTTTATTTACCAAATCATTGCTTATACAATAATTGTTTTTCGTTTTTAAAAATAAATAAATTGTGCATCTATAGTATAGTATAATGTGCGAAAAATGAGTTTAGTTCAATTCTCGTATGCAATAAAATGGACATCTATTTGAAGCATTTTGAATATCAAAGGAAATAGTTATACTTAGAGAGAATTAGTGAGGCTCAGTTATAAACATAATTTAGGTATAAACATGCATATTAAACATCATAGAAGAAAGTAGATATTATGTTACATGAAGTAATGTACAAATAAAAGCTACTTTATATTTTTTGTCCAGTCTATATTAATGTCTTTCATGAAATGTAAGAATTCTAATAATAAAGGATGTTACTTAATTGCAATGCCATTAATCTTCTGAACTAGTTTTCTTATTCATCCATGTTGTTGATGTGTGTATTATTGGTATTATCTTGTTTCTTTCTCTTTGGTTCTCATCTCCTCAAGGTCAGAGGAACCGGTGTGAACTTACTTTGATTAAATTGAAAAACTCTGATTAAATTGAGGACAATTGGAAGAGGTAGCTTTCAAAGCTTGTTGCTCTGGCTAGATAAAAAATTATCATATGCAGGTATGTACAATAAAATAATAGGAGGATTAGGTATATCAAAACAAAGCTATGGACTAAATAAGTCCACTTTTTAAAAAAATTATGACTGGAACTTACGTATACAACATGCATCCTATAGAACATCATAATAATGTTATTAGAATATATACGTATGAGACCTTTAACCTCAACAATTTCCTTCTAAGTTCCAAAATGATTATATTCTAATGTATATTTTTCCTTGTTAATTTCTTCTCGGTTGTCATCTCTTCAAGGTCAGAGGAGCTGGTTTGTCATCACAATGAATAAAGATTGGGTTCATCTTAACAAGTAATGAAATCTGACCCCAATTAATATTTTAATATATAATAGATATTAAGATATTACATGCTTTTATGACCACTATTTTATAATTTATAGAAATACAACAACATATAAAGTGGCAGTTCATCAGTTTGTGGAAATTGCGAAGTCAACTGCTGAGGACCCAAACTGGATTATATGTCCATGCAGAGATTGCCAAAATTTCTGTCGTGGAAATGAGGATATGCTTTTACTTCATTTGCTCAAGCGTGGAATGTATATGACTTACACAAATTGGATTTGGCATGAGGAAGGATTGAATGCGAAGAGTTCTACTAAGGAATCTGTATTGCCAGATAGAATAATTGAAGATGCATATGTTGATAATGAGGGTATTCATGAATCTAATGGTAAAGAGGGAGAGGATGACCTAACAAATATGTTGAAGGATGCTAATATTCCTTTATATCCTGGTTGCACTAAATATAGTAGGCTATCAGCAACAATTATTCTATATAAGCATAAATCCATGTATGGTGTTTCTAACAAATGCTTTAATCATGTTTTGGAGATATTGCATGATAAGTTACCTGATGAAAATACAATTCCAGAATCCGCACGAGCTGCACAGCAATTAATTAAGTCATTTAAACTTGATTGTGAAATCATACATGCATGCATCAACGATTGTTGCCTATTTAGAGGTGAGTTCAAAGATGATAATGAATGTAGGAAGTGCCACGAGTCACGGTGGAAGAAGGATCATCGGACTAAAAAAATTCTTATTGGAGTGCCGGTTAAGATTTTGAGGTATTTTTCAATAATTCTAAGGTTTAGAAGAATGTTCCAAACATCAGAACTTGCTGAAAATTTACGTTGGCATTACAATCATAAAAGTGAAGATGATAAAATTAGGCACCCTGTTGACTCTTTGGCTTGGAAAACAATTGACAATAAATGGCCATCTTTCGCTGCCGAGCCGCACAACCTTAGACTTGGTCTAGCTGCAGATGGCTTTAATCCCTTCCGTGGTGTTAGCTCCTCACATAGTTGTTGGCCTGTGATGCTGGTAATATATAATCTTCCACCAGGGTTATGCATGAGAAATGAACACATTATGTTATCATTGTTGATTTCAGGACCACATCAACCAGGAAATGACAAAGATATTTATTTACAACCACTGATAGATGACTTGCAGGTTTTATTTGATGTGGGTGTACAAACATATGATGCTTTCACCAAAATATTTTTCAACTTGAAAGCAATTTTGATGTGGACAATAAATGACTTTCCAGCTTATGGTAACCTGGCTGGATGTACTACGAAGGGAAAACTAGCATGCCCCATATGTGGTACTAATACTTGTTCTAAATGGTTAAACCACAGTAAAAAAAATGTTTACCTGAACCATAGGCGGTTTCTTGGACCAAAACATACATTACGGTTCAAAAGAAGTTGGTTAATGAAAAACAAGAGCTTGAGGAGCCACCTAGATTAATGGTCGGATTAAGAATTTTGAATGAGATTAAAAATATTGAAAATGATTTTGGGAAGGGGTCAAAGAAAAATAAGAGAAAGTTGCAATCTGTACAGATTTGGAAGAAGAAGTCAATATTTTTTGACTTGCCTTGCTGGGAGGTAATATATATAACCCACTTTATTTATCTTATTATCTAGTTTTTCATATTTTTTTTGGCAATTAGTTAACATTACGTTTCTTATATATCTCAATTGTTTTCTTTTTGTTCAATTTCAGCATTTAGTATTGCATCATAATTTGGATGTAATGCACATTGAAAAGAATGTGTGTGATAGCATTATTAGTACTTTGCTGAATGTAAAGGGAAAGTCAAAGGATGGGATAAATTCACGTATGGATTTGGAAGACATGAGAATTAGACATAGCTTGCATCCAAAACGGGAAAATGGAAAGAGAACTTATCTGCCACCTGCGCCACACACTCTTTCGAAAAAGGAACAACAATTGTTATGCAAATGGTTATTTGACCTTAAGGTACCTGATGGTTATAGTTCAAATATTGCGAACTGTATATCATTGGACGAGTGTAAAATTATTGGCCTCAAGTCTCATGATCATCATGTGTTAATGCAACAATTGTTGCCTGTTGCATTAAGAGGTTTTCTCCCAAAAGGGCCTAGAAACGCAATATTTCGACTATGTGCGTTTTTCAATGCATTATGTCAAAAGGTCATTGACCCGGAGGAAATGTTAAAACTGGAGGCAAATGTTGTTGAGACTTTGTGCATGTTTGAAAGGTTTTTTGTTCTAGCTTTTTTCAATATTATGATTCATTTGACAATTCATTTGGGGCGAGAAGCCCGATTATGTGGCCCAGTTCAACAAAGATGGATGTATCCCTTTGAAAGGTAACAAATTGATTATTTTGTAATTCTATTTGTACTATGTAGTTTTTATCATAAAATATTAATTTTATTTTCTGTAGACAAATGAAGACATTCAAAGAATATGTTAAGAATTTGGCACGACCTGAAAGTTGTATAGAACAATGCTTTTTATCAGATGAGTGCATGCAATTTTTCAGTAAATGCATGAGTCAAGTGGCTGATATGGATAATCGGTCAAATAGAAATCAAGATTTCGAGAATGATGCGATACTTGAAGGTCGGCCAATTTCCAAAGGAACATCGATCACTTTGGATTATCAAAGACTACAAAGTGCTCATTAATGTGTACTGTTTAATATGGCCGAAGTTCAGCCATATTTAGAGTAAGTGTAGTACGAATAGTAATTTTCAATGATAATGTTTATACATAAGGGCATGTAACCATTGTTAATTATTTTAGGATACACTTAAAGGAGTTGAAGCGTTTGGACAAACATCTGGTCAAAAATAAAACTTTACTTCAAGATAGACATTCCGAAGAATTCTTAGACTGGTTAAAAGAAAAGGTCTAATTATATATATAATCCTTGAATTTTTGGCTTATTATATATTACTACCTATAATTCTAATAGTGTATCATTGATTATGAACAGATTCACGGGCAGACTCATGGTATGCCCACTCATAACATATCCAGAACGTTAAGAGGGCTTGCACAAGGTCCATCTGTGCATGCTCTCTCTTATTCTGGGTTTGTTGTGAATGACCATCGCTTTCACATAAAAGATGCATTCAAGTCAACTCAAAATAGTGGGGTTTCATATGAGGCAACAACTGTTAGCAGATCGAGCTCGAAGGATAAGCACCAAAAGATCAAACCAGTTGTTTATTGTGGAGTGATCAAAGATATTATTTTACTGGACTATTTTACTTTTCAGATTCCTGTTTTATTTGGTCATTGGGCTAATCTGAAAACTGGTGTCAAAATTGATGAAGGTTTTACTATGGTTAACCTGCACCAAGGACAACAACAATTTAAAAATGACCCATTTATTCTAGCATCACAAGCAAAACAAGTATTTTATTCTAAGGAAAGTGATTCGTCTAATTGGTATGTTATTCTAAAGGTGCCACCAAGAGGTATTAATGAGTTGGATTTGGATAATGAGAGTGTTTATTCAAGACCATTAGATATATCCTTACTTGATAAGAATACTGATGATGAGGATAATGAGTATATTAGAAAGAACTTTGAGGGTATCTATGTGTAATTTTCTATATTGTTTTGTTGTACAACTATTTATATTTTTTATCATAACTTCATAGTGAAACTTATTATAACTGATTCTGCCACCATTTTTATAATCACTCGTTTACTTCATTATCTTTACATTTTTGTTAGTGATAATTTACAAGTTGAAATTTCTAATTATGATGATGAATCTTTCTAACATGTTTATTTTTTTTCCGTTTTTGGTTGTCTATTTAAGTGAGGTGTCTTTCTTTCAAACATGGCTCGAGAAGAGGTAACAACTACTATCAACCATTTATCCACGTATACAATAACATATTTATTATGTATTATTCATAATCATGTTCTCGTTTGGATCATTTGTAGTGCTCAAAACAAGGAAGTAAAAGGAAAAGGAGGGATGAGGAAAAGAAAATGAGAAAGGATAAGGGAATGAAAAAGAGAAGGGAAAATGATAAGGAAAAGGAAAAAGGAAAGGGAAGAATAAAACTGAAAGAGAAGGCATCATATGATGTGATCGGTATATCAGAATATGTAGACTCTAATGTCATTGTCGATGCGACTCTAAATAAATTGAGAGAAGAAACATCGAAACAAGCACAACAGTCAGAAGGCACGACCAGGACTCACGGACACACAACTTGCAGTAATTTATCGGCTGTCAGCGGACAAAAGTTGGAAGTGACATTAAATGATCTCGGTCAACCTATTGGGAAAAACTCAAAAAGTTTTTCTTCTTTTGTAGGCATTTTAGCACGTCAGATGGTGCCGCTGAAATATGATGATTGGAGAAAGATATCTGCTGAGACTAAAGAATTTTATTGGCAAGCAATAAAGGTAAGATATTTTTTCTTTGATGTAGCTTTATTGGTTGATTGATTGATTCCTACTGGTTTGCAAGTGTATATCCCTTTGCATGTATGGTCTGTTAATGGATTAGATCATTGTATTTTATGCTACACAATTGAGATTAATTAGCTTGTTCATACATCACTGCATGATTGGACGGTAGATTAATTATATCGATATGTGTAGGTTTATATCGATATGTGTAGTTTTATGAACCATATGCACTTTAAGCATTTATGTGTAGTTTTATATCGATACGTAATTTATTATTGTAGGGCAACGAAATTTGTGGTCATGGCTTTTGTGTACATAGATCTTGGTTAATTAGCTTGCATGCTTACCTTTATTAACGGTTGGAATATTTTTTTGAATTGTGTTTGCATGAAACCTTGAACGGATTGCATGACAACCGAAGCAACGAACTTCAAACATGGCGAGGTTTCTTATATTATGGTGTTGGTTTGGTCTGCCATCACATTTCAGCTGGGAGTTTTAGGAGGAACTACTACTACTCTTTCTGGCTTTCAGGTGTTTTTGCAGGTGTCCTTAATGTAGTTAGAGTCCCTATTACAAGTATAGCAGCAGTTATATTTTACATGATCTGATTAGTGGTTTGAAGATCCTTTCATTGCTGCTCACTCTTTGGGGATTTGGGTCTATATTGTAGGACATTCATCTGGTAAAAAATTGTAGCAGTAGACATTTGAACGAGTTTGAATGCTTGATTTATTGTTCATTTTTTACTGTTGTTGAATGATTTCATTTGTTTGTCTTATCAGTATATTTATGTTTACCTCATGAATTTCTTTGCTACTGTATATTATTCTGTGTATACATGGACTAAGCATTTTGCATGTGCACTGCATTTAAGAAGCCAAAACACGTGTTCATCTCGTGATCTCAAAGTAGCTCTTAACGATTTTTTTTGAATGCAAGACAGAACATTGAGGATGCATATTATGATGATAATATGGAAAGTCTCATTATTGTTGCAAGCTCACCTACAAACAATTGCAAATGATCTAATCACAGAACTGGACTTGAAAAGTCTCTCATTGCAGGCATTCTAAAGATAAGTGGAGAGGATGGGCAATATTATTCTCAACATTGTGACTTCCTACACTCATAAAGTCAGAATATTTTCACTTTCCTTACCACTGTCCATGCTGCTACTTTTTCTTCCCCCCCTTGCTACTTCACTTTGGCACTTCAGGTATGATAAGATTTTGTGGTTACTATGAAACTGAGAAAAGGGATCAGACACAAGAGGATTAATCATTGAGTATACATATATATTCCTTTCCTTCACTTTCCTGCTAGATCCAAGTGAAGTGGACATTCAATGGATGCAAGAAAACATAGCTTGAATCGACATGCAATTGTATCCAAATATATCTATTTACAATCACGATGGTTTAATGCCCATGCATCATTTGTTATACACTTTGCTTAGAATTAAAACAGTAGGTATTGTTCTCCATACCAACCTCTGAAATTACATCTAATATATCAACAGTTTGTATCTTTACATTCTGTCTGGATAAATCTACCTAGGTTGCTAGTAGTCTAATTACTTCAAAATATTTTTGCGAAATAGTATGAAATCAGTGTTGGATGTGAGATGCATTTCGAGTACTGGCTTTGGTTAACTTCATTTAATTTGTTTGTGCTTATTTTTATGATAATAATTTATATCTACACATATTACTTCAGCAAAAGTTCACATTCAATGGACGTGATAGAGAAGCAAAAATTTGCACCCTACAAGCGATGGGAAGATCTGTCAGGGCACACAAAGCAAAATTGGGAGCAAGCTTAAACAAGAAACTGATTTACAAAAGTCAAAGAGAGTGGGATGAATTTGTAAAATCAAGAAACAACCCAAAATTCAAGGTAAAAAAACTATGTATACTATTCTGTTTAACTTGCTATATCTTATCTTTTATATAAAATTAATTATATTAGAGTACAATTTATCTTGTAGGCAAAAAGTGAAAAGTTCAAGGAAATGAGAAGTAAACAAACTATCCCTTACAGTGGTGGTCGAAAGGGATTTGCTCGGATAGAATCTGAAATAGTAGTGAGTTAATTATAAATTATTTTCATTATATTTATTAAATATGTTGTTTATAATTTTGATGTTTGTGTTGATTGTATGTGTTTGCTATATAGAAAGAAGAGGGTCCCATTTGTCAAGATAAAGTTAGGCTTCGTTGTTGGTATCGAGCATATACAAAAAAAATGGTGAAGCAGGAAAGCCAGATGATGTTGATCTTATAGTATGGTTCTAAAATTATTTTCTCACATAGTTTACCATTAGTTAAATACATATTCTTATTTTTCAATCATATGTTCATATTAATTTTGAGCTTCTTTTATTTTCAGAAAAAAGATGAAAGAAGAACTAGCTTCTTCGCCACCCGAGACATCCCACGTAGGCCCGGGTTATGAAGGTGACGCATATTCAAAGGTATTTAACAAGCCTGAACGACAAGGCCGTTTATCCACGATGGGAGCAGGAGCCAACCCATCTAAATTAAGTACCTCGATTGCAACCTCTGCCGAAGTAGTTGAGCTCAGAGGAAAGGTGGATTCACTTGCTGAAACAGTGAAGGAGTTGACAGCTCTACTTAAAAAGCAAACAAAGTGTAAAAACTCTTACTCAAAACATAAGAAACATAAGAAAAATAAGAAGGTAAGAAAATTGATTTTCATTTGAATGCTGATTAGATTAAACATAATAGATTTATAATTCAGTTTGTTATTTTACAGAGTGTGGTTCAACAAGAAGAGGATAGTGAGGATGGTCTGGAGGAAGAAGATAGTGATGACGATATGGAGGAAGAAGATAGTGATGCTGAAGATGAAGAGGGTAGTGAAGATGATGAAGAAGATCATAGTGATAGTGATGATAATGTGGATATTGATGCTGAAAACGATAATGACGATGATAGTGATGAGGAGGATGAGGATGAGGATAAGCGCTCAAAATTGTGTAACAATGATCCATTATCAACTACTAATGCAACTGATACTCCACAGGTAACCCAGTACAGTTTTGGTACTTTTCATATATATATATATATATATATATATATATATATATATATATATATATATATATATATATATATATATATATATATATATATATATATAACACAAGTAATAACTTTATATATATATATATATATAACACATGTAATAACTTTTTTTAATGTTTTCATGTTAGTCACTCAATGGCAGCAGTAATCGTAGAAGTAGAAAGTGTGAATTGTTAAACTGGGAGGCACCGAGTGAAGTGGTTACTATTGGGCGATGGGTGACAAATGATCCTGAGGTGGTAGTGCACTGTGTACCCCTTGGGCAAAATGCTTCCAAAGTTTGGGTGGATGAAGTAAGACAACCTTCAGCACCGTTATTTAGGCGAGGTGGTGGTGTAGATACCCTAGATGAGGTTATGAGATTTGCAATTGCATGGCCGACCGATCACATCAAGATGTTGGATGCTAACTAGGTACATTACTTTCCTTCTAAAAAAATTATATAGTGGGATAAACCCTTGAACTTGGTATTTGTTAATCATATAGTATTGAACAATATCAATAATTTAGGAATAGCTTACATAATATTAGATTTTAGTTTTCAATTTTTTTGTATGAAGCCTTACAACTGAATTTGAGTGTTTAGACTGTGATGAATATTTAGCTATTCTTACTTAGCAAACTAAATCTGGTACTTACTAATTTGTCCTAATAGGATAGAGGCACTTAGCAACAGCTCTTTCTGTGGAAAACATCTCATGTAAAAGCTAAGCTAATATGAACAAATGCATCTGGCTGAGGTGTACTTAAAACATTTTATTGATTGCCTTAATACTGTTAAATCTAGTCTCACCTTTCAAATTGGACTATTCATTCATCTTTTTGTAAGGTAAAATACGGGGTTCAGTACAGTGTTACCATTTTCTAGAATTCTATTCATTAGCTTTGTTCTCCTCATTATGAACATTGAGGTTTCTACTCAGTTTCTCCTTTTGCTTCAATTTGAAATTCTTCTGAAAACCTGTCAGGGACCATATCATGGTAATATTTGTTCATTTCTAAAATCTGTAGGAGAGTGTTTTTTCCCTTTTGGGAATCCTTCTGCTGCCATAAACTGACCCAATGGTAGTGGGGGTTGACAGGTTTCTCAGCATCCCAATTAATTCACTTTGGACAGGAACAGAACCATTGAGCTCTAACATTAGAGTGGGAAGTCTCATCATATGCACTACAGGAGTGCAGGTGCTTGGCTGTAAACCAGTGCTTTGTCCTTTAGAATTGAAGCTATTACTTATTTTGCACGCAAAGCTTTGACTTATAAGAAATGCAATGCATTAGTTGTAGGGAGATTTAAATCCAAATGGAAAATGAACAAAGAACACAATATAAAACAACAAAAGAGCTTGGAGCAAATGTCCAGTTTATCTAGACTCCAGATTTACCTCAATCATGATAGACCGAGTTTCCACATGCAAATAAGTTGTTAAATATTCTGAATTGCTAGTCAAATAACTATAATCTTCTTCATCTAGTTCAGCCTGTACTTTTTAAGCATGGGGCAAGCATGTGTATTTCCAGTATTAAACCTATTAGCCATGTTGTCTCTTCAACAGAGCCTCAGTATAAGTTGGATAGAAAGAGTTAGAGCATGTTATTGATGTCTTTCGCAGAGTATAAGTTGGATAGAAAGAGTTAGAGCATTATTCCCTCTTGTTATTGATGTCATTTGCAGAGTAGCTCTTGATACACTTCCATCTTTAAACTTTTCCTTCTTCTCTTTCAGGCTGAATTGGTAGAGTGCTTGGAGAGAGATGGTTTCTAATCTGTTCAGGATGCAGTTGGCTCAGATTGCAGATAGGTTTAGTAGTGATATCTGGTGATATTTATAACTCAGTGTACAAAAAAGGAAACGTCAGGCTGATAAGGCACAGTATATGGCTTAAGTGTTTTGATACACAAACCAAAGTTTTCTTGTGTCAAGTGTTATGATACACATGATTAGCTGGTGCTGGATTTCTTCATACCATCTTAAAAGATCATATAATATCTTATAAGAGAAATAGAGGGATCCATCTATGTAAATTGAAATGATTTTGTAGTTGATTTTATAGTGTTAAATTGAACTTGATCCTCTGTTTATCTCATCTTCATATGAGTCTTTTCTTGGCAAACTATTCTGTGATTGAACCATTTGGTCTAAGCAAAACTATAACTTTTTTGTTGTTGTTGTTTTTCTGATCAGCCATGGTTGGTTTGCAAATTTGTTGGCAAGTAATGCATTTCATATCTGTTCATGTATATGCTGTTGATAGTATTTCTACATGTCCAGTGAATGTTGGTATCTTTTTCCATTAATAACTTCAAGAAATTTATTCTCCACACCTATGGTTATCGTTGTGGGTGATAATTGACTCCGCAGATACATCTTTGCTATTATAACTCGAGAATCGGATTATATATAATTGATTGATGATTCCAAATAGATTTTTATGTTCCAAATATACAACGTTTGCCGAACGCTATAGATTCTATAGCATTTTGTTAAAACGCTATAGAATCTATAGCGTTTGACGAAACGCTATAGAGTTATTATAGCGGGGCTTTTGATAGCATTTGGAAAACGCTATTGTAGGTCTACTATAGCATTTTATGAATGCTATCAAATGTCATATATGTTGTAGTGAAATAAGCCTGAATTCAAGTTCCACAGGATCTTTACACTTCACTTCGTACAATTTTACAAGAAATTTAAAAACTTTTATACAACAATGTTTACGTCAACGTAGCGGAAGTAAATTACAACATAATACACGAATAAAATAACAATTGAAACATTTCTTTAAGCACACTACAACATATAGGGCTTTCTATAGCGGACTTATTATAGCATTTAAGTGTTAATGCTATTAAAAGTGATCAATAATAGCATTTTTGAAGAAAATATTGTCTTTGATTAATTTTAAATTTACTCTTAGTTATGACAGCATTTTTAAAATTCTATATTATTTACGGCATTCTAGAAACGCTATTATATCCGTAAATAAACAAAATAGATATGGGCAAAAAAGAAAATTCTAAGTAAAAAATCCAAATCCATCGAAAGCCTTTAACTTCTCCCGTTCCAAAACCCTCCTTTGCGAAATCTATCCCTATTCTCCCCTCCTCCGCGCCTCCCGAAGCCCCGACCCGCCATCAAAAGAAACACCATCGCCCCTCCCCGCGCCCCCGTTGCCCTACCCATTGTTGCTCAACGCCCTCTTCTCCTCCCCTCCCCCCGAAGCCAGACTCGCCATCGCCCAACACCCTCTTCTCCTCCCTGCCCCCGAAGCCCCACCACGTCGTCACGGTTCCGGAACGCCCCCTTCTTCTCCCCTCTATCTCCCACGCTAGCTGATTACAGGTAATATGGTCTGCTGAATAGATCGATCTGAAACCAGAAGGTACCATTTCTTCTTTTACTCTCTCCCATCTTCGATTTGGTGAGTACTGTTGTCATCTATAGTTTTAGTTTCAATTCTTTTGATATTCATTTGTGGGTAGGAACTGCAATCCATAACATTTGTTTCTTTTAGTTGAATAGGTTGTCTTTTGTTTGATTTTGGTATAGCAAGAAGAAAGTTTGTTGTTTTAGTTGGAAGATGGAATTTTTTTTCTTGTTGTTTTTGTTTTACTTTTGAATGGAGTGTTGAATGGAAGCATAAATTGAGAAAAGTTTAGATTACAATTTCAATGAGAAGTTATAAATTTGAAATTAAGGATTGTAGGTTAATTGGTTGGCACTAATATCATTGGTAAGATGGTGGTGTGGTGAATATCAATATACCATTTTCAAAAAAATTAATTCTGGAACTTCTTAGTGTATTGCCAATTGAGGGGTTTCACGGTTGAAAGATTATTTTTTATTTTTTATTATTTATTATTTATAATTTTTTAAAGCAAAATGTGGAAGACTTTTGGGCTCAACAAATTTGGTATTAGGTTAGTCTTGTTGGAAGAGTCTGTGGTGCTATCATGGAAGAAGAGTTGAGGTTGCATTAGTTGTTGGACTCCGAGGGGAGGTAATCTATGCTCGAGGATGGCAATCTGCATGCTAGCACAAACATTGACTATCTCATCATAACACAATTTGGTAAACTTATGCCAAAATTCTAAAATTAACTCAGATTTAAGAAGAAAATTGTCTAATGTGCAACATAAATAAATTTTGTAATATGTATTACGTATGTTATGTTGCTATTGTGATTGCTTGTTAATTCTACATAGCTTGTCGTTTATTTTATCTCACTTTTTAAAGACTTTTAATGACATATAAGGGATCCTATTCAAGCATTAGGCGTCCTAATTGATAACCAATACTACTAGGTTTCCTAGATATAGAAACCAAGTAATTTCATTGATATGTGTAGAAGATTCTTCTAGTTATTTTAACTAGTCATCTGTTTAATGCTTCATCAAATTCTATTAACATTGTAGTCGTAAATGGAGTAACATGAAGGTTGACATCATATTTTCATATTTTGGTTCCAATTGACTGTTTGACATATCATCTTAAAGAGTAAATAACATTAGATATGCTCAAGCATTTTGAAGCGTTTACCCCCTCCAATTGCACAAGTTCTATGCATCTTGATAGTTCAGGGACCATTGATATACTCTATTGGTACTCACTTCTTATACCCTTATAAACACGATCGTCTAATTGAGTTGAAATATAAAAGATTATATAATTCTAAAATTAAGATACTCCAACTCAATTTTCTTAATCTTAAGCATAAAGTGTGAGTCAATTTGGACTCTATTACAAAAGTTCAGAAGATGTACATTTTTTCACTTATCAGATAATCATCCAGTGTATCCTCACACGATTTTTTTTTTTCAATTTCCTTCAACAGCTTCCAAATATTTGAAGCAATTTAAATTAATCAGTGCCTCATGCGATCGTTGGTCATCCTTTGCAGGTTAAAAGTGAACTGCCAATACATTTAAGGCATATAGAAATCAGCAATATAGATGGGCGTGTGGACCAACTAACTTGTTTAGAAAGGCAGTAAGAGAGATACTGCAGACAAAGGTTAGCATCAAAACGATGCATCAATATTTATACTTTATATGTGGTTTTAAATAAAGCATATAAATGTTTAGATCTAAACAGATGACCTAAGATTACATGATTCAAATTAATGTACCTTAAATGCCTTTTGTCCAAGGTTAACTGATGCTAATGTAACCCCTCACTTGAAAGTCATCCATACTTCATTGTACTTAGAATGTTCAGATATTGCTTGCTTTCTCTTATGTTTCTTTCTCTCCACTTTCTTGTTTCTAAATTATCGAGAATATGTTGTCTTGCAGTATGTAGGGCCATCTTGGGATGAACTTAAGCATATAAGGCAAGCTGTTGGATTCCTGGTAAGTATTCAGTGACTTGATTATGTGATATCAAGCAGTAGAAATTCAAAGTGATTTTCATAAATAAATATAATCTAAGATGAGTACTTGCTGCATATATGTATTTATAGAAAAATTAAAATTTGTTGAGAATTGGTGTTCTTTGTTTATGGAAGCAGAAACAGGACTTTATTGTCCTTACTCCTGTTGTATTTTATTCCAATATCCAGGTTATATTTCAGAAGTACAGGATTTCCTATGATGAAATAGCAATGACCTCTGCCCGGTACTCTCTTCCTCTTTCCCTCTCTCCCCCCGGCATCCCCCCCCCCCCCCTCCCCCCCCCCCCCCCCCCCGATACTACATAACACCAATCAACCCTTCTGTTTCTTCTTGCAGGTCTTGAGTGTTCAACAACTCTACAGAATTTGCACCCAATACTGGGATGACAAGTATAACACACAGAGTGTGTCTTCAAGTGTAAGATATTCCTAGTCATGTGCACATTGGAAATTTTTTGCATGCTTGGAGGCATGAGTTCTGTAGACTACCTTATCAATGCTCATGACGTTTCTTTTTTCTCCAATAAAACGAAAAACATCAACACCTGGTTTTACTATGTTATTTAGATTTTGTTAAACTATACCGACTTTAAATTCCTCCAGTCGACAGTGAAAATATTTCGAAGATGTTCGGCTCCCTGAATGCATTTTGTGCCTTTTTTTCTGCATACATAAGAAACAAACTAGCAACTAACAAAAGACAACGACCCTAGTGCTGGCTTTGCACATTACCTAAGAGTCACAATTTCGATTGAGAAATGAGATAGTGATTATAAAACTAATTTCTCTTTAAATTATAATGTTGTGGAGAAATTTTGATTTGTGTCTGTTATGCAATTTTCCTCAACCCTTCTACAACTTTGAAGTTTTAGCCTAGTGGCGAAGACTTTCACATGGTATTTGAATCCTGCCAAGCCTTTATTTATTATTAAGGATTTTTTTTTAAAAAAGAAGAGAAGAATTGTTATCTTGTTGCGCACATCTAGATCTCGGCCCACAATCTCGTTTTCTTTGGCCCATTAAAAAAATATATTTAAAAATGGGTATTATATAAAGTGGCATTCACAGTGCCTAAGAATTGATTGTCTTGATCAGATCATATTTGATTCATACTGCCTAAAGTAGGCCATGCCAGTCTCTTGATGCCGTTAATGTTATCTGCAGGTACTTTCAAGCATGAGGGCCTTAATGACGGAGGATTCCAACTACACTGTTAGTAGTGCATTCTTACTCGATGACGATTCTGGGTAAATATTCATATTCTGATATTAATATATTTTTTCCAGTTGTGGCTGAAACATTTTATGTCCATTTTTATAATGATTAGAAAACAATTTAAATTATGAGACTTTGTTGTAAGCCATATCTCATACTGTCTTTCGAGTATTGTTGCATGTTGTAAACTTTCTCCATATGGCTTACCTATCCTTGACGTCCACACACTACTTTTCAGTCTATTCTGTGAATCTGGAATAAAAAAATCAGTGTCTTCAAATGCTTGCTCGTCAGCCTTGCGTAAACTTTTGAAGATGCTTCTACAGTGAGTCATGATCCTTAGAATTTGGTACATTGATTAAAAAAATACAGTTTTTAATCATTTTCCTTTCAAGTGATAAAAGTTCCTTTTTTTCCTGTTTCTTTCGATGACATACATATAATTCAATGCTGATTCTTTTGTTATGTGACAGTTCGAACTACATGTTATACATGTTACAGTTGAGAATTCTTGGAATTTACGAACAACTTGCGCAATGTTTCTGACCTTTGCTTTTGCATGGATCGAATAATTTTTTTTATAATCCTTGACTATGTATAAAAATACTTATAATATTGCCACTAATTAATGACTAATTCCAATATGATAACACTGTTAGCATGTGACATTGACTTGGGTTTATATGATAAAATATTCACCCAGCTGGGTGGAACTTATCTTTGCCATGTCGTATTAGGACTTGCGCACCATAATACAAGAGTGTAAGAAATATTTTTTTTCCCTTCCTTTTTATGTATAAAAGGAAGGGAGTGGCCCTACTCGTCAATAAATCCTTATAAGAAAATACAAGCAAGGGGAGGTAGCTGAATGGACTGGAAGGCCACTTAGTAAACCCTTGCATACAGCTGCAAATAGATCCTTGATCTGGGGATGGACCACGGAAGTCACCTAAAACAAAGGACCTCTAATACAAATGAGGGAGCAAACTTGTAAGAGTGAGTAGAGGCAAGGTAAGGAAGCTAAATTGACATCCACTTCATAAGAACTTATAGCAGTAGAGAGACCTTTGACTAGGATTGGACCATGGTTGTCATCCAGAACAAAAGAACGAACTCTGATGCTGATGAGGGACCAAACTAGTAATTCAGATGATGATGAACAATTTTTGAGAGCAAACAAAACCATAACTGAGCGAAATACAAGTGAAATAAGTAAAGCAAGTAATAGAAATATCAATTCTATAGTGTTTATTCATAAGGTATCTCAGACTGAAATAGCAACTGGAATAATTTTATTATTCAACTTGGATCATTGAAAGAATTCAACAATAATTAGGCGCTGGAGTCCCTCTGCAACCTGTGCCTTCCTCTTCGCATTAGCAGCTCCTAGCCAACCAGGACAATCACTACCAACTAGCCAACCAGGACAATCACTACCAACTCAAAATCAAATCTAACTAATTAGTTGATTGACTATATTTTTATTTCTTGTGGATAACAAATTTGTATGATCATTTTTCGTATATCCTTCTTTGAGATTACACAAAAAGTTTGTTCAAACCTGATCTGAAAAATATTTGAACTTTCATACTCAAATTATATGTCTGAGAATGCTAATGTTTGGAGTTAAAATTTGGGTATTTGGCTTTTAGAAATAGGAAATTTGGGTTAGAGTTGTGGTCGTTTGAACCCAAAATATGGTTTTTGATTTTGGGTTATTCCAATTGTATGGATGTTTTATTTAGTATATGTCTATTTACATTTTGCCCAGTTCTGATTACTGGATTGATACTTATATTTTAACTAATCTGCTGTATGTGGACAAAAAAAACTACTTGTATGCTTGACTATTTAAGGTATAATTTGTATTTGACATCTATAAAAAAACTTCTTTTTCATTATTATACCTTATGTTTTGACATTTTTTCTTCTACATTTGCAGATTGGAGACGTCGTGGATGAAACGAAGAGTGCAAGTTGTGTTGATGTTAGGCACTCAAGAATTTTTTGTCGTCAGTTTTAAGTTTATTGGATGAACTTTTTTATAAGTTTATTGTGTAGATATTTCTATGTTGGTATGTTTTTATATATTTGTACACAAATTTGCAAAACTTTTATTGTTTTAATGGTGTATTGACATTTTCGATAAATCGAATTTTATTTGTATCTGTTATGTTATGACCCAAATTGTTTTGGGCCCATTGGGCTTTGTATCTTCACATATGTAAGCTTTGAATCAAAGGAAATAATCAATCAACATTTTTGCCCTATCTCTCTCTCCTACAGCCGGCTGCCTTCTTCTTCCTCTCTTCTCTTCCTCTTCTCAAAACCCTAACAAATTCTATCAAACCCTAACAAATTGGTATCAGAGCCAACACCAAAAACCTCCACACCTACCTCATCCGTTCATCCCGATCCCCTTCTCCTCCGGCACCGTCGTCGACGATCCCTTCCAACTTCCTTGCCGTCGTCGAGCCCTTCTCCGAAGCCACCATCGACCCGGTGCGACTGTCGAGCCAGATTCGGTGCTGCTGATTTTGTGATTTGATGCTGATTTGGTGCTGATTTGGTGCTGATTTTGTGATTTGGTGCTGATTTGGTGCGGTGCTGTTGTTGTTGATTTCCTCCGCCACCATCGACCCCTAAGCCCGGATCAAGAAGAAGGAAGGTTTGATTTTGTGATTTGAGTAATTAATTTTTGGGGGAGAAAATTTTGGTGTTTTGTTGAATTGGGTTCAAGAAATTTGAATGGATATATCGGGGAAATATGATATTGAGAAGTATGATGGGAAGACGAGTTTTTCATTATGGCAAGTGCGTATGGCAGCGATTTTGTCGAGCCAAGGCGTTAAGGATGCTATTTTTGGTCGAGAAAAATTGATTGATGCAGTGGCGGATAAGAAATGGAGAGAGATGGATGATAAAGCGCTCTCTATTATCCAATTGTATTTGAGCGATTCAACATTGCAAGAGGTCCTATCGGAGAAGACCGCTAAGGCTTTGTGGGAGAAGTTGGAGAACATTTACATGAAGAAGTCCCTTACCAATCGACTGCGGTTGAAATTGCGCCTCTACACTCTTCGCATGGTTGAAGGTACATCAATTTCCAATCATATTACGGAGTTTGCATCTATTTTGAATGACTTAAGTAAGATTGATGTTAAGGTGGAGGATGGGGACCAAGCCCTTTTGTTATTATGCTCATTGCCCACATCATACAAGGCTTTTTAGAGACATGTTGATTTATAGTAGAGATAAAATTTCTCTAGAGGATGTTAAAAGCAATTTGCAAGCCAAGTTGTAAATTGATAGTGAAATGACAAATAATAAGAAAGGGAGCCAAGGTGTTGGTTTAGTTGTTGATCGAGGTAGGTCATGGGACCGAAACTCAAAAGATACAAGAACCCGTTCGAAGTCTAGGCACAAGAATTTGACGTGCAACTATTGTAAGAAGAAGGGACACATTAAGGCCGATTGTTTCAAACTCAAAAATAAACAAAAGGCGGATAGTAAAGGTTCTTCTTCGGAAGAGGCCAATGTGGCCGAATGTGACACGGTTGATACTCTTTGTGTGATAGATACTAATGTTGATGATATACATTGTTGGGTGATGGATACGGGTGCTTCGCAACACATGACTCCGAATAGAGATTGGTTTGAGACTTATGAGCCTACGGATGGTAAGGTTCTCATGGGGAACAACAATATGTGTAAGGTTGCCGGGATTGGTTCGGTGACAATTAAGTTCCATGATGAAAAGGTCCGAAGGTTGACGGGTGTGAGGCATATACCCGATTTGTCTAAGAATTTGATTTCTTTGGGGTCTCTTGAAGAAAAGGGGTATAAGTTCCAAAGTGAAGGTGGAGTCTTTAGAGTCTCTAAAGGGGCTCTCACAATCATGAAGGCAAAGAGAATTGGAACTCTTTATTTCTTACAAGGTTCCACGGTCACGGGCTCGGCCGCCATTGCACGTTCGGGTACTATGTCGGATGAGGATACTACTAGGCTCTGACATATGAGATTGGGGCATATGAGCGAGGAATGACCATATTGAGCAAGAGAGGTTTGTTGTGTGGCCAATGCACGGGCAACTTGGAGTTTTGTGGGCATTGTGTATTTGGCAAGCATAAGAGGTTGAGCTTCTCCACGGCCATTCATTCGACCAAGGGAACACTGGACTACATCCATTCGGATCTTTGGGGACCTTCTCGTGAGCCTTCCAAAGGTAATGGTTCTCGTTACATGCTTACTTTCATTGATGATTTCTTAAGGAAGGTTTGGATTTATTTCTTGAAAGAGAAAAGTGATGTGTTTCGTACCTTCAAAGAATGGAAGTCACTTTTGGAGAACCAAATGGGAAGGAAAGTTAAGAGGTTGAGAACTGATAACGGTTTGGAGTTTTGCAACCGTGAGTTTGATAATTTTTGTAAGGCTGAAGGGATTGTTCGGCACAAGACAGTGGTCAACACTCCACAACAAAATGGTGTTGCAGAAAGGATGAATAGGAAACTACTTGAAAGGTCTAGAAGTATGCTTTCAAATGCGGGTTTGGGTAAGGAGTTTTAGGCGGAAGCCATTAACACATCTTGCCATTTGGTAAATCGATCTCCTACCACTTCGATTGAGTTGAAGACGCCCGAAAAAGTGTGGTCGGGTAAGACGGCCGATTATTCGAATTTGAGGGTGTTTGGTTGTCCCGCTTATGCACATGTGAATGAAGGAAAGTTGGAGCCTAGATCGAAGAAGTGTATTTTTGTTGGGTATCCCACAAATGTGAAAGGATATAAGTTGTGGTGTCCCGAATCATCCAAGTTCCTTATTTCAAGAGATGTCATTTTCAATGAGTCGGCCATGTTGAAGGCAAATGATGTTGCACCCGAGCCAACTATTAAGGAGAATGAGACGGTTGAGAAGAAGGTGGAGTTTGAGGTGCCGGTCCAAGAAGGTGATGATTTGATCTCACATGATGATGTCAATTTGGAGGAAGTCCAAGAAGTCGCACAACCATATGCATTGGCAAGGGACCAAGCTAGAAGAGAAACAAGACCACCTACAAGGTATGGATACTCCGACTTTGCTTATTGTTTGGCAATTGCAGAGAATGTGGAGTATTGTAAGCCATCTTCCTACAAGGAAGCCATTTCTTCTAAAGATGCGGCCAATTGGGTTGCCGCTATGAATGAAGAGTTACAATCTTTGCAACAAAATGAGACTTGGTCTCTTGTGAAGCCTCCGAGTGGTAAGAGGATTGTGGGTTGCAAGTGGGTGTTTAAGAGGAAGATTGATGGCTCAAATCCCGCAGATTTTTGATACAAGGCAAGGCTAGTGGCTAAAGGGTACAGTCAAGTCCAAGGTGTGGACTTCAATGATGTGTTCTCTCCTGTAGTTAAGCACACCTCCATTCGAGTTTTGCTCTCTTTGGTGGCAATGAAGGATTTGGAATTGGAGCAAATGGATGTGAAAACTGCCTTCTTGCATGGTGATTTGGAGGAGCAAATTTACATGAGCCAACCGGAGGGTTTTGAGGTTGCGGGAAAGGAGGACCGTGTGTGTCTTTTGAAGAAGTCCCTTTATGGCCTTAAGCAATCACCGCGGCAATGGTATAAGAAGTTTGACTCATTCATGGTGAGTATTAATTTCCATCGTTCCAATTATGATAGTTGTGTTTATTTCAAGAAGTTGGATGGTGGAGATTTCATTTACCTGTTGCTCTATGTGGATGACATGTTGATTGCATCCTCAAACTTGAAAGAAGATAGGAGGTTGAAAGAGAAACTAAGTTCGGCATTTGAGATGAAAGATTTGGGGGCCGCCAAAAGGATTCTCGGGATAGAGATCACAAGGGATAGGTCCAAAAGAAAGTTGTTTCTTTCACAAAGGAGTTTTGCCGAGAAAGTGCTACGCCGTTTTGGCATGGAGAAAGCGAAAGTTGTTTTAACATCTCTTGCGGTGCATTTCAAGCTTTCGGCCGCTTTAAGCCCAAAATCCGATGATGAGAAGAAATATATGAAAAAGGTTCCATATTCAAGTGCGGTCGGGAGTCTCATGTACTTGATGGTGTGTACTCGACCCGATATTGCTCAAGCCGTTAGTGTGGTAAGTAGATATCTCTCTTGTCTGGGAAAAGGGCATTGGGAAGCGGTGAAGTGGATCTTCCGCTATTTGAGAGGTACTATTGATTCTTGTTTGGAGTTTGGCAATGGCAAGAAACTAACGGGTTTTGTGGATGCGGATTTTGCGGGTGATTTGGACAAGAGGCGTTCCTTGACGGGTTATGTTTTTACCCTTGGAGATTATGCAATTAGTTGGAAGTCTACACTTCAAGCCACCGTTGCACTCTTAAGTACTGAGGACGAATATATGGCAATTACTGAGGCTATTAAGGAGGCTATTTGGCTTAAGGCATTCACTACAAGGAATTTGACATATGGTGACAGCAAAAATCCGTGGGTAAAAGGCGAAAAACCGTAGGTATAGCCCGTAAAACCTATACCAACGGACATATTTTTCCGTCGTTTTTAATTAGCTATGCCCACGGCAAAATGCCGTCACTATAGCCTATAGCGACGGTTTTTTCACCCGTTGGCATAGGTATCGGTGTTATACCCACGGTTTCGTATCCGTTGGTATAGGTTTTAAAGACACCTTTTGCTTTCCTATACCCACGGTTGAAACTCCATTGCTATAGGTTTTAGCAATGGTTTTAGCATCCAATTATTTGAATATATACCCATCGCTCTATACAAATTTTTTTCTTACTAATTACGCGTATGATAATTTAATATTTTCTTTTATAATATTAATTCAATTATAAACTAAATACACAATAAAATAGATAAATATATTTATGAAACAAAAATAGATAAAATTAAACTTCAATCATATTAAAAATTAATAAAATATTACAAGGATGTCAAATTACAAAATAGTTAATAACCAGATACACAATTGAAGAAATCCACACTTGGGCTGAATCACTCATCATAAGGCAACTACAGTTCTCTCGGCTCTTTAAGGAGCTGTGGCAGTAACATAAGATACAACTACAGTGATGTCGTCGAGTTTGCCTCCATAATAACGATATCCAGCTTCTTGGGCTGCAGTTGAGAAGGGCATCTTCAATACAACTGAAGCACCTTGATAAAAGTTGAAATTTCAACCAAGGACCAGCATATAAAGTAACCAAACATTTCCGAAGGACTTCTTCCAGGCATAATTACTGAATAAATTCATAAGCAGAAGAGTGATGAATAGGGCAGAGAACTTTTTTTTTTCCTGCAAAAGATATTAACTGGTTGAGAAAGACAAGATACATCAGATTTCCTTTTGACTGAAATAAATACGAGTGTTTTTCCTTCACAAATATTACTACGTTCAACTGGAGAATAAATGTAATCTTACCATCAAACACATATGACTGAATTTGAAAACAGAGCAGAAATCAATTTTTGAAAACATTTATATTGTATTGATTGAACCAATGTGAATAGCAAAAAAGATGCTTCAATTTTATGAAGCAATAATATAATGAGTTTTCATTGATCAAAGATGAGAAGTTGAGAACTCTTATGTTTAAAGCTAGTAACAGAATTGTGTTTACCTTTAGAGACCTCTAGTCTGAATCTACCCATCTGGATGATCCTGACTCACCAACACCAATTATGGTACACTAAATCTGATATACAAAAGTAAACTTTGGTTAATAAAAGCACAATAGCCAAATTTTAAAGTTTACTAGCTTGTCATTTCAGAGTTAGTTAAAATACCTTATTTCAAGAGCTTCATCTCCCTCAAATCTCATCTTAAACATCATTCCAACAGACAACTTGTGACATTTAGCTTCAAGATATCAGTTGACACTAATGATGAACTCTGAACAACTTGTTCTGCATTTGTAAAGTGCATGTAAACTATATCACAATTTCCAAATAACAGACGTGCTAAAGAGTGCACACAAGTTCAGCAAACATGCATGTGAGTGATATACCAAATTGCAGGAAAAAGAAAAGCATGAGAATTGAGATTCGAAGATCTTTTATATTTCTTTTGAAAACTTGTTAAGAGGGGTAGCACGCACATGCATGTGCATTGGACTTCCTAATACTAATAAGCAGTACAACAAAATTACTGGGCTTGTAGTAATCAGATTAGAGAGTTCATGTTGATATAGAACAGTAAGGTACTATAAATTGGAAGCATTTGATGCTATGATTAACTAACATGCTTCACAAAAAAGTTACGAGGTAAAAAACAGGGGATGAGTAGAAAAAAAAAATTGTGTTTGTATGGGGAAGGGATGGAAGACACCAACAATTGTGTTTGTATGGTCAGGGCTAATAGCAATCACAATATCACTACTTTGGGTGGCAATCAACCCTCCCAATAATAAGTACCAAGGGGCTCTCCTTAGCAGTGGAGGGCTCTAGTTACCGAGGAAGGGGTACTATAAACCACTCCTGGAGTTTTAGGGGTGCTATTTGGCTTATCTGCAGGCGGCGTGTGTTTCACCACATCCACTGCTGAGTTCTGTAGGGCATTACATGTGCAAAAAATAATTGCACAAAAAGAATATTATTCAAGAAATTACATACCCAGATGATCATTGATTTTTGAAAAATACATACAAAAAGAGCAATATGATGTTTCAGACAAACAATGTCAAATCATTTTCCAGAACAGCTGAAAAATCAGGAACAAAAATTCAGCCTCAACTCAATTAAACTAAATACCTAATCTACATTACTAGCCTCATGCCTACAGGTTATCATGTCTGAGCAACCAAAAAATATTATTCACAAAGAATGCAAGATGGGTTTAGCATCACTATAACCTCATGTAATAGTATAATACACGATCAAAGCAACAGGTTCTATAATATAAGCTTGTAACAAAAACAAATTAAGATATAGCAATTTTACCTTCTCATGGTGTGTCTTGATGTGACTTTTGAGCTTGCATTCTTGTGTGTATCTTTTGCCACAATTTGCATAAGGACAAATATGATAGTGCTCTTGTGAATGAGTCCTCATATGTGCCCTTAAGTTAAAGTCCAAGTTGAAGGCCTGCATACAACATATTTAACAAAAGTCATTATTCGGAGAACAAAACAAAAGAATCCAATTACAAATCAAATTACTGGCAGCGGTATTAATTTTATAGAACTTCGAGAGAATCTGATCGAATATCTATTTTAAAGATTTTGAAATCTGACTGAAGCTTTTGTTATTAAAAAAAAAAGAAAAAAAGTGAACATATGAATAATTAAGAAAACAATCGACCATACAACATAAGAGAATCTGGAGAAGGTAATCTAGTAATCTTTAGTATTATAATTTTAAATGCAGCTAAAAGATGTGTATCATTATGAAAGAGAGCAGATGAAACCTAGAACATATATAAAGTAAATTGATCACCATCTGTTTAATCATTTGATAACTAGAGCCATTTGATTGAACTAGCAAAAAGAATAATACACTTAGAAGCAAAAAAGGTAATGTTTCTAGCATAGGGATTCATAAGCAAAAAAAATAAGAATATATCCTTCATCCTATTGAAAGCTTTTGAATCTTCTCATCGCTTGAAGCCTTATAACAAGTAAGATGAAGTGACAAACTGGATAAAGAAAAACCACTAATGACAACATTTAATAGAAAGGCCAGATGTGCCAGGTGGTCAAATATCAGTAACTCAGGAAACAATTTTTACCTTGCCACAGCCTGGATGATGACATACGAAATTCTTTTCTCCAGTATGAACCACTTGATGTCTCTTCAACTTTGAACTATCTAAGAATTTCTGCAAAATACAAACATGACGATATAAAGATTCGAGAAAACACTAATAACAATATGTCAACAACAACCTGTCAATTTAGAAGAAGAGATGAAGGGATTCGGGAAAAAAAAGGATCTCGATACGACGACGACGACGACTGCCCCGATCTCGATTGCATCTCCAGTTACTACTAGAATCCCTCAGATCTGGATTTCCAAGAAACAACCAAATGAATCTAGAAGAAGAGATGAAGGGATTCGGGTGCCCCGATCTCGACTGCTCCCGATCTCGACTGCTCCGATCTGACGACTGCCCCGATTTGCCCCGATCTCGACTGCTCCCGATCCTAAAGCTTGGGGAGAGAGGGTTTGGGGAGAGAGGGATTCGGGTGTGGGAGATAGAGAAGAGAGAGAGATGGGTGAGCCTGAGACAATACTCTATAAATTGAGGACATTTGGGATTTGAGGGGGAAAATGAAAAAATTGGGGGGAAAATGAATTATAGAATATACCCACCTATACCCACAGTTTACTATACGTCTGTGGGTATACAATGTCTGTACCTACGGTTTTAGTGATCCATCACTATAGGTGTCCGTTGGTATATGGCAAATTTCTTGTAGTGATTTGTTGGTGAGATGTCTTCACTCGAGGATCCTATTACAGTGTTTTGTGACAACCAAAGCGCAATTCATTTGACCAAGGACCGCATGTACCATGAGAAGACGAAGCACATTGACATTCGATACCATTTTGTTCGAGATGTGATCTCGGAAGGCAAGGTTGCCGTGAAGAAGATTGGTACCGAATCGAATCTGGCCGATATGCTCACAAAGCCTCTTCCAATTGCAAAGTTCAAGCTTTGTTCAAGTTTGATGTCGGTTTGTTTCTAGCTAGTTTGAGCTAGTTTTGTTTCTAGCATGTTGCTAGTATATTTTTATTTTTGCCTTTGTTTAGGTTATGTTTGCTTTATGCATTTGCTTTGTATTTTAGTTTGTTTTAGATGCAATTTGGTTCAAGGTGGAGATTGTTATGTTATGACCCAAATTATTTTGGGCCCATTGGGCTTTGTATCTTCACATATGTAAGCTTTGAATCAAAGGAAATAATCAATCAACATTTTTGCCCTATCTCTCTCTCCTACAGCCGGCTGCCTTCTTCTTCCTCTCTTCTCTTCATCTTCTCAAAACCCTAACAATCCACAACCCATTCAAAATCCTAACAGTATCGGTAGATTTTTTTTGTATACAGTTAAAACGAAATAGCGTTCCTAAAATGCTGTAAAAAACCACAAATATCAAAACGATAGCGTTTTAAAAATTCTGTATGTTTGATTCTATTACTGGATTGTCTAACGATAGCGTTTTTACAAAATGCTCTAACACTAATAGCATTGCCGAAACGCTATAAATTCTATAGCGTTTGCCTAAACATTATAGAATCTATAGCGTTTGCCGAAACGCTATACATTCTATAGCGTTTGCCGAACGCTATAGATTCTATAGCGTTTTGTTAAAATGCTATAGATTCTATAGCGTTTCTATAGCGTTTGCTGAAACGCTATGCATTCTATAGCGTTTTGTTAAAACGCTATAGAGTTATTATAGCGGGGCTTTTGATAGCGTTTGGAAAACGCTATCGTAGGTCTACTATAGCATTTTATGAATGCTATCAAATGTCATATTTGTTGTAGTGGCAGCATTCTTTCTTTAGTCCTTTCATCCATTTTATCCTGTATAGAAACTATGGGCCCGTCAGTTGCATACAACTGACGCTAGGATATAATACATCAATTTCTCTTACTTGGAAAACACAAACTTTATCACAAACAAAGCTAAAGAGGAACTATCCTATTGATGTCGTGTGTGCTTGTGCACTTAACCGTAATGCAGTTATTTATATTTAATGATACTAATGCACACTTGTTCGAACCCATGCATCCCATTCTATGTAGATCCGAGGGCAAGCCTTTAACCGTACTTCATCTTGTAGGGTTGAATCCCTCGCTATGAGTTTAACTACTATGGTAATTATTGTAAGTTCTTAGATATTTTATGAGTTACGAGCCCATGTCCAGACAGCCTGGAGGGAAATCCCACGTCATGACATGACGCATCATGTAGACAGTCTATGGATAATTCGCCTCCGTCATGGGATGATGGCACTACGTAGTCACCAAGCACCCCACAAGTGTCGCCACGATTCCGATAATTCCGGAGACGAATTCACGTGATGACATGATGCATCACGTAGACAGCATTTTATGAATGCTATCAAATGTCATATTTGTTGTAGTGGCAGCATTCTTTCTTTAGTCCTTTCATCCATTTTATCCTGTATAGAAACTATGGGCATGTCAGTTGCATACAACTGACGCTAGGATATAATACATCAATTTCTCTTACTTGGAAAACACAAACTTTATCACAAACAAAGCTAAAGAGGAACTATCCTATTGATGTCGTGTGTGCTTGTGCACTTAACCGTAATGCAGTTATTTATATTTAATGACACTAATGCACACTTGTTCGAACCCATGCATCCCATTCTATGTAGATCCGAGGGCAAGCCTTTAACCGTACTTCATCTTGTAGGGTTGAATCCCTCGCTATGAGTTTAACTACTATGGTAATTATTGTAAGTTCTTAGATATTTTATGAGTTACGAGCCCATGTCCAGACAGCCTGGAGGGAAATCCCACGTCATGACATGACGCATCATGTAGACAGTCTATGGATAATTCGCCTCCGTCATGGGATGATGGCACTACGTAGTCACCAAGCACCCCACAAGTGTCGCCACGATTCCGATAATTCCGGAGACGAATTCACGTGATGACATGATGCATCACGTAGACAGCCAGTGAAAACTCTCACACCGTGAGTTCGAGGCCCTCATACTTGTGTTTTTCTCTTACTTTCATCACATCTTCACTATAGTGTTGTCCTCAGGTATTTGAATCATGAGTAAATTAACATCATAGAGTTAGCATTTCCTCTACACCGGTCTCAAAATATCAATTGATGACAACGACCCATTCTTGTCCTTTTTCTACAACATTTATATTCAAAAAATTCATTCACGCCGATGTAAGGACTTAGCTATACTCTAGATTTTAACCTCTTTTCATGTTCACCAAAATTTGGGTGTTTATACTCACAAATTCCATATTCCATCATGATCTTTTTATTTTATTTTCCATGCACACTTGTGTCTATTAAAACACCAATTTCATTTATTGACTTACTCCAATCTTCCACATCGAAATCTCATAATTTGATCTCTACACAAAAACCCTTTGTATTCAAACTTTCATCTTTCTTTAATTATACAAGAGTCATATTTTAAGAAGAATTATCAAGTTCTTCATCTCATTGTTTTAATATAAAAATCGCTTCCAATTTTCACAAAACATGTCAAAATATTGTGGAAATATTTTTTATAAAGTCTAGATAATTTTAGAGGAATAATAGAATTTTTCCCCATTTTTTTATGCTCTTTAAAAACTCTTAAATACAAAAAAAATCATAAAAAAATTAAAAGAGGGGCTGCCGGGTTTCGAACCCAAGACCCTTGCCGTGCTACAGTGACCAACTCAAAGTGCACCCGAAAGACCAAGAAGGCCAAAGGCGACTGGTGATTAAAGGTAAACTCAAAGGTCTTATGTACTGGTCTTCGGTGATTTGGGTAAAAATCAAATTTAATAAAAATAGAGCATTTTCAAGACTCGAACCCATGAACACAAGCACTGTTCACAGCGCTCTAAACCCACACCGTAAACCAATATTCCCAAACTCATTCTTTGTTATAATTATAAGTTAGAATTTCTTTATTCTACTGGTCTGTTTATAACTCTTTCTTTAACAATTTTGATTTTCCAATAAATTTATACCATTCAAAAATCTAATTCTTTTCCAGGATGTTTTCTTTCAAAAAATACAGTATAATGCATGTATTTAAATTTACAAATTCGTATTTTCAATAATATAATAAAAATTATTCGTTTTATCTCTTTTAAGAAATGAACAATTAATATATTTACTGACATTGGAGTTTCTTTTCTTAATAAATCATTTAGCTACTTGTTCCCCACATTTATTCACATAGTTTTTGCACAATTTTCATTCATAACATAAATATTTCTCTTACATTAATTTTATCCTTTACATGAGACTAATTCTTCTTTTATAGTTCCAAATGCAACATATTTTGCAATAAGGTGAAAATAGAACTATTCATACAATGTAAATAAAATTTGACATCTATTGGAACTTTCTATACTAATCATTTGATTCAATAATTCATGAGGTCATTTTACATTCTACACAATTCTTTACACAAGCCATTCACTAAGCAAAATTATCATATTAGCATGGTTCATTATAATAGATATTCTTTCATGACATATATTGACATGGCACAATGATAAGTTTTAATTCACTAATCTCAAATCCATTCTACGAATTTTCTTATATTGACCATCAGGATTTTCTCTTTTTCCCTACTAGCCTCTTTAAACAATCACATGGCAAATTTTATCATTTACTCTAGCATATTCATAAACTTAACCTACTAACATGATATCTAGACTAGAAGTAGAAATTGCCCACCTCTTGAAGAACGAATTGAGAATTCTTAAAGAAAGACTCATTGAAAGCACGATTGCCTTCCCTTCTCCTTGATCCTAGCCGCGAGCCTTCTCCTCCAAGCTGTGCAAAACCGGACTTCCCTCCTCCTTGAACTAGCCGACCTCCAAATGAAAGAACACACACTCAATCTTTTTCTCACATAATTTCTTCTCTTTCTCTCTAAAAATCTTAGGTGCTAAAGATAAAGAATGACAAAGGGGCCTATTTATACACAATTCATGGTCAAATGAAATGTTGAGATGTGTTTGGATGAATGGCTAAGATGCATTTGGGAGTTAGAAAATCATCCACTAGCATACAACCACCTTCCCACTCTCTCCACTCTTCTAAGCTTGGCCGGCCTCTTTTTCTTCATCTTGCACGTGCATGTGCAATGCACGTGCCCCCTCATGCACACCTATAAATAATTTGTTCATTAATTTGTTATACTAATTTGTTACATGACAATGTCTACCATACAAGTTATTTATTTAACAAATGAATTAACTAGTGGGCTAGCTAGGTGGGCTAATTCTATGGACTTTTAATTAATTAATTAAATTTATTTTGGGTGGGCTAGGATTAAGTAATTAGGCCTAGGAATCTATAGTAATTAATAAAAGGCTTTTAAAAAAGAAATGAAATATTTGTTCATGACATTAAAATAGTTTTAAGGCCAATGCACACATTAATTTGCACGTGCGAAACACGTGAAATCAAATAAAAAAAAATTATATTTAATTATATGAAAATTCAAGATATTACACAAACACTCCAACCCGAGAGCCAATAGCATCCGGGTTGGCACAGTGCTCGGGTTGGCACTGTGCAACCCTCGGTTGCTGTTCAACCCTAGGTCAAGCCAACCCTAGGTTTAGGTTAAAACCTTGAAATGCAACCCTAGGTCCCTTCACTAGTTCTTGCATAATTTCTGTGATTATTTTGACATGTATCTGCATATAAAAACTCAAAATTTCAATTCGTCATGAATTTATCTCAAAACAGCGAATAACCCACAAAATTTTCAACTTTTAATTAATCAAAATATGTTCTTTAATCATGCATATAGATTTATGCATCTACAATAACATATAGGTTTATTAGATCAAATTCTATAAACAAAATTGGATCTTTCATAAAAAGAAAATTTTCACTATTCAAGCGTAACTTAATTTAGATCAACATGAATATTTAGATTGTATGACAACTCTAATCATCTCCATTAATACATGGATTCAAATAAATTTCTACAAATAAAGCATGATCTTCCATACCTCAAATATCCATCATTCAAGGGGAATCAAAATAAGAGTATCATGCCATCAAGATTAAATTTTTATTATGTAAATAGACAAATTTTATATAACAATCAATCTCTACAACATCTCATCCACAAAACATCATATATGAGCTAATAATCCTAATCTCACAATATCTAAACCCTAGCATGATTCTATATTGTTCATGAAAAATAGAAAAGAAACACATCAAGAGAGTTGAAAGATTACCCACCTCAATGAAGACAAAATGAAAGATAATAATAAGAAGAAAATAGATTCCTCACCCTCTTTGCAAAATTGAGATATTTAAAGCTCCAAACTCCCAACAGTGAATAAAGAGGAAAGATTTTTGTTCATAACAGTTGGGGGGGGGGGGGGGGGGGGGGGGTATTTCTGTAGCTATTATAGGTCGGGCTGATTATTTGGGATTTTTTTTGAAGATTTTACAAAAAACTCTCTTAAGAAAATTATATTTTTGCATGACTAGGACTTCCAAATCAATTAGTTAGGTCAAATCAAATCAATTAGAGTAAAAAAATAACCTACCCAACTCCTCCCACTGGCATACCTTCACTGCAGCCCAGAAATTTTGAAATTCAAAATTTTGCTTCTCGGTGGCAATTTTGCAAAAAAACCCTTCACTTTGAAATATTTGCAAATATGCCATAAATCATTCATAAAAATTCAAAAAATTTATAATTATTATCTACTAATAAAGATTATATTTTTCAAAAAAAAAATATTGGCCAAAGAAATATTTGTAATAAAGTCCCAAACAATCCCAAAATTGCATAAATATATATACTCAGTAAAATCAAATCAAATCAAATTAGAGGGATAAAATATCTCCCTCCAATCTCTCCACTACCAAAATGGCCTACCAAAATAGCCCAACCAACTTTTGAATTGAATTTTTCCCCCAATTGACATTTTGCACAAAAACCCTTTTCTTTCGAGGTACTTACAAAAATATTTTCTTTATCCAGAAAAATCCCATAATTTAGAATATACTCGATTATAAATAGGAGAACTTATTCAGAAATTCAAAAGTGAAAATTTGCGCTTCAAAAATATTTGCACATGTTTTGCACGTGTAAAAATATCAATTTTACAAAAATTCAAAATAATTAAATAAATTGATTTTAAAATTATTTATTAATTCTAAATATTGTATTAAAATTTATAGGGCATTACACGTCCAACTACAGTCATCGCCACCCTGCACCATTTTGAAGAAATCGAATTACCATTAGAACTGTTGCTGCTGATTTTGGTGTGGGAGCAAACAGATAGAATTTGTGGATTCTTGGAGAAAACAGTAAAGCAAACCTGTTGACCTATTGACCTTCACCGACTTGTTGACTTGGTCTCTTGCCGCTGCCGTTCACCTGCAAAAAGTACGAGACACCGGGGTTGATCCCGGTGATGAACCCTCCGACGCTTAAGTCAGTAATCAGGAAAGATTATGAAAGAGCGTTAACTGGCAAAAGATTGATTACCTCATAATGATGGTGGGTGGGGGGTATTTATAGCCGCCTTTGGGACTAGTTTAGGAAGAAAATCCCTAATTCCCAGTGAAAGGATAGAGCGAATCAGGGCCGTTTATTAGGGACAATCATAAACCCTAATTCTATCTAGCTGGACTGGGTTTCTTGCGGGTTGGAACTCGCACCCAGTTAAGACAGATCTGTTCGTGGGTTATTGGGTTTTGAAGAAAGACCCAGTCCCCATTTCAGACTTGTTTGTAGGTGAAATTACCATTTTACCCTTGAGCTTTAAGATTCGTGCCCGATTTAACCCTATTTTTAGCCATATCACGAGTCCCCCACTCCTGGAGACTGAGTTCTACAGTCTTTGAGGAGTAGTTTCGTTGTTCTAATGGCATACGAGATTTTATCGGTATTCTTAAGGGAGTTGAATCTAGCTCGCGGTGTAACGGTAGTTTTCTGAGCTTGTAAAATGCCCAAAATTATTCTTAGAATTTTCTGGATTTTTTATGATTTTTCCAGATTTTTCTGAATTTTTTCAAATTTTTTATTTAGTTTCCGAACTAAACAATTAATTATCGAAAAATTTAATTAATTATTCTAATTTAATAATTACTATTTTCAGAATTTAAAAATTATTTTCTGAATTATTAATTATTTTTAGAATTTTCAATTGATTTTTTTCCAATTTTTAAATATTTTTTCAGATTTTTTAAATAATTAATTCGTTTATTTAAATAAATAAATAAATAAATAAATAAATAAATAAATAAATACCTGGCTGACATGGCGTGATCTTGTGCGTTGATCACGATCAAGCGAGTGCGCATCAGGAGGAGGTCATTTTTTCCTCATTTGAGCTCCGGTGCCAAGAGCTCTTGATAAAAGTGGTCGAAGTCCACGTTGGCGCCACGTGGCAATGTCAACGATGAGCCATTGACTTTTTTTTTTCTTTTTTCTTTTCTTCCTCGCTTTTGCACTTTTCTTTTTCTTCTCTCCCGCGCTTCAGCTTTTCGGCGACGGCAGAGTTCGGCAATGGGGGCGACGAGTGGAGGCGAGGTCGAGCTCTGTGGCGGAGTGAGGGAGGAGAGATGCTGAGTTTTTGGAAGGTGGCGAGGCCATGGCTGTCGAGTTGGCGAAGGAGAACTCGAGCTTGATGGGGCTTCGTCGCCGTGGAGGTTGGCGAGGTTGACGAAGGAGGGAGCTCGAGAGGTTGGAGCTCAGGCGACGGAGTGAGGGAGCTCGACGATGACGAGGGTGATGGAGTCCTCGAGCTTGGCCATGGAGCTCTCGAAATCAGAGGCGGTGATCTTTGAGCTCGACGGAGGAGGAGAGCTTGGCAGAGCTTGATGGAGGTCGGAAGTTTGTCGAGGTGGTGGTGGAGCTCGACTGTTGGGAGAGCTCGATAGCTATGGTGAATGATTTGGAGCTCGACGAGACTGGAAGCTTGAGCTCGGCCTCGGAGCTCGGTGGCTATGGGTTCGGTGAAACCAAGGTGGAGCTCGACGATAAAGGAGGTTCGGAGCTTGGTGGCGATAGCGGAGCCTTGCCGATGGAGGAGGAGCTCGGCGTTGAAGGAGGAGAAGTTGGGTTTTTTTTTTCGATTTGGTTTTTAGCGCCAAACTGTCGGAGAAGAAGGGGATGAGATAAAAGGGGTTTCGGTTTGGATCCTTAACGGGTCTGAACCCGACCCTGTAGCCCCTCTTCTTTTTTTTGTGTGTTGTTTGTTTGGTTGCTTGTATCTGAGCCGTCGATCGTATTTGAGCACGAATTCCGAAGTAAAAAGTTTCTCTCATTTGAGCTCCGGTGGCAAGTTGCTTCGGCGACGTTGCCGACCCCCTCGGAATATGTGTTAGGAAGGAGGCCAAAGTCCAGGGGGGTTCGGGGTCTCCTGCCGAGGTGTAGAGATACCTCGGCGTGGCGACACATGTAAAGAAGGGGTCGGCGGGTCTTTGCTGAAGTCTGGAGTGAGTTTTTTCCATGTTTGAGCGTCGGTGCCAAGAGCGCTCGGCGAAGGGTGCCGAGCTCCATTTTTTCATGTTTGAAGGTCGGTGGCAAGAGCGCTCGGCGAAGGGTGCCGAGTCCATATTTCCATGCTTGAGGGTTGGTGGCAAGAGCGCTCGGCGAAGGGTGCCGAGGTCCATTTTTCCATGCTTGAGGGTCGGTGGCAAGAGCGCTCGGCGAAGGGTGCCGAGGTCCATTTTTCCATGCTTGAGGGTCGATGGCAAGAGCGCTCGGCGAAGGGTGCCGAGGTCCATTTTTCCATGCTTGAGGGTCGGTGGCAAGAGCGCTCGGCGAAGGGTGCTGAGGTCCATTTTTTCATGTTTGAAGGTCGGTGGCAAGAGTGCTCGGCAAAGAGTGCCGAGGTCCATTTTTCATGTTTGAAGGTCGGTGGCAAGAGCGCTCGGCGAAGGGTGCCGAGGTCCATTTTTCCATGCTTGAGAGTTGTGAGCTCCGAACTCGTTGTGAAGAGGTCCACTTCGGAGGTGAGCCGAGCGAAGAGCTTGGCTCTAGTAGAGAGCCATTTGGGAGACAAGTTTGAGGAGTAACTCTAGGAGAGAGTTGTGACCTCCGAACTCGTTGTGAAGAGGTCCGCTTTGGAGGTGAGCAGAGCGAAGAGCTTGGCTCTAGGAGATAGCCATTTGGGAGACAAGTTTGAGGAGAAACTCTAGGAGAGAGTTGTGAGCTCCGAACTCGTTGTGAAGAGGTCCGCTTTGGAGGTGAGCGGAGTGAAGAGCTTGGCTCTAGGAGAGAGCCATTTGGGAGACATGTTTGAGGAGCAAATCTAGGAGAGAGTTGTGAGCTCTGAACTCGTTGAGAAGAGGTTTGCTTTGGAGGTGAGCGGAGCGAAGAGCTTGGCTCTAGGAGGGAGCCATTTGGGAGACAAGTTTGAGGAGCAAATCTAGGAGAGAGTTGTGAGCTCCGAACTTGTTGTTTAAGTGAGAGAGTCAACAGTTGTGGGAGCAGTTTCGAATGGCGAACCACTTCTTACCCGCTTGCGAGCGTGTAATTTGAAGTGGAATCGAGCCAAGTATTGGACTCCGAACTCGTCGTTTAAGAGAGATTCAACGGTTGTGGGAGCAGTTCCGAATGGCGAACCACTTCTTACCGGCTTACGAGCGAGTAATTTGAAGTGGAATCGAGCCAAGTGTTGGACTCCGAACTCGTCGTTTAAGAGAGATTTAACGGTTGTGGGAGCAGTTCCGAATGGCGAACCACTTCTTACCCGCTTACGAGCAAGTAATTTGAAGCAGAATCGAGCCAAGTGTTGGACTCCGAACTCGTCGTTAGAGGGGGTTAACGAGGTGTAGGAGCAGTTCCGAATGGCGAACCACTTCTTACCCGCTTATGAGCGAGTAATTTGAAGTGGAATCGAGCTAAGTGTTGGACTCCGAACTCGTCGTTTAAGAAAGATTCAATGGTTGTGGGAGCAGTTCCGAATGGCGAACCACTTCTTACCCGCTTATGAGCGAGTAACTTGAAGCGAAATCGAGCCAAGTGTTGGACTCCAAACTCGTTTTTTTAGCTTAGTAAGTTTCGGGAGTAGCCATGTAGGAGAAGCTGGACTCTGAACTCACCATTTAGCGAGTCGTGACTCGGAGAGATAGAGATGAAGCAAGAGCAATAATTTTCAATAAAAAAATGTAAAGTTTTATTGAGATAAACTAAGTGGTCGCTTCAATGGGGTGAGCCATTATTACATGCTATTGGCCAGGTTACAAGCATCAGCCATATGAAAAATCAAGATCTTACTTCTACGATAAGGTGAAGACCTCTCGGGAGGAGCTGGGTTCTTCCTCGATTGGTCCTCTTTGGATGAGGAGGAAGACAGCCCCAGGTTCTGAGTCTTGAAGCTCGGCGGGCCTCTCTGTTCATTTGTACGCTCCTCAGTGGGGGAGCTCGGCCCCATCTTTTTGGACGAACTTGGTCAAGTGTCCCTGCTGTATGAGTTCTTCGATCTTCTCTTTGAGAGCCCGACAATCATCTGTGTCGTGGCCGTGGTCCCTGTAAAAGCGGCACCACTTATCCTTGTTCCTCTTCTTGTCAGGGATATTCATTCTCGGGGGAGTGCAGAGTAGCCCTTCCTTGTCCACCTCCATTAAAACTTCTGATATATTAGCAATGAGGGGGGTGAACTTTTCAAAACGAGGAGTCTGGCGGTGCTGGCCATTACCGTCCTTTTGGGATTTTTGGGACCCCTCTTCGCTCATATTCTTCTGTTTGTTCCCGAAAGATGATTCTTCAAGAGTAGGGCGGTTGAGAGCCTCTTCCACTCGTATGTACTTCTCCACCCTAAGTAGGAGTTCTGAGAAGTCCCGAGGAGGTTTCTTGGAAAGGGACACCTTGAGGCGAGCGTCGGGGATGTTGCACTCGAATGCGGCAGAGGCTACTGATTGGTTGAGGAAGGGAATGGACCGGGCCTCGGCGGTGAAGCGTCGAACGTAATCCCTTAGGCGTTCACCCTTTTCTTGGTTGAGGGTCACCAGAGATATACTTGTTTTCTCAGCCCGACGGCTACTCACGAAATGAGTAAGGAAGAGCCCTTCGAACTGATCGAATGAGAAGATGGAGGCCGGGGCGAGTCGAGAGTACCATTCTCTCGCAGACCCCTTCAGCGTGGCAGGGAAGATCTTGTAGAGGAGGGCGTCTGATGCCTGGTGGATCATCATGAGAGTTTTGAAACTCTCTATGTGATCCGCGGAGTCCGACTCCCCGGTATACACCTCGAAGTGAGGCGGTTTGAAGTTCTCTGGGACGGGGGCCTCCATGATGGTGCGGGAGAATGGAGGTATGCTCGGGCGGAGATTTATCGCCTGTTGCTCTTCTTCCTTGTCAGTTCGGCCGAGGCGCCTCTCCATCTCGTGGAGACGGCGGTAGACTGAGTCTTCTCTTTGATCATATCTTGCCGAGCCCCAGGACTCATCTTCGTACGAGGGTGGACTAGGGCTGTAGCGATGGTAGCTTGGAGATGGATGAGGACTATGAGTGTGAAGGCGGTGGCTCCTAGCTGGCTCATGAGTAGGTGGCCTCTGGTCGTTCTTCGGGGCAATATTGAGGGCCCGTAAGACTATCGCTTGGAAGTCTTGAAGATCTGCCTTTGTGAGAAGTACCTCTCCAACTTGGCGGTCCCTATGTGTGGCTCGGCTTATTGGAGAATGAGTTCTCCGTCGATGACGCTGAGGGGACTCTCTTCGCCTCCTCGGGGGAGGGGATCTTCTAGTCCTCGGTCGGTGGGGGGTCCGGACTCTTGAGGCCCCTGGGTGCTCAGGTTGATAGACTCCCTCAAGGGCTCGCTATCCATTCAGGAGAGTTCGGAGGTCGACCCCCTTTTGGTGGTTGGCAATCACTTGACAAAGATCCCGCTCGGGAGGGCTTCGAGAAGCCATAGATTCAACTGAAGGATTGGGACCCGCGACATGGTCATAAGGAGGATGTTGCTTCGGACGACCCTGACGGGTGCCCCCCTGGGCATCCCCCCGAGACCCTGGAAGGGCCTGTTGAGAAGGAGCACCTTGAGCTGGAGGAGGGAGAGGAGGAAGAGAAGTGGTTCTTCGGCTAGAGACCGCTGCCTTCCCCTTCTATTTTGGATGCATGTCTTGAAACTAGTCTCACTGATAAAGTTAGGTTGGGTTACTTTTTCGATTCACACAGACAGCGCCAATCTGTTGCTACTGATTTTGGTGTGGGAGCAAACAGATAGAATTTGTGGATTCTTGGAGAAAACAATAAAGCAAACCTGTTGACCTGTTGACCTTCACCGACTTGTTGACTTGGTCTCTTGCCGCTGCCGTTCACTTGCAAAAAGTGCGAGACACCGGGGTTGATCCCGGCGACGCACCCTCCGACGCTCAAGTCAGTAATCAGGAAAGATTATGAAAAAGCGTTAACTGGCGAAAGATTGATTACCTTATAATGATGGTGGGTGGGGGGTATTTATAGCCGCCTTTGGGACCAGTTTAGGAAGAAAATTCCTAATTCCCAGTGAAAGGATAGAGCGAATCAGGGCCATTGATTAGGGACAATCATAAACCATAATTCTTTCCAGCTGGACTGGGTTTCTTGCGGGTTGGAACCCACACCCAGTTAAGGCAGATCCGTTCATGGGTTATTGGGTTTTGAAGAAAGACCCAGTCCCCATTTCAAACCCGTTTGTAGGTGAAATTACCGTTTTACCCCTGAGCTTTAAGATTCGTGCCCGATTTGAACGGTTCCGATTTAACCCTGTTTTTAGCCATATCAAGAACTTACAAGAGGTCACTTCACTCAACCATGATGTGCACATTAGATGGATTAGCTCATTTTGTAAACCAGGGTAAATCTATCAGTTTCTTGATTAGATTACCTGAGTCATTTTGACGTAGTCAAACATTGGTTAGAAAAAAGATGTTAGCACAACATAAGCCTTTTAAATCTAGGTACATTGTTTCACGCTCTGATCAATTCTGTCTATTTTTCTTCCAAATGTTGAGGTGCTAACTTAAATGGCAAAGAACTTCTGCCGGTAGTAATGTAGCGCCCCGAATTTCTAGATGTATAACATAGAAAATACGCGGCACATTCCCAGTGATCCACTTCAATACAACAATAAACATAACCAGCACCACTAAAATTTTCATCCTTTATTACAACAAAGCTTTTACAAAAACACAGCGGAAGTCTAAACAATTCAAACAATAATTCTTTTGCTTACAACTCCAAATCATCTTAATGAAACCTTACAAGTTTTACACCAACACTAAATAAACCATTTAACTCAAAAGCTGACTCAAGCATCCAATCTCCAACCCTATGCAATAACCTGCATCATGTGAGGCTAGAGTTGAACCCTAACCCCCAAACTAAAGGGGTTAGCCATAAATGGTGTGAGTGGCAACAAAGCAAACAAATAACATAAATGAACTTTAAATCATAATAACCAACAAATGATAACTAAACACATGAGTATGAAGTGACAACGAAAGAATAATGAGTGATACTAAAACCAAATGCCAAGTGTGTAAAAACAGGAAATCCAAATGCACAAAAGTGAGTCAAGAAAATCACGTGACTGAATGCTGACAACGATGACTACTAAGGGATGAAGATAAACTATGATAATTTGTCCATGCTTGATCATTCAGGAGATAGATCCCACATCTCAGGTGTTTCCCTGGATAATTCAGGAGATCGTCTCACATCTAAACATAGACTCATCATCACAGGAATACCCCAAAAGCGTCGCCTCGACTTTGATCATTCCGTAGGTCAATCCCACATCTCAAGATAGTACTTGGAAAATTCAGGGAATATATCTCACATCTCAGGTTGTCTTCCTGGATAATTCAGGAGATAAATCCACATCTCAAGTTAACCGCTTGGATAATTCAGGAGACTAAATCCCACATCTAAAGCCTTACTGAGGTGCATAACTCATGTTCCCATTCATCATGACCCTACAATGCCTGTCCTTATTAATTTGGGTTACTGAACAAATCTCCTAGAGTAGTGTACCCTACCGGACTAAAAATATGGATACCTGAAAATTTGCCTCAATGGGCCTCAACAAATAACTCAACACCGGTATACTAGGGTCACATACCTCTAGAGACTCAAAAACAAATAACTGAACAAATTTCCACTAAACAAGTGGCTCAACAAAATATCTCAAAATCATGTTCTTAACTGAACATCTCAAAATCAAATACTGAACAAATATCTCAACATCAAATACTGAACAAATATCTCAGAATCAAGTACTGAACAAATGTCTCAAAATCTAATACTGAACAAATGTCTCAAAATCAAATACACAGATCCCTCAGTACCAGTCGACTTATGCTGAGGTAAGTCGACTGTCCAGAGGACAATTCTACAGAACTTTACAAAATAATCTAAGGCATGATCAGTCGACTTGAGAAAGTCATCAGTCGACTGCCCCGAGACAAATACAAATAATTTCTCATCAAAATATTCTAAGTATTTAAGTCGACTGAAAGGTTCATAGGTCGACTGTCCCGAAAGGACTGAACAAATTCACAAACAGCGGACCAGTCGACTGACAATAGTCTAAGTCGACTGTCCCGAACAATTCTCAAAGACTGAAAGTACAGCAGTGGGCTCGTATCAGTCGACTGCTCCGTAGGCCAGTCGACTGTCGGCCTACAGTTTTCAAAAAAATCAGGTCTGAATACAAATCAAACTAAAGGTTTCTAACGATCCATTGTTTATCAAACGATAGTTCGTACACAGGCAAAATAACCAATCTAAATAGTCTCCATTACGGATACGATATTCATCCATCAATTCCTCAAATCTCAAATTCTCAAGATCTAAACTTCTAATCTTTTCATTAGGGTTTCTCAACTAAACTTCTTCCTCAACTCATAATCAAAAATCTGGTTTATAACCATAGATCCAGATATTTTAACATCCGATCACAAACATAATCAAATCTTAATATGCTTCCAACCATATGATCTCATAAAAATCAATATTTCCTCAACAAATCTTAATATTTCTCATACATGATCCAAATATCAACAAGAGTTCTCATCATCCATATCAAAATAGAAGATCCATATCATACATACAATGAGACTAACAAAACAATAGCATAGCGATCACAAACAAGCGTAACAAAAGATCTTACGTCATTCATCAACCAAAGCAAACAAAGCAACAAACAAAACAAACCACTCACCTTGTTTTGAAGAAAAATCCACAAAAGCTTCTCCTTGCTAGATCCAAGAATCCTCCTTTTTGCTCCTCAAATAATCTCAAAATCTGAATATGCTCAATGACGGCTGGGAAGAGAATTTCCCTTAAATATGCCGGATTGTATATTAGGGTTTTATTCCCACTTTGCAAAATAATCCTTTCCAAAAATACTTCTTGCATATATATAATTCTTTTCTTGAAAATAGAATCAAATATCATTTAAATTAGGATCTAATAGAAAAATATATTTCTAAACCTCAACAATTACTGATCGGAATGTCCAGTAAATCCGTTTTGCACTTCAACCCTCAAAATTGTCAATTTTGCAAATAAGTCCTTCTTTTCTCAAAAATTGCAAATAGTACTAATTAATTTCAGAAAAATCTGAAAAAATACTAAATAATTCTCAAATAATAAATAATGATTTTTCATAAAGAAAAATTAATTTTTCAAACTTCTCAAAAGTCATTTGCACGTGTTTTGCACGTGTACAAAAGATAAATTTCTTAGAAAATATTTATTAAATCTCCAAAAATCATTTAAATTCATTTTTCAAATAATTAAAATAATATTTGAAAATACGGGGTTCTACAAGTAAAGCCATCACGTTTGATCGTAAGTTCTTCAAAAGATCCAATATTAGTTGTCTCCTTATTAGTTCAAGATATTGAGTTAATTAAGAAAGTGATTTTGTAACCCCTATTTTTCTATTTTGGATTTTATTGTATTTTATTTCTATTCTTGATTATTGTATCTGAATTCTTTTGTAATATTTATTTTTGGTTTTTTTTGGGCTCTTCCATTCTCTTTTGATCACTCCGTGCTCTTTTGGTTGAATTCTACTATTTTTGGTTCGTTGCAAAATTTTGTTCTTCCTATTTTGAGTTGATTTGATCCGCTTTATGTTCATCTCATCGAATTATAGCTATTTTTCTCTTTTTGGAGCCAAAATCCATACCCTAAACCCGTTAACTCGCAACCCAAAACCCCAACTTCTTAATCCTTATAAATATCCTATTATTAAACCTTAATTTATTATCTCTCTCTCTCTCTGCCATTTTCTCTCTCTCCTACCCCTGTCTTCCTCTGTTTTCGTCTTCACCAAACCGAACCCATTCCCATCGCTCCTACCGCCCTTTCGATCGCCATCTCCGACCACCACCTTCGTCATCACCCTCTCCTCATCGCCGCCATCACATCCCCATCATCATCCCCACCCTGTCGCCTTTTTCCTAACCCATCTCCATCCATCGAACTCACCATTGCCGCTCACCCCTCTTTGCCGCCGCTCCACCCCTCGCCACCGTCTCGTCTTCACCCTTCCGTGCACCCCACAACCACCGCAGGTCACTCTTGGCCCTCATTGTCGTCATCCAGAGCCCCTACCCCTGTCGTTCTTGTTCCTCTATTTCTGCGAGAGAACAGGGCATCGCTCGAGCCGCCGAGTCCCATTGCTGCGTTGCTTCCCGACCGCAGTGTCGCCGCCGCCAGTCGTCGTCACCCTCTCTGCCAGCGTCGCCAGCTGCCGTCGTGGTCGCCGTCCCCTCTCCCGCCTACTCTCTCTCTCTATGTTGAAGTTGAGAAGGAGGAACAGTGGGCTTCTTGCGTGTTTGCTGTTCGGGTATTAGGAGATCCGGGATTTGGTGGTGTGAAGGTGATATGCTATGGAGTTGCTGTTGTGTGCTTTGATTTGCTGTTCGCTGTTTCGGTGTTTTGCACGGGCTCGCTCGTGTTCTCGTGGTTCGTTGCCCGGGATTCTTATCCCGTTATTCTAAATATTCGAATCTACTAATTAACAGGCAAGTCTCTTCTTGAACTAGTTGTTTGTTTTGTTCAAGATTTCTTTGATCTCTACAAGTAGATCAAGTCCTTTTTCTTATTGTACTGCTATTTGAATTCCATTAAGTTTATTGAGTTATTACACGAGCTAACTCGATATAATCTTAACATCGTACTTACCTCTTTGATCTAAAACGTAGTCCCTATTGTTTCTTGCATATACACATTTACATGAAAGATAACTAGATCCATATTGTAGATTATTTGATGATTTGAACATGTTAGATTGAATGTGAGTTGTTAAATTGATTACCATGCCTGTAAAATTGCATCTTAAAACTGAAATCATGCATGTTAAACATCTATTGGCACTTTGACTATTAAATAGCATGAATTGTATGATTGTATGATTAAATCGTTGCCTATTCATGTCAAAATAAATTCTGGACTGCCGTTTGTTTCGTTTTGAATCAGATTTTTGACCATGTTGCTGTCGCATTTTGAAATAACTTTCTGAACATGAAATCTAGCCCCAGATGTCTTGTTTGCAACCCTTTTTACGGATTCGAATTCCGATGTGTAATCTGTTAGATATCATCATTTTAGTACTGTTGTTTCAGAATTTCCAGATTCACAAATGCATGCGTATCTTGTTGTTCTATTATTTATATGAGCATGTTAATAGTAAAATAAGAATATGAAATAAATCTAGCTGAGACTAGACATGTGTATGAATGACCCTGAATTTTTATAGATTTATTTGATTAGTTTTCTTACCTGAAACAATTAGGTAAGATAATTTACAGCTTGCTGCCTGAACATAAAATCTGAAAAGAATAGGACTTTCACCTTAGTTCCTGTAGCTTTTATATGTCGTGTACATATTCGCTGGAACCATTAGGGAGTCTAGTTTCTAGAATTTTTGATGGATCCATATTTTCTTTTCTTTAGTAGCGGTAATCTGTGTTTTTGTACAGCAACTTCATGCCGTCCAAATTGTGTGATTTGTGCTTAATTAATATGTTATCTTCTTGCTTTGCCTGTAACGAGTAGAACTAGTCACACATAGCATAATACAACAATGAAACCTTCTTGCATGCTCACATTGGATGAAATAAAATGATAACAAGCCGAGGTATTATGTCTTGACTTGGTAGTGAACAATCAGAGACTGTACTTGGTAGGGATCCCTTGCCAGTTGATTCCCGTAAATTCCCGCAGATCTTGTAAATTCCCATAATTCCCGTACATCCGGTAAATTCTTGTAGATCTTGTAAATTCCCGTAATTCCCGTACATCCCGTAAATTTTGAATTACTGGGCCGAGTACATGATCTGTTGAGTTCACCATCAGTCTAAAGCGTACTCTGTGTGCTTGCGCTGAACCTGTGGAATGGGACACAGTAGTACGTGCACTAGATAGGTTAATAAAATAATTAATAACCTACATTTGACATTTAATGCTTGATCTTGTACACTGTCATCAAAATTGAACTTGACTTGACATTATTCATTTCATTCTTGATTAAACATAGACCTTTGATATTATTACTGATCAATGACTTTGCTATTGACTTTGATCTATTCCCTTTCCTTTGATATACATGTTCCTATTATTCTCTGTTTCTCTCTACTTGTTGTCCACGACATGCTCTGAGGACATTATTTTCTCTCTTTTTTGATCTAGAGTTTACAGATACTGAAGGAACAATCTCAGAAGAAATTGGTGAGCAACAATTCTAAGGATGGAACTGGATTGCACTGCTTAAATTTATTTATTGCTAGATTATTTCTTTGAACATTGTTATGATACTGTACTTTATTTTTTTTTTGAGATTTATGACCCAGAGTTTGTTTTTATCCCAGATGTTGGATATTATTATTGTTGGATTATTTCATTTATTATTGAAGTTATCTTGATTCATGTGATTATATCTTCTTGCGTGGTTGTGATTGTTGTTGCATATTGTTGAGTTAGTCTGGTACAGCTTATGGATGATGTTTACATCATTTGCTGGGCCTATGTTACGTACTCGTATTCTGTATTTTGGGAAGCGGGGCGTGACAGATTTATACGATCCAAAGTTGTGAATTGTTTCATGAATTGTTTAAATAGAGATAGTTTTTTTGGGATTTATGACCCGGGGTTTGTTTTTATCCCAGATGTTGGATATTATTATTGTTGGATTATTTCATTTATTATTGAAGTTATCTTGATTCATGTGATTATATTTTCTTGCGTGGTTGTGATTGTTATTGCATATTGTGGAGTTAGTCTGGTACAGCTTATGAATAGTGTTTACATCATTTGCTGAGCCTACGTTATGTACTCGTATTCTGTATTTTGGGAAGTGGGGCATGACAGATTTATACGGTCCAAAGTTGTCAATTGTTTCATGAATTGTTTAAACAGAGATAGACATGGCTGAAGCCCATCTTTTGGTCCATCTCAGCAGCGGAGATGCAGACTATGATCTCCATCATCATGTCAAGAAGAATATGAAGAAACACATGAAGATAATAAGAGGTATGCAAGCGAAGAAATAATCAGAAATCACGATGAGATAAGTATGCTGAGTCATAATAGGCAGGGATTTCTTCCTCTTGTGCATATCTACAAGGTTACGAAGCCTATCGCCATTTTACAATGATGAGGATCAATTGCAAGATCGAGCAGTTGGTGTAAGAAAAAAAGCACAAATATTCAGTGTTAGATGTTTCTCTTGTCTTTGTTTTACGTTGTTCTCTCTTCCGATCATTTGTAGCCAGTACTAATTCCTATATATTCTTCTTGTTTGTGTTATTAATAACTGTTTTATCTTCGATGTTGATTGAATGTGGACGAATATTGGATATTATTTTTGTTTATATTATCACTTTATTTTTTAATATTATTTTTAATTTAGTATTTGTTACTACATTTTTCTATGTTATTGTTATAATTATACATGGAGTAAGAAACGAAGGAGGAAAAAAAAACCTTATTCCAGTGTTTTTTGCAAAAACGCTGGGTAGGTAGAATTTAATGAAAAAATAATATTAAATAATTAAAAATTAATAAAAATTAAAAAAACAAATATAGGTCTACATCGGCTTTTTTGCAAATGTCGGGATAGACCTATGGCTGCATCGTCATTTGTAAAAAATGTCGGGGTAGACCCCGGAGCTACCGCGATGCAGGATACCCTGACATTTCTACTGGCGTTTTAAACAACGAATGTAGTCTCTACCCCGATGATTTTAAACGCCAGGGTAGATAAAATAAAGCGCCGATTGTTTGTGTTGTAGTGTTCACTAGTGGAGCTCTTGTCAACCATAATTGCATGTTGGCTGTGCACGACGATGGTAGTCTTTCGAATCGACCGGGGGTGTAGGGATCCCAATTGAAGAACTCTTCCCACATTTGATCAAGGTCATCTCTATAGTATGTCAATACTCCACGGGGATTATCTTTCCAAGTGTGCCCACCAGTTTAGTATACCCCTGGAGGTGCCCTCATCACGGGGTTCTCATCAACCACTTTCCAATTCTTTGAAAGTACCGTGATCCAGAGACGGCCTAGATGTATACGTTCCAAACAATAAATCTATAATATCCTCATCGGCCATGTCGTATGTATGGACGCCATCACACAATTACACAATGCACCATAAAGGGAAGCCAACGACGCACTTTCCTGCTATAACGACAGGCTCTGTGTAGATCGGATACAATGGTAGGTACATAAGGCGAATGACATCTCCAGAAGAGTTTGGGAAGACAACAGCTCCCAACATACTCATGAGGCACGCCCATGTGTAGGATTGAAGTTGGAAGTCTGTCGGGTTATCTATCCCAAAGAATTGTTGAACTCAAAATAAATCCATGAACATTGGATTGATTCGCCAACGAACACACCTTAGTCATTTTCATCAACATCTTTACCAAGATATTCTCGAACCAAGGCAACTTTATTGAACTCCTATTTTTCGGTCATGACAACCCCAACTATATCCTGGAGTGTCACCATCATCTCTCTAACTTGTAGATGGAACATGTGTATCTCCGGACTCCATCGCTCCATAAGAGCTATAAGTAATGAACAGTCGCATTTTACATTCGACAACATAGACGTTCCATGCAAACTGGCATTGACCAAATAGTTGCATATGCGGGGGTGAATAGGCAATGTTGTGTGTAGCCGAAAACTCATAACCTTCGTCTCTCCCTTCCACACCAACTGAGACTTGTGCTCTTCTTGCAAGTATAGGAGGGCCTGGTCTAATGGACCTGGACCTCCATATGAGGCAGAAGACGATGCACATACTTCATGCAAAATGGATGGTTGGTCGGCATCCTACACCGACGTATAAATTCTTGTTATTATAGAAACAATATTAGACATTAAGATTCGGATCTCAAAAATAATATACACTTTTTACTTGTGATGATAGTTGACCTCTACCACTGCCCGACGGCTGTGACGATTCACTCGGTCGGACCATTTCGCTATCAACATTAAAACATTTCTCATGAACAAAATTCGAGTATTGGGAATACACTACTCATATCAATATCGACAACATCTCAATACACTACATATATCCATTCATACATACACATAAATCTTCCAAATTTTGAATACTATAGCAATTCTCATATATAAAAAATATGATTATTGTCTACTCGTATAAGTACACTACTCATATCAATATCCTACTCAAATCAATATGGACAAAATCTTAATAACTACGTACATCCAATCATATGTACACATTAATCTACGAAAATTTAAAAAATAGAGAAATTCATACACTACTCATATCATGTCAATCTCCACAACATCTTAAAACCCTACTTATATACATGCATACGTACATTTAAATCTTTATACACAAATACAAATTTTTAAAGAAATTAAGGGTTTTGGAATACCTTGCACAATTTGGAGTTTAGAGGGGCGTAGATGTAGGTGGTGATGGTTGAGAAGTTGATGCATAGAATCCGAACAAGTACGTATTAGTGTCATATAATATAATATAACTATTGCATTAAGGATTAAGTGCACAACCACACACACGACATCTTTAAGATTTCCCCTTCATTTTGATATGTGAACAAGTTTGTGATTTATTAAGAAATGAGAATCGTTATACTGTTTCTGGCATAGAGAGGATGGCCATGTATAATTATCGTCGGTTGAATAAATTGACGTACCCACAGTTTTACATGCAGGATAATTGGCTTGATAAAGGTTAAAGGAGAACTAATGCTCAAAGATTATGTGTTGTTGCATCTTTTGTATAAAGTTGTAATTGCTTCCGCTGTCATTATTTGTAAATTATTGATGTATATATTCCTACTGTAAAATATAAAGTGTAAAATCTCATGTAACTCTGATGTATAGTGAAAAGTTTTCAATTCCTTGTAAAATTGTACCGGATGAGACGAAAAGATCCTGTAGAACTCTCGAATTCAGTTGTATTTGGAATTCGGGATGTTACACTTCATCTTTCAAAGCTCACTGCCATCAGTGATGGTGGTTCGAGTTAGAGGCGTGGTCATTGAGCTCGATGATGCTGTGGTTGAGGATGAAGTGCAATTGGTCAAGCTGCGAGGGAAGAGGGAGCCCTAGGTGTTGAGAAGCTTCGACAATGGGAGGAATTTTTTTTTTAATTCGAGCTCTATTTGCGGCGGAGTCTTTGACGAAGTGGGAGCTCGTGGCCTTGGAATGGCAGGAGCTTGGTGTCGGAGTGTTTTAAAGGAGGTGAGAGCTTCGAGGTCGGAGTTGGAGCGAGGAAGTGAAGGGCTCTCAGTCGGGCTCGGTTTTTCTTTTTGGCGGGAAAAGATTTTTCGGAGGAGGAAGAAGAAGGAGAGTAGGAGGAGGGTTGCAGGTTTTGGATAACGGGTTTGGATTCGACCTATTAATACCCCTTCACCTTGGCTCTTCTTGAATTCTTCTTGCAGGTTTGGGTTGTAACCCGACCCGCTCCGAAGCAACTTATACCCCAACTCCTCCTTCATACCGTGAATACATTTGCTTGGAAATTTTTTGGAGTTTTTGGACTTGGGTTTGCATATAATTTACATATATATTATTACCCCTTCACCTTGGCTCTTCTTGAATTCTTCTTGCGAGTTTGGGTTGTAACCCGACCCGCTCCGAAGCAACTTATACCCCAACTCCTCCTTCATGCCGTGAATACATTTGCTTGGAATTTTTTTGGAGTTTTTGGACTTGGGTTTGCATATATATATATATATATATATATGTGTGTGTGTGTGTGTGTGTGTGTGTGTGTGTGTGTGTGTGTGTGTGTGTGTGCAACAATCTATATAATAAAACACAAAGAAAGCTATCAAGTGGCTCTCCTTCAATCCCCCAAAATCAAAGGCCCGGATCTAACCTCAAAAACACATTTTTCCTTCCAAAAGCTTTCTCCCAAAACTCAAATTCAAATCCCCCCACCCAAAATAACTCATTTATTTATTTAATTATTTCTCTCTCTCGTTGTCCGTTGACACGTGCCTACGGCACATCTTTGGAACTGTGCACCTGGTTCGATTTTATAAAATAGTTTTGGAGGTCTAGCAAATTAATTGAAGTAGAAAACATATTAAAGGTAGCTATACTGCTTCCTCATATAATATGTTTTGCAACTTCAATTAATTTGTTGGACCTCCAAAACTATTTTATATAATCAAACCAGGTGCACCGTTCCTAAGACATATATATATATATATATATATATATATATATATATATATATATATATATATATATATATATATATATACTAGGTTTGCCCGCTGACACGTGCCTACGACACGTCTTCGGAACGGTGCACCTAGTTTGATTATATAAAAAAGTTTTGGAGGTCTAGAAAATTAATTGAAGTAGCAAACATATTATATGAGGAAGCAGTATATCTACCTTTATGCTCAACCATCTCCTTCTTGATCATTAGCTTGAACTTACCTGGTAATATGGGTCGGATAACGTGGCCCCTCCAGGGCCACAGGATCCCCTCAGAAAGCATACATCACCAGATCATCCAAATCTGCCACGTCAGCGTCAGAAAACTGCCCGGGCCTCTGCCACGTCAGCCTGGAAACCGCCTGGGCCTCTGCCACGTCAGCCCTATACTGCTCGGGTTTCCACTGCTTCAGGGCCAGGGCAACCGGGTCCAGACCTGGCCCCAAACGGGTCCAGACCCGGTTGACTTCTCCTATAAATACCAGACCCTCTCCCCCTTACTCAGGTAATCAAACTTTTCCCACTCAAACCCTAGTTACTGTTACTCTCTCTCAGTAGCTAACTAGATCGTCAGAGGGTCTGCCACCGGGACCAACCCCGGTGTTCCTAGACCGTCTGCAGGTACATGAGACCTCGGATGTGAGCCTCCCGATCCGAGTCGAGCATCCAGCCTCCACCTCACTCCCGCCTACTTCCATACCGTTCGCCCGGCTTCCTCCACCAATACAAATCAAGTAAGAACTCACACCTGGTGCATCCACACGCCTCCCGAAAACAAACTGCATCAGGTTGGCACAGTCTGTGGGAAATCTCTAGTACGTACACCGACCCGAGTCCAGCCATCACCAGTACCTCGTCTGCCCGACCTCGCATGGTGCCCAAGGCCAAGGAAGCCGTTACTTCTGTGCGTCGGCAGGACGTGCCCCCTTTGGGTGCCGCCGCCGATGCGTATGAGTCCAACAACCCAGGGGTCAGTCACGGACACCAACCGGGGGCCTCCCGACCAGTCCAGCCCGACCTATGAGGGGTAATCCAGAACCGGCAGGCCAGCCGGTCTAGGGGAGGGGCCGCTTCCAACTCGGCCCCGAACCACCCCAAGCCTCCGTCCCAAGGGCGAGGGCCAGCACTCAGCCGCGTCATTCGGCGCCCACCGGCTCAACAAAATCAGGCCCAACGAGCCCCGGTAACCCACCAGGAATTCCAAGACTTCGAAAAGAAATCATGGAAGCCATTCGGGGCACCCCCGTTAATGATGACGTCTGTCGCTCTCATTCCTGTTCGGATGCCGAGGCCAGCGTGTCTCGAGTCCCAACAGCCCAGCCGGAATATGACGATGACATCTTGAAGTGCCTCCAATAAATAGAAGACCGCCTCGACCGTTTCAGGGATGGCGGGCCGAGGCCGACCCAGGGATACAGGCCCATCTGACCTCCTTAATCCACAGCCATCCTGCAGGCGGAAATACCCCGAAACTTCTGCCCACCTCAATTCGAGACTTACGACGGGAAGGGCAATCCTGCTGATCACATGGAGGGCTTCAAAACCCTCATGATGATTCACAGCGCATCGGATCCCCTCCTGTGCCATGCCTTCACTGCCACCCTCTGGGGTCTGGCTCGGGAATGGTTCTCCAAGCTCCCCCCAGCTCCATCTATTCTTTCGACCAGTTGGAGGGAAACTTCCTCGCCCACTTTGTGACTAGCCGAAAGGCCGAAAGGACAAGTGCATCCCTACTTGGTCTCTGGCAGAAGGAAAGGGAGTCGCTCCTGGTGTTCGTCCGAAGATTCACCGCTGAGGCGAGATTGGTCTCCTCCCTCGACCCAGGGGTCGCCTCGGTAGCATTCTGGCACAATGTCCGCCATGGACAGCTGAAGGCCGCCCTGGCGAAGAGGCCCCCGGTAGATTTTCCCGACCTCCTCAATCGGGTCGAAAAGTACATCCGGGCCGAAGAGGCCCTGAATCCAGAGGACTCGAAAGAAGTCCCCAGGAAGGGAAAGCGCACGGCCGACGAGGTTGAGCCCGCAAAGAAAGCTCCAAGATATAGGGGCACCATGAAAAAGGTCCCGCCGGTCCCTCGCTTCGAGAGATACACTCCTCTGACACAAAATGTGTCCACCATTCTCTTAGCAATCGAAGACAGGGACCTCGTGCAGTTCCCCCCTCGACCGTCCAACAACACCAGCAAGAAGAGGGATCAGCAGTTCTACTGCCGCTTCCACCGGGATAACGGGCACGACACAGATCATTGTTGTGCCCTGAAGGATGAAATTGAGGCCCTCAGCCAACGAGGGTACCTCCGAGAGTTCAAACGGGAAGACGCCCGGGACCAGAGGGAGATGAGGAACAGGAGGGTTTCCCCTCCTCCTCGAGCGCTCAGACAGCACCCCGAGCGGGACCAGGAGCCTGAAGAACCCGAGGGTCAGGCCATCTTACATTGCATCTACGGAGGGCCAATGGGGGGGGAGTCCAACACTTCCTACAAGGCGTTCATTCGGGATGTCAACGCCGTCCAGGGCCCCCTCTCCCCCCAGGTCCAGCAACTCCCTGTCTCCTTTTCGGGGGAAGACCTGGTAGGAGTTCGGCTCCCGCACTGTGACGCACTCGTTGTCGGCCTCGATATGGCAAACTTCAAGGTCCGATGCATCCTCGTAGACAACGGAAGCTCAGTAAACATCCTCCTCCTAGAAGCCATTGAGAACTTGAAGCACTCTCGAGACAACCTAAAACCAGCCGGATACACACTGCATAGATTCTCCAGTGTCCCGGTGGCAATAGAGGGTATCGTCACATTAGACGTCACGACGAGTACGACCCCAAACAGAAGGATCGAGTCCATGGACTTCATGGTTGTGAATGTCAAGGCAGCCTACAACGCCATACTCGGTCGCCCCGGGCTCTGCTCGCTCCAGGCGGTTCCCTCGGCCTACCACCAGAAGATGAAGTTCCCTACCAACACTGGTGTCGAAGTTGTCTGAGGAAATCAAGAAGCAGCATGCTCGTGCTACATGACGGTGATCGGGGGTGGTGTATTTCCCCTCGATGTCGTCGAGCTACAACCCGAGAGAACCCAACCAGAGCCGGAGCTAGCAGATGAGTTAGAAGATGTCTCGTTCGAGACCGAGGACGCGTCGAAGTGCTTCCGAGTGAGCTGCTCCCTCGCCCCCAGCCTTAAGTCTGCCCTGATCGACTGCATCTGCCGCAATGTCGACCTCTTCGCATGGAAGCCTTCAAACATGCTCGGTATATCCGAGGATCTCATCATGCACAAACTCAGTGTGATCCCCGGGTCGAAGCCTGTTGTCCAAAAGCGGCGCAAGTTCGCTCCGGAGCGACAGCAGGCGGTGAATGCGGAAGTGGACAAGCTCTTGTCTGCACGTTTCATACAAGAGGTCAGCTACCCTGAGTGGCTGGCGAATGTCGTCATGGTCAAGAAGGCGAGCGAGAGTTGGAGGGTCTGCATAGATTTTACGGACCTCAACAAGGCATGCCCCAAGGATCCGTTCCCCCTCCCCAGCATCGATGCTCTTATCGATACCACATCGAGTCACGAGCTCCTATTCTTCATGGATGCCTTTTCAGGCTATAACTAGATTCGGATGTTTTCCTCCCGACATTGCGAAGACGTCCTTCATCACGGACCATGGACTCTAGTGCTACCGGGTTATGCCCTTCGGGCTGAAGAATGCCGGTGATACTTACTAGAGGCTCGTTAACCGAGTCTTCAAAGATCAAATCGGGCGTAACATGGAGGTGTACGTTGATGACATGCTCGTCAAAAGCCAACAGGGACAGAATCACGTCGCTGACCTGGAAGAGGCCTTTGGGGTACTTCGAAACCACAACATGAGACTCAATCCGGCAAAGTGTGCATTCGGTGTCTCCTCGGGAAAGTTCCTCAGGTTCATCGTCAGCCAACGCGGCATCGAGGCGAACCTCGAAAAAATCCAGGCTATAATAGACATAGCCCCTCCCAGCAACATCAAAGAAGTTCAGAGGCTAACGGGGAGACTGGCGGCCATCGGTCGTTTCCTCTCCAAGTCTAGAGAGAAGTCTCTTCCGTTCTTTAAAGCGCTGCACGGAACTGGAGGGTTCGAATGGGGAACTCAGCAATAGGAGGCCTTCGCCCAATTAAAAGAGTACCTCGCCAACCCTCCTCTCCTCAGCAAGCCTGAACCAGGTGAGCCACTCTGGCTCTACCTTTTGGCTTCGGAGAACGTGCTCAGCGCCGTCCTCGTTCGAGAAGAGGAAGTGGTCCAAAAGCCCCTGTACTATGTGAGCAAGGTCCTGCTCGACGCCGAGACCAGATATTCCAGGATGGAGAAAGTAGCATACGCCTTGGTCATGGCTGCACGAAAGCTCCGTCCATATTTTCAGGCACATTCGATCCAGCTACTCACGGATCAACCCCTAAAGGCGGTGCTCTATAAGCCCAAGAGCTCGGGGCGACTAGTCAAGTGGTCGATCGAGCTCAGTCAGTACGACATCGGCTACCAACCAAGGACAGCCATCAAAGGGCAGGCCCTCGCCGAGTTCATCACGGAATGCACCATCTCCGAGTACCCGACGAGCAGGGAGGCCGATCAAACGTGGAAAGTTTACGTCGACGACTCCTCTTACGAATCAGGGAGCAGTGCTGGCATTATCCTGCGGGGTCCAGATGGTTTCCTTCTGCAATACTGCCTCTGCCTTAACTTTCCTGCCTCCAACAACGAGGCTGAGTACGAGGCCATGATCGCTGGGCTTATTCTGGCTCATCAGGCCGGTGCCAAATAGATCAGGGCATTTAGTGACTCCTAGCTTGTGGTCAACCAGATCACTGGGGAGTACGAGGCCCGTGACGATCGGATGATCAGATACCTGGCCATGGTCCAACGGCTATTAATGTCCTTCGACGTGTCGGCCGTCTTAAGGATCCCCAGGGAGAAGAACGCCCAGGCCGATGCCCTGTCAAAGTTGGCTTCCTCCTCCTTTGAAGGTCTCGACCGAACCGTCCTGATTGAAGTCCTACTGAAGCCGAGCACAGACTTCCCTGAGGCTCTATGTGTTGAAAACAGAGCTCCTCCCGACAACTGGACCACTCTTATCAAGAAATTTCTAATCAAGGGAGAGCTCCCCGAAGACCGGGCTGAGGCAAGGCGGGTCAGGGTCCGTTCAGAAAGGTTCGCCATAATCGACACAACCCTCTTCAAAAGGTCCTACACAACAACGGATGGCAGACCCTACTTCCGCTGCCTGACCCCTGATGAAGCAAAATATGCCCTCAAGGAGCTGCACGAGGGGATCGGCGGATGCCATATGGGAAGCCGCTCGCTAGCACGAAAGGCTTTGAATCATGGGTACTACTGGCCCACTATACTGCAAGACGCCCTCGCCCTAGTGAAGAAGTGCAGTTCCTGCTAATGGTTCTCCCCCGTGAAGAGGGCTCTGCAAGCAAATCTCCGTTCCATGGCCAGTCCGACCCCCTTTGCAATGTGGGGGATGGATCTGGTAGGCCCATTTCCGAAGGCAACGGGCCAAAGAAAGTTTCTCATTGTGGCGATCAACTACTTCACAAAGTGGACCGAGGCAGAGCCGCTAGCAACGATCATCGAGCAACAGACCCAATAGTTTTTCTTGAAACACATCGTCTGTCGGTTCTGGATCCCACAGGTGCTCATCACGGACAATGGTACTCAGTTTGCGGGTAGGCATTTCCGAAAGTTCTGCGAAGACCTCGGGATCCAGCAGCGCTTCTCCTCGGTATGCCACCCCCAGTCCAACGGTCAAGCCGAGGATGCAAACTGCCAAATCCTCGACGGTATCAAGAAACGACTCGATAACTCATCTAAAGGGTTATGGGTCGACGAGCTACCAAGCGTTCTCTGGGCATACCGGACAACGAAGAGAATCCCCACAGGAGAGTCACCATTCAATTTGACCTACGGCGCGGAGGCCATCATTCCCCTAGAAATTGGGATCCCTTTGCCCCAGATTATGGCCTTCGATGAAGCAAGCAACTCTGCACAGCTCCGAGACGACCTAGATCTCATAGACGAGGTCAGGAAGAAGTCTGCCATTAGAAGGAGCATCTACCAACAAAGGATCGAAAGGTTCTACAACAAGAAGGTGCGTCCCACCGACATTAAACTCGGAGACCTCTTTCTCCGAAAGCTGGTGGTATCCAATCCCGGCTAGAAAAGGAAATTGGCCCCAAATTGGGAGGGCCCTTATAGAGTGTCGGAGGTTGTGCGCCCAGGGACTTACCGCCTTACCAACTCAGAAGGCAAGGCCATCAAGAGGCCCTGGAATGCGGAGCACCTCATCAAATTCTTAGGAGGAGGGGATTAGCCTCCACCCTATATAAAAATTATGAAGAATGTAATCGGCGCGTCGTGCCTTGTCTTTTGTAAAATTTCAAGATGTTGTAAATATGCCAGCTTTCTTAAAACAAGTTTTTGACTTCTTATTGATTACCATTAAGAGAACATGGCTCAGCGCTCGATTAGCAGTGCGAGCCACAAAAGCTTCCCTTACAAGCTTGGGGCTCGGCGCTCGGATAGCATCGCAAGACAGAAAAGCTTCTCTTATAAGCTTGGAGCTCGGCACTCGGATAGCAGCGTGAGCCAGAAAAGCTTATCTTACATGCTCGGGGCTCGGCACTCAGATAGCAGTTCGAGCCACAAAAGCTTCCCTTACAAGTTTGGGGCTCGGCTCTCGGATAGCATCGCGAGCCAGAGAAGCTTCCTTTACAAGATTGGGGCTCGGCTGGGGGCTCATCGTCGACCCCGAGCAAGGCAGTGGCTTTCTTCAAAGCCACTCGGCCGATATGCTCGGTGGAAACCTTCGGCCATGCCCATTACTGGCTTTCTCCCCGGTGTGGGGGCTCGGCACCTGTCCCTAGCACGGTTTGGGCTTCTTCAAGCCCGTCAACCTGTGCACGAGGTGGCAACTGCCAGTTATACCCGTACCTGTCTTCCTGAGAACAAGTACGGGGGCTCGTCGTCGACCTCGAGCAAGGCCGAGGCTTTCTTCATAGCACCTCGACTAATACGCTCGGTGGCGACCTTCGGCCATGCCCGTTACTGGCTTTCTCCCCGGTGTGGGGACTCGGCACCTGTCCCTAGCACAGTTTGGGCTTCTTCAAGCCCATCAACCTGTGCATGAGGCGACAACCGCCAGCTACACCCGTACCGTCTTCCTGAGAAAAAGTGTGGGGGCTCATTGTCGACCTCGAGCAAGGCCGAGGCTTTCTTCAAAGCACCTCAACCAATACGCTCGGCGACGACCTTCAGCTACGCCCATCACTGGCTTTCTCCCTGGTGTAGGGGCTCGGCACCTGTCTCTAGCACGGTTTGGGCTTCTTCAAGTCCATAAACCTGTGCACGAGGTTGCAACCGCCAGCTACACCCATACCATCTTCCTGAGAACAAGTGTGGGGGCTCGTCGTCGACCTCGAGCAAGGCCGAGGCTTTTTCAAAGCACCTCGACCAATACGCTCGGCGACGACCTTCATCTACGCCCGTCACTGGCTTTCTCCCCGGTGTGGGGGCTCGGCACCTGTCCTTAGCACGGTTTGGGTTTCTTCAAGCCCATCAACCTGTGCACGAGGTGGCAACCGCCAGCTACACCCGTACAGTCTTCCTGAGAAAAAGTGCAGGGGCTTGTCGTCGACCTCGAGTAAGGCCGAGGCTTTCTTCAAAGCACCTTGACCAATACGCTCGGCGACGACCTACCCCCACGAATGCTTCAGCAAAATTTTCATTAAGGTTTAGAGCGTCCGCCTTTGGCGAACGCCCCGAACTTTGAGTCGATTGGTTGAACCTCCTCTCGCCTGCGAACAACTCGGGGTTTACTGCTTTCACAAGCCAAAACCCCGAACTGTTCGAGGACGGCAGGGGAGCCACCGACCCTCGGCTCTCTCCGAACCTCCGAACCAATTGGTCAGCCCACCACTCACCAATGAACAACCCGGGGACTTACGGCCCTCAAGGCCCAAACCCCAAATTGTTCGAGGGTGATTGGTGTGCCTCCAATCTGGAGCCCTCGGAAAAGTATTAACTTCGGGGCGCCCGCCTTCGGTAGGTACCCAAGTCGAGCGGTAGATCAGCCACTCTTACTTCTTGGCAACCAAGGGAGAGTGGGGGTTATATAGCCCCCTGAGGTGCGCAGTTATTGCGTCCGGGAATGCCAAATGGCGGAAGGCAAAATGTCGCCATAAATGCTCACGGGGAGGCAAAACGTTGCCATTAATGACTTATCGAAAGACGAAATGCCACTGCGCAGCAAGTCATTTCGGCGGCGACCTCTTGCCTGCCGAGCTCGGCAATCTTTCTTGCCCAATAAGACTCAAGGTTCAGGAAATTGAATGCTCTTATTATTTCTCATTGCTTACAACTCAATGAACATCGATACAAAGACAATGCACAGCTTACAACTCACTTACATCCGGCCTGAAATTCGAATTCGGCACTCCCTTCGGGGCTCCTCTCATGCTCAGCCGGACCAACCAAGGAAAAGACCCCTGCCACCGAACTTCCCGCATCTTCTGGCTGGGCACCCTCTAATAAAAATGTCCGAGGCCGCCTCGGGGTCGAGTTGCTCACCTCCTCGATCAAACCCGCGCCCAACACCAACTTCAGCCTGCGGATATCCAACTCCTTCTCAACGACGGCCTCGCGAAGGAAAGACTCCAAAGCCGACCGCCCACTCGAGGCATCCGAGATGGACCAGTCCGTCTCGATCACCCACCAGTCCCGGTCGGCTATGGCTCTCTTCAGACGAGCCACCTCCACACCGAGCTCCCTAGACTTGTTCATGAAATAGCTCACTGCGGTGGCCTGGTCCTGAGCCTGTTTTCTCTGGCGAGCCAGAGCTGCCTCCATGGCCTCCTTCCCTGCTCAGACCAGGGATCCCTCGGCAGAAACAGGGTCGGTGCCCAAGACCTCATGCGTCTATCAAAAGACGAAAACAAACATCAAAAAAGAGAGCTAGAAAATGTGCAAGTTACGAAGCCTCGGCCAAAAAAGTATATTTCATTACTTTCAAAAATCGGGATACAAAATTGCGGTGGCCAGTCTGCACGAGGCATGTACATTCAAAAAAGAGAAAGCCTAGTCTATGCTTGAGGGGGGGGGGAGGTGGCACCTCATCATCAGCATGGTCGACCCCCATATCCTCTCCACTGGGAGTCGGCGGAAGGTTCGGCTGCCAACCGCAGTGGAGGTGATCCACTTTCTGTTCAGGGTAGATCCTCTGGATGTGCTCCTTGGCTTGGTCGTATGCCTCGTCCTGTGCCATGATCAGGGCCTCCGCTGACGCAGCCTCCATCCTCGCCAAGGCCTTCTGCCCCTTCTCCGCCTCCTCTTCGATCCTCTCCTTAAGGCGATCAACGTCCTTCTGGTGATGCTCGAAGATCAAGGTCATCTGTGCCTTGTGGACGACCACCATGCTCTGAGCCTCCTTCAGATCGTTGATCACCTTGTTTAACTCGCGGAGATACTTCTCCGCGTTCCTCCTCTCCACAGTGATCTCCCTCTCCAAGCACTTTTGAAAGTGCTGCCCGTGGAGCATCGCCTGTTCGAAGGAGAAAAGGTCAAAAAACACCGTCACCAAGATCAAACCATATACAAATATAAAGTCTCGAGCACTTACCGAGACCGACACCTGAGAACAGCGCATGAAGGCCTGGTCAGCCGTCTGCGATGCTAGCGCCATCTGATCCCTCTCGGTGGCGGCTTTCGTAACGAACACAACGACCATGGGGCCCTCGAGCAGAGTGTCCCTCTGTACGATTGACTAGTCGGGAGTGAAGGGCCACAGCCCCTATTGCCCCACCATCTGCTCGGCAGTGGGACGAGGTGGGGGAAGCCTCTTCCCTGGGGCTTCGACAGTTTTGCCTGAACTGCCCCCTGCATCCCGTGGTGTAATATCCTGGACGGATATTAACTCATATAAATTACTATTTTATTATTATTACATTTTAATTCCAAAATCAAATTATTTTGGTGATTTTTCGCTGGGTTGCCCACAAACAGTGCCTACGCGCATCTATCGGTCGGTGCGCATCCGAAGCGCATCAAATTGATAGCGCGACGCTCCGAAGTAATAATAAAATTTATTTTACTATTATTTTCTAAATTAAACTATTTTATGGGAGTTTTAGGAGGATTTTTATAAGAAATTTTTGTATACACATACATGTACACATACATACAATTGTATGGTACTTAGTATATTATACCTAGTATGTAGTATGTACTTTAGGACAATATATTTATTCTTGTCATGGCTACTTAATTAGAAGGTTAGGGTTGATTAGGAGGGTTAAAAGGAGGATTGTATGCATGAGTAGAACTAATACCCTTCTAGAAACCTTATCCCTCCACCTCACCACCCTACACCATACCCCTCCCCCCCCCCCCCCCCCCCCTAGAGCATGGCCGGCCACCTCCTTGGGGTTATTTTGTGCCAATGTGGTGCACTTACCACCTTCTAGTCTCTCCTATAAATCCCCCCTCATTCTCCTCCTTCTCTCATTTTAGAAAACAAAAGAAAGAAAGAAAGAATGAATGAAAGGAAAAGAAAGAGAGAACAAAAAAATTAACTTGAGAGTTTTGTTTTGTAGGTTGATAGAAGAGTTCTAAAAAGCTAGGGGAAGGAGAAGGATTAGCAAGCAAGTCCTTCCAAATAGAAAAAATAAGGTGGGGGTTTCTTCACACTTCTTTGTTTGATTGTTTGTTTGTTTGGTTGTTTGTTTTGTTGTTTGACTTCTTCTCCTTACCTTCTTGTTTTGTTTTCTTTTGTTTTGATGGGTGTGTTGTTATTGTTGTGAATGATGAGAAAAAGTAAGAAAGTAGTAGTAGAACCTACTAAAACACATAAAGATCACACCTTTATTATAGTAGTTGTTGTTTATGTTTATTGATTGGACTAAAATTCACATATTGCATATGATCTTGAACATACAACCTCTTAAGGTTGTAGGACTTAATACACATAAGCATATGAGCATTTTACAACCATTGTGGGTTGTAGGACCTTGATTGAACATTGGACTAATAATAATAAGTGTATGTTTATTGTAATAAAAAGATCTTTCTTTTTTTACTAATTACTAGTTGTAGATTAAAAAGATCCTTTCTTTTTAATTAACCACTAGTTAAAGAAATATTAAAAAGATCTTCTCTTTTTAATAATCACTAGTTGTAGATTAAAAGGATCTTCTCTTTTTAATAATCACTAGTTGTAGATTAAAAAGATCTTCTCTTTTATTAATCACTAGTTGTAGCTATTAAAAAGATCTTTTCTTTTAATCACTAGTTGTAGGAATAAATGAAAAAGATGTTTTCTTTCATATTTACTAGTTGTAAAGTAAAATAAAATAAAAATGATCTTTTCTTTTATCACTAGTAATAATAAGGATTAGTAGGCAATTAAGTAGTAGCATGCTAAAATATAAAGTAGTAGTATGTGATTAAATGAGGTAGTAGTAGCATGTATGTTGATTAATAAGGTAGTAGTAGTATGGGTGATTAAATAAAGTAGTAGTATGGTTGATATAAAGTGGTAGTATGTTGATTAAAGGAAGAAGTAGTAGTAAGTAGTATAGATGTTTATGTCCATAAAGTAGTAGTAGTAAGTTGTATGTTATGTTCTTGATAAGAATGAAGTAGGAGTAGCAGTAGATAATTGTGTGTTATGTTTTGATTGAAATGGGAGTAGTAGTAGTAGTAAAATGTTGTAGGATCACTTCTAAAAATATTTAGAAGTAATATTCATGCTTCAAATGTTGTAGGATCACTTCTAAAAATATTTAGAAGTAATATTCATGCTTCAAATGTTGTAGGATCACTTCTAAAAATATTTAGAAGTAATATTCATGCTTCAAATGTTGTAGGATCATTTCTAAAAATGTTTAGAAGCCATATTCATGTTTCAAATATTGTAGGATCATTTCTAAAAATATTTGGAAGCCAGATTCATGCTACAAATGTTGTAGGACCACTTCTAAAAATGTTTAGAAGCAATACCCAAGTTTAGAATGTTGTAGGATGCTTAATAAAAATATCCTACCATGTTTTTATGCTTAATTAGTTGTAGGATGCTTTCTAAAAATATCCTATCATGCTATTTCATGTTAGAATGTTGTAGGACTTTTTCTAAAAATATTCTATAATGCTATTTCATGTTAGAATGTTGTAGGACAAATTCTAAAGTTCCTACCATGTTTAGATTAGCCTATTTATGCTTAGGATATTGTAGGATTAATTCTAAAATTCCTACCATGCTTAGGTTAATCTACTTATGCTTAGAATATTGTAGGATGCAATCTAAGAGTTTCCTACCATGCTTAGATTCACTCATTTATGCTTAAAATGTTGTAGGAAGCAATCTAAGAGTTTCCTACCATGTTTAGATTAATTGTGCCTAGAATGTTGTAGGATCTATGATAAAATTACTTACCATGTTAGAAGTATATATACATATATACTTAGGAATGTTGAATGTTCATACTAGTAGTTACCCATGTTTAGTAAAAGATTCATGTTTAGTAGTTATTTATGCTTAATAAAGATTCATGCTTGGATGATAGTAGAAAAGTTGCATGCCATGCTAGTTTAATTGTAGGTATGTGATATACCATGTTAGCTTAATTGTAGGTAAGTGATATACCATGCTAGTTTAATTGTAGGTATGTGATATACCATGTTAGTTTAATTATAGATATGCCATGCTAGTTTAACTACAAGTAAGTTGTATGCCATGCTAACTTAATTGTAAGCAAGTTGTATGTCATGCTAGTTTAGATTGTGAGTAAGTTGTATACCATGCTAGGTTATATGAATACTCATGTTTACATGATACCCATGCTTAGATAAGTGTTTGTTCATGCTATGTTAGTAGATGATCATGATTCATGCTAAGTAAGTAGGTATCATGCTAATTATTGATCATGTTAAGTTAATGATAGCCATACTATGATATTCATGCTTAGAGTAAAGAAACTACCCATGGCTAGTTGTAGTGATTTTATGTTATGTCCTACACCATGATAAAGTAATACATGCTTAGAACGTTGTAGGAGTAATGTTAGAATACCTACTATACCTTGGAATGTTGTATGTTATATTAGTTATCTATCCATGCTTGGGTTATGGTGATTTGTCAAGATGAGTAGTAAGCTTTCACGCTCGCTTGACTATAGTGGGCTTTATGTCTAGGTCGTAGTGATTTTTATGCTTAAAGCTCGATATAAGCACAAGCTTAATCATATTCATACTTAAGAGTGTCATGGTGAGTGGTTGTGTTATATGATTAGATTGTCGTAGGAAGATTCTTGCAATTGTGTGCCGTACTTAAGGCGCTATAGGTCGAAGTAGTAAGATCGGGAAGACCTCTAGTATTAGTTAGTTGATAAAGGCCGTTTTGTCGCCTTCGGTTCTTCCTTAGTAGAATACCGATCATAGACTACTAGTAGATTCTTTTGTTGTTTCTAACAATAGAAGATTAAGTTTGTTAGTAAGCACGTTTGGTTGCTTCTAAGATTGATTACCTGTATGGTTGTTTGCACATGGTTGTGCTCGTACGTGGCTCGACTAGCCCGTATGTAGCTGTGGGTCTCATACGTAGCTTAGTTGGCTCGTATGTAGGTTGTTGTCTCGTACGCGGCTCGACTGGCCCGTGCGTAGCTGTTGGTCTCATACGCGGCTTATTTGGCTGGTATGCACGTGGTTATCTCCTACGAGGCCCGCCTGGCTCGTAGGTAGTTATTGTTTCATACGTAGCTTAATTGGCTCGTATGTGGTTGTTACTCGTGTATAGCTTGTTGGCTAGTACAGGGTTCGTTGTGCTCGTTTAGGGTGATATTACCATCCTAAGGGCTATCGACCATCAAGACATATGTTTTCTTACCCTAAGGAACTGTGGAGGAGTCACTCCTGGTGTACCGTCGAATCTTAACCAGGGTAGGTTAATCGAGGACCGGAGTATAGACAGAATCCAAGTCTAGGGTAGCGGCATGCGTGTATATTCGCACGGCCAAAGTCTTGGATCGATGAGCCACGAACCGGATCCTGAGGATTCTGGTAAATCTAGGTTGAGCAGCCTAGTAGAGTTGTCTTGCGAAGCCTAATTTAAGGCCTAGCATGTTGTGGTTATAATATTGTCACCCTAGGATTGTTCGAGTCAGGGACATCATTAGGATAGTGACTTACAAGGATCAGTTTATTTAAACCCTTTTGCCGGGAGAGAGGAGTCAGTGGTAGGGGGCCCCTTACACTAACTCGTCTCTTGAGGCAGATCATAGGTGGTGCATTGGGTTGTACCTTCCCGTCAAAGGGATACGTACGGTGCCGTCTCACAAGTTGAGGACACGGGTTGCGTATCTCGCGCTGTTAATTCCTGAAGTACAGTGGCTGGGGGTGCCACAGGATGTATTGTGCAGTCCTGCGCTTGCGATACCCCAGAGGGTGCCACAGGGTAGGCTTCGTGCTACCCTGCGCTTGCGAAACCCTATAGTTGATTTTGGAATGACGCCCGATATGTTGGGTTCGTCTATTTGGAGAGAGGTCCGGTTGGCCGGGTCGCAGTGGCGAACATAGACACCACTGGCGAAATGCAATAGTGGGACTTGACCACGTCTGCAACCTCATTAGCCACGTGTAGGTGTCGGGAACAGGTTGTGTACAATTAGAAGTTCATAACGCAGGTTCAATCCCTATATATGGAGAAACGGCTTGAGATGGAGTCGCATGTAGTATGGGCTGCATGTTGCTTTCGGAAACTTGCTAACATTAGAATAGGAAGCGTCCTAGTTCTATTTAAATATCGCATTAGAGTCTAGTCATAGCACTCACAAACACTTAAACTACACCAACACCATTGCTATATTGTGTATATTGTTTGGAAGATTCGCTGCTATATGATCAGCCTTTAAGCGTCAGTGAATACTGACGTCCCCACTTCCATAGGTACTGGATCGCCGAAGTACAAAGGCGAAATTCAGGAGGACTCAAGGCAAGGAAAAGCAAGGAGTCAGTGTTATGTTTAGTTCCGCTGCAGTATATGTATTGAGTATGAAGTACTCTGATGTAAAATGTTGAAGGTTGTAATACTTAGAAATGTAAAGGTAATATTGTAACTCTATTGTAAGGTATTACAGTTGTACAATATTCAGACTTGTAACACTTTGTGTATTGAATAAAAAGTTTTAAATTCTCCTGTTTTTCTGTGCATTGTGACTAATTGAAGAAAAGGTCTTGGCTCGTGTCATGGTTTCTCAGTGTCAGAAATCGGGGCGCTACACGTGGTGCCCTCGGCGTGTGGGAGTGATCCTTCTTGGCCTTCTTCGCAGGAGAAAGCTCCTCGGCTACCGGGGCTGGTCCCTTGCCGGACCCCCCAGCTTGGGCGGCCAGCTTCTCCTGCTTCGCCTTCTTCCTCTTCTCCGCTCTCGCCTTCTCGGCGACGGCTAGCAAGGCATGTATGTCATCCACCTGCTTGGAAGTCATCTCTGCAAAAATAAAAGGAGGGTCTAACGTTAACACGAAGGCAAAAAGATGAAAAAATTCAGAACGAAAACATACTACGGTCGGTTGGGCTCAGTCCGGCCCGGGCCAGGTGTAGCTCCGTCACTCGAGGCCACGCTATGCTGTGCCCCCCAACAATTTTCTCCAGTATCTTCCACTCCTTGTCCGTCAAGTCGTTGCGCTTCGGAGGCTTATGGTTCGGCTTGAAGAAATTCCACGAGGTCGGAATCCCCCAAGGCCCCTCGTTCCGGACCACGAAGTATTTCTCCTTCCACCCTTTGATAGAATCCGGATGGCCGTGCATCACCTTTTTGTGCAACCTCGGCGATTAGTAAAATATCCTCTCCGCATCACCAAGCGAGCTGATCCCCAAGATGGCTCGGAAGTTGGTCAACCTCGGTGTTACACCCTTCTCTTGGCACTTCAGAATGAAACAAATCAGGTGTTTCTAAGAGTTTGGGCCATACTGCATCGGGCATAGCTTCGCCCAATTTAAAACCCTCTTGATGAAGGGATGCAACGGCAGCCTCAGTCCCGAGACAAAGGCGTCCTCAGGAAAGATACAACATCCCAGCACGAGAGTTGTGGTGGGTCGAATACTGGGGCTTGGAATGAAGACTTCAAACTCCCAAGGAATGAAGTAGGCAGCCCTCAGGATATGAAGATAGTCCCCCCTCAAAATGCACGGAATGCTATCCATCCAAATCTTCACGTGGCTCTTCTCTCCCGGTACGGGAGGAACAGGGTCGATGTCCTTGATATCGTCGAGGTACATCCTGATCGTCCCCGGATTTTTAAAAGAGACCGGGGGAAACTCTAACCCCGGTCTAGGGGCATATTCATCCGGAGGAGGGGGACTGTCCTGGAAGGCTCAACTTCCTCTTCTTCCGACGAGGGTGAGCCTTCCTCTCAGGAGATGGCGTCGACAAAGGTCGCAGAGGCAGAAGGTCATCTCCGACCTCGACTGACCCCCCTGCTGAGCCTTCGCCCACACCTTCTTGAGCACCCTCCCCTTCTCCCTCATCCTCCTCATCGCCCTCGACATCCTGATCATCCTCATCACCCTCAGCATCCCGCTCATCCTCATCCTCCTCGTCCTCGTCATCCTCGACATCCCCCTTTCCCTCTTCCACCTCCTCGCCCTCGTCCACGAGCTCCTTCCCCGATCTTCGGGATCTCACCGACATCACTACAAAGGCTACATCGTCGCCACCGTCCGACCCTGGGTCTGTCAGGACTTCCTCCTTAACCTTATATTTACAAAGAGATGAATACGTCTCTGACTCGGTTTCCCTCGCGGAGCGGCCCGACGAGCTAGCCTCGGATCCGGACTGAGAGCGCGACATTACTAAACAGAAATACTAACCTGAAGAGTATACCGTGCGATTATCGGAAAAGTTGCCGACGGAAAGTAAGATCCTACTCTTGAAAATTTGGAAAGTGAGTAAATAAATGAAGAAAAGAAAAGCGAGGAGGGGGGGATTTATAAGGAGAAAGCAACTCCTCGATTTCCGCAATTTGATCTGGCCGTTGGATCTTAATTGTCAAGATCTAACGGCCGCTAGGACCTGAAGTCGCTTCGATTCTTGCGCTCATGACATCAGCAATGGGCACAAAATTACCCTAATGCCCCCAGGCCTTATTCCAACAAACTTTATTTCGACAAGTCAGAACGCTCAGAGCTCGGATGTCACCGCGAACCCCAATATCTTCTCCTATTTTCATAGGACGCTCGGAGCTCGGATTGCACCGTAAGCCCCAATTTCGTCTCCTATCTTCATAAGACGCTCGGAGCTCGGATGACACCACGAGCCCCAATATCTTCTCCTATTTTCATAGGTAGCTCGGAGCTCGGATTGCACTGCGAGCCCCAATTTCTTCTCCTGTCTTCACAGGACGCTCGGAGCTTGGATGGCACCGCGAGCCCCAATATCTTCTCCTATCTTCATAGGACGCTCGGAGCTCAGATTGCACCGCGAGCCCCAATTTCTTCTCCTATCTTCATAGGATGCTCGGAGCTCGGATGGCACCATGAGCCCCAGAAGCTCTCCCCTATTTACAGGGGGCTCGGAGCTCGGATTGCACCGCGAGCCCCAATTTCTTCTTCACATGAGGCTCGGAGCTCGGATGAAATCGCGAGCCCCAATATATTCTCCTATTTTCATAGGACGCTCGGAGCTCGGATTGCACCGCGAGTCCCAATTTCTTCTCCTATCTTCATAGGACGCTCGGAGCTCGGATGGCACCGCGAGCCCCAATATCTTCTCCTATTTTTGTAGGACACTCGGAACTCGGATTGCACCGCGAGCCCCAATTTCTTCTCCTATCTTCATAGGACGCTCGGAGCTCGGATGGCACTGCGAGCCCCAGAAGCTCTCCCCTATTTACAGGGGGCTCGAAGCTCGGATAACACCGCGAGCCCCAAGAGCCCTCCTCTATTCACAGGAGGCTCAGAGCTCGGATGAAATCGCGAGCCCAAACATCCCCCTCAAGCGAGGGGCTTGTCTACCGACCCCCAGTACTCGACAAATCGAGCTCCAACCCAACAGACCTCGATGTCCCCTCGCTCTTCCAACTAGCGAGGGGATTATCTGCCAACCCTAGGAGCTCGTCTGCTGACCCCCAAGGCTCGACGCATCGAGCTCCAACCCAATAGACCTCGACCTCCCCTCGCTCTCCCAACTAGCGAAGGGATCGTCAACCGACCCTCGGAGCTCATCTACCGACCTCAGATGCTCGACAAACCGAGCTCCAACCCAACAGACCTCGACGTCCCCTCGCTCTTCCAACTAGCGAGGGGATCATCAGCCGACCCTCGGAGCTCGTCTGCTGACCCCCAATGCTCGACGAACCGAGCTCCAACCCAACTGACCTCGACGTCCCCTCGCTCTTCCATCTAACGAGAGGATCATCTGTCGACCCCCAGGGCTCACCTGCCGACCCTAAAAAAACTTGGCAAACGTTACTCCGATTCTTCTACACTTGGCACCCTGCATAACTATGATAGGGGATCCCTTCCTCCTACCCCCTGGCCTCTTCTGGAAGTCATAGATCCTATTCTTTCACTGCACACACCACCCTGCTCTTCCCATAGAGGCAAAGAACTACTCCTACACGGCCGGACCACCCAGCCCTCTAGGAGTGGGGGGCTTATGATATGGGTCGGATGACGTGGCCCCTCCTGGGTCCCCTCAGAAAGCATACATCACCAGATCATCTACGCCACGTCAACGTCAGAAAACTGCCCGGGCCTCTGCCACGTCAGCCTGGAAACAGCCTGGGCCTCTGCCACGTCAGCCCTATACTGCTCGGGTTTCCGCTGCTTCAGGCCCACAGGCAACCAGGTCCAGACTCGGCCCCAAACGGGTCCAGACCCGGTTGACTTCTCCTATAAATACCAGACCCTCTCCCCCTTACTCAGGTAATCAAACTTTTCCCACTCAAACCCTAGTTACTGTTACTCTCTCTCAGTAGCTGACTAGATCATCGGAGGGTCTGCCACCGGGACCAACTTCGGTGTTTCTAGACCGTCTGTAGGTACACGAGACCTCGGATCCGAGACTCCCGATCTGAGCCGAGCATCCAGCCTCCACCTCACTCCCGCCTACTTCCGTACCGTTCGCCCGGCTGAGGGTCGGCCGCATCGGAGCTTCCTCCACCAATACAAATCGAGTAAGAACTCACACCTGGTGCATCCACACGCCTCCCAAAAACAAACTGCATCACCTGGAATGCATATAGTTTGTTAGAAACACTGCATAAAGTTTTTTTTAACTTTAGTATCACTTTTAGATGCTTGTAATATTTATGCAAGGACATTATCATATAGGTTTTATAGAGCTTACTCTAATCTCATAACCACTATGAGCATGTCTAAATACAATTGTAATGCAAGTGCAGGTGTGAAGGTATCTAAAATACCAATAATCTAAATATTTGTTCGTCTGACACTCAGTTTGCAATTGAAATACCTCGTATTATTATTTCAACCAAAATAAAATACATGAAGTTCTCAAAACTCTAAACCAAGCAAATTATTTCTTTTATCTCCACTTTGTCTCCCCATTGCTACTTTATTAAAAAAAAATCAAAATGAATAAATAACAAATTTACTTTAGCTGTTTTTCATGAGCGGAGAGTTTGCACCCTTCACTGGTAAACTCCAGTCATCCCAATCCTATATATCCAAACATACACTAAAAGTTCTTATATGTTATGTTATCCATGGTTTCTAATAACCAGTGAAGGGAACACTTCACGATAGTATTTTCTCTTGTAGTAAAGAAATTAATGTTGCATATTTGTCAAGTTATTTTAGGTTGCTGGTCAGCTTACCTGTCCTGCTATGGTTTGGAAGCCCAAAATGAGGCCACCAAATAATCCATCTCTCACTTGCGTACACCTTAAATCAAAACCAATAAAAAAACTCATCAAATAAATCACCAAATTAAATTTTTTTAAACAAAAAAAATAAAACAATCATACCCCTCTGAACTTAGATCCCATGCACACACAGAATTTGAGTCAGCAAAAAACTGAGTAATCCCCTGCACACACAAAATTAAAAATTAGAATAAGAATTCGTTTAATGAGATAAAATTAAATTCGTCGCATCACATATAGAGGCTCTCGATTCGGTGGAAGGGAGTCGCCGATACGGAATCGGTTGATATTCGCGCTCGATTTGGCGGAGGGGAGTCACCGATACGGAATCAGCAGCGGATCAGATATCCGCGATGACCTCTTGATTGGGGTTCGACATTGGATTTGGATTTGGAATGGCTTTAAGATTTTCAAATTTTAAAACTTTTCAAAATTTTCAAATTTTAAAACTATGAAATTTTAAATATTAAATTTAAAAAATTTAAAAAAATTTAAATTTTTTTAATTTTTTTAATTTTTTTAATTTAAAAAAGTTATAAATTTTTTTCAAATTTTAAAACTTTTCAAAATTTCACAATTTTAAAAATATGAAAATTTAAATTTTCAATTTTAAATATTTATTTTATAAATTTTAATAATTTTAAAAATGTTATTTTTTACTTTTTAAATTTTTTTTATATTATTAATTTTGTAAAAAAAATTAAATTTTTTCATTTTTTTAAAGTTTTTTTCTTTTGATTTTGATTTTTAAAATTTTAAAATTTTTTAAAATTTAAAAGTTTTGAAAATATTAAAATTTTTAAAGTTTTTAAAATTATTTTTTTTAAATTTTAAATTTTTTGTAAATAAGTTTTTAATAGTTTTTTTTATATGTTTTTGATTTTTTTTGAATTATTTTAAAAGTTTTTAAAATTTAAAATTTTCAAGTTTTTAAGTTTTAATGTTTTTTAATTTTTAATTTTTTTAATTTTTATTCTTAATTTTTTTAATAGGGGAGAGAGAGAGAGAGAGAGAGAAATAATTAAACAAATAAAGGAGTTGTTTTGGGTGGGGGAGATTTGAATTTCAGTTTTGGGGGAAACTTTTCGGGGGAAAAATGTGTTTTGTGAGCTTAGATCTGGTCCTTTGATTTTTGGGGGATTGCAGGAGAGCCACTTGATAGCTTTCTTTGTGTTTTATTATATATACTAGGTTTGCCCGTTGACACATGCCTATGGCACGTCTTCGAAACGGTGCACCTGGATTGATTATATAAAATGGTTTGAAGGTCCAGAAAATTAATTGAAGTAGCAAAAATATTATATGAGGAAGCAATGTATCTACATTTAAGCTCAACCATCGCCTTCTTGATCATTAGCTTGAACATACCTGCAATGCATATAGTTTGTTAGAAACACTGCATAGTGTTTTTTTTAACTTCAGCATCTCTTTTAGGTGCTTGTAATGGTTATACAATGACATTATCATATAGGTTTTATAGAGCTTACTCTAATCTCATAACCACTATGAGCATGTCTAAATACAATTGTAATGCAAGTGTAGGTGTGAAGGAATCTACAATACCAATAATCGAAATATTTGTTCGTCTGAGACTCAGTTTGCAATTATAATACCTCTTATTATTATTTCAACCAAAATGAAATTCATGAAGTTCTCAAAACTCTAATCCCAGCTAATAATTTCTTTTATCTCCACTTTGTCTCCCCATTGTACCTTTATAAAAAAAATCAAAATGGATAAATAACAAATTTACTTTAGATTTCTTTCGTGAGTGGAGAGTTTGCACCCTTCACTGGGAAACCCCAGTCATCCCAATCCTATATATCAAAACATATACTAAAAGTTCATATATGTTATGTTATCCATAGTTTCTAATAACCAGTGAAGGGAACAATTCACGATAGTATTTTCTCTTGTAGTAAAGAAATTAATGTTGCATATTTGCCAAGTTATTTTATGTTGTTGGTCAGCTTACCTGTCTTGCTATGGTTTGGAAGCCCAAATTGAGGCCACCAAATAACCCATCTCTGACTTGCGTTCACCTTAAATCAAAAAAAAAAAAAAAACTCATGAAATAAATCACCAAATTAAAAAAATTTAATTCCAAAAATAAAACAATCATACCTCTCTGAACTTAGATACCATGCACACACAAAATTTGAGTCAGCAAAAAACTGTGTAATCCCCTGCACACACAAAATTAAAAATTAGAATGAGAATTCAGTTAATGAGATAAAATTAGATTCGTCGCATCACATATAGAGGCTCTCGATTCGGTGGGGGGGAGTCGCCGATACAGAGTCGCTTGATATTCGCACTCGATTTGATGGAGGGGAGTCACCGATACGGAATCTACAGCGGATCAGATATCCACGACGACCTCTTGATTGGGGTTCGACATTGGATTTGGATTTGGATTGGCTTTAAGATTTTAACATTTTAAAACTTTTCAAAATTTCAAAATTTAAAAAATTTGAAATTTGAAATATTAAATTTAAGAAATTTAAAAATTTAAAATTTTTTTATTTTAAAAATTTTATTTTTTATTTTTCAAATTGTTTTTGTTTTATTAATTTTTTAAGAAAATTTAAATTTTTTTCTTATTTTTTTTAAAGTTATTTATTTTGATTTTGATTTTTAAATTTAAAAATTTTACAAATTTTTAAATTTACAAATTTTACAAATTTTTAAATTTACAAATTTTACAAATTTTTAAATTTTTTAAAATTTACAAGTTTTTAAAATATTACAATTTTTAAAATTTTTAAATTAATTTTTTAAAATTTTAAAATTATTTAAAATAATTTTTTAAAATAATTTTTTATAATTTTTTATACGTTTTTTGGTTTTTTTGAATTATTTTTAAAGTTTTTAATTTTTTAAATTTTTAAATTTTTTAGTTTTTTAATTTTTAATTTTCAATTTTTTTAATTTTTATTTTCTTAATTTTTTAATAGGGGAGAGAAGAGAGAGAGAGAGAGAGAGAGAGAGAGAGAGAGAGAGAGAGAGAGAGAGAGAGAAATAATTAAATAAAAAAAGGAGTTGTTTTGGGGGGGGGGGGGAGATTTGAATTTGAGTTTTGGGGAAAAACTTTTGGGGGGAAAATGTGTTTTGTGAGGTTAGATATGATCCTTTAATTTTTGGCGGATTGAAGGAGAGCCACTTGATAGCTTTCTTTGTGTCTTATTATATATACTAGGTTTGCCCGTTGATACATGCCTATGGCACGTCTTCGAAACGGTGCACCTGGTTTGATTATATAAAAAAGTTCTGGAGGTCCAGAAAATTAATTGAAGTAGCAAACATATTATATAAGGAAGTAATATATCTACATTTAATCTCAACCATCGCCTTCTTGATCATTAGCTTGAACATACCTGCAATGCATATAGTTTGTTAGAAACACTGCATAGAGTTTTTTTTTAACTTCAGCATCATTTTTAGATGCTTGTAATAGTTATACAATGACATTATCATATAGGTTTTATAGAGCTTACTCTAATCCCATAACCACTATGAGCATGTCTAAACACAATTGTAACGCAAGTGCAGGTATGAAGGTATCTACAATACTGTTACTGCTGAATCTGGTGTAGGGGTAAACAGACAGTATTTGTGGATTCTTGGAAAACTTGAATAGCAAACCTGAACCTGTTCTGCCGGAGTTTGACCGCTGACTCCCATCGTTCACCTGTAAAAAGTGCGAGACACCGGGGTTGATCCCGGCGACGCACCCTCCGACGCTCAAGTCAGTAATCAGAAAGATTATGAAAGAGCGTAAATTGGCAAAAGATTGATTACCTCTTAATGATGGTGGATGGAAGGTATTTATAGTCGCCGTTGGGATCAGATTAGGAATGTAATCCCTGTGATCAGATTAGGAATGTAATCCCTAATTCCCAGTGAAAGGATAGATATGAATCAGGGTCGTTGATTAGGATTAATCAGAAACCCTAATTCTATCCTACTAGACCGGGTTCGTTTCGGGTTGGGACCCGTACCCATTTGAGGTGGATCCGTTCGTGGGTTATTGGGTCTTGAAGAAAGACACAGTTTCCATTTCAGACCCGTTTGTAGGTAAAATTACCGTTTCCCCCCTAAACTTTAAGATTCATGTCCGATTTGAACGGCCCCGATTTAATCTTATTTTTAGCCATATCACGAGCCCCCCACTTCTGGAGACTGAGTTTTTAAGTCTTTGAGGAGTAGTTTTGTTGTTCTAATGGCGTACGAGATTTTATCGGTGTTCTTAAGGGAGTTTGAAATCTTGCTCGGGTGTAACGGTGTTATTCTGGGCTTGTAAAATGCCAAAAATATCCTCATAATTTTCTGGATTTTTGGTGATTTTTCCAAATTTTTCTGAGTTTTTTCTCATTTTTCTGAATTTTTTATTCATTTTCTGAATTAAATAATTAATTATCAAAAATATTAATTAATTATTCTAATTAAATAATTATTTTTCCAGAATTTTAAAATAATTTTTCTGAATTAATAATTATTTTTAGAATTTTTAATTAATTTTTTTTGTTTTTTAAATAATTAAAACAAATAAATTAATTAAATATTACCTGGACACATGGCACATTTCTGGATGTCGATCGTGATCAGATGTGCGCGCATCGCAAAGTAGATCACGTTCTGGACACGTGGCGCGTTTCTGTGCGTCGATCATGATCAGATGTGCGCGCATTGCAAAGCAGATCACGTTCTGGACACGTGGTGTGTTTCTGTGCGTCGATCGTGTCGTGAGAAGATCGAACGGCTCGTGTAGGTCGGCCGCGTTTTTCTCCACATTTGCAGTTCGGATTGGCACTTGCTCGGAATCCGAGCAACTTCGCCCAGTTTTCGCGCAGCTCGGCATCCGACCTCGGAGGTGACGCCACATGGCATATAATTTTTTTTCCTTTTCTTTTTCTCTCCTCGCTGTTTCTTTCTCTTCTTCTTCTTTCCTCTGGTCTTTCTCTCTTCCTCTCCACTGTAACCCACGACCACGAGTCCTCCTTCCCTTTCGACCTCGTCTTCTCACCCCCGACCTCGCCTCTCCTCTGAACTCATCTGGTGAAGAGATCGACGATGAGAGCTCGACGACGAGGGGAAAAGGAGCTTTGCATCGAATGTGAAGGGGGAGCTTCAGAGACGATGAATTTGGCCAAGCTCGGTTTTGGAGGTGATGGTGAAAGAGCTCGGTTGAGGGAGAGAGATCTCGTTGTTGGAGCTCGATGGGTTCGTAGCTCGGCACCGGAGCTTGGAGGCCGGCGAATATGTGCTCGAGTTTTGGCGGTGGACATGAGCTCGGCATAGGGAAAGCTTTGATGAGGGAGCTCTACGAGTGAAGGTGACGAGGAGATGTCGTCGGTCTCAGTGAGGGGAGCTCGTGAAGGGGATGGGGTCCAGCTTGTTGACGGAGCTTGATGCCATGGCGAGGCTCGGCGATGTAGGTCGGCGAGGTTGGGAGCTCGACGGAAGTGGTTCGGAGCTCGCCCATGTGGTTGGTCGAGGGAGGCGTCGGAGGTGGAGCTCGGCCATGGAGGGGGCGAGCTCGACTTTGAGAAGGTTGACGATGGGGTCACTTGAGTGTGGAAGTCGGCGAGGTTGGGCGAGCTCGGCATTGGAGAACTCGAGCTCGACGGAGCTTGGGGGAGTGGAGCTCGGTGCGAAGTGGTACGGAGCTCATGGTTGACGAAGAGGTTGCTCGGCGAGGAGTTTGGTTTTTCGACGAAGCTTGAAGATGAGCTTGGGTTTTGTTCTCTTTGGTTTTTGTTTTGGCGCCAAACCAGCTGTAGATGAGGAAGGGGATGGGTGTTCGGGTTCGGAGCGGACCCATCCCTGGTGCCTTTTTCACATTTTTTTTGTTCGCTGCTTCTTGTTAGGCAAAATCGAGAGCGAATTTTGAGGCGCATTTTTTGCCACTTTGCAGTTCGGTAGGATAGTAGCTCGGATGGTTGATCCGAGCTATGTGGCTCGATCTGGACGGTTGATCACAATCGTGGTGCAAATCACGAGACAAGAGGCTCAAATTTCGAGAAAACGTTATCTTGTCGTTTTGTGGGCGTGGCATCATCTGAGCCGCCTATCACCTTTGGCGCGATTTTCGCAAAGATCCAACGGTTGGAGTTGCTCGGTATCGTTTTTCTTTAAGTGTGGAGCTCGGATTCGACAGTTGCTCGGATTCGAGCTTCTTTGCTTCGTGTGAGTTGGCTCGGACCGCTTGTCGCTCGGATTTTGGTTCCAAGGGATGTGGAGCAATCTTGAGCCGTTGGATCATGGCGCGGATCTCGAGGTAGGCTCGGTTCCCAAGAAAACACTATCTTGTCGTTTAGTGGCGTTGGCACGATCTGAGCCGTCCGATCGAGATCTTGCACGAATTTTGGGGAGAAAGTCATTTTTCTCCAATTCGCAGCTCGGATGGCTAGTTGCTCGGATTTGTAGATCCGAGCTACGTGGGGGGATCTAGACGGTTGATCACAATCATGGCGCGAATCCTGAGGTGATAGTTTTTGCCATTTTCTTGCTCGGCGTAGCTGTGTTGTGATCCACTTTTCCGGTGCTACGGAGGTTCGATCGGGGTGTGCGACCCCTTGTTTCGAAGCTAATTTGAAGATCTACATCTTCTCTTTAGGAGTGGGATGAAGATTTACCCTCCTTCATGGTCAAAATAGCCAGGAAACATCCTGGTCTTCATGAGGTTGAGGAGAGTTTTGGTCTGGGGGATTTTTGAAGAGGAGCTCCACTCCTAGGGGCGGAGAAGATGTGCTAGGAAGACCCACGTAAGAGCCATGAGAAGACCCATCCTTTGAGGTGAGTGCCAAGAGCAACTATGTAGGAGAGTTTTGAGCTCCGATCTTGCTTAGAAGAGGCCCGCTTTGGAGGCGAGCGGAGCGAAGAGCTTGGCTTTAGAAGAGAGCCATTTGGGAGACGGGTTTGAGGAGCAACTCTAGGAGAGAGTTGTGAGCTCCGAACTTGTTGAGTGGAGGTTCACCTTGGAGGCGAGCGGAGTGAAGAGCTCGGCTCTGGGAGAGAGCCATTTGTGAGACGAGTGTGGGGAAGAACTCTAGGAGAGAGTTGTGCTTCGAACTCGTTGAGAAGAGGTCCGCCTTAGAGGGGGCAGAGCAAAGAGCTTGGCTCTAGGAGAGAGCCATTTGTGAGAAGAGTGTGAGGAGCAACTCCAGGAGAGAGTTGTGAGCTCGATCTGAACCGTTGGATCTCGGCGCGGATCTCGAGGTAGGCTCGGTTCTCGAGAAAACACTATCTTGTCATTTAGTGGTGCTGGCACGATCTGAGCAGTCCGATCGAAATCTTACGCGAATTTTGATGGGAAAGTCGTTTTTCTCCAATTTGCAGCTCGGATTGGCACTTGCTCGGAACCCGAGCTATCCTCCTGGGTGTTGAGGTCGGATCGCCTGTCGCTCGGATTTTGGTTCCGAGGGACGTAGGGCGATCGGAGCCGTTGGATGATGGCACAGATCTCGAGATTGGCTCAGTTCCCAAGAAAACACTATCTTGTCATTTAGTGGTGCTGGCACGATCTGAACCGTCCGATCGAAATCTTACGCGAATTTTGAGGGAAAAGTCGTTTTTCTCCAATTTGCAGCTCGGATTGGCACTTGCTCGGAATCCGAGCTATTCTCTTGGGTGTTGAGGTCGGATTGTCTGTCGCTCGGATTTTGGTTCCGAGGGACGTGGGGCGATCGGAGCGTTGCCCCCATCTGCTTGTTGGTATGCCTCGGCGTCATGACTGAGCGGTGTGACTTGTATTGAAATGTCGCTTGGCTTTAGAAGAGAGCCATTTGGGAGACGGGTCTGAGGAGCAACTCTAGGAGAGAGTTGTGAGCTACGAACTTGTTGAGAGGAGGTCCGCCTTGGAGGCGAGCGGAGTGAAGAGCTCGGCTCTGGGAGAGAGCCATTTGTGAGACGAGTGTGGGGAAGAACTCTAGGAGAGAGTTGTGCTTCGAACTCATTGAGAAGAGGTCCGCTTCGGAGGCAAGCGGAGTGAAGAGCTCGGCTCTGGGAGAGAGCCATTTGTGAGACGAGTTTGAGGAGCAACTCTAGGGGAGAGCTTTAGCTCCGAACTCGCTGCTTAAGTGAGAGAATAAATGGTTGTGGGAGCAGTTCTGAATGGCGAACCACTTCTAACTCGCTTAAGTGCAAGTTATTCGAAGCAGAATCGAGCCAAGTGTTGGACTCCGAACTCGTCATTAGAGGGAGGTTCAACGGTTGTGGGAGCTATTCCGAATGGAGAACCACTTCTTATCCGCTTATGAGCGAGTAATTTGAAGCAGAATTGAGCCAAGTGTTGGTCTTCGAACTCGTCGTTAGAGGGACTCAGTGGGAGCAATTTCGAAAGGCGAACCACTTCTTACCCGCTTATGAGCGAGTAATTTGAAGCAGAATGGAGCCAAGTGTTGGACTCCGAACTCGTTGTGAAGAGCTTACTAAGTTGCGGGAGCAGCCATATAGAAGAAGCTAGACTCCGAACTTCGTCGTTTAAGGGGGGTTAACGAGGTGTAGGAGCAATTCCGAATGGCGAACCACTTCTTACCCGCTTATGAGCGAGTAATTTGAAGCGGAATCGAGCCAAGTGTTGGACTCTGACCTCGTTGTTAGAGCTTAGTATGTTGTGGGGGCAGCCATGTAAGAGAAGCTGGACTCCGAACTTACCATTTAGCGAGTCGCGACTCGGAAAGATAGAGAAGCAAGAGCAATAATTTTCAATGAAAAAATGTAAGGTTTTATTGAGATAAACTAAGTGGCCGCTTCAATAGAGCGAGCCATTATTACATGCTATTGGCCGGGTTACAAGCATCGGCCTTATTGAAAATCAAAATCCTACTTCTACGATAAGGTGAAGACCTCTTGGGAGGAGCTGGGAGGTTCTGAGTCTTGAAGCTCGGCGGGCCTTTCTGTTCGTTTGTTGGCTCCTCAAGGGGGAAGCTAGGCCCCATCTTTTTGGACGAACTTGGTCAGGTGTCCCCACTGTATGAGTTCTTCGATCTCCTCCTTGAGAGCCCGACAGTCATCCGTGTCGTGACCGTGGTCCCTGTGAAAGCAGCACCACTTATCCTTGTTACTCTTCTTGCCAAGTGTATTCATTCTAGGGAGAGCACGAAGTAGCCCTTCCTTGTCCACCTCCATAAGAACTTCTGATATATTGGCAATGAGGGGGGTAAACTTTTCAAAACGAGGAGTCGGGCGGCGCTGGACATTGCCGTCCTTCTGGGATTTTTGGGACCCCTCTTTGCTTGTGCTCTTCTGTTTGTTCCTGGAAGATGTCTCCTCAAGAGTAAGGGGGTTGAGAGCTTCTTCCGCTCGTATGTACTTCTCCACCCTAAGTAGGAGTTCTGAGAAGTCCCGAGGAGGCTTCTTGGTAAGGGACGCCCTGAGGTTGGCATTAGTGACGTTGCGGTCGAACGCTACAGAGGCTACTGATTGGTTGAGGGAGGGAATGGACCGGGCTTCGGCGGTGAGAGTCGAAGGTAATCCCTTAGGCGTTCACCCTTTTTTTGTTTGAGGGTCACCAGGGATACACTTGTTTTCTCAGCCCGACGGCTACCCACGAAATGAGTAAGGAAGAGCCCTTCGAATTGATCGAATGAAAAGATGAAGGCCGGGGCGAGTCGAGAGTACCATTCTCTTGCAGGCCCCTTCAAAGTGGCAGGAAAGATCTTGCAGAGGAGGGCGTCTGAAGCATGGTGGATCATCATGAGAGTTTTAAAACTCTCTATGCGATCCGCGGGGTCTGACTCCCCGGTATACGACTCGAAGTGAGGCGACTTGAAGTTCTCTGGGATGGGGGCCTCCATGATGGTGCGGGAGAATGGAGGTCTGCTCGGGGGGAGGTTTATCGCTCGTTGCTCTTCTTCCCTGTCAATTCGGCCAAGGCACCTCTTCATCTCGTGGAGATGGCGGTAGACCGAGTCTTCTCTTTGATCATACCTTGCTGAGCCCCGGGACTCATCTTCGTACGAGGGTGGACTGGGGCTGCGGCGATGGTAGCTTGGAGATGGACGAGGACTGAGAGTGTGAAGGCGATGGCTCCTAGTTGGCTCATGAGTAGGTGGCCTCTGGTCGTTCTTTGGGGTGATATTGAGAGCCCGTAAGACTGTCGCTTGGAAGTCTTGAAGATCTGCCCTTATGACTGGTGCCTCTCCAGCTTGGCGGTCCCTATGTGTGGCTTGGCTTACTGGAGAATGAGTTCTCCGCCGATGGCGCTGAGGGGACTCCCTTTGCCCTCTTCGAGTAGGGGACCTTCTGTAGTCTCGGAGATGAGGAGATCGCTCATTTGGACGTTGTTGGCGGGAGGCTCCCTCTCGGGCCTGCCTTTCATCCAAACGGCGACGAATATCCTTTTCCTTCTGCCGATTGAGGATGGTATTTCGAAGGTCGGAAGCTCGGGGATTATGGGATGCCATAGAGTCGGAAGAGGGGTTGTGTATTGAGATGCGGTCCTGTTGGAGAGGTTGCTTCTGAGGATTGGGACGCGAGCCCCCCGCGCCGGCATTCTGAGGCCCGGTTGGATCCCGGGGGTTTGAAGATTCTGAGGAGGGAGTTGGTCCAACCGTTGCGGGTCATCTGCCTAAGGAGGAAGTTGCCCCTGCTGCTAAACGGGTTGGAGGGGGACCTCTTGTTATGGTTGAGGAGGGGTAGGCCCACAGTTGGACCCCCTGGATATGAGTTTCCTTGGAGGCATGACGGGGGAAGGTCTGACCTGTGGGAAGAGGAAGGCTGCTATTCATGGTGTTTCCCACAGACGGCGCCAATCTGTTACCGCTAAATCTGGTGTGGGGGTAAACAGACAGTATTTGTGGATTCTTAGAAAACTTGAATAGCAAACCTGAACCTGTTCCGCCGGAGTTTGACCGCTGACTCCCGTCGTTCACCTGCAAAAAGTGCGAGACACCGGGGTTGATCCCGGCGACGCTCCCTCCGACGCTCCCTCCGACGCTCAAGTCAGTAATCAGGAAGATTATGAAAGAGCGTAAATTGGCAAAAGATTGATTACCTCTTAATGATGGTGGATGGGGGGTATTTATAGTCGCCGTTGGGATCAGATTAGGAATGTAATCCCTTTGATCAGATTAGGAATGTAATCCCTGTGATCAGATTAGGAATGTAATCCCTAATTCCCAGTGAAAGGATATATGTGAATCAGGGCCATTGATTAGGATTAATCAGAAATCCTAATTCTATCTTGTTGGACCGGGTTCATTTCGGGTTGTGACCCATACCCAGTTGAGGTGGATCCGTTCGTGGGTTATTGGATCTTAAAGAAATACCCAGTTCCAATTTCAGACCCGTTTGTAGGTAAAATTACCGTTTACCACTGAGCTTTAAGATTCGTGTCCGATTTGAACGGCCCCGATTTAATCTTATTTTTAGCCATATCAAATACCAATAATCTAATTATTTGTTCGTCTGAGACTCAGTTTGCAATTGAAATACCTCTTATTATTATTTCAACAAAAATGAAATACATGAAGTTCTCAAAACTATAATCCCAGCTAATAATTTATTTTATATCCACTTTGTCTCCCCATTGTACCTTTATAAAAAAAATCAAAATGGATAAATAACAAATTTACTTTAGATTTCTTTCTTGAGTGGAGAGTTTGCACCCTTCACTAGTAAACTCCAGTCATCCCAATCCTATATATCCAAACATTTACTAAAAGTTCTTATATGTTATGTTATTCGTAGTCTCTAATAACCAGTGAAGGGAACAATTCACGATAGTATTTTCTCTTGTAGTAAAGAAATTAATGCTGCATATTTGCCAAGTTATTTTATGTTATTGGTCAGCTTACCTGTCCTGCTATGGTTTGGAAGTCCAAACTGAGGCCACCAAATAATCCATCTCTCACTTGCATACACCTTACATCAAAACCAACAAAAAACTCATCAAATAAATCACCAAATTAAAAAATTTTAATCCCAAAAATAAAACAATCATTCCTCTCTGAACTTAGATCCCATGCACACACAAAATTCGAGTCAGCAAAAAACTGAGTATTCCTCTGCACCCACAAAATTAAAAATTAGAATGAGAATTCGGTTAATGAGATGAAATTAGAGTCGTCGCATCGCACATAGAGGCTTTTGATTCGGTGGAGGGGTGTCGCCGATACGGAGTCGGTTGATATTCCTGCTCGATTTGGTGGTGGGGAGTCACCGATACGGAATAAGCAGCGGATCAGATATCGGCGACGACCTCTTGATTAGGGTTCAACATTGGATTTGGATTTGGATTTTCTTTGAGATGTTCAAATTTTCAAATTTTTAAAAGTTTTTATTTTGAGAATTTTTAAAATTTTTGAAATTAATTTCTAAAATTTTTACAATTCTAATTTTTTTTAATTTTTTTTATTTTTTAAAAATTTTTAAATAATTTTTTAATAATTTTTTTAAGTTTTTGATTTTTTTTTATTTTTCTGAATTGTTTTTAATGTTTTTAAATTTTTTTAGTTTTTTAGTTTTTTAGTTTTTTATTTTTTAAAAAATATTAAATTTATATTTGCTTAACTTTTGATTATGGGAGGGAGAGAGAGAGAGGGAGAGAGAGAGAGAGAGAGAGAGAGAGAGATAATTAAATAAATAAAGGAGTTGTTTTGGGTGGGGGATTTGAATTTGAGTTGGGGGGGAAACTTTGCGCGGGGGGGGGGGGGGGGGGGGGGGGGGGGGAATGTGTTTTGTGAGGTTTGATCTTGGCCTTTAATTTTGGGGAAATTGAAGGAGAACCACTTGATAGCTTTGTTTGTGTTTTATCATATATACTAGGTTTGCCCATTCACACGTGCCTACGGCACGTCTTCGGAACGGTACACCTTGTTTGATCATATAAAATAGTTTTGTAGGTCCAGTAAATTAATTGAAGTAGTAAACATAGAGTAAAAAACATATTATATGATTTTTTTTGAATTATTTTTAAAGTTTTTAAATTTTTAATTTTTTTAATTTTTTAATATTTTAGAATTTTAAAAAATTTTTATTTTCTTAATTTTTTGAATAGAAGAGGGAGAGAGAGAGAGAGAGAGAGAGAGAGAGAGAGAAGAGAGAAAACAAAAAAAATAAAAAAATAAAAAAATATAGGAGTTGTTTTGGGTGGGAGATTTGAATTTGAGTTTTGGGAAAACTTTTGGGGGGAAAATATGTTTTGTAAGGTTAAATCTGGGCCTTTGATTTTTGGGAGGATTGAAGGAGTGCCACTTGATAGCTTTCTTTGTGTTTTATTATATATATATATATATATATATGGGAAAAAGGGGTATGAGCAAGTGATTATGTGGCATGCATATGATACATTGGACAACTAACCCTTTTAAGGATTTTCCAATCACATGCATACCACATCATCAATTGCTTATTTACTAAATGAGCAAATTGCTCATACCCCTTTTCCCCTATATATATATATATATATAATTGTTTATATGTGTATACCATGCTTTTTTCTCCATCGTCCTCGATTGGTGGTTCTTGTACATATATAGCCTTCCTAGGAGAGCTATTACAGACTTTCTGTTCGATCCCAGGGAGTTTGTGGAGAAAGCTATACAACGGAATTCAGCATTGAACTTGTTGTCTGGTCCCAATAAGTTTGTAGAGACAACTTTTTGACCGAGTTGGTGTACAGCTCGCTATTTGATCCCAATGAGTTTGTGGGGACAACTCTGAGATAGAGTTGATGTAGAAACTGCCATTTGATCCCAGTAAGTTCAGAGATAACCCGTCGGAGGAGTTGGTTCAGAAACTGTCGTTTGATCCCGACGAGTTTGTAGGGAGGGCTATGGACTTAGCTTTCCTGGGGTCTTTCGAAGCCTTGGTCGAGCTTGGTAGGAGGGGTGCGTGGTGACGAGCTGGTGCTTGGTGGAGTGGTCGAGTTGTGAACTCCCCCCTTCGACCAGGAGTCTAGGTGGAGATTTTGGCCGAGCATGAGCTTGGAGCTAGGACGTTTAGGCGAGCTCTGTTTGGGTTTTTTGGCACTCGAATTCGAAGAAGAAGAAGGAGAGGAGAAGTGGAGTGGTGTTGCGGGTCTGTGGGTTTTGGATCTGATCCGTTAATACCCCTTCACCCTAACCCTCTGAATTATGCCCACGGGTTTGGGTCGCGAACCCGACCCGATCCAAAATTCTTCAATACCCAATCTCTTTGTTCACGAAACAGTAAGTGTATTTGTATTTACTTTGAAAATTTTTCATTTTTAGCAACTCTTTTGGTTTCTTGGAGATTTGTGTGGATTTTTGAAGCTTTTGATCTTGCTAGAAGCTCGCCTCGTTTGGAATTGAGTTGTCTTCGGTGGATTTCTTTCTCACATCGAGGTAGGAGCACTAGTGTGATTGGGTTTTTGGAGTAGATCATCTCTTAGAAGTCTTGGTTGATTTTGGTGGAGAGAGTTTGAACAGGCTTGGAGACTCCGCGGGGTTAGTAGGCTTTGTCACAATGGATCTTGATTAGCGATGGGTTCTCTTCTATTGGTGGTGAATATGGCGCCCACCAAGTATTTGTGAAATTTCTCACCCCATCACGTTCATCAAGTGTTTGTGAAATTTCCCATCCCACAATATACACCAAGTATTTGTGAAATTGCTCATCCCACAACATCCACCAAGTGTTTGTGAGATTGTTCACTTCTTCATATTGCTTCTTTTGTTGACCGAACGTTGTGACAATCGTTCATGTTACTGACTGTGTCCTGTTGACAAGTTACTGCTATTATTGGACCCGGGGTGGTGTGATATGACCGTTGATTCTCATGGAGGACTCAGATCCTGCCACGTGGCGATTTAATCCTAAGGGTCCTATAAGTAGGGATTGATTCCACCTCCTCTCCTCCATTTACTACCTTCACTTTCTCTCTCCTAAAAATTTTGAGAGCTTATCTCTCTAGAAATCACGTTGTTTTGCCAGGTGGTGCTTGGTGGCTTGCCTGGTGTTTTGATGGGGGTGCTAGCTTCAGCTGTTGGTTCGGAGTTTCTTCCAGTTTGGCCAGGTAACATTCTTGCGACTGTTGTTTGTCATCTCTAGGATTCCGTCGGTCTATGCCTCTATTAGAGAAGCTGGTCTAGATGAGGAAGAGGGTGTTATGCTTGATCACTTTCCCGGAGAGAAGAGTATGCACGGTGTGGCTAAACGTTCCACCGTCGTAGAAATGATCGTCGAGCATGAGAGAGATAGGGGGTGTATGCTCAAGACCCCGTTGTTCCTTGTTCCAGAGTTGATTAGAGAGTACTCGGTAGCAGATCAATAGTTCCTTAGGAGCAGCATGGAATACGATGAGCCGGAGCCCATCCATGCTACTGAGGCTAATCATACGCCACCATTTTCACACACGATGAGCTTGTCATGATGAAAACTGGCTTTGGCATTCCTCGCGAGTACAGTTTACTCCTGCCAGGGCCTGGAGTCAAGGCGTGTTATGCCATGTCGGAGGATTATGGTTTATTTCCTTGCGATGCTTTCTTCGCGGGGCTTCGCCTGCCCTTACATCCCTTCATTAAAGAGGTTCTTAACTGGTATCGGCTGTGTCCGGTGCAGCTGATGCCGAACACGTGGAGGCAAGTTGTAAGTTTTGTCTTGCAGTGCCGCCAGCTCGGAGCTGTGCCGAGTCTCTCGGTGTTCACACGACATTTCAAGTTTATCCAAGTCATCCAAATAGAGGAGCGTTGGTACCTCAGCCCTCACAATAATAGGGGGCTAGTCGACGCTCCTCGATCAATGAAATGTTGGAAGCAGAAGTTCCTTGTCTTTCGCAGTGCCAGGCCGTGGGGGATTCCCACTACTTGGAGGGGAACGGTTCCCTCGCCGGTGCGAGCGGAGCTGGTAATGAGCTTGGAGGAGAAGAGCCTTAGTGACGCGCTTTTGGAACTGAAGGTGTTATCGTGGCAAGATATTACCAACAAAGTTCTCTTTGAAGGTGGTCTTGGACCGGCCGTTCCTAGTACGATTTTGCTGTTATCATTTTCATGCCCTGCTATCCATGCTTTTGTTGATTTCCAGTACTTTTATTCATTTCTCAGTTGTTTTCATTTGATCTTACGGTTTCTGACTACTCTGTGTTTCATCTTGCAGGTGGGACGGACATGAATTTTGAGGACATTTTTGCAGACCTGGATGCGCTATGGAATAAGAGGAAGGAAGAGCGAAGAAGAGGAAGTGTTTGGCATTGCATCCCTCTTCTTCCTAGGGCTTACCACCCTGGCTCTCGTTGCACAGACTGAGCCCCCTGCAGGGGTATCGCCTGCTTTTAAGGTAGGTTCTTCCATAGCTGTGGTCGTGGCTAGTGTTGTGTCAGCTCCACTGACTACTACGGCTGTCGCAGTGCTCTCTAATCAGGGGGACATGGTCTACACCCCCAACTGGAACGTGAAAGCCCAAGAGAACTTCTTGGGGAATTCCGCTGCTTGCCTTTAGGCCTATCGCCACATCCTTACTCCTTCTGACAGGGAGAGGTTAAAGATGGAGCCCCCCGAGAAATCAGTCTTAAAGATAGCAAGGGCTCATATGACGGTATGATGTAGCCCCCTTCGTTGCTTAGCTTGTGCTTTCCTTTTCTTGTTTCATTATGTTTTAAACCATTTTCTCCTTGTTTCTGGCGATGAGCCACTTCGGGCACTTGGTAGAATTTTATGCGGCTGAGGAGAAAAGCATGAGGGCATGTATCTCTTGTGCCGAGAAGGACAAGAAGAAGGCCTTCAGGGAGTCCAAGGCGGAGTTGGAAGGGATGAAGAAGAAAGAAAAGGAGGCGCGCCTTGAGTTGGAGGCATTGGCAACGAAGAAGGTGGAAATGCACCTTGAGTTGGAGGCATTGGCAGCGGGTAATGAAGAGATGCACCTTGAGCTGGAGGGGTCTAAGGAGAGAGAGGGGGCATTAGAGAAGAAAAATGCTAATCTTCTGCTGGCATTGGAGAAGGCCCTGCACTGATGCGGCCTTGGAAGTGAAGGTCGAGGTGGCCAAGGTTTAAGCGGAGTGCAAATCTAAGTTGCAAGGGGTGATGTTGAAGTCTAATACCTTGGCGATCTCATATGTGGTGGAGCGTGTTCCCGGTTTCGACGGGAAAGGCTACCATGTGATGTAATGCCCCGATTTTCATTTAATGAAAATTATTTATTTTGCACGTAGTGTGCACGTGCAATATTTTTGGTAAATATTTTATCATGATGAGTATAGATATTTAAATATGTGCTTTTAATTATTTTGTATAAAGCCTTCTTTCAATTAGACAAAAAGCCTTTTTCTTAAAGCCCAAAATTTAATTCATTTATTTTATTTTAAAATTGTTATTTTGGCCCATAAACTAAAGCCCATGAGTTAATTTATTTTTAAATACAACTTGTCATGTAGGATACAATTTAAAGATTTTTTTTTTATACAAAATATAATGTACAAATTTTTGGAGGCAAATGCTTGCACGTGCATTGCACGTACACGTGCAGAGTGCACTCCCAAGCATGGCCGATTTGCTTTTGGAGGGAATGGGAAAAATTTTAGTGGGATCATGGTGTGGTGGTTACTTGATTATGGGTGGTTAGTATAACTCCTCCTTAAATCATAGCCATTTGTTCCCAACTCCTACTTCAATCTTGGTCATCCATTTTCCTAGATTTTTAGTATAAATACCCCCCCCCCCCCCCCATGGCTAGTTATTCTTGTGTAAATTATCTTTTCCAAACCTATAATCTAAAATACATTATCTAGTAGTTAGCAAGTGAGTAAAAGATTGAGTTGTGTGTGGGAGTTGTGCTTGCAACAAGAAGAGGAGAGGCCGGCTATCAAGGAAGTGCTCTCGGTTTGGCTTAGGAGCTCTCGGGTTGGGTGTTCTTGGCGGCTCGAGTGCGCGCTTCAAGGAGGAGGATCGCTCTCGTTTGCAAGGACATTGTTTAGGAGGTGTCGCTAGTTATTTTTCTCTCCATTTAAGGTGGGTAAATTTTCCCTATTTCTAAATAGGAATGCATGCTAGATTTGATTAGAAAAAATGATACATGAAAGTGATTAATAAGAATGCACATTTAATTGGAAAAATGATCCCTAATTGATTGATTTGTTGATATGCAAATTATATGTGTTTCTCTTATTAAAATTCAAGTTGTGTGCGATATGAATATGGCTATGAATTGTGTAAATAAACCTTCGTTAGTAGCATGAAAAAATTATGCGCAAAGATTAGTAGTTTGACAATGTCGCTTTATGTGCTAAATTAGAAATTTTGTTATGTTGTTGTAACGAATAAATTACGATGCAATTGTTAGGTTCATGAAATAAATAAGAGTAGAAAATTGGTGTAGAGATTAGTGAAATTAGAATGTCGAAAAAGAATGCGTTAGTAGTAGTATATCAAATTAACCAAATTGTATGGTAGATTTGTGTTAATTATTGGGAAAAATATGTTTAATTATCTAAGAAAATTATTCTCATATACTGGAGTGTAATTCATGATGGAAAAGATTAATCTGGAATTTTTACAGTATGTTAGTAAGAGCAATTGAAATGAGATTTTGATGAACGTCGAAATGTTTTAAATAACAGAGAGTATTGGTTAAATGAGACTCGAATTGTACTAGTGACAACCCGAGCCTATAGCTCGAGTGGTCGGATCGCTCTAAATCGCTACAGTATTGGGCGGGTCGATGGTTCGATCCCGAGTAGCATCGCATATTTTATTTCATGTTTTAAAAATAATAATAATAAAACTGCAGCCGAGAGCATTAAATACTCTCAGCTCTCTTTCTATACTGCTGGCGCAAGTGGCCTAGTGGCCTGTGCCTTCGGCTGTGTTCTCTGTGGTGCTGGGTTCGAATCTTGGCTTCGGCAAGATTGAAAAAATATTTTTTTTTGAATGTTTTGTTGATCAAAAAATTATGAAAAAAATATGATTATTCTTCTAAAAATATATGGGACTTATGAAAAATAATTTCGGAATTATTTACATTGAATAAAATATGATTTGAGAATAACATGTATAATTTAGACTTATGGTTATATACTTGTATGGTATAAAAGTTGCACTTTGTAGAAAGGCTTGAAATAAAATATTAGAATAGAAGTGGAATAAAAATAGAAATTATATGTAGTGATGCATTGTGAATTATTCTCATTTGAGAATAGTGTGAAATTTATGGTATATGAATATCCATTTAGTGATGTGATTTCAATGTGAAATTGATATTTGATGAAGTATAAAATTCATTGTGTGATTATGGACTATTGAACAATTTAGAGATCATGCTATTGAAAAAGAAATTTGTTATGATTATGAAAATGAATTTATGAGTTGGAAATGCTCAAATTGGAAATTGTGAATTGGAATTGAAACAAAAGAGTAGCTAAGTCTCCCCCGGCATTTGGAAAGAGATGAAATGAAATCTGAAATGAAAGACCAAGGTTGGTCATGTTTGAATAAATGAATAAGTCCGGTTTAGTGGAGAGGCTAACTCTAGAGCTTGATTTTGTTCATGATTCTAATAAAAACTAAGGATTAGTGCATAGTGAAGACGTGATGAAAGTGAGAGAAAAACACGAGTATGAGAACTAGAGTTTACGGTGCGGGTGTGTGAGCCACAGAATGCATGCTTGATGAGTCAAGACATGGCGTGGGCACAACTCAGTAATGATCGGACTTTAGCCACGCTTGTGGGATGTTTGGTGACTGCAAGAGGATCGTGTTCAAGGAGGAGGCTGAATTGCCACAGAATGCATGCTTGATGAGTCAAGACATGGCGTGGAATTCCCCTCCAGGGTCCGGTGCACGTGCTTGTACTCATAGATCATCTAAGATACTCACCGTAGTTACAGTACTAGATTAAGACATGACGAGGGATTGAACCCTACAAAGATGAAGAACGATTAAGAGGCTTGCCCTCGGACCTATGTAGTATGGGATGCATAGAATCCGAACAAGTACGCATTAGTGTCATTTAATATAAATAATTGCATTAAGGACTAAGTGCACAATCACAACACGACATCAATAGGATAGTCCCTTTAGTTGATATGTGACAAGTTTGTGTTTGTTAAATATGGAAAATAAGTTATACTATTTCCGGCATAGAGAGGATGGCCGTGTATAATGTTCGTCGGTTGAATAAACTGACGTACCCACAGTCTTATATGCAGGTAAATGACATGATAAAGATTAAAGAGGAACAGATGCTTAAAGATTATTCAATATTGTTGTACATTTATTCAATTGTTGTAAATTTTACTTCCGCTGTGCAATGTAAAGTATAAAGTTTTATGTAAACTATGATGTAAAGTGAAAAGTTCAAATTTCCTTGTAAAATTGTACTAAATGAAGTGGAAAGATCTTGTAGAACATCTCGAATTCAGTGTATTTGGAATTCGTGGCGTTACAGAGTGGTATCAGAGCCACGCTTTCACACTTGTACAAATTTATAAGGAACGACACCCTAGAAGTGGACATTAGAGTGTGAGTTTGAGTCTAGAGATTTAAATGTAAGTGACTTACATTTGTGTTGCTCTATGACTTATGCTTCTTCCTCTCTATTTCTAAGATGGCTGATCACTTCGATCGTGCTGGAGACAACGATTGGCATATCATCGAGGAAGAGTACCATCCTGGACAAGCATATTCCGAGGAAGAGTACTACCCAGGACAAGCAGATTCTGACGGAGAAGAATAGCCTGAATCCCGAGAGATCACCCCACCTCCGGATTTATCTGATGACTCTTCTGACGAAGAAGAAGAACCAGTTCCAAATAGTCTTGTGATATCTCTTCATAGGCAGGTAGAAACACTGCGAGAGAGAGTCGGATTATTGGAGGCTCAGCTGGCAAAGCAAAAGAACGATTTTTCTGTTCTCAGTCATCGGGTATGGGAACTCGAGAAGAGGAAGAATCTAATCGATGTGCTGAAGGATGAAGTTGATAAACTACGGGAAGAACTTCGAGAAGCGAAGAGGAACCGTAGAAGTTAGACTGTTGTAGCTTCTACTGTGTTCATTGATGTCAAGAAATATTTTTTAATTCGAATATATAAAGTTTGGAATTCAATAAAATGCAAGTTGATTTAAAATTCATGTCTTATACTTCGAATTTAATGGATCTTTTGCATCAGAATATGTCTAGAAGAGGAGCTAGAAATGGTGAAGGTCTGGATCTGGAAACGGAACTTGCGAGGGTCTATCAGACGCTCAACGTCGTGGCCATGAATCAGAACCAAGGAAGGGGACCTGCGAATACGGTGCCCGAAGCGATTAAACTCATGGAATCGTTCAAACGAATGAAACCTCCTGTATTCGAAGGGAAGTCAGACCCTGATGCGGCTGACAACTGGATTCGTCAAGTGGAGACGATCTTTGAAGTGCTGGAGACCCCTGAAGGCAGTAAGGTCAAGTTGGTGACTCTACAACTTGAGAAGGATGCGGCTGTTTGGTGGCAGTCGATGAAGAGGACAATGGAAGGCATAGTTCTTGGCTGGGAGGAATTTCTGGAAGAATTCCGCAGTCACTATTTCCCCTCCGACGTCCAAGAGAAGAAGGCTATGGAGTTTCTATCACTGCAACAAGGTGGCATGTCAGTTAGGGAGTACGAGACCAAGTTTACTCAGCTCTCTAAGTATGCTCCTAAATTAGTGATGGATGAGGCTAAGAAGGCTCGTAAGTTCGACCATGGATTGAGGCCGAGCTTGAGGTTTCGGATGATACCTCTTGGTATCAGAAGGTTCGACAAGTTGGTCAAGAGAGCAGCAGCGATGGAAGCAGATATGGAGCAGTTTCATGTTGTTCAGAACCGGAGGAACAACTGGCAGTCTGGAAAGAGGCCCGCAAATTCTGGGAGTTTCAAGGGGCAACCATCTGCACAAAGGTTCAAACCGACAGGGGCGAACGCTATTAGTGTGGCTGGAGGACATGGGAACAATGTGGTGAGACCTCATGCGGTAACTTACTTCAACTGTGGTGAAACGGGACATTACCAATCTCAATGTCTTAAACCACGAAAGGAGAATCGCAATGTACCAACGCAGCAGACTGGGAAGAGATCGTACCAACCAGGGCAAGTATTTGCCTTGACGGAAGCTGATGCTGATGAGGTTGATCATGTCATCACTGGTGCAAGGGCGAATGTTTAGAGGTTTTTTTGTCATTTCTTTTTCCCGCTATTTAGTGAAACTGTTACGTAATGAGTGTGTATTATGTAACAGGCAAACTTTATCTTAATGGAATGAAAGCTGTTGTGTTGTTTGATACTGGATCCTCTCATACTTTTGTGTCTCCTAAATTTGCTAAAGTGTTGGGAGTTGAACCAAAGATTTTTCCAGGCAAGATCTTAGCAGTGGCTACTCCAACAGGAGAAACTCTAACCACTGATCGGTATTATGCTGATTGCGAGATTGTGATTGGAGATCGAATCTTTGGGATTGATCTGATCGAGCTGACTATCTTGGGAGTCGATGTTATCATTGGCATTGATTAGATGTCGGTGTACAGTGCAAGCATCGAGTGCAAGACCAAGACGGTAACAGTGAAGGCTCCAGGTGGACCTGAAGTCACTTTCCAAGGGAAGAAAAAGTGTTCTAGGCTGGTGGCAGCTATCCGCAAGGAAGAGACTCCTGTGGAAGTGCAAGGGATTCCTGTGGTTCGGGACTATCCGACCGTGTCCTTGGATGATTTTCCTGGGTTACCCCCACATCGTGATGTAGAGTTCAGCATCATTGTTCAACCGGGAAGTGCACCCATTTCTAAGGCACCGTATAGGATGGCTCCAGTGGAACAGGATGAGGTGAAACGGCAGATTGAGGAACTGCTGGAGAAAGGCTTCATTCAACCTAGTGCGTCACCTTGGGGAGCACCAGTGCTTTTGGTAAAGAAGAAGGATGGATCGATGAGAATGTGTATCGATTATCGAGAGCTGAATAAGGTCACTGTTCAGAATAAGTATCCTATTCCCCGAATTGATGACTTGTTCGATCGTCTACAAGGAGCAGTTGTTTTCTCCAAAATAGATCTTTGATCAGGATATCACCAAGTTCGAGTGAAAGCTGAAGATGTGCACAAAACTGCATTTAGAACTCGACATAGGCATTACGAATTCTTAGTTATGCCATTTGGAGTGACGAATGCACCCGCAATCTTCATGGATTTAATGAACAGAGTTCTGAGGCCGTTCATTGATTCTTTCGTCATGGTGTTTATCGACGATATCCTCGTGTACTCCAAGTCAGAGGAGGAGCACACCGAACATTTGGCAGCAGTTTTGAAGAAGCTGGAAGAGCAGAAGTTGTATGCCAAGTTATCCAAGTGTGATTTCTGGAAATCTGAAGTGGCATTCCTAGGTCACATCCTTTCTAAGGAGGGAGTGGCAACTGACCCTCAGAAGATAGAGGCAGTGAGAGATTGGGCTAGGCTTATTACAGTGAAGGAAGTCAGAAGTTTTCTTGGAATGACTGGATACTACAGGAGATTCATTCAAGGTTATGCTCAGATAGCTGTACCGCTTACTGGTTTGACCAAGAAGAATGTGAACTTCAAGTGGACTTAGCAATGTGAGGCGAGCTTTCAGGAGTTGAATGAGAAACTGACTATTGAACCTATTTTGGCTTTGCTTAGAGCAAGGTGTTGAGTATGATGTGTATAGCGATGCTTCACATCGTGGGCTTGGTTTTGCCTTAATGCAAGAAGGAAGAGTAATCGCTTATGGGTCTAGGCAACTACGACCGCATGAGAAGAATTACCCGACTCATGATCTGGAGTTGGCTGCGATTATCTTTGCCCTAAAGCAATGGAGGCACTACGTGTACAGTGAGAAATTGAACATGTACACGGACCACAAGAGCTTGAAGTATATATATTAGCAGAAGGATCTGAATTTGAGGCAGCAAGGATGGTTGGAAGTGCTTGAGGACATGCGACCTGAGATTAAGTATCATTCTGGGAAAGCTAATGTTGTTGCTGATGCACTTAGTCACAAGAGCAGTTTAGCCAGTTTGATTAAAACTTAGAAGCATCTGATTGAGGAATTGGATCGAGCAGGTATTAAGGTTGTCTTGCAAGGATTGGGAGCATCTTAGCTCAGTTGAGGCTTCAGCGTACTTTGAATGGAAGGATCATTGCAAGTCAGGAAGTTGATGCTGATATTTTGGAGATGAAGGAGCAGGTTGGTGCTGGTGGGTTGTCCGGATTTCAAATCAAGGATGAAGTGCTGTGGTTCGGAGATAGACTATGTGTTCTAAATTAGGCGGAACTGAAAGAGAGTATTCTTCAGGAGGCGCATGCGACTCTTTTGTCGGTACATCCTGGGAGTACTAAGATGTACAAAGACATCAAACAGCATTTCTGGTGGTCAGGTTTGAAGCCGGATGTGGCTGAATTTGTGGCGAAGTGTGAGGTTTGTCAGCAAGTCAAAGCCGAAAATCAGAGACCCGGAGGTCTATTACAGCCGTTACCTATTCCGGAATAGAAGTGGGATAACATCAGTATGGATTTCATTACGGGATTGCCTAAGAGTCCTAAAGGCAATGATGCGATTTGGGTTATAGTCGATCGACTAACCAAGTCCGCTCACTTTTTGGCAATGAAACTCACGGCTTCGATGGACAAGTTAGCTGAGTTGTATGTTGGCGAGATTGTCCGACTCCATGGTGTTCCGTCAACTATTGTGTCTGATCGAGATGCGCAGTTTACTTCGCATTTCTGGAGGAGTCTTCAGACAGCTTTGGGTACCAAGATGGATTTTAGCACTGCTTTTCATCCGCAAACCGATGGGCAGACCGAGAGAGTCAACCGTATTCTTGAGGATATGCTTCGGTGTTGTATACTAGACTTTGGAGGCAGTTGGGAAAGGCATTTACCATTGGTAGAGTTTGCCTACAACAACAGTTTTCAGACTAGCATCGGAATGGCGTCGAACGAAGCTTTGTATGGCAGGAAGTGCAGGAGACCTGTTTGTTGGTTTGAAGTTGGGAAGCGTCAGTTGTTTGGTCCTGAGCTTGTGCAGCAAACCTCTGAGAAGATTGTTCTGATCAAGAAAAGGTTGGTAGAAGCTCAGAGCAGGCAGAAAAGCTATGTAAACAACCGGAGAAGGGACCCTAAGTTTGAGGTTGGTGACTTCGTCTTTCTGAAAGTATCACCCAGTAAAGGTGTGGTTCGATTTGGCAAAGGCGGGAAGTTAGCCTCGAGGTTTATAGGCCCGTATAAGATATTGAAAAGGATCGAAAAAACTGCTTACCGGCTTGAATTACCAGAAGAGTTATCTCAGGTGCACAATGTCTTTCATGTGTCTATGCTGAGAGGGTATATTCCAGATCCGAGTCATCATTTGCCTGAAGTGCCGGAAGGTTTGCAGTTGGATCTGAGTTACATCGAGTGTCCTGTCGAGATTGTTGATCGTCGAGAGAAAGTCTTAAGGAATAAGACGATACCGATGGTCAAGGTAGTCTGGAGGAACCATTTTGGTTGAAGATGCTACTTGGGAGTCAGAGGAGAGGATGTTAAAGGATTACCCTGAGCTATTTGCTTGATTTGTATCTTTGTATCTTTTTTGTCCTTGTTGTGAGTGTTGTATTTTGTTTCCCACTCTTGACTGTAGTTCCGGGGACGGAACTATTCTAAGGAGGGAGTATTGTAATGCCCCGATTTTCATTTAATGAAAATTATTTATTTTGCACGTAGTGTGCACGTGCAATATTTTTGGTAAATATTTTATCATGATGAGTGTAGATATTTAAATATGTGCTTTTAATTATTTTGTATAAAGCCTTCTTTCAATTAGACAAAAAGCCTTTTTCTTAAAGCCCAAAATTTAATTCATTTATTTTATTTTAAAATTGCTATTTTGGCCCATAAACTAAAGCCCATGAGTTAATTTATTTTTAAATACAACTTGTCATGTAGGATACAATTTAAAGATTTTTTTTTATACAAAATATAATGTACAAATTTTTGGAGGCAAATGCTTGCACGTGCATTGCACGTACACGTGCATAGTGCACTCCCAAGCATGGCCGGTTTGCTTTTGGAGGGAATGGGAAAAATTTGAGTGGGATCATGGTGTGGTGGTTACTTGATTATGGGTGGTTAGTATAACTCCTCCTTAAATCATAGCCATTTGTTCTCAACTCCTACTTCAATCTTGGCCATCCATTTCCCTAGATTTTTAGTATAAATACCCCCCCTCCCCCCATGGCTAGTTATTCTTGTGTAAATTATCTCTTCCAAACCTATAATCTAAAATACATTATCTAGTAGTTAGCAAGTGAGTAAAAGATTGAGTTGTGTGTGGGAGTTGTGCATGCAACAAGAAGAGGAGAGGCCGACTATCAAGGAAGTGCTCTCGGTTTGGCTTAGGAGCTCTCGGGTTGGGTGTTCTTGGAGGCTCGAGTGCGCGCTTCAAGGAGGAGGATCGCTCTCGTTTGCAAGGACATTGTTTAGGAGGTGTCGCTAGTTGTTTTTCTCTCCATTTAAGGTGGGTAAATTTTCCCTATTTCTAAATAGGAATGCATGCTAGATTTGATTAGAAAAATGATGCATGAAAATGATTAATAAGAATGCACATTTAATTGGAAAAATGATCTCTAATTGATTGATTTGTTGATATGCAAAGTATATGTGTTTCTCCTATTAAAATTCATGTTGTGTGCGATATGAATATGGCTATGAATTGTGTAAATAAACCTTCGTTAGTAGCATGAAAGAATTATGCGCAAAGATTAGTAGTTTGACAATGTCGCTTTATGTGCTAAATTAGAAATTTTGTTATGTTGTTGTAACGAATAAATTACGATACAATTGTTAGGTTCATGAAATAAATAAGAGTAGAAAATTGGTGTAGAGATTAGTGAAATTAGAATGTCGAAAAAGAATGCGTTAGTAGTAGTATATCAAATTAACCAAATTGTATGGTAGATTTGTGTTAATTATTGGGAAAAATATGTTTAATTATCTAAGAAAATTATTCTCATATACTGGAGTGTAATTCATGATGGAAAAGATTAATCTGGAATTTTTACAGTATGTTAGTAAGAGCAATTGAAATGAGATTTTGATGAACGTCGAAATGTTTTAAATAACAGAGAGTATTGGTTAAATGAGACTCGAATTGTACTAGTGACAACCCGAGCCTATAGCTCGAGTGGTCGGATCGCTCTAAATCGCTACAGTATTGAGCGGGTCGATGGTTCGATCCCGAGTAGCATCGCATATTTTATTTCATGTTTTAAAAAAAAAATTTAATAAAACTGCAGCCGAGAGCATTAAATACTCTCAGCTCTCTTTCTATACTACTGGCGCAAGTGGCCTAGTGGCCTGTGCCTTCGGCTGTGTTCTCTGTGGTGCTGGGTTCGAATCTTGGCTTCGGCAAGATTGAAAAAATATTTTTTTTTTGAATGTTTTGTTGATCAAAAAATTATGAAAAAAATATGATTATTCTTCTAAAAATATATGGGACTTATGAAAAATAATTTCGGAATTATTTACATTGAATAAAATATGATTTGAGAATAAAATGTATAATTTAGACTTATGGTTATATACTTGTATGGTATAAAAGTTGCACTTTGTAGAAAGGCTTGAAATAAAATATTAGAATAGAAGTGGAATAAAAATAGAAATTATATGTAGTGATGCATTGTGAATTATTCTCATTTGAGAATAGTGTGAAATTTATGGTATATGAATATCCATTTAGTGATGTGATTTCAATGTGAAATTGATATTTGATGAAGTATAAAATTCATTGTGTGATTATGGACTATTGAACAATTTAGAGATCATGCTATTGAAAAAGAAATTTGTTATGATTATGAAAATGAATTTATGAGTTGGAAATGCTCAAATTGGAAATTGTGAATTGGAATTGAAACAAAAGAGTAGCTAAGTCTCCCCCGGCATTTGGAAAGAGATGAAATGAAATCTGAAATGAAAGACCAAGGTTGGTCCATGTTTGAATAAATGAATAAGTCCGGTTTAGTGGAGAGGCTAACTCTAGAGCTTGATTTTGTTCATGATTCTAATAAAAACTAAGGATTAGTGCATAGTAAAGACGTGATGAAAGTGAGAGAAAAACACGAGTATGAGAACTAGAGTTTACGGTGCGGGTGTGTGAGCCACAGAATGCATGCTTGATGAGTCAAGACATGGCGTGGGCACAACTCAGTAATGATCGGACTTTAGCCACGCTTGTGGGATGTTTGGTGACTGCAAGAGGATCGTGTTCAGGGAGGAGGCTGAATTGCCACAGAATGCATGTTTGATGAGTCAAGACATGGCGTGGAATTCCCCTCCAGGGTCCGGTGCACGTGCTTATACTCATAGATTATCTAAGATACTCACCGTAGTTACAGTACTAGATTAAGACATGACGAGGGATTGAACCCTACAAAGACGAAGAACGATTAAGAGGCTTGCCCTCGGACCTATGTAGTATGGGATGCATAGAATCCGAACAAGTGCGCATTAGTGTCATCTAATATAAATAATTGCATTAAGAACTAAGTGCACAATCACAACACGACATCAATAGGGTAGTCCCTTTAGTTGATATGTGACAAGTTTGTGTTTGTTAAATATGGAAAATAAGTTATACTATTTCCGGCATAGAGAGGATGGCCGTGTATAATGTTCGTCGGTTGAATAAACTGACGTACCCACAGTCTTATATGCTGGTAAATGACATGATAAAGATTAAAGAGGAACAGATGCTTAAAGATTATTCAATGTTGTTGTACATTTATTCAATTGTTGTAAATTTTACTTCCGCTGTGCAATGTAAAGTATAAAGTTTTATGTAAACTATGATGTAAAGTGAAAAGTTCAAATTTCCTTGTAAAATTGTACTAAATGAAGTGGAAAGATCCTGTAGAACATCTCGAATTCAGTGTATTTGGGATTCGGGGCGGTACATGTGACCCTTCGACCGGGTGAGTCCCTGGATACAGACAGAAAGGACGATGGTGGGATCGACACTCCTACGGGTGGTGCGAGGAGTGGCTCTGGAAAGAAGGACAAGGGAAAGGGCACAGCTGGGGGTTCCTTGTCCGTGGTGGCACCGTAGTAGGTGGATGCTTGATTCACCTTGATACATCCTTTATCTTCAAGGCTATTCTTGCTTTGTTTTGTTCAGAACTCATAGTTACTTTTTGTGATTCCTAATTTCGGACTGGCCACCGCATTCATGTATCTTCTTTTAGTGTTTGAAAAACTATTTTCCAGATTTGTTATCACTGGTCATATTGTGTTGATGTGCTTTGAAGTGATGCTTGTCCGTGATACTTAGAACTTTAATCCTTTGTTTGACTATGCTTTTGGAATTTTTGAAAGACGACTGTGGGATCTGGTGAAAAACCTTGAAGTGATGAGGTAGTGCACCTTCGCAAGAGACTACACATAATGGTGTTGGTAGTCGACCGTTGGCTTTTTCAGTCAGATGAGGAATGGTTGGAGTCTGTTCGCCTTAAGTCGGCACTCGTTCAGAGGGATTGCGAGTTAGCACCCTTGTATTCTGATCGTCTTATCAACTTACCACTACCTCTGAAAGTGAAAAAATACAGTATTGGAGAGTGTGCACTACTCAGAGAAATAGTCGTCGAGAAGGACTTGGAGTTGTATCGTCTTCAAGCGAGGCTTGGCGGGTTACGGACTGCAAGCACCTCGCACGTCGTTAATGCAAAAAAAGAACCACTGGTTGGAGCAAAAGAAAACACCACGACTAATGCAAAGGAGAATACAACAGTAGGGAGAGTCGGGTCGATTGTTGGGGGAATGGTGCCAACAACGTTGGTGCCCCCTCGACATCCTGGCGGTGCCCCGAGCGGCACATCGACTTTGTTGAGTTTGACTTTGGTTGGTGGAGAGTCACGTGCCTCGTGTGCCGTCCAGCAATCTCAATCTATGGGATCTACGTTTTCGTTGAAAGATGTTGGCGGTCAAGGAAAGGAGGTGAATGTCAGGCGATCCACCAGGAATCTTGTGTCTCTCAGGAACAACGTTCCTCGCCCACTAAGTCTCAAGGATGGCTTGTAGATCGAGTTGTATGATTGACGATTCTGTACTTATAAATATCTGTAGTACCACTGAATATGTATATGTGGATTTGTTATAATTCTGTGATTTGATGAACTCTTTTCATATGCTTGGTCCTTGCTGTCATGGTTGAGGTGCCATCGACAGAATTCTCTGTAGCTAAATAAGAGGGCCTCAAGTCTGTTGCGTATAGCTAACAAACTGTCGATGGTTTATGACGGAGTTTGGAATCTTCCGTCTTGAACTCAGCTAGTTGTAGGGACAACTCTGAAGGAGACTTATTTTCCAAACTTGCTGTATGGGGCCTCTGACAGATTGTGAGATTTACATCGAATGGAGAATTGAACACCAAGTGTTGCTTTTTACAAGTGGTTCTAGAGTAACTACGATCCATGATTTTGGACATGTAACAACCCAAATTTTGTATGCAAAATTTTGATTATAAATAAATTTATATTTTTGAATTATATTTTCAATTAGTTTTATATATGTATATGTATGTGTATGTAATGAATTATACCTATACATAATAATGTACATCATACGTATGTTGTATTTATTAAAAATGCAAATCAATACCCCCTTGTCATGCATGAAGATCTAGCCATCCATCAATTTCATCTTTGATCCAATGGTTTAAAATTAAACCATGGATTATCTTCAAAACCAAGAACAAGATCATATGGTTTTGAAAAACCATATGACACTTGGCCTCACCCCTCTCCCCGTGTCCCATCCTTGCCGGCCACGCCCAAGACACATCCCCCTCTCACTCCCCTCTTCATTTAACCCTCTCACACTCTCTCATTCTCACATTTATAAAATTTCCTAAGAGAAGAAGAGAGAAAAAGAAAAAGAGAGATAGAGAGAAGGAGGCAAGGAGAAGAGAAGAAGTCAAAGGTTGAGCCCTCTCAAGCTTCATTGCAAGGTGGGTGTTTCTAAGCTTCTTGATTTGTCTAATGATGTGATTATGATAGTATGAAATGTTTGTGGTAACAGAAAAGTACTTGCATGCAAGAGATTGAACACTAGTAACTTGATTCTATCTAAAGAAAACCCAAACAGAAAGTTGTGATGAAAGCTGAAACTTTAGTGTTAGTTCGTGGATAATAACTTGAAATCTGCTTGTTAGATTAACCTAAAATTTTTAGGAGATGTTTTTGAATGTGCTGAGAACCTCCAGTAATTTTTGTAGAGTTTTCTGATTTTTCTGTGAATTAATAAAAATTCGACAGTGCATGCAGGCCATAAACAGAACTGGGTAATTTGTATCTTTCTGTTATGGAATAAAACATTTATATCTAACTGTGTGTTTATGATAATGATCTGAAATTAAATTATTTTGTTCTTGTATATGTCTAGAGCTTATGTCTTAAATTTGATGTAATTTGGACGTGTACAGCTATAGTAAATTATTCTTGTAAAAAGACTGGTTGTTCAGGCATATGTAAGCTTCTGCCATTGGAATTCTGTTTTTGACTGAACTTGTAAAAGGCATATCTGCTAAACTAATAAACTAATTGACTTGATTCTATTGGAAAATTTTGTGTATGCTTGTTAGGAAGTCATATCTTAAGTTTCAAGAGATTCTGAAATAATTTGACATATTTACCCTAATTAATACTAAACACTTCACAGTTGTGCTCTATTTTGTGAAGTTACTTGCTGCTTGTTAAAGAAGCTTAAATTCGAGCATGTTAGCCCTAAATTAGTAAAAAAAGTTCAACTAAGAAATTATATTAAACACATAGGGCTTTCCACAGAGCCCAAGAAATCATGATTTGGTTCTGTATTTGATTTTATATGATTTATTTAGTGCACTGGTTCTATCAGACCCGAACCAAAAATTTATGTTTGATATAACATTGATTTCATTGGGCTCTCTTTGACTCCTTGAGAGTTGTGCATAACAATTTTAGGCTATACTGAGCCTAGATGCTTGTGTAAATGCCTTAGGCTGAGTTGTGACATTTTTGACATGTCACTAGTATTCTTAGTCACTAGTAGTGAGCTAAGATACATGTGTGTTGTTGTTAAGGTTGGAGTTGATTGTTGACCACTTTTGAAGTCTCAATCTAGGACTTGCTTGTGTTTAAGTTACTTAGGGTCACTTGGTTGAGTAAGAGACCCTCGGATTCAAGTCCGTTTATGTGAGATTTGTGTCAGGTAGTTTAGAGACCCGTGACCCCCGTAGGTGTTGGAGCGATGACTCGGTCGCCGATGTGCTTGCCGTCTAAGGAGGGGAATCCAGCATCGTAGGAGCTACCATTTATCGGGAGGACATGGCGCGCGATGATTAGTGGGAGCAGCGATTTGTTCGGGCCGAGGTGGCGTGCGACTCCAAACATGATGGACGGTGGCAATCGACGTAGTTGATTCGCCAATCTTCGTGAACCCTAGTGCGGGTTGGGTTAAGTTCGAATGGGTAAGTTAGAATGAACTAGAACTTAAAGTGGTCATAAAATATCTAGTTGTGACCTCGACCTCAGGGTTAGGTGAGAGACTAGTTGCTAGATCGCCTAGCTAATTGACAGTCGGGTAGAACTAGATCGTCTAGTAAGTTAATAACGGTAGTGCGGCGTAGAGAGGATGGCCGTATATAGCATTGCGTCAGTTGTATTCGACTGACGTGCCCTCTCTTCAGTTGCAGGACCATCCGCTGCATTGGAGACGCAAGAGACTTAAGTTGATTAAAGCTTCCAAGTCAAGACATTGTCCATTTATTGTAAAATTGATGTAATATTATTATTTGTAATTGTTGTAATTTAACTGGACATTGTAATAATATTTGATGTAATAAAAGTTTTTAATTTCTTGTGATTTTTGTGTGTTGTGACTCATTTGAAGGAAGATCCTGGAGTAAATGTCACGAGTTCCTATGTTAGGAATTCGGGGCGCTACAGAGTTGGTATCAGAGCTTGGTTAGACAAGAAGGCAATGTCGGAAGCAAGATCAGGGGTTCTCACATTGTGATTGATGGCGAAGCATTGGCTCTTATCCTGACATACCCAGGTCGGCTAGCCACCGATGCGGTTGCAACAGTCGAGAGGCTGTTGGCATAAAGAAAGCTATGAGGTTACTCTTTCTGGCCATTACCATCCTGAATGGCAGGCAGCTGTCTACAAAGTTGGTATCAGAACTTACTTCAAATTGTTGTCTAACACAACATGATATTAGACTTGGATGCATTGTGAGAGTTGGGTTTAGTCGGATAGTAGATGATTATAATTCATATTGTTACTCTTTCAGCTATATTATTAAAATATGCTTTATAATTTTTCTATATCTGAGCTGATTTCCATATTTTCTTTTGTAGATGTTGAGCTTTGATGCTGCTTGCTCGAATGGATGGGCCAACGGTATCGGTACGGTAGTACCAGCCGCTGCTACTCAAGCTCCCCCACCTCCACCACCCACTGCTATCAAGAGGGCAGTAGCCCAGCTATCCCGTGAGCTTGCTGCATACAAATGAAGCCACAGACAACTCGAAAATCGCTTTGAGAATTGTGCACATGCCCTGAGTGTCACCAATAGGAGGGTGGCTAAACTTGAAAGGTCAAGGCAGAAGAGGAAGGTGAGATTGTTGCTACAGAGGCACCAGTACTTGGAGAGGTTAGGAGATCTGCAGCTTAGATATCTGCAGTTGCCGTCCCAGGTCGCTGGCATGCAAGACCTGCTTGACCAAATGAACGCGACTGAAGGCTCATCAGCAGGTGACCGAATGGGAGCCAGGGATGAGTGATCTCTTAGTGTTATGTGTGATTTCTAGGGTTGTATATAGATGACAAACTTTTTGTATGACTAGACTATGATGACATGATGTATTGAATGGGTGTACGTAACCCATTTAAAATTACTAGTATGATATTTTGACTGTGCTAGCAAGCAATATCGTTGTAACCCTTTTTGTGATGAATGAAAAAGCTAGTATGTTTTTGACTACTACTGGTGTGATGTGAGTTTACATTACTATTGCCATTTAATAATGAGACTTGGTATTCATATGTCGAGGAACACTGGAAGCACCAGAGCCGGAAGGGTAGAAGGAGAAGGAAGCAGGGTCAACAACGCTGGCCTCAACATGGAGACGAAGTTCGCCAGGGGGTACCAAATGATGGGTACCTTCGTGGAGGCAACCAGAAACTTCCTTCCCCAGAATGGAGCACCCGTGGCAAATGTTGGACATGCCGTCCTGGATTCGTAAAAATGGGAGTCTTTTAAAAGGATGAAACCACCTCTTCGAAGGGTAGGCGGATCCCACGGTGGCCGAAAAATGCATTCGACCGTTCAAAATCGTCTTCGAGGTATTAGAGACACCTCCGGAGAGTAGGGTCAAGTTGGCGACCATACTTTTGGAGAAGAACGCGGGCGTTTGGTGGTAGTCGGTTAAACGCAAAATGGGAGAAGTGCCTATTGCATTGGAAGATTTCTTTGAGGAATTTCGCCAGCATTACTTTCCGCTTGAAGTCCAGGAAGAGAAGGCAATGGATTTCATCAACCTTCGCCAAGAAAGCATGACGGTGAGAGAGTACGAGACCAAGTTCACTCAGTTGGCTCAATACGCCCCAGAAATAATTCAGTACGAGGTGAAGAAGGCAAAGCGGTTCGAGCAGGGACTGAAGCTGGCAATGAGGTCCAGAATGGTGCCGTTATGTATCCGAAGGTTTGATAAGAGAGCTGTAGTAACATAGCAAGATATGAATCAGGCTCAACCACCCCAAGGAAAACTAAGGAAATGGAACAAAGGGAAACGATCGGAGCCATCCACAGGATTCAAGAAGCAAGGACAGAACCTGAAATTCCAGAGGAACAATAATTGCGCAGCAACAGACAAGGCTGTGAAGTGTTTCAAATGTGGAGAATTAGGGCATTACTGGAGCCAATGTCCAAAAGACTAGCAACAGATCAGCACAAGGACCTGTTACAACTGTGGACAGAAGTGGCACCTCATGCCAGATTGCCCCCAGTTATAAAGGAGCAACAATAGTACGGCCCCGAAGAAGGATGTCAAAGGAAAGAAATAGTTTCACCAAGGGCATGTCTCTGCCCTTACGGAGGAGGAAGCCGATGATGATGAGGGAGTAATCACTGGACAACTGGAAATTAATGAATTGATGGTAATTGTTCTGTTTGACAGTAGGTCTACTCATTCATTTGTGTCTAAATCTATTTCAAAGAAATTGGGTTGCACTCAAGAAGTGACTCCTGAATTATTCTTAGCAGTAGCTAAGCCATCAGGAGCGACTCTCACAACTGACAGGTGTTACAGGGGATGCAAACTCCAAGTTGGAGGAGAAACCTTAGACATTGATTTGTTGGAATTGGGCTTTACTGGAACCGATGCCATTATTGGAATGGATTGGATGTCCAAGCACAAGGTTCACATTAACTGTATGGAGAAGAAGGTGATTATAGCCGTGCCTGAGAAACCAAAGATCATGTTTCAAGGGAAGAAGGTGAATGAGAAGAAATTGGCTGCTGAAACTGGAAGTACCAAAAAAAGTAAAGGAAATACCCATTGTATGAGATTTCCCTCTCATATTTTTGGAGGAGTTGCTAGGACTACCCTCACCCAAAGATGTAGAGTTCAGCATTTGACATCCAGCCAGGAAGTGCACCAGTGTTGAAGACCCCATATCGCATGGCACCAGTGGAGCAGTACGAGGTTAAGAAGTAGATTGAAGAGTTCTTGTAGAAAGGATTTATCAGGCCTAGCGCATCAACTTGGGGAGCACCAGTACTGCTGGTTAAGAAGAAGGACAGGACGTCGAGAATGTGCATTGACTACTGGGAGTTGAACAAAGTTACAATCAGAAATACGTATCCAATTCCCAGGATCGATGACTTGTTCGATCAACTTCAGGGAGAAGGGGTGTTCTCGAAGATAGAGCTACGGTTAGGTTACCATCAGGTCCGTGTAAGGGAGGAGGAAATACCCAAGACAGCTTTCAGGACCAGACATGGATACTATGAATTCCTAGTTATGCCGTTTAGAGTGACCAATGCTCCAGCAATCTTCATGGACTTATTGAACCGAATTCTACGACTGTTCATCGACTCGTTCGTGGTGGTCTTCATAGATGACATTCTGGTGTATTCAAAGACGGAGGAGGATCATGCAAAGCACCTGACAGCAGTTTTGAGGAAGCTTCAGGAGCATCAGTTGTATGCCATGCTATCCAAGTGCAAGTTTTGGAAGTCGGAAGTTGCTTTTCTTGGCCATATCCTTTCTAAGGAGGGAGTGGCTACTGATCCGAAGAAGATTGAGGCAGTGAAGGATTAGCCTCAACCAAGGACGGTGAAGGAGATTATGAGCTTTTTGAGCCTGACCAGATACTACAGGAAGTTTATTCAAGATTAAGCTAAGATTGCAGTACGCTCACGACCCTGACCAGGAAGGACAAGAAGTTTGAATGGACTGACAAATGCGAAGCAAGTTTTTAGGAGCTGAAGAACCGACTGATTACGACACCGATTTTATTATTGCCTCAGCCGGATAAGGGATATGAGATCTACAGTTGTAACCCCTGTTTTCGTGAAAACATATTTTAGTGTATTTTCGGTATTTAAAATTTTCACAAATTATTTTTCCGGTTTTCAAATTCTTTTTTTTAAAATGTATTGTTGAATCTTCTATTAAAATCTATTTTCGACCAATAAATGTATTTGTAACTATTTTCTGTGATTTTATATTGTGATACGAATCTTGTTATGACTGTGATACATATTAAGATTATTATTATTTTTAGTATTATTATTATTAGTATTTGTAATTTTAACTATTAGTACCATTATTAATTGTGACTGTTTATTTAAAAATCAATTTCTATGTATTAACTATAATTGTAGTTATTTTAAATAAAGTCTATATTGTAATGTAAATTACATTAATTTATAGTTATTATTTTGATCTGAAATTTTGCTCAGCATTTCTTAACTTGATTGGGGTTTACCCAGAATTTTGGTGGATTTAATTGAGATGTTTTTCAAACCTTTTCAAGCTTGCAAATAAAGAGTTTACATGCAGAATTTTACTACTGTTCAGTAAAGAACTTGATTTTCAACCTATTTCTACTTGCTTTTTCTAAAATATTTCTGAATATGAAAGTTAGCCTACTGTATCTATTTTATTACCCTTTTGGCGGATTTGGATTTCGATTTATGGTTTTTGAGATATTGCTGTTTTTTCATACCGTAGTGTTGCGGTTACATATTTACAAAACTACTGCTTCTTGTTGTTTTTTTTATTTTACTTAACCACTCTATTTTTATTGAAAAATTATGAAACTTGATTTTCTGTTACTATACATATAGGAAAATACCCCAGATTTTTTGTGGATTTATTTAATGAATTTTCATGCTATTTTCCTAACTTTGAATTTGATCTTCTGATTTTTGGCTGAACATATTTTCTGGTTTTAAATTAGTTTTGAGTTATGTTTTTGTGAAATACTTTATGACTTATATATATTTTCTGGATTCGACCGGGAGTCTATTTTTGAAAATTTTTGACGGATTCAGATTTGCATGTTTGTAGTAACAGGAATCTCAGTTTTACTAAGGTATGGTCTTGCTGTCATGAATTAGAAATTTGGTTATTTTATCCTTTTGTGTGTTATCTTTTACCCGTAAATGTTTATCTTGCAACTTGAACGTGTTACTTGATCCTACCATGATATACTTGCCCTGTTCATGACACATACATGCTTGTTTGACACTAATAATAAATAACCAAGCTGAGGTTTAAGGGAAAGATCTAGTAGTGGATAATTCAGAAACGTGTACTCGGAAGGGGGTCCACTAATCCTACGTGATTACTTGATACATGATACTTGACACGCGATTACTTGAAACTTGCACGCAAGACACGTGATTACTTGCCACTTGCACAACTTTACACGTGATACATGATATATGATACATGATAATTGGAGCTCGATACTTGATACTTGTCCCTGAGTACACTGCCCTATATGGTCCACTATGAAATATAAAGCAAAATTGATTGTTGTAGAAACCATGTAGTATGGGCTGCATGAAGTGCTACCTAGATAGTAATAACTACAAGACTTGATACATGACACTTGAACATGATACATGCTTACTTGATACTTGATTACTTGTACATGATACATGATGCCTGATACTTGTTCACTTGATACTTGATACTTGCTACTTGTACTTAATCACTTGATACTTGACACTTGATACTTGTTTACATGATACTTGATACATGCTACTTACACTTGTTCATCTTGTCATGCTAGTATTCTATTTTGCTATCATGCATATTTCATGTTATTAGTTAGTTTTTTCCATGTACTTGTATCATGTACTACAAGCGGCCCGTAACTTGTATTGACAGGAGTTTGTTTTCTTTTTCCTCTTCCTACAATTTATTAAATTACAGATTTTGGAGATCAACTACCAGATGGTACTGGTGATATGAGATATTAGTGCTGGATTTTGCTATTATTAATTCTTGTTGTTTGCTATGAACAATTGTATTTGATGCTGGGATTTATTTTGTATTTAGGGCAATGTGATCCAAGATATTGACTTATTCATTTCTGGATTATTTGAGATTAATATATTTTATTTCAAGTATTCTTGTTGGTATTTTGATTCATATGTGCATACTTGGTTGACTTCTCTTGCTTGCGACTCTGATTATTTCTGTGAGCTATTGTAAAGATTCTGAACAGCTTATGGATGATGAAAGTCATTCGCTGGGCTTAGTCATGTATCCATATTTCGTATTCTTTTTTCGGGAAGCAGGCCGTGACAAGATTTTTAGTGGTATCAGAGCCCAAGTTTGGCTAATGTATTACTTTTACTGATATATTAGACAAGCTTGACTCGATCTGGGATCGGCTCAACATTTATAATCAACATTGATCTGGATACTAGTCTTATTCCGTTCATTTTGGTCCCTTCTTATTAAATTCCTTGATTCTTCTGTCTCTTTTAGTCGCTCGTTGATTTCTTCTTGGGTATGAATTTATTCTTCTTGTACCCATACCCTTTCTGATTTTTGTGCTATCCATTCTTTTCTTTCTTTCTTGGTCCGTCCGTTGACATCGCTGGATGCTATTGGCAGAGTCTTCCCCGATCAGAGTGGCGCAGCCGAAGCGTTGTGGGTGCATAACCCATGGGTCTCAGGATCCTCTTGTTGCTTCTCCTCCTTTATATTATTTACTTCTCTCTATTCCTTGTGTTGTTTGCTTCTTTTCATCCCTTGTATTCATCCCCATCCGTTAACTCATTGCTTGGTTCATTTCTTCCTTGTCCATCCTTCCTTCTATTCTAGCTCTATCTATTTCTTCATCTCTTTACTTTGTTATCTTGCAAGTCTTGTGGTGTTTCTTCTTCATCTTGATACCAGTTATTTCTTTCTTGCATTCAATTTTGCCCGATTCTTCCCTGTTCATCCTCTCTTTGATTCCAGTTCTGCTTACTCCCTAGCTTGCTTTGTTATCTTGTGTTGTTCCCTTCCTTTTGAAACTGTTTATTTTCTTTTATGCATTCCATTTGACCTCATTGTTATCCACTTCCTTTTTTTTGTATTACCACTGCTTTGTTCCTTTCTTTTTAATCCTTTGTTTTGTTACCCTTTCCCAAGTTTGTTTTTGCCTTGTCCAATGTACCGCCTAGGCAAATTTTGAGGACAAAATTTTGTTGTAAGGTGGGTAGGATTTGTAACCCCTGTTTTCGTGAAAACGTGTTTTAGTGTATTTTCTGTATTTAAAATTTTCACAAATTATTTTTTCGGTTTTCAAATTCTTTTTTCCTAAAATGTATTGTTGAATCTTCTATTAAAATCTATTTTCGACCAAAAAATGTATGTGTAACTATTTTCTGTGATTTTATATTGTGATACGAATCTTTTTATGACTTTGACACATATTAAGATTTTTATTATTGTTAGTATTATTATTATTAGTATTTGTATTTTTAACTATTAGTATCATTATTAATTTTGACTGTTTATTTAAAAATCAATTTCTATGTATTAACTATAATTGTAGTTATTTTAAATAAAGTCTATATTGTAATGTAATTACATTATTTTATAAAGTAAGTTTAATTGGGTATTTTATGTTTCTTATTGAAATTTTATACCCCAATAAACCCAAACCCAATACCTATTCACCTAATTACCCATACCCAATATAAAAGTCCATTAACCCAACTATATCCTCTACCCTGTTCACAATACCCTATACCCATCCCACTACCCTTTTTGCATTCCCAAGCCAACCCGATAATTCCTAACCCGTTTAACCCTACACATTAAACCCTCCTACCGTTTTCAAATAACCTAACCCGATTACCCCCTCTCAGCCGTTCACCCCTGCTCCCTAACCCTAATATCCCCTGTCTACTTATTTAAACCCATGCACCATGTTCCCCGTTCTCATTCCCTAGCCGCCACCTTCCACTAACCCTAGCACACCCCCGACCTTGCACCCTCTCCCGGTCTCTATCTCATCCCATCCGTCTCTCCCCGGCGACCCGCACCAACTGCCTCTCCTCGCCTGTGCTTCCTCTGCAGTAGCAGCACAACCGTGCTATGCTATCCTCTGCCGACGCTCGAGAGTCAGCGACCCCACACAGTCCCCTGTCCTTCTCCCTCTGCCTGCAGCAAGCCCCACTTCGTCGACAGTGTTCCCTTCCACCTGCTCCTCTCCTCCGCTACGTCGACGCACGGCAGCAGCAGCTACTGCGTGTTGTGTTCCGTCGACAGGCCATTCCCCCATGCACCGCAGCGGCACAGTCAGGGCAGCGGCAGCAGCACAGCTCGGCTCTCCGTCTCGCTCTTTCTTGGTTGTGGTGAGTATGTGGGTTCGAGGTTTGGTTTGTTGAGTTTTGTTCGTTCGTGATTCGCTCGTGGGTTCATTAGTTGTTCGTGGATCTTGCTCGTGGTTGCGTAGTTCATTCGGTGTAATTCGTGTTCGTTGCCCGGGAACCCGTTCCCGTTATTCTTGCTTGGTGTCATTTTCGTCATCGGTTAAGGCAAGTAACTTGTATTAAATTCCATCGTAAATACAAGTACTAAATACCGCTTGTAGTATAGTTGGGTTCTATAGACAATTTGTATGTGAATCCCCTTGTTAATATTATCTCTATTGTGTTGTATTGACCATAGTTCCCTCACGACATACATGACATGATATAACCAAGGATTGACCACTTTTTGTTGCATATATGCGTGTTATTCATGTGTTATCTTGTGCTCGTTCATGTTATTTGGGATACACTTGTTGTGGACTTTTGAAATATCCTATAACATGTTGCTTGGACATCTAGTATACTCTATATCAAGTTTGGCTGTGTTTTGGATGAGTTCTATGTGAACTAGTTGACTTGGTGCATATGCGATATTTTCAGTTTTGCTGACTTTTCTGTTTTGATTAGTATTTTAGACCCTATTAAGGTCAGTATTTGAGAATATTTTGTGAACATGATTTGTAGAGAATTCTGTCTATTTTCCAACCCTTTTGACGGATCTCGGTTTTGATTTTTGGTTTGTGAGTTATGTCGATTTTACTACAGTAGTGTCGAAAGATTTCCAGATTCTGTTTTCTATAATTTTTGAAGAGTAATCTATTTTTATTTTGGTATTATAGTTATTATTTTGATCTGAAATTTTGCTCAGTATTTCTTAACTTGATTGGGGTTTACCTAGAATTTTGGTGGATTTAATTGAGATGTTTTACAAACCTTTTCAAGCTTGTAAATAAAGAGTTTACATGCAGAATTTTACTACTGTTCAGTAAAGAACTTGATTTTCAATCTATTTCTACTTACTTTTTCTAAAATATTTCTGAATATGAAAGTTAGCCTACTGTATCTATTTTATTACCCTTTTGGCGGATTTGGATTTTGATTTATGGTTTGTGAGATATTGCTATTTTTTTCGTACTGTAGTGTTGCGGTTTCAGATTTACAAAACTACTGCTTCTTGTTATTTTCTGATTTAACTTGACCACTATATTTTTATTGGAAAACATTGAAACATGATTTTTTGTTACTATACATATAGGGGAATACCCCAGATTTTTTGTGAATTTATTTAATGAGTTTTCCTTCTATTTTCCTGGCTTTGAATACGATCTTCTGATTTCTGGCTGAACATATTTTCTGATTTTAAATCAGTTTTGAGTTATATTTTTGTGAAATACTATATGACATATAAATGTTTGCTTGATTCGGTCGGGAGTCTATTTTCTAGACCTTTTGACGGATTCAGATTTGCATGTTTGTAGCAATGGGAATCTCAGTTTTACTGCAGTATGGTCTTATTGTCCTGAATTAGAAATTTGGTTATTTTATCCTTTTGTCTTTTATCTTTCACCCGTACATGTTTATCTTGCATCTTGAACTTGTTACTTGATCCTACCATGATATACTTGCCTTGTTCGCGATACATACATGCATGTTTGACACTAATAATAACTAACCAAGTCGGGGTTTAAGAGAAAGATCTAGTAGTGGATAATTCAGAAACGTGTACTCGAAAGAGGATCCACTGATCCTACGTGATTACTTGATACATGATACTTGACACGCGATTACTTGAAACTTGCACGCAAGACACGTGATTACTTGCCACTTGCACAACTTTACACGTGATACATGATACATGATACATGATACTTGGAGCTCGATACTTGATATTTGTCCCTGAGTACACTGCCCTATATGGTCCACTATGAAATATAAAGCGAAATTGATTGTTTTAGCAACCATGTAGTATGTGATGCATGAAGTGCTACCTAGATAGTAATAACTACAAGACTTGATACATGACACTTGAACATGATACATGCTTACTTGATACTTGATTACTCGTACATGATTCATGATGCCTGATACTTGTTCACTTGATACTTGTTACTTTCTACTTGACACTTGATCACTTGTTTATATAATACTTGATACATGCTACTTACACTTGTTCATCTTGCCATGCTAGTATTCTATTTTGCTATTATGCATATTCCATGTTATTGGTTAGTTTTTCCCATGTACTTGTATCCTGTACTACAAGCGGCCCGTAACTTGCATTGATGGGAGTTTGTTTTTTTTTTCGTCTTCCTGCAATTTATTAAATTGCAGATTTTGGAGATCAACTGCCAGATGGTATTGGTGATATGAGATATTAGTGCTGGATTTTGCTATTATTAATTCTTGTTGTTTGATATGAACAATTGTATTTGATACTTGGATTTATTTTTTATTTGGGCAGTGTGACCCAAGATATTGACTTATTCGGATCTGGATTATTTGAAATTAATATATTTTGTTTCAAGTATTCTTATTGGTATTTTGATTCATATGTGCATACTTGGTTGACTTCTCTTGCTTCTGACTCTGATTATTTCTTTGAGATGTTGTAAAGATTCTGAACAGCTTATGGATGATGAAAATCATTCGCTGGGCTTAGTCACGTATCCGTATTCCCTATTCTCTTTTTGGGAAGCCGGGCGTGACAACAGTGATACTTCATACTTGGGTTTTGGTTGTGTTCTATTGCAGGAAGGGAAAGTGATTGCCTACGGTTCAAGACAACTCCAACCTCATGAAAAGGACTATCCAAATCATGACTTAGAGTTAGCTGCTATTATCTTTGCCTTGAAGATATGGCAGCACTATATCTACGGGACTAAGGTAGAGTTGTACACGGATCACAAAAGTTTAAAGTATGTATATCAGCAGAAAGACTTGAACATGAAGCAGAGAAGGTGGTTAGAAGTATGGGAAGACATCAGACCGGAGATCAAGTACTATCCAGGAAAATCTAATGTAGTGGCAGATGCACTCAGTAGGAAGATGAGCATTTCTATGCTAGTAGCTACGAGGAAGGAGCTAGAAGAAGAGATCAAAAGAGCTGGCATCGAGATTGTCACTGAAGGACTGTGAGCCATTCTAGCTCGATTAGAACTTCAGCCAAGCTTGAAGGACCAGGGTGATGAAGAGTCAGGAAGGCAACGAGGAGATTCGATCACTCATGTAGCGGATGAATGAAGGAAAGCTTCTGGAGTTCAATCTTAAGGAGGGAGTGCTATGCTTCGGAGATTAGTTGTGTGTGCTGAAGAAGGACGACCTAAAAGAAGAGATCATGAAGGAAGCACACACCACCCTACTTGCCGTTCACCCAGGGAGCACCAAGATGTACAGGGACGTAAAGCAAGTCTATTGGTGGGCAGGAATGAAGTAGGACATAGCGGAGTTCACGCTAGATGTCTCACAAGTCATATGGTGAAAGCGGAGAACCAAAAGCCAGGAGGACTGTTGCAGCCATTACTGATTCCCGAATTGAAGTGGGAGAACATCAGTATGGATTTCATCACGGGGTTACCAAGGAGTCCCTGGGGTAACGACTCAATTTGGGTGATTTTGGATCGGCTTACGAAATCTACACATTTTCTACCGGTTAAGATTACATGGTCTTTAGAGAAGTTGGCAGAGATATATATTTAGGAGATTATGAAGCTACATAGTGTTCCGGTATCCATTGTATCCGACAGAAATGCAAGATTTACATCAAGATTTTGGAAGAAACTGCAGACAGCTTTGGGGATGAGGTTAGATTTTTGTACAGCATACCACCACCAAACAGATGGTCAGACTGAGAGAGTGAATCAGATTTTGGAGGATATGCTTCGGGCATGCATTCTAGACTTCGGAGGGAGATGGGAGAAATATCCAGCACTGGTTGAGTTCGCTTATAACAATATCTACCAGGCTCGTATCAGGATGGCTCCATTCGCAGCAATATATGGCAGGAGATGCAGGACACCAGTGTGTTGGTATGAAGTGGGCAAAAGGCAAATGTTTGGACCAGAGATAGTACAACAGACTTCGGAGAAGACAAAGCTGATCAGAAAGAGGTTACAAACAGTGCAAAGCAGACAGAAGAGCTACACCGACACTCGCTGTAACACCCCAATTTCATACACTCGGAAACCGTGACATAAGCCAGAATCATTTCCTTCAATTAGCCACAATACACAGAAAAACAGAAAAATTTAAAACTTTTTATTGAACACAAAAGTATTACAAGTTAGAATGTTATAAAACTGCAATACATTACATCAGTATTACAATAATACCTTTACAAGCCCAAGTGTTACAACTTTCAACAAATTCACATCAGAGTACAATGAATAAAGAACAACACTTGGTACTTCACTTGGATGCTTTCTAACAATAAATAAATTACAACAATATTACAATTGAAATAAATCAACACTTTGCTTCTTTTGCCTTAAGTCCTCCTGAATCCCGTATCTGTAGCTCTGCAATCCAGTACCTGTAATTTTGAAATCCAGTACCTATTGAAATGGGGACGTTAGTACATATACTGAAACTTTAACACTGATGATTAGCAGCGATTCTCAACATTAAACAAACAGATTGATGAAAAGAGTAACGTGTATATATATAATTGATGTGTCAGTGTATGTTATGACATAGACTCTAATGCAAGATTAACTGATGCAAGGATGCTCTTATTCTAATGCAAGCAAGACTCTGGAACAGTATGCAGCCCATACTACATACGCCCCATATCAAGCCGTTTCTTCATACATAAGGATTTGAACCCGCGCCATGAATTCTACTCTTGTACTCAACTTGTTTCTGAAGATACAGCATTACTGATGAGGTTTCCTAGAAACGGTCTAATCCCGCCAATGCAGTACGCTCATGGTGTCTCCATTTTCTTCTACTACCCGGCGTACCGGAGCTCACTCAAAAACCAGATGAACCCTCAGAGTTGTTGCAGCACAAGTTAGCTCGAAGCATCCCATGTGCCCCCCTATCTGATAGACCCTAGTCTATGGTTGTTCGCTTCCCCGGCATAGGACATGACGGAGTTCCGGGGGTCCATCCCCTAGCTCCGACAGGAATCGCTCCCGCCCTTATCATGGCACTTAAGAAATTAACAGACGAGATACAGATCTTGTGCTCCCAACTTGTGAGAAGGCACGGACCGTATCCCTTTAACAAGAAGAGCAAAACCCAATAACATCATCTAGGGCTGGCCTATAGGACAGGTCGGATCATAAGGTATCACTCTTAAAACCAACTCTTTCCCTTCGGCAAAAATGATAATAAATAAATGTTAAGTAGTAATAGCTATAAGTTACTACCCTAAACAATCCGAGGGATGACAACAGTACTAACACAACATGCTAGGTCTTAAGTTAGACTACGCAATATAACTCTACTAGGTGCTCAACCTAGACTTACCAAAATCCCTAAGGATCCTATCCATAGACTATTGATCCAAGACCCCGGCAATACGAACGTATTCGCATGCTACTACCCTGAACTTGGATTCCGCCTATGCTCCGGTCCGTAATCAACCTACACCGGTTAAGATCTGACAGTACACGAGGAGTGACTCATCCACAGTTCCTTAGGAGTAAGGTAAACACACGTCTTGATGGTCGATGGCCCCTAGGGTAATGGTATCACCCTAGACGAGCACAACAAACTGCGTACTAGCTAATAAGCTATATATGAGTAAACAAAACACATACGAGCTAAACAAGCTACATATGAAACCAACAACTATATACGAGCCAGGTGGGCTGCGTATGAGACAACAACATACATATGAGCTAAATAAGCTACGTATGAGACCAACGACTACATATGAGCCAGGTGAGCTGCGTATGAGATAACAACATACATACGAGCCAAATAAGCTACATATGAGACCAACAATTACATACGAGCCCGACAAGCTATGTATGAGCAAAACAACATATAGAAACAACCATACATGTGTTCTAACGACCTAGAAGCAACCAAACATTCTAACAAGCAAAACTTGATCTTTATAATTAGAAGCAATAGAAGAATTTCTGACAGTCTAATATGAACATACTGCCAAAGAAAACCTGAAAGAGACATAAAAAGCCTTCTAACATCCTAGAAGTAAACAGTGCTATGCTCATCGGAATTCGATAAAATTAGACTTTTTAGAAAGGTGAGAAAACCTACTAAACTCTCTAGTTGATCACTTTCTCAGATTCCGCAAGGAAATCAAAATCCGATCCCTCGACATACGAACAAGTTAACCAAACTGCAGAATTTCAACAAAAAGCTGAAACTTCTAAAGCTTGTCACTTTTGCTCTACTTATCGGAATTTAAGAAACTAGACCATTTGAAAAGGTGGAAACATATACTACAACTTCCTAGTTGAAAACTTTCTCAGATTCCGTAAAGAATTCAATTCCCCGTCCCTTGAACACAATACAAAGACAACGAAAGATAGCCCAAGCTGAAAACTTGTAAAGCTCACAACTTTTGCTATACTTTTCGGAATCTAACCAAATAGGACATTTTGGAAAGGTGAGAGACTCTAATACAACTCTCTAGTTGATCACTTTCTCAGATTCCACAAGGAAATCAAAATCTGGTCCCTCTAACATACGAACAAGTTAACCAAACTGCATATTTTCAACAAAAAGCTGAAACTTCTAAAGCTTGTAACTTTTGCTCTACTTGTCGGAATTTAACGAAACTAGACCATTTGAAAAGGTGGGAACATCTACTATAACTTCCTAGTTGAACACTTGCTCAGATTTCGTAAGGAATTCAATTCCCCGTCCCTTGAACACAATACAAAGACAACGAAAGACAACGAAAGACAGCACAAGCTGAAAACTTGTAAAGCTCACAACTTTTGCTATACTTGTCAAAATCTAACCAAATAGGACATTTTGGAAAGTTGAGAAACTCTCTACAACTCTCTAGTTTATCACTTTCCAGATTCAATCAATCAGATGTGCAAAAACTTCGAACAATGCAAATAGTGAGCTTTCGGCCAAAAGGCCAGCTGCTGAAATTTTGTAAAGCTAATAACTTTTGCTCCGCTTATCGGAATCTAACCCAATCGGACATTTTGAAAAGGTGAGAGACTCTACTACAACTCTCTAGTATATAATTTTTCCAGATTCAATCAATAAGAGGTGCAAAAACTTCAAGCAAACAAACCAGCTAACATTCAGCCAAAGGTGGCTGCTGTGTTTTGGAACGGTCATAACTTTTGCAATACTTATCGGAATCTAACCAAAATAGGGCATTTTAGAAAGGTGAGAGACTCTACTATAACTCTCTAGTTTATCGCTTTTCCATATTCAATCAATAAGAGATGCAAAAACTTCAAGCAAACAGACCAGCAAATATTCAGCCAAAGCTGGCTGCTGTGTTTTGGAACGGTCATTACTTTTGCAATACTTATCGAAATCTAACCAAATAAGGCATTTTGGAAAGTTGAGAGACTTTACTATAACTCTCTAGTTGATTACTTTTTCAGATTCAATCAATAAGAGGTGCAAAAACTTCAAGCAATCAAAATAGTGAGCTTTCAGCCAAAAGCTGATTGCTCTGTTTTGGAACGGTCATAACTTTTGCTCTGCTTATCGGAATCTAACCAAATATGACATTTTGGAAATTTGAGAGACTCTACTACAACTCTCTAGTTAATCACTTTTTCAGATTCAATCAATAAGAGGTGCAAAAACTTCAAGCAAACAAAACAGCAAGCATTCAGCCAAAGCTGGCTGCTGTGTTTTGGAACGGCCAGAACCTTTGCACTACTTATTGGAATCTAACCAAATAGGACATTTTTGAAAGAAGAGAACGTCTAATACAACTTTCTAGTTGATCACTTTTCCAAATTCCGTAAGGAACATCAAGATACAGCCCCCTGAACACATGTCGACGTTAACCCCAAAACAGTAGGTTTGCTGCTTTTGTGAAACTCTCACTGTTTTGGCGAAACGGTTTGCTTCACCTATCAAAATGAATCAAAAAAATCTATAAAAGTTAGAGCATGCCAATAACACATATAAGAACCACTAAAATTAATTTAGGGTCAAAATTTCACCTTTAGCATAGGTAATTAATCCCTACTACATAGTAGTTTAGGGCTTGATTCTTAGGGTTCTACTTTGTGTTCTACCCTTCAATCTTGTATGCCCGTTTTATTCTAGTCCATAGAAATCCATATGCACATGATTTATTCCAATCTCTTAACATAATAAGCAAATAACAACAATAATAACAAACAAAAGAGTTGAGAAACCCCCACCCAATTCGGTTGGAAGAACTAGCCTTGCCTTCTCCTCCTTGCTCCTTGTTCTTGATCCTCTTCAAGAAAAACCTCAAGTAAATGAACCCATTCCCTCTTTTGATTTGATCTCTATTTCCTTTCTTTTTCTTTCTTCTCAATCTTTTTCTAATTAAAAACAAGTAGAAGAATGAGATGAGAAGAGATGGAGAAATGAAGAAACAAAAAATGAAATGGAGGTTTCCCCCATAGGGTTGGCCGGCCACTTATATAGAGGGGGAGAGAGAGAGCCACTTGTCTCTTTATCTTTGTGGCTCAAAACAATTTGAGATTTATTTGCAAATTTAATTTGCAATCAAACCCTAATCCAGTCCTAACCCTTCATTTCATCATGATGGATTAAAATTAAAAGATAATTTTCCCAAATCACATACTACACTATTTCGTACGAACGTACGAAATCGATATAGTTCATACACGTACATATATTTGTATATACAGATAATTTTTATTAGTTAAAACGAATCAATCTTTACAAAAATAATTTAATTCCGAAAAATAAAAATAAAATAATTTTAATACTGGCTCGGAAGATTCCAGTATCAATTTCATACAGAACAGATATATATAGACTAGTATATACGTATAGATAATGTTTATTAACAAAACTGGGTCATATCCACAAAAAATATTTCAATTCTGAAAATAAAAATAAAATAATAATAAAATAATAATTTTTAATATCTTCCCGGGATTTTCCAGACATTTTCTCAAAAATGCATTTTTTCAAGATATTGTACAAGTGCACAAAACTGATACAATACATATATATACTTACTAGTATATATATCCAGATAACTTTTTATTAGAAAAACCAGGTAATTTTCATAAAAATATTTTAATTTAAAAATAATAATTTATACAATATAATATCCGACCGGGATATTAAACTCGCCGCAGAGAATTAGAGTTTGAGGAAGGAGATTCAGTATTTCTGAAAGTTTTGCCGACCAAAGGCGTAGTCATGTTTGGAAGACGAGGTAAGTTATCCCCGAGATTTATTGGACCTTACAGGATTCTTAAGAATATCAGTAAGATGGCTTATAAGTTGGAACTACCAGCGGAGCTACCTCAAGTGCACAACGTTTTACATGTCTCCATGCTATGGAAGTACATCCCTGATCCCGATCATCAACTGCCAGGGATTCCAGAAAACCTACAAGTGGACCTCTCGTACGAAGAGCAACCGGTGAAGATAATGGACCGCCAGGAGAAGGTGCTGAGGAATAAGGTGATCCCGATAGTTAAGGTTCTCTAGAGGAATCAATTCCTCGAAGAGGCTACTTGGAAGCCAGAGAGCTGGATGCGGAAGACTCACCCCAGATTGTTTATGTGATTTTATTTTCTGTTTTGCTTTCGATAAGCGTAATTCTAAGGACAGATCTATTCTAAGGAGTGAGTGATGTAACAACCCTAATTAGTTATATATATATATATATATATATATATATATATATATATATATATATATATATATGAATGAATCATACCTATACATAATAATGTACATCATACTTATGTTGTATTTATTAAAACTGCAAATCAATACCCCTTTGTCATGTATGAAGATCTAGCCATCCATCAATTTCTCATCTTTGATCAAATGGTTTAGAATTAAACCATGGATTATCTCTTCAAAACCAAGAACAAGAGCATACGTTTTTGGAAAACCATATGACACTTGGCATCACCCCTCTCCCTTTGTCCCATCCTTGCGGCCACACCCAAGCACCCCCCCCCCCACCCCCCTCTCACTCCCCTTTTCATTTAACCCACTCACATTCTCTCATTCTCACATCTCTGAAATTTCCTAAGAGAAGAAGAGAGAAAAAGAGAGAAAGAGCTAGAGATAAGGAGCCAAGGAGAAGAGAAGAAGCCAAGGGTTGAGCACTACATTTGGAGTGGTGATCAAGTAGGAGAGTGAAGACTAAACCAACCCTCTCAAGCTTCATTGCATGGTGGGTGTTTCTTCTTGATTTGTCTAATGATGTGATTTTGATAGTATGAAATTTTTGTGGTAATAGAAAAATACTTCCATGCAAGAGATTGAACACTAGTAACTTGATTCTTGCTAAAGAAACCCAAAACAGAAAGTCCTGATGAAAGCTAAAATGATACTGTTAGTTCGTGGCTAATAACTTGAAATCTACTTTTTAGATTAACCTGAAATATTTATGAGATTTTTTTGAATGTGCTGAGCATCTCCAGTAATTTTTGTAGATTTTTCTAATTTTTCTGCGAATTAATAAAAATTCGACAATGCATGCTGGTCAGAAACAGAACTGGGTAATTTGTAACATTCTGTTATGGAATAAAAAATTTATATCTAACTGTGTGTTTATGATAATAATCTGAAATTAAATTATGTTGTTCTTGTATATGTATAGAGATTATGTCTTAAATTTGATGCAATTTGGATGTGTATAGCTATTGTACATAAATCTTGCAAAAAGACTGGTTGTTCAGGCAGATGTGAGCTGCTGCCATTAGAACTCTGTTTTTGACTGAACTTGTAAAGGGAATATCTCCTAAACTAATAAATTAAATGACTTGATTATTTTTTCAAATGTTTTTTATGCATGTTAGGAAGTCACATCTTAAGTTTCATGAGATTCTGAAATAATTTGATATATTTACCCTAATTAATACTGAACACTGCACAGTTGTGCTCTGTTCTGTGAAATAACTTGCTGCTTGTTAAAGAAACTTAAATTCGAGCATGTTAACCCCTAAATCAATAAAAATGTTCTACTAAGAAATTGTATTAAACACAGGGATTTACAGAGAGCCCAAGAAATCATGATTTGGTTCTGTATTTGATTTTATATGATTTATTTAGTGCATTGGTTCTGTCAGACCCGAACCAGTAATTTCTGTTTGATATAATATTGATGTGATTGGGCTTTCTTTGACTCCTTAAGAGTTGTGCATGACAATTCTAGGCTATACTGAGCCTAGATACTTGTGTAAATGCCTTAGGTTGAGTTGTAATATTTTTGACATGTCACTAATGATTCTTAGTCAGTAGTAGTGAGCTAGGATACATGTGTGTTGTTGTTAAGATTGGAGTTGATTGTTGACCACTTTTGAAGCCTCAATCTAGGACTTGCTAGTGTTTAAGTTACTTAGGGTCACTTGGTTGAGTTAGAGACCCTCGGATTCAAGTCTGTTTATGTGAGATTTTGTCGAGCAGTTTAGACACCCGTGACCCCTGTACGTTTGGTGCGACGACTCGGGCGCCGATGTGCTTGCCGTCTAAGGAGGGGAATCTAGTATCGTAAGAGCTACTATTTGTCGGGAGGACATGAAGTGCGATGATTAGTGGGAGCAGCGATTTGTTCGGGCCGAGGTGGCATGCGACTCCAAACGTGACAGACGGTGGTGATCGACGTAGTCGATTCTCCAATCTTCGTGGGCCCATGTTGTGGGCCGGGCTTGAGAGCCCAGTTGGACCCTAGTGCGGGTTGGGTAAGTTCAAATAAGTAAGTTAGAATGAACTAGAACTTAACTAGTGGTCATAAAACATCTAGTTGTGACCTCGACCTCAGGGTTAGGTGAGAGACTAGTTGCTTGATCGCCTAGCTAATTGACAGTCGGGTAGAACTAGATCGTCTAGTAAGTTAATAACGGTAAATTGGATAATTTGAATAAGGTTAGTCCATGAGTCAAACCCTTAATTCTACAACCCAAATGTGACCTTAGATAGGTCGAGTCGTGGATTAATAAAGTGGATTAGAACCTTATTTATAGTCATTAGAATCGGGTAAAACAGTAATAAATAATGATAGCTTCAACCCCATTTCTATAGTCGTGGCCCTAGTTGTGAATAATATCCTTACAACCGGTGTTGGGTAGAGTCCTGGGATAGATCGAGTCATTGTCGAATGTAAGGACAGGTACTAGTGGGTGTTGTGTTCGCCTATCAGGGGACGTATGGCGTCGTCACGTCTGGCAGTCCTAAGTTCTGTTTAACGCGGGAAGGGAACATCGAGTAGGCTTCAGAAGGAAGTTAGGCTCAGTGTCTCTTGGAAGACGTTTGTCGCAGGGTGTCTTTATGCCCGTAACAACTTTTGATGAAGACTAGCATAACGGCGTTGTCCCGTCTAGGGTTGGCAATCGGGTCGAACGGGCCAGGTTGGTGGCTTAACCGGGCCGGGCCAGGTCGAAAATTGGAAATGGTGACCCGCCCAACCCGTGAACCCTTTCGGGTCCAACCGGGTCAGGTCGGGTCGACCCGCAGGTTGGCCTGTTTAGATAGATAGGTTTTTTATTTTATTTTTTTACTTAAAATAATAATAATAATAATAATAATAATAATAATAATAATAATAATAATAATAATAAACATTAAAAATCGTAATAATAATAATAATATTGAAAGAGTGAAATTGGCAAAAAATATTGAAATATTATTCATATGAATTTAAGTTATACAAGTTTCACAATTTCTAATGAAATGAAGAATTCAATTCATAAATATGTTTTATACACTAACATATTTCTTATATACAATTTCAATTTACTTCAATTTTTCTAATTTGAAATAACAAGCACAGATATAATACAATTTTTTTATCAATTTACAATTGTCTTCAAGTTGATGGCCTTGAATTTGTTGTTGTTGGTCTTGAATTCTTCATTTGGTTGCTATTGTTGTTGTTGTTCTTCTTCTTCTTCTTCCGGCGAGTTGCTCCCACTTATGGATGTTGATAATGTTTTACCTTGTGTCATATCTTCAGTCTTTAGCCAGTCTTCTGTGCAAACATACATCTCTAACGTGTCGGGCTTCAAGCGATTCCTGTAATCAGTTAGAACTCTGTCACTTGAAAAAAATGCACTTTCAGAAGCAACTGTAGAGACAAGAGGAGTTAGTAAATCTTCAGCCATAATTAACAGAATACTATAAGTGTGTTCGTGGTCTTTCCACCATTATAAAATATCTAGTGGAGAAGAAGAAGACTCAGAATGTTGTTGGTTATACCAATTTAATTCATTTGGTTGATTAGTCCTAGGTTTTTTGGATTAAATTTGTGCAAGTAAATTAAATGTGCTATCATCAAATTTACTCTTACCCTTACCTTTAGAAGTAGTAGAAGAAGAACTAACTACAGAAGTTGAACTACTAGAAGCAAAACATCAATCATAATAATCATACAAGTTATTTAATGTAGATTCAAATTGAACTAAAAAAGTAGCGCAATCAATTACTATTTCTACATTTTCCCCAAGTAATGCAAAAAAATATTTCAATCAAACTCTTCGTACCTTCTAATTTGATACGAGGATCCATAATGGTAGCAACACAAATCAACATAGGAGGAGAAAAATAGTACTTCAAAAAAAATTTGTATGCAGGTTTTACAATATCACCAACATAAGTATCATTTAACATTTCGTTAAATGTTTGAATCATGCTAACTAATGAAATAAAAATGCTACTAGAAGTAGATTCATATATTTTTGAAAATTTTAAAGTTGCGGTTTTAAAAGGTTCTAAAAATTTCAACAAAGATTCGGCATAAAACCAATCGGTGGGAGTCATTTCAAATTTGTGCATATTTTTTGCGATACAAAAATCATTTACAACTGCTTTATATTCGGTAACAACATGTAGTAAATCAAAAGTAGAGTTCCATCGGTGTTTAACATCCTTTGGAAATCTTCTAAAAGGTACATTTGAAATCCTACACCAATTTTTCCATTCTTAAAATACGTTGGGACTTAATGCAATAAAATGTACACAATTTCTAATTTTAAGTATATATGGATTGGCTATTTTTAATACATCTTGAACACATAAATTTAAAATATGACATGCACATCTAATATGAAAAATATTGTCAGATGGAGCGTTTAATACGGATTTTAAAGTAGTAATTGCTGCATTGTTGTTAGATGCATTATCAAAACTAATACACATAATTTTATCGCAAATATGAAAAACATTACAAATTTCTAAAATACGGTTTGCTAGTTCAGCGCCACTATGGGGATATGGCAATGCCGCAAGTGATATGATTCTTTTTTGAAGATTCCAATCATTGTCGATCCAATGACAGGTTAATCCCATCGTTGGAATATTGTTGACACCCGTCTAACAATTCGAAGTTAAACTAACTCTACAAGTTAAACTCCATAAAATTGCAATTAAAACGTCCCTCATTTCATTGTACACTTTAAAACAATCCGATTTGCAAGCTCGAAATTCTTCTAAAATGAGGGTTTAAGACCGTTTGATTAAAATTTTCCAAGTCCCTACTCTCGGGATAGGAAAATGGTAACTCTTCCTTTATTCCTAATCGGGCCATTTCCCGATGAACAAGATCGGGATCATAAGGGTGGCTATCAACTAGACCGGTCCTAAGGTTGATTTTTTGTTGGCCGGGTAAGTCAACAAGAAGTTCTTTATGGTTATTTAGGATGTGTCTACTAATTGTACCGGTGCCATCACCCCTCTTGAATTTGTATGCCTTAGAACATTTTTTACAAACTTTCAAACCTACACTCGAAGTTTCTTCGTCCGGGATATAATCGTAAAACTTATGCCAATCACTACTTTCTCCTCTACTGTTCCTACTACTACGGGGTTGTGTGGTTTCGGTTGGTTGTTGTTATTGTTGTTCTTTTTCTAATTGTATGTCACATACAACCTCGTCGTGTGTACCCCATTGTTGGGTAGGAGGATCATGGTACTCTTCGGTGGGCTCACTAATTGGGACAATTGGTGGCCTACCGGAAGAGGAGGAGGAATCTTGCCCACTTTGGCTACGACCGCTACCGCGTGATCTAGACATAATGTAGTATGCATGTAAAAAAAAAACTACACAATGTAGGAACGATGAATTATAAAAAAAATCTAGAAAACAAGAGGGTTGAGATAGAGAAGATAAAAAAACCAACAATAATTATAACTACAACAAAAATAAAAAAAGAAGAGAGGTATGAAATTTTGATACCGTTCACCATGGATATGCGTATATAAAAAATCCGTGAAAATAAGAATATAAGTAGAAGTAGAATTCCTCAAATCCAGAATTGAAGAGTTAGGGAAAGCTTGTAGGAGAGTTGATGACTTGATCACTTGGAGTTGGACGAGAGTTGAAGAGTTGAAGACGTTGAATTTTGATTTCGATACGATCGGAATTTGATCGTGTATATGCCTTGAACACTTGTTTATTCAATACTTCAATTGTTCACAAATTGCTTAGAAATAAGTAATAATAGTAGAGAGAGTAAGAGAGTAAGGTGTGATTTTTTTGATGGGGTTTTGGGGGGGTATTTATAGGCTAAAAAAATAGCCAAACGGCTCTAAGAGCCGTTTGTAACGTCTCTGGTGAACAGTGGCCCAACGGCTCGCTGACCCGCGGGTCAACGGTCGGCCCGTGGCGAGTCGAACATTTGACCCGAACGGGTCAAACGGTTCGTAACCCGCGGGTCGACCCGTGGGTTGGCAGGCGGGTTGGGTAATTTTTAACGGGTTCGCGGGACGGGTTAGCCAGGTTCGATTCGTTATTTAGGCAACCTGGGTCGATCCGTTACTGTTCACGGGTTCGACCTGAACCTGCACCGCTCTTACACGGGCCGGGTTAGCCGGACAGGTCGCGGGCGGGTCGGCGGTTGACCCGGTCCACTTGCCATCCTTAGTCCCGTCTGCAAGTTCGGCTTAGTGTAAGGAAGAGAGTGAAGTTGGAGATTAACGGAAACCCTAAAGATCAGCCATGTCCTATGCTGTTCAACGTGGGTAGGGGGCTTAGAGGAAGACGTCGTACGTTCAACTCTAATGCTCTTGGCGGGCGTTTATCGTAGGGTGCCTTAATGCCCATATCACAGCTTTTGAAGAGGAGCGCGGGCTTGAGATTTTGCTATGATAATTATATTTTTACTGTAGCGATGGAAAAGAGAAACCGTAGGGCTACTACTGGGCATAGTGGGAAACAAACAGGAGTTGCCTGACACCACTATTGACTGTAGTGACTGCGGTGAATGCAACCTCTTCATCACTAAATAACCGAAATAGGATAGAGCACAAGATAGGTTGCATGGCGGGGAATCGAACCCCAATAATGTGGAGAACATCGTTTGTTTGGGGAATGTTTAGTATGGGATACATATCTCTCCAACCAAGCATGCATTAGACTAAGAGCATCGTGTGCATTGGGTGTGCATTAGTTCTAGGACATGTCATACACCGACACCTGTGTTTTCTCACACTTTCTTTGTCATAAAATATAGTGCTTGTTGAGGTTTGGAATCTCTATAGTGCAGCGTAGAGAGGATGGCCGTATATAGCATTGCGTCAGTTGTATTCAACCAATATGCCCACTCTTCAGTTGCATGACCATCCGCTGTATTGGAGGCGCGAAAGACTCAAGTTGATTAAAGTATCCAAGTCAAGACATCGTCCATTTATTGTAAAATTGATGTAATATTATTATTTGTGATTGTTGTAATTTAAATTGACATTGTAATAACATTTGATGTAATAAAAGTTTTTATGTCACGCCCCGCTTCCTAAAACTACGGAATGCAAGCACGTGACATGGCCTAGCGAATGACTTGCATCATCCATGAGCTGTTATCGATTTAACTCAACAATATAAACAGGAAGTAATACAACCACGCATGCAATAAAAGAAGTAATCACATGAATAACAATACTTGAAATTTAAGCATAAAATAACCAACTTAATAAAAATCCAACATCTAGAATCAACACTAACATCATTCACGTCAAAATCCCACAAATACAAGAATTAACAATGTTGTTCAATTATTGAAGTTCAAAAAAAGAAACAATAATTATTTAAGCGGCGCAGCAAAACAATTCTTTCACCATTGTTGCTCTCCTAGTCCATCAGAAAAATCTCCTTGATTTCCTATAAGTTGTTCATCTAAAAGAGAGAATAATTTGTCCTTAAAGCAAGTCGTGGACAGCAAGTAGAGAAGCAGAGAAATAATGACAATAACGGTATAACGATGAATTGAATGAACGATGAAATCAATAGTATTGAACAGTGACAAAGCGATAATAGTACAATGTCCAATAAAGATGATTTATAACCATAACAATAAACAATAACAATAACAGTAAGCAATAACGATAACACTGTTCGATAACGATGACAAAATGCAATGACAATGCGATGAAAATCTTAAGTCTATTATTCATTTTAATCCTAACTAATGCATGTACTACTGCATCCCATACTACAGGTTCGATGCATACAATCAATTTCATTTAGACTAAGGTCGTAGATTCTATAAGTCATGTACTCGGCACAATATAACAGTAGCTATTGTAGCAATTTCTTGCACAATAACGATAACACTGGCCATTTGCAATTTCTTGCAAAATGACGATAACACTGGCCATTTGCAATTTCTTGCACAATGACGATAACACTGGCCATTTGCAATTTCTTGCAAAATGACGATAAGGATATTTTGGAAATGCGGCACACATTTCCGAGTATAGTCACTCAACTACCATAGTCAACCCTTAATCCCGGCTTGCTTAACATTCTTTATTTAATTAACATGTGCAATACTAATAGGGAACAATAGGGACAGAAATATCAATGGAAAATGATAATGCAATTAATAAGGGACACTAGAATGATGACAACACAACCCTAAGATCATACAATGTACTCTATATAATCAAATACACCAAATTTAACATTATAGATTCAATTATATATTATTAAACATAGAAACCCAATTCTGGACAGCAGTAGGTTGTTGTACCAAAATCAGAATTCCTGTTGCTACAGGATAGCAAATGTGGATCGGTCAGAAGGTTTAGAAACTAGACTCCTTTCTGGTTCCAACGCATATTTAAAGTCCAAATTCCGACAACAGTAGCTAGGTGAATTTCAGTGTTCATTACGGGTTACCGTTTCTGGCTGGTTATCGGTATAAATTAGTTTCAGTTGTAAAAGTAGTAAATATTCATTGTAAAAATCAGTAAAAATAATTTTCATTACCCTAAGCATGTTGACTATCAATCTGAAAATTATCATGGTAATATTTGATCATTAGTCCACCTAATTCATCAGCTTAACATGGTATGTGCATAAATCTGAAAATACAGCGCAGTAGCAGTAAAATGGTCGTAAATCATTCAATATAAGGCAGAATTCAAAAATTCTGGATGTTCTAGAGACTAGAAACATGGGGATACATTTCATATTCAAAAAGTTATTAATTTTGATGGCATTATCTAGGTCGAAACAGCATGGTAATGTTCACATTGGCAATAAATTTCAGGGTCTCAATATATTTTTCATACATAAAATGATTAGAATGTTATGAACGATGGGTTAGGGGTCAACAACATAAATCACAGCAAGTTACATCTAGGTGAACATGGTATTAAATGTATAGTGTCCACAATCTTACTAATCACAATCAACTGATACACCAACATCAATCATATGAACAATCAACACTAGTATAAAATCTACAATAATTGTGTAATGTCATTGCATGAAATACAATAATAATTCCTATTCCTATATTCAATAATTAACTACATGTATGCATGCAAGATCTCTATACATTGGAGGCAAAAGACGGCACGAAGTTAAGACTACTACTTGGATTCGCTCGTGTAAATCCGTAGTATCCCAACGATAGATAACAATAAACAATATACGATAATAAATATGGATCTACTTGCGGGATTCATTAAATGATCTCGAATACGATACAATACAATTCGAGAGTAAGATGACTTGCCTTTAGGACAATGTTAGATCCGATATATTGAGAATAACGGGATTAGGATCCCGGGCGACAATCACGAACACGAAGCCCTAACACGTGCGAGCCACGTAAAAAACACCAAAATAGCAACACGGCAATTCAGCGGATCCACTCTTCTTCGAAAACAGAAAACACCAAATCTGATTCCTATTGTATCTCTCTTTGGACCGTATATTGGATCTCCTTTTTCTATATATATTCATCTAGTTGATTTTTTGCCTTTATTTGATCTTCCTGATTTGATTGTCAGTCTATTGCTTCGTCGCTATTGATCCAGCTCATATTTTTTTCAAACCCTTTTTTTATATTGTTCATGCGCTATTTTTTTAATCCATTTATGTGCCCATCTCCTTATTATTATTTTTTTATTATAACCCTTTATTCCATTTTATTTAGCCCTATTGAATCTATTATAATAACCCCTAAGACCCTATAAACTATCCATACCCGTTTACCTAATAACTCTACCCGTTAACCAACCCTATACCCGTTTTCTACCATCAGCCATCACCTCCTTCATACCTAAACCCTAACATCTTCTATACCCATATATATATTCACCCTCCTGTTAACCTCCAAACCCATCAACCCTAACTCTCAGCCACTCTCTCTCTCTCTTTCTCCTGCACCTCTCGGCGCCCCCTCACGCTCACCCCGTCTCCCCTCTGACCTACATCCCGATGCTTCCCTCAGTTGACCGTCATCCGCCTTTCGCCTCTCCCGTTCTCTCTCCCTGTGCTGCGCTATCCTCCGGTGTCGAGACAGCCAGTGGCGAACCCTCCCAACGCTAGCCAGCCCCTATCCCAGTCTTCCCGTTGCTGTCGTCGTCTTCTCCGGCAACCACACCGACCACCAGACCCTACTGCAGCGCCGCCAGACCTCCACCCCGATGCTCCTCCCGACTGCAGCGTCAGCAGACCCCCACCGTCACCGCATTTAGCCAGCCTCGCGTCAGCCAATGCTCCTCGACTCATCTCCCTCTCTCTGTGGGCATGTGTGTGTGTGTTTGATTTCTTTGTGTTCGTGTACTCGCTATTGTGTTCGTTGGGTTCTTTGGGTTCCTTGCCCGGGAATCTGTTCCCGTTATTCTCATCCTTTGCTTCGTTTTCGTCGTCATCTTCCAGGCAAGTAACTTGTATTCTTTTCTTTGTGTAATACAAGTACTAAATACCGCATGTAGTGTAGTTGTGTTCTACAGACAATTCTTGTGTGAAACCCCTATTATATCTTGTCTCTATTGTGTTCACCCGCCCGTGTTTGCCTTATTACACACATGACATTAAATAACTTAGGGATGACCACTTCTTGTTGTATACGTGTATGTTGTTCATGACTTGTTGTATGATCTCGTATGCTTGATGTGTTGATAGTAGTATAATTTGTTGTAGACTTTGTAAATACCCTATACCATGTTGCTTGGACATGTAGTACACCATATTTCACGTTTGGTTACGTTTTGGATGAGTTTCATATGAACTAGTTGATTTTGTGCATGAAGGATATTTTCTGTTTTGTCGATTCCCCGTTTTGATCATTATTTTAGACCCTATTAAGATCAGTATATGAAAATTATTTGTGAACATAAATTATAGAGAATTCTGTCTACTTTACAGATTTTCTGACAGATCTCAGTTTCGATTTGTAAATAGCGAGTTATGACTATTTTACTGCAGATATGTTTAAAATTCCAGATTAAGTTTTATATGAATTCTGTATGGTAAATTATTTTTCTACTGATGTTAAAAATAATATTTTGATCCAATATATTGCCCAGTACAACTAGACTTGATTGGGATTAACCCCAAATTTTTATGAATTTAATTGATAATTTTTATAAACTATTTTATGCTTGTGAACAACTACTATACTTGCAGAATTTTCATGATGTTCAGTAAAGAAACATAATTTCGACCTGATTCTATTTGCTTTCTGTAAAAACTTTGTGAATATGAATTATATCCTACTATATTTATTTTATCATCCTTTCGACGGATCTGGATTTCGATTTATATTTTGTGAGATATTGTTGTTTTAGTACTGCAGTGTTTATGATTCAATATTTGCAAAACTAATGTATCTTGCTGCTTTCTGATTTTACTTGACTATTCTATCTATATTGGAAAATTATGAAACTTTATTTTCTGTTACTCAACAAATTAGGATATACTCCAATTTTTTTTGGATTTAATTAGTAACTTTTCATGCTGTTTTCCTGTTGATGAATACAAACTTCTGATTTCTGGCTGAATACGTTTTCTGGATAAAATTCTGTTTTGAGATTTATTTTTGTGAAATACAATATGACTTATATATATTTGCTGAATCCGGCTGGGAGACTATTTTCTAGATTTTCTGACGGATCCAGATTTGCATGTCCATGGCAACTGGAATTTCCAGATTTAGTGCGATACTGTCTTGCTGTCCTGAACTAGAATTTTCGTTGTCCCTGCTGTCTTTCACCTGTGCATGTTTATTTTTCAACCTGAACTTGTTACTTTTTTATACCATGTTATTCTTTATCTGCTTGTGACACATTCATGCATGTTTAATAATAATAATAAATAACCAAGTCGGGGTTTAAAGGGAAAGATCTAATAGTGGAAAATACAGAAACGTGTACTCGGAAGGGTATCTATAGATCCTACGTGATTACTTGATACTTGTAACTTGAGGCTTGATACTTGTTATTTGAGGCTTGATACTTTATACTTGTTACTTGAGGCTTGATACTTGATACTTGAGGTTTGATTACTTGATACTTGTCCCTGAATACACTGCCCTCTATGATCCACTATGAAATTTAAAACGAAATTGTTTGAATGTAGAAACCATGTTGTAAAAGTTTGGGACGCATGAAGTACAACCTAGATAGTAATAAATATAAGACTTGAACATGATCACTTGACATTTGTCATTTGCTACTTGATTCTTGATACTTGTTACCTGTCACTTGCTACTTGATACATGATACTTGTTTTACCTGACCCTTGTTACATGCCACTTGCACTCGTTGATCTTGCCATGCTAATTGTTCTATTTTGTTATCATGTCTACTCCATGCTATGCTTGCTTCCGCTATTACTCTATATTTGTTTATTCTTTTCCTGTACTTGTGCCTGCACTACAAGCGGCCCGTAACTTGCATTGACGGGCGTTTTGTTTTATTTTTCTCTTCCTGCAATTTATTAAATTGCAGATTTTGGAGATCAGCTGCCAGATGGTGTAGGTGATATGAGATTCTAGTTGGCTAGAGCTTTTGCTATATCTATTTATTTCCTTGTTTCTTATCTTGAATAATTATACTTGGTTACTTGGATTATTTTATATTTGGGCAATGTGACCCAGGATTATTGACTTGTTCAGATCTAGTTTATTTGAGATTATTATATTTTGTTTCAAGTAAATTCCTATTGGTATTTGATTCATATATGCATGTGTAGTTGACTTCTCTTGCTTCCTACTCTGATTATTCTTGTGCTTGTTGTAAAGATCCTGACAGCTTATGGATGATAAAAAATTATTCGCTGGGCTTAGTCACATATCCGTATTCCGTATTCTCTTTTTGGGAAGCAGGGCGTGACAATTAGGACGTGGAAATAAAAGTATGTTTGAAATCTAAAATGTTACATAATTGGAAAACGGTAACAATAAACAGTAATTATAAAGAACGAAAGCTTGGACCATAGTGATGTACTCAATCTTAAAATAAATGTAAAAATTTTGTAAATACAAAATAGAGTAAATTCAACTATACTAGTTCAAATTACATGGAAACATAAAGTGTAATTTGTAAAAACAAAAGTCATAAAAAAAAAGATTTCTTTACCATTAGTTTCATTTTATAAGTAAAAAGTTTTGAAATATCAATTAGCAAATAGGTAGAAAATCTTTTTTTTTTGTTGGTTCGCCTCATTGATGTCTGGCCGCAGACTTGCCTCCTCAACATCAAGTTGCAGATTTTCTTTCACGACATCAGGTTGCAGGTTGCCGCCTGGATATTCGGTTGCATATTTTGCCTCCCCGACATCCAGTTACAATTTGCCTCCATTGACGTCTATTTGCATATTTGCCATCTCGACATTAGGTTGAACCGTAATGGTGAAATGGAAGATGTAACCTTCCATATGCACATTCATATTGGAGGTTTAATTTAAGTATGATGTTATGTTTTGAAATTCGTGATATAAAAATAGTAGCAAAAATAAGAAATGGAGTTGAAAGTCACACGATGGAATATTAAAATAGATGTATAAATTATAAATATTAAACACAATAGTACAAAATATTAGTAGTGAAAATGATTTATAAAAGTAAGGAGAAAAAAGGAATGAAATACATGCATAAGCACAAATGCAAATATGAATGAGAAAATAAATATGTGGTGTAGTAAATTTACACAATAAATATATCCTAAAATATACAGTAATGTAAGAATTAAACAAGTGTAACATGATATGCATAGCAAGTATGTTGAAATATATGGTACATATATATAGTAATTAGTAGGAAGTACATGTAGAAATCAAGAATGTAATGATAATAAAAATTAAGTAAAATATAAGCAGTGGGTGCATATAGTATATTCGAGAAGTATATAAAGAATAAACTTAATAAGTAGCTTTAAATAGTGAAAAGTAAATATAACAAAAGCAGTAAACAGTAAGTAATAATAAAGGTATTGAATATAATGTGCAAAAACATAATTAATATTAAAAATTTAAATGAGTAGAAGTATATCATATTTTTATGAGTAAAATACTACAATCAAGTTTAAATGCTCCAAAATAAATAAGACAATACAAAATAATGGAAAATATAGTATCGAAAAATCCAAGTATATATAAAATGAAAGTAAATATGCAAACCAAAATTTATAATATAGTAAAAACAATAACGAAGGAAAATAGGAGTTGCGATAATAACTTAAAATGTAGTAATTCAAAACTTAATGTAATATGTAAAAGTAATAGCAAAATATACGAGTAATGAAAAAGCGCATGAAAGTAAGAAAGATAAAAACGTCAAGAAAGAAATGAGTAAGAGTTGCAAAACAAAAATGGGCTTGTGAAATGCTAAAGGATGCACTCTTGAATTACAGCAAAAGTTGCAAAATAATAATTTGGACAAAAGAATAAAAAGTAAAAAACCAATAGTAAAGTCATTGAAACAATTTTAAAAGAAAAACAAGACGATTAGTGAAAGCTTAATATTCGTACTAATGAATAGAAATAATATAAAATCGGTTAGAGATATAGAAACTAAAAATAAAATCAATCACTGACAATAAAAGAAACCGAATAAAAATAGAAATAAGTTAATTTACACAAAAGTTATCTAGTAAGCAAACAAATTTAAAATAGTAAAAGTGATAGGATACAAGAGTGAGAACTACAAAACTAAGAAACATTTATAAAAAAAATACGAGAGGATAATTAATTAAAAGAATGTAGCGGAAGATAATTAAATTTAATAACTGAAAAAAATATTGACGAAAATCATAGAATACAAAACTTATACACAGTGAGTAAAATAGGAAAAGATCTAGTGAATATTAGTAAGTAAGATAGAAAAGATGCAAGTTGAAAGGGTAATACTTTACATAATAAAATATCAAATGCATACAGCGAACAAAAGAGGTCAAAAAAAGAGCTAGTGAGAAAAGTATATTCTTTATGCAAAAATAACCAATACACTTGCGATAAAGAAATTTTATTCAAGTCTAAGCATACAAACAGTCTAAATCTTACTACTGGTCTTCATGATCAAACAATCAAGTCACACACATCAGATGTCCACCAAGGTACTCACACTTCTAATGTCCACCTAGGTATTCATACATTTAATGTCCACTTGTGTACTCACACATCTAATGTCCACCTAGGTTCTCACACATCAAATGTCCATTTATGTTTATTCTCCATACCATGTTTAAAATTACTAATTAAAGCATGCTCTGATACCAACTTTATAGAACCCCGAATTTTCAATAAATAAAATTAAAAATACATGACACAATTTCCAGAATCAACTTCAATGTAATCATAAACATAGAAACCAAATACAGGGAAATTTAAAATTTTTTATTACATCAATTGTTTACAAAGCACAGTAGAAAATTAAACACCTTGAATTACAATATCTTTCTTTTACAACATATTCTTTTACAATTTACATAAGCCCTATTATCATTCTACCACAAACATCCAATCCCAAGCTAACAGTACCTACCTGTAAAACATGAGACTAGAGATAACCCTAATCCCCAAAACTATAGGTATCAGCCATAACGGTGTGAGTGACATCAAAAGAAATACAATGTAAATAAAACATGAAAAATAAAGTTAAAAACAACACATACCAACAGTAGTAACAGATGGAATATGAAACGATAGTAAATAAAACATGAAAACATCAAGTGAAACTAAGACTAAGTGTCTAGTGTAGGAAAACAGAAAAATATCATGCATAAAACCAAGTCAAGAAAACACAAATACAATATGATAACTCTCTAATGCATACTTGTCAGATTCTATGCATTCCATACTACATAGGTCCGGTACAAGCCCTTATCGTTCTCCACTTTATAGGGTTAGATTCCTCGTTATGCAACTAATCCTACTAAGATGATAGAAACAAGATCCAGAATACTTCGCGAATAGGCATCACAACCCTCGATGCGCAAGCATCATGTAAGAATAGCTCTGACCCCCAGGAAGAAATCACCTCCCTAACGTGTACCCCATGAATAGGTTTGCGAGACCCTCGACATTCAGATACACTAGTACATCCCGTGAATATGCCCACCGAACCTCGACACGCGAATGTACCCGTATGCTCCGTGACTGCAAACCTCGACATGTGAACATACCAAATTTCCTCTCGAGATAGAACAACACACAGTCCTAGAATGCATCCGTTGGACTAGACCCCTAGAACATATCCTTACGTCTCCATTAGTGATGTCCTTAAGTTGATTATTATTAAAACACAAATTTTCCCTCTCTAGAGGTAGTATATCCTTCCGGACTTAATTCCACAACAACAACCCCATGACCCAACTGGTCATAATCCACAAAATCTCATCTGCCGGTTCATAGGACTCCCGATCAACTCCTAGAGATTCACAAATCGAATATCAGCACCAAAACTTTCAATAGAACTCTTCATTTCATCATCAAAATGTTTATATTAATAACAACTTCTCAAATCAACAAAACCCAAAACAAAAATTTCCAGAATTGAAATAAAGTATTAAATCCATTAAATAACTGAGAATCATGATTTGAAGTCATAAAAAGTCACAAAACATCAATTTCTTCAAAAACCATATATATTTTATTTTATAAAATTATTGAAATACAAATTAAATTCTATCATAATCAAAATATAACTCTCTGTAAAATACTGTAATCTGTAGCAAAAACATCATCTAAAATAGTAGATCAATAATCCATAAGTTCGAAGAAACAACGTTCAAGAAAAACGATGAAAACTCAACAAAACAGCCAAAACAACGATGTCGTTCGACCTTCAAAAGTCACAGTCGACCGACATGACAGTCGACCGACATTTTAGTTCAAAAATGGATAGTCGACCTTCATGTCAAAAACAGCCCATATAGCAGCTTTAAATTTCATGCACTTCTCAACTGATACTTAATTTAAACTTTTTTAAAGCATGAATTTAAAAGATTAAAACCCTGAGATGATCAAATACAACTTTTCTAACATACTGGAGTTAATAAATCAAATCAAAATCTCATCAAGCTCATAAAAGAGCAATTTTTCATAAAATCTTCAAAACAGTAAAACATAGATATATAAGTGTGTATGTGTGTGGGTTTGCATCAGTAAAAGCGTCAAGAAAACATCGTGTATAGGTAATATATTGTTCAAATCAATCTCAGTATCAAAACAATCATGATCCAATTGAAAACTTCTCAAAAACTCACAAAAACACAATTTCGGCTGAAAGCATCAGACCCGAAAACTTCAATCCCTCTTTTCACTTCAAGAATTGAACTTTTTTATCCAAAATTCCTTCCACAACTTGATTAAACACAAACCCCACTGATTAAATCAATTTGATCATGAATATATGCACTTAAAACATGTATATAATTAAGTTACACCTCATCAAAATTTCAAAAAAGTACATATATATAAACACACAGTGAAGTATAGCTTTTTGTTCACTTTTTGCAATAATCATCATATAGCTCAATATATATGTTCAAATCAGCAAGTATATGAAAGAAAACAACCTACTCATGATTTCTGTTAGGTTCCTTAACATTCTCAAGTCATCTATATATAATTTCAATCATCTATAGCATAGTTTTCATGAAAAGATTCAATTTTTATTCATCCATCTATCAAAATTCATTATATCAACATACAATCCTCTAGCATGCTTTTTAATAGACAAATCATCACATACAACATGCATAGAACAATAAGAAATCAAACATATGTCACTCACCTTATTGAAGAATCAATCGAAATAAAAAAGAGAATAAGAAAAGTCCTTCCTTTCGCAAGAAAACCAAGATCCTTGCTTCGAAACTCCAAGAAAACCAATAGTAAAACAATACTTTGTTTTTTTAGAGGAGGGGGACAGCTGTAGTAGCTCTTTAATAGGTCAAAATCTGGGTTTTTAGGGTTTTACAAGTTATATGGAAATATCCCTCAACAAACTATTCCTTTACATATATAAACCTTTCTTTAATAAAGTAGTTAAATAAGTTAAATAAATTAAAATAAAACCAAATACCTTTACTACTGAGTTATCCAGCCATCAAGTAAAGCCCATAAATTAAATAAAATTCGGATTTGTATTTCAAGTGGTAATTTTGCACAAAACTCCTTCTCTTTGTAATATTTGCATATATGTCAAATAAATATAAGAAAAATCCATAAGAAAAATCCAGAAAATTCATAATAATACCTACTAATAAATATTAGGTTTTCCACACAAAATTTTTGAATTTTAGTTTCAAGAAAAATATTTGCACAAGGTTCAACTTAAATTCCATATTTGCAAAAATACCATATTTGTTTAAATCTTTACAAAATCAAATCTAATTTTTTTTAAAATAAACCTAATCTTTAATACTGAGCTTGTCTAGCCCACAAAGTAGAAAAAAACTAATTTTCATTAATTGTTTAAGATCCAATTGGCTTTTTACATAAAAGCCCCTCTCTTTCGAAGTATTTATAAAAATAGTTTCTTTTTTCAGAAAAATTCCAAAATTTAGGATATACTTAATTATAAATAGGAGAATTTATTCAGAAATTTAGAGATTTGCACCCAAAAAATATTTGCATGTGTTTTCCATGTGTAAAATCGACAAATTCATAAAATAGCACAATTAATTCAAATAAATCTGAAAATTAAAATATCATAAATAAGTGAGAAAAATAAATCATTAACCATAGAAATTTAAGAATTCAAAATTTTCTAACACGTGTGTTGCACATGCAAAATTGCGATTTCAATAAAATAGTCAAAATAGTCAACTTTACCAATTTAAGATCATTTAATAATGCAAAATAAATCATTTACCAATTTAATATCATTTTATTTTGCGGGGTGTTACAGAAAGAGAAATCTTCTGATGGACCAACGTGCTTAGGCAAGATTGTTTGTTTCTGATGAATGAGTGGAGCGGCTTCGGGTGAGGGAGTTGAGTGAATCGTTGGGTTCTGATGAGGATGTTCTCAGAACTGGAAGGAGTTATCTTGACAAGTTTGAAAATTCTCGGCTTGACAGCCCAGTGTAGTAGCTTTGACCTCGTTTTGCAGGCGTTGTGATACAACGATTGTTTTCCTGTGGTAGTTCTTCAGCATGGAGGGGGAGAACCGAACCCCCCATGGTAGTAGTGTAGCATGCCCGTGCTACCTGTTGGCATCCACTACTTGGCCTACACCTGCTGTCATTGGAAATTTTATTTTCATATGAAACTCGGAGGCGACAGCCTGGAAAGCGGCTAGTCCTGGGAGGCCGAATATGGCATTGATTTAACATCAACTACCAGGAAATATAAAGACTCTGTCTGAGTTTTTGGTTCTTTCCCTGCCGTTACGTCGAGTGCGACAATTCCCTCGACCTGGACAGGTGCACCGGAGAAGCTGTGAAGTGCATAACTGACTGGCTTTGAGTCGGTCTCGAGAGAGTTTTAGCGCATCGAATGCGGCCATAAAGAGGATGTTCACGGAACTTCCGTTGTCTACGAAAATAAGTTGCACCTCATGATTTGCCATACCTAGATTGATAACCAGCGCATCGCAATGAGGCATTTTGATGCCCTCAAGATCTTTATCAGAGAAGGAGACTGAGAGGCCCGAACCCTTTGGGGGTGGAGTGTTATGAACCGAATTAACCTCCCTTAAAAAGGCTTTGCGAGAGGAGTTAGAATCTCCCCCCATAGGTCTGCCATGGATGGAGTGCGGAATGGCCATATGCTCAGAGTCTCGCGATTCAGAAGGCCTTTCAGGACGCTTATTAGCCCCCCGTGGCGGAGGGTTTTCGGTATTGTTGTTTCTTTGGAAAAATTAAGAGAGGTAGACCCGCTGCATGAATCAGGTCTTCAATTTCTTGTCTTGGCCTCTGTGAAATGCGCACCATAGGCCCTTGTCTCTTTTCTTGCCGGATGTTTTCATTCTGGGAGAGGACGAACTATCCTATATTTTTCTACCGCCATGAGAATGACAGACACACTTTCCTTTAGAGGAGTAAATTTGTCGAAGCGGGGCGTAGGAGGAGGATGGCGTTGACTTGCACCGTTTTTCTGAAACTTTTTGGGCGCTTCCTCACTTGATTTCTTCCATTTGTTCCCGGAAAGTGACTCTTTGTTAACTTGAGGGCTGAGAGCTTCCTCGACTCTGATGTAATTTTAACTTCTTTCTAAGAGTTCAGTGAAATCTCGAGGTGGCCTATTGACGAGGGATGCTTTCAGCTCTTTATGCATGACGTTGTGGCAGAAGGCTGCAGCCGCCACTGAGGAGTATAAGGAGGAAATTGAACTTTCTTCCGCTGTAAAACGTTTGACGAAGTCCTTTAGCAGTTCTCCATCTCTTTGCTTCAGTTCTAGCAAGGAGACACTGATTTTTTCAGCTCTTCGGCTAGTAACGAAGTGTACAATGAAGAGTTCTTCAAGCTGATCAAAGGAAAATATGGATTCGGGAGTCAGACGTGAATACCATTCCCTTGCTGATCCTTTCAGTGTTGCGGAAAATGTCCGACACATGAGTGCATCAGTGGCATTATAGACCATCATGAGTGTTTTAAACCTCTCGATATGGTCTGTCGGGTCTGATTCTCCATTGTAGGATTCAAATTGAGGAGCCTTGAAGCCCCTTGAGATAGGTGCGTCGAGGATAGCTTTGCTAAAAGGAGGTCGGCTAGGGCGATAGGCCCTGTTGGAGTGGCTTCTCTCACTCTTCATCTGTTCTAGACGTTTCTCTACTTCTTGGATACGGAGAAGGACTTGTTCATCCTTCTTTTGAGATCCAGTTGATGAACACATTATTATTCACTTTTTAGAGCAATAATCTTAATATAATTAGACATTTAAAAGCTCCATATATGGTATTTAACTCTTATTCTCTCTTTTCCATAGGAAACAGCGTAAAACAGCAAAACGAAGCAGATTCAGGACTTCAAAGATGATACACAGAAAAATATAGAGGAACAGTCGACTTATTTCCAAGAGCAGTCGACTGGCCTGATCAAAGATGAAATCTACAGAAGTCTCGACTCAGTCGACTGGTCCAGAGATAAGTCGACTGGTCTGCGGCGGAGTAAACAAATCAAATCTTCAAAGATACACCTGCATCTAATTTCAAATCTATTTTGAATCAAGATTTTATGCAGCGAATCAAATCTAAAGACAGGGTATTTCCAAGTGGACGTGGTGAACAGATAAGGAAGGAAAGGAGAAAAGAGAAAGATATTAATCATCAAATCAAATAAAGAAGGATCTTCCTGAAAAAGTGGAAACCCTAATTCTCAGCCGTACTCTATAAATATCAGAAGAGGTCAACTTAGAAAAGGGGATCATCATATATATCTCTGGGAAGCGACTCAATCACCAAGTTCCTGAACAAACATTGAGAGCATCACTCCATCAACATCGAAGAAGGAGAGAGAAGATCCAGCAACCAGAAGGCAGTCGACTGTGTGACAGCCAGCCGACCATATTGCCGGAATCCATTAGTTTATTTCCTCTTCTCTCTTTATTCTTTTATGTCGATCATGTATTCAAACTTGTTAAGCAATAAAGTTATTATTATGTGGAACTAATTTCATAGTTGGGTAGATCGAAACCGTAGTTATGTAATGCTATTTTCTTCTGAACTCTTCTATGTTACTTATTGATTGAATCTAATTGAATTGGTATAGGTTTATGATAGTCAACTTAGTTTTCAAGACTGAGAGCAGTCGACTGAGGTGAGAGCCAGTCGACTGACGTACAGAACTTGGGAAGCTCAAGTTTGGATATCATTTATCTGAATCTGTTATATGAGCATATTGAGACGACCGAATCTCGTGCTCATAATTTGTAACAAAAGACTCTTTAGGGGTTCTTGGTTCAATCAACTTAGAGGATCTAGATCTGATACCAATTTCTAGAACTTTAAGTGTTTGTTCGTTTCCACTGTTCTTATGTTTTCTCTAAGTATAACTTAGTAGATACCATGCTAGATACTTACGGAAAGAAACAAATTAGAGTAGATACCATGCCCTTGAAGTGAACAAACATGAGTAATTAGAAGTAAGTTCAGAAGGTAGCTTAGCATTATTAACTATTGGTGGAGATCAACAACCCAACTATTCAAGAGATATTTGTGATTCAACACCTCTCATCTTAGTTTTAATCTTTTAGTTCTTTTAGAATATTATGACAACTCTTATTCATTTTTATTATTAGTTTTATTGATTAGTAAGTTTAGGTCTACAATCTCTGTGGGATCGACCCTTGCTATTACTACGATTCTATAAACGATTCGTGCACTTGCGAGGTTTTATAATTTGTGTCTAGGTTTATCTATTTATTTAGGTATCTAGAACTCCAACAACAAGTTTTTGGCGCCGCTGCCGGGGATTGTTTAGTATTTTAACTTACAAGTCAGTAGAATTTTTATTAGTTTTTCTTTTCTTTTATTAATAATTTTTCTTTTAGGTTACAGGACTTCGGTGAATGCACGGTAGACGATCACTTCGACCAGAGCTACTACCTATTGACGCAGAAACAGAACGAACTTTGCACAGACTAGGTAAGCTGTTTTCAGCCAACCAGTCGACTGCTGTACGGACCCAGTCGACTGCACAGAGACAGATTTCACAGGGAAGAATGGCTGAAGAAATACAAAATCGAGTGCCAATGCAGGACAAATTCACTCCTAAGAATATTGAGCAACCTTCCTGCATTGCTTTTCAACCTAATGCTACAGGGAACATGCACCTATCTCCTCATTTACTTAGTAAGGTTCCCCACTTTAGTGGCAGACCAGATGAAGAGCCTCATCTTCATCTGCAAGACTTTTTCGATCTTTGCAGGACACAAAGCGTCCAAGGGCTTACCGCTGAACAAATCAGGTTAATCTTGTTTCCTTTTTCTTTAAAACTTAATGCTAAGTTGTGGTATAATTCTTTGGAACCAGGATCAATTAATTCATGGGAGCAATTGGCAACGAAATTTTTAAAAGAATTCTTTCCGGCCCAGAAAACCAAACAACTAAAAAGGGAGATTCAACTCTTCCAACAAAAAGATGGAGATCTATTCTTCGAAGCATGGAAGGACTTCAAGAGCAAGCTTCTCAAGTGTCCTACTCACAATCTGCCTAAGGATGATCAGGTACAAGCTTTTTATGAAGGTTTAAATGATACTAATAAGGCAATTGTGGATGCAGCTTGCAACGGAATTTTGATGAGGAAAAGTGGAGAAGAAGCCATTGAACTTTTTGAAGAACTCAGCGAGAACTCCCAACAATTCTCAACAAGAAGGGGACCTACGAAAAAACAGGGAGTTTACGAAATCTCTAACAATAATAACATTCAATTAGAAATGGCAAACATGAATAAGAAAATTGATATGCTTGTTAATGCAATGTCAACAATGGGTGGAGTTAAAAATCAAACAAATGAAATGTGTGCAATTTGTTCTCATTTAGATCACACAACTGATACATGTCCCATGTCTACTTTCACAGATCAGGAGCATGCGAATTATGTGGGTCGAGGAGTGTTTCCACCAAAGAACAATCCATACTCGAACACATATAACCCAGGATGGAGGAATCATCCAAACTTCTCATGGAGCAATAATCAAAATAATCAAGGGAATCAATTCACACAAGGACATGCACGAAACCCTCAGATGGGAAGTGGGATTGATCGACCAGCCCCAGAACAGAAAAAGTTGGATTTTGAGTCCACCGTTCTTCAATTGCTCCAACAACAACATCAAACAAGCAACCAACAAGGACAAGCGATTTAGAAGTTAGAAACACAAATTGGTCAGATTGCAAAAGAGTTAAGCGAACGAAAGGCAGGAGAACTCCCTTCACAAACCATACCAAATCCGGGAGGTCAAGAACAACTCCAAGCAATAACAACTTTAAGAAATGGTAAGATAATTGACAACAAAGTTGGAACACATACAGACAGGCCAGACAGTAAACCAGTCGACTGTTTTTACAAACCAGTCGACTGCACAGACAAATCAAAAACACAACTACCAAAAGCTTTGGGTTCAAGTAAGGTAAGTAAAAAAGTAGGGACAGTTCCACCACCATTCCCTCAAAGGTTAGTCAATAAAAAGAAAGAACAACATTTATTTGACGTCTTTGAAACTCTCAAAAAGGTAGAAATTAATATCCCCCTACTTGATGCTATTAAACAAATTCCTTCTTATGCCAAATTTTTGAAAGACTGTTGTACTCACAAAAGAACATTTCAGGTTAAGGAGGATGTGGCCTTGACAGAAGAAGTGAGTGCTGTTTTATTAAGAAAATTACCACCTAAACTGAAGGATCCAGGTAGTTTTACCATTCCTTGCAAGGTTGGTGAGCACTTCTTTGAAAAGACACTGCTAGACTTGGGAGCAAGCATCAATCTTCTTCCTTACTCGGTTTACGAAAAGCTTGGATTGGGGGAACTCAAGCCAACATCCATCACTTTGCAATTGGCTGATCGCAGCATAAAAAGACCTAGAGGTATTTTAGAAGATGTCCTAGTTCAGGTAAATGATTTTATTTTGCCTGCTGATTTTGTTGTGTTAGATATGGAGGAATCTTCTATGTCATCATCTCTACCGATCATATTAGGTAGGCCCTTTATGAGTACAGCTGATATAAAAATTTGTGTTAAAAAGGGCATTATAAGTATGAAGATAAACGGAGAAAAAGTGGAATTTAAAATGTTTGATACACTGAAATTACCACAAGATGATCATGAATGCTATAATATTGATGTGGTGCAGGAGATTGTTGATCAAACATTTCAGGTACATAGCGTTGAACCACTACAAGCCACAATCACTCAATCTCTAACTTTATCTCATGTTGAACAGGAATACGATGACTGGGAGATTGCAGAGACAGTACATCACCTTGAAACTCCACAGTCATATTCAGGTAAGCCTGCACCTTTATTTGAAAAATTGGTGTCTGATAAAAATTATTCTTCTACAGATCAGGCGACTGATGAACAGAGTAAGTCGACTGGTGTTCTAACCAGTCGACCTAACCCAGACACCCAGAACAAGTCGACTGCTGACATGGACCAGTCGACTGTACAGAAACTCCCAGACATAGAACTTAAGCAGTTGCTCGACCATTTGAAGCATGCATTTTTGGGCAAGAACCAGACGCTACCAGTAATAATTGCTGCAAACTTGAGTGCACAGGAAGAATATAAGTTGCTGAAGGTATTACGAGAACACAAGAGTGCAATAGGATGGACCATTGCAGACATCAAGGGAATAAGTCCATCCAAGTGCATGCATAGAATATTGCTTGAAAACGATGCAAAACCTAGCAGAGAGGCACAGAGAAGGCTGAACCCCAACATGAAGGAAGTGGTAAGAGCAGAAATTTTGAAGCTACTAGATGTTGGCATCATCTATCCTATCTCAGATAGCAAATGGGTAAGTCCTATACATGTAGTACCTAAGAAAAGTGGAGTTACAGTGGTTACAAATGAAAAGAATGAACTTATCCCAACAAGAGTAACCACAGGATGGAGGGTATGCATTGACTATAGGAAGTTGAATAATGAAACCAGGAAAGATCACTTCCCTCTTCCTTTTATTGATCAAATGTTAGAAAGATTAGCAGGATATAGTCATTATTGTTTTCTAGATGGTTATAGTGGCTATAATCAAATTGCTATTGCTCCAGAAGATCAAGAAAAGACCACTTTTACATGCCCTTTTGGTACTTTTGCTTACAGGAGGATGCCCTTTGGATTGTGCAATGCTCCAGCTACATTTCAAAGATGCATGATGAGTATATTTTCAGACATGGTGGAAAGGTTCATTGAGGTATTTATGGATGATTTTAGTGTTTTTGGATCTTGTTTTGATGAATGCCTTAACCATTTGCAGCTTGTGCTTAAAAGATATGAAGAATGCAATTTAGTGCTGAATTGGGAAAAGTGCCATTTCATGGTACAACAAGGTATTGTGTTGGGACATGTGGTGTCCAAAAGGGAAATAGAGGTAGACAAAGCAAAAATTGATATAATATCAAAACTACCCCCTCCCACTACAGTTAAGGGTGTTAGGAGTTTTCTAGGACATGCAGGGTTCTATAGAAGATTCATAAAAGATTTCTCAAAAATCTCCAAACCCCTATGTGACTTGTTGGCTAAAGATGTTGAGTTTGTATGGACAGAAGAATGTACAAATGCTTTTATTACATTGAAAACTCTTCTCATTTCTGCACCTATTGTCATGGCACCAGATTGGAGCCATCCTTTTGAGCTCATGTGTGATGCAAGTGATTATGCCTTAGGGGCTGTTTTAGGTCAAAGAATCAATAAGAAACCCCATGTTATCTACTATGCTTCTCGAACTTTAAACGATGCACAGCTAAATTATTCCACTACTGAAAAAGAAATGTTAGCTGTTATTTTTGCTGTAGAGAAGTTTAGATCATATTTAATTGGTTCTAAAGTTATTGTTTTCACTGACCATGCTGCTTTGAGATATTTGTTGGCTAAAAAGGAAGCTAAGCCTAGGTTGATCAGATGGGTGCTGATGCTTCAAGAATTTGATCTTGAGATTAGAGACAAGAAAGGATGCGACAATGTTGTGGCAGATCACATGTCTAGACTACTTCAGGAGGAAGAGAGAATTGTGCCCCCGCTGGATGAAAATTTCCCAGATGAACATCTATTTGAAATAAATGTTCAAACTCTCGGGGCAGTCGACTGGTCCTTCCACCAGTCGACTGGACTCTCTGAACAGTTCTCCTGGTTTGCTGATATTGTCAATTTTCTAACTGCTCATGTTTTTCCTCCAGGTATGACACATCAGGAAAGGAAAAGATTGGTGGATCTGAGCAAACACTATTATTGGGATGATCCTTATTTATTCAAATTTTGCTCTGATCAAATTATAAGAAGATGTGTGGCAGACGAGGAACAAAGGAGTATTCTACAACATTGCCACCAATATGCATGTGGAGGACATTTTGGGCCAAAGAGAACAGCACTTAAGGTATTGCAATCTGGTTTTTATTGGCCTAAAGTATTCAAAGATGCTTTTCTTTTTGCAGGACTTGCGACAAATGCCAAAGGACAGGCAACATCTCTTCTAGAAATCAAATGCCACTACACAACATACAAGTAATCGAGCTTTTCGATGTTTGGGGAATCGACTTCATGGGTCCATTTCCTAACTCATTTGGTTATTTATATATACTTGTTGGTGTGGATTATGTGTCTAAATGGGTCGAGGCTGTCCCCTCACGAACTAATGATCACAAAGTTGTTGTCAAGTTTTTGCAGGAGAACATTTTCACTAGGTTTGGTACACCACGAGCAATAATAAGTGATGGAGGGAGCCACTTTAATAACTACCCATTTGCTTCTTTGATGAAGAAATATGGGATTACACATAGAGTGGGAACTCCATATCATCCTCAAACCAGTGGGCAGGTGGAGATTAGCAACAGAGAGATCAAGAGCATCTTGGAAAAGACAGTCAATACAAGCAGAAGAGATTGGTCACTACGCTTGAACGATGCATTATGGGCTTACAGAACCGCTTTCAAGACACCCATTGGCATGTCACCATACCGTTTGGTCTTTGGAAAAGCATGTCATCTGCCGGTAGAATTGGAACACAGAGCTTATTGGGCTATCAAAAAGTTCAACTTTGATATGAAACAGGCAGGTGACAAAAGGAGATTGCAATTAAATGAGCTTGAAGAATTGAGGCACGATGCATATGAAAATGCAAAATTGTACAAGGAAAGAACTAAGTTGTATCATGATAAACAATTAGCAAGGAAGGAGTTTTATGAAGGACAAAAGGTATTGATCTACAACTCAAGATTAAGACTCTTTCCAGGCAAGCTTAAGTCACGATGGTATGGACCATATATTGTCACAAAAGTCTTTCCACATGGTGCATTGGAAGTTCACAGCGAAGAACGAAATCAAACATTCAAGGTGAACGGACACAGGGCGAAGCCATACATTGAGATGAGTCTAGAGCAACACGAGGAAGATGTGAATCTTCAACCCATTCAATACATTACATGAACTCATCATGTCTAGCTGAAGACAGGAAACACAGCGCTTATTGGGAGGCAACCCAACTTTTTAGGGGAGTATTTACACTTTCCTTTACTTTCTTTAGTTATTCATTTTTATTTTTCAGTCTCTCCTTACTAGATGGTAACACATGCCTACATCTTATGTTTTGTGCGAACATTGAGGACAATGTTCCATCTAAGTGTGGGGTTATTAGTTAGTTATATTTGGAATCTTTTGAATTTTTTTAGGATAAACAATTTCTTATAAAGTAAGAGTAAGGATACTTATTTACTTTAGGATTGTTGAGTTTCATAATTCCCTACAAAATTGTGCGAGTCATGCGATTATACATAATAAACAAATGTGATGCTTTTTCTGATAATTATTCCCTTTAGATCTAGTCCTAAATCGAGTTTAAGTAAATAGAGTGATACAATATATGTATATATTTGAATAAAGTCAGTCTACTCCAATGTTTTGAGTGCTTAGTAACTAGGGGTATTCATCACCAATGTTTACCTTTACGTCAAACGGCAACTTGAAATATGAGTATGCAAAGCACTTTAATGTTTGTGACTTGTTGAGTAACCGGGTGGATACATCACAAATGTTTCGCATTCGCGTCAAAAGACAAGTGACAACTTTAAAGAAGAGACTATAAAATAAAATAAAATAAAAAAAAAAAAAATAAAAAAAAAAAAACACCTCTAGTTTGCTACTGGATTTGTAGTAGAGAAAATGGATAATCACAGACTGAGTAGTTGCATACTATAACTACATTAATCGCATGACAAATATGATTAAGTTTGGGGATTATGATTAGACAATTGCACTGGAGAAAATGGGTATGTTCAATTTTACTTTATCTGAAATTGTTTGTAGTTTTATATTTTTCATTTTGATGTCCACATAATAAGAAATCTTGATGGTTGAGTCTATTGTTATTATTATTCTCCCTATTCATAATTCTAGTTTGCTTGAGGACAAGCAAAAGCTAAGTGTGGGGGTATTTGATGAACACATTATTATTCACTTTTTAGAGCAATAATCTTAATATAATTAGACATTTAAAAGCTCCATATATGGTATTTAACTCTTATTCTCTCTTTTCCATAGGAAACAGCGTAAAACGGCAAAACAAAGCAGATTCAGGACTTCAAAGATGATACACAGAAAAATGTAGAGGAACAGTCGACTTATTTCCAAGAGCAGTCGACTGGCCTGATCAAAGATGAAATCTACAGAAGTCTCGACTCAGTCGACTGGTCCAGAGATAAGTCGACTGGTCTGCGGCGGAGTAAACAAATCAAATCTTCAAAGATACACCTGCATCTAATTTCAAATCTATTTTGAATCAAGATTTTATGCAGCGAATCAAATCTAAAGACAGGGTATTTCCAAGTGGACGTGGTGAACAGATAAGGAAGGAAAGGAGAAAAGAGAAAGATATTAATCATCAAATCAAATAAAGAAGGATCTTCCTGAAAAAGTGGAAACCCTAATTCTCAGCCGTACTCTATAAATATCAGAAGAGGTCAACTTAGAAAAGGGGATCATCATATATATCTCTGGGAAGCGACTCAATCACCAAGTTCCTGAACAAACATCGAGAGCATCACTCCATCAACATCGAAGAAGGAGAGAGAAGATCCAGCAACCAGAAGGCAGTCGACTGTGTGACAGCCAGCCGACCATATTGCCGGAATCCATTAGTTTATTTCCTCTTCTCTCTTTATTCTTTTATGTCGATCATGTATTCAAACTTGTTAAGCAATAAAGTTATTATTATGTGGAACTAATTTCATAGTTGGGTAGATCGAAACCGTAGTTATGTAATGCTATTTTCTTCTGAACTCTTCTATGTTACTTATTGATTGAATCTAATTGAATTGGTATAGGTTTATGATAGTCAACTTAGTTTTCAAGACTGAGAGCAGTCGACTGAGGTGAGAGCCAGTCGACTGACGTACAGAACTTGGGAAGCTCAAGTTTGGATATCATTTATCTGAATCTGTTATATGAGCATATTGAGACGACCGAATCTCGTGCTCATAATTTGTAACAAAAGACTCTTTAGGGGTTCTTGGTTCAATCAACTTAGAGGATCTAGATCTGATACCAATTTCTAGAACTTTAAGTGTTTGTTCGTTTCCACTGTTCTTATGTTTTCTCTAAGTATAACTTAGTAGATACCATGCTAGATACTTACGGAAAGAAACGAATTAGAGTAGATACCATGCCCTTGAAGTGAACAAACATGAGTAATTAGAAGTAAGTTCAGAAGGTAGCTTAGCATTATTAACTATTGGTGGAGATCAACAACCCAACTATTCAAGAGATATTTGTGATTCAACACCTCTCATCTTAGTTTTAATCTTTTAGTTCTTTTAGAATATTATGACAACTCTTATTCATTTTTATTATTAGTTTTATTGATTAGTAAGTTTAGGTCTACAATCTCTGTGGGATCGACCCTTGCTATTACTACGATTCTATAAACGATTCGTGCACTTGCGAGGTTTTATAATTTGTGTCTAGGTTTATCTATTTATTTAGGTATCTAGAACTCCAACAACACCAGTTGAGTCGACGGATCCTTTGTTATGGGGGAGGCCCAGATCTTGATTCCCTTGGAAAGTACGGAGGATGTCAAGCTTGAATTTATGCAATTCAGCCCTTGTAACTGGGGCGTTTTGCCCTCTATTCTACACGGAAGCCTTTGATTCAAATAAGTTGGGCTCCTCATTGTTGGGTGTAACCCCCTATTTTCCATTTTCTGTATTTTGTGTGTATTTTCTTTTTCTAGTGTATTTATTCATTTCGTACTCTTCCATTTCTTTCGAACCATGTATTTGTTCTTAGTTCTCAATAATCAATCTATATATTTTGACTTTGACTCTATTTTGTGGCCTTGAATATTTTCTTGATTTGATTTGAATTTTTTGTTCCAATTTATTTGTTGTTCATGGCCTACTTAATTGTTTTTCTTGTCTAATTATATGTCTTATTCCTTGTTGGATCCTATTATTATACCCTATAATCCCTTTTATCCTAAAACCTATTCTAATTCTTATTGGATTTTTTTTTTAAGCCCATTACTAACACCCTAACCCGTTATCACCCTACCCCATATATATACATGTATATATATCCTACTGTTAATCCCATACAAACCCTAGCCGCCAGTTCTTCTTCCCCCTTTCATCATTCTGCCGATTTCCCTTTCCCTCTACCTACAGTCGCTAGCCGTTTCCTCCTCGATGCCTCCCGACCACCATCCTCCTCTCCTCGCCATCACCTTCCCGTCATCCTCCCTGCCACCCGGTCGTCGTGCCACCATGTGCGCAGCCCGAACAGCCCCAGTCGCCGCCCTGTGCACTTTTCCCGAGTCCTGCCACTCTGCCGACCACCCCCCTGGTCGACCTCCCCCTGTGCTACGCCCCTTTGACACTAGCGAAGCAGCAGACAGCACCCCCCTGCACCTATCTCCCCTCTGACGATAGACAGCATCCACGGCAGCCAGTTGCGCCGCCCTCCTCCTTTCCTGCCTTTTCCCCCACAGTCAACAGTGATGTCAGCCAGTGTGCCTCGGCCTTCCCCTGGCCGACGTCGCCCACACCACCTGTCCCCTTAGCCGAATGCCGTCAGCCTCGCCCTGAGCGCCACCGCCCACCGTCGTAGCCAAGCCAGAGCAGAAACCCATTGCCATTGCTATTGATCATGGGTTTTGATCTTTTGAATCCTGGCCGTCCGATGCATTGATCATCACCATCATCTTGATGATCACCTTGATGTGGGCTGCCAGATCTCCTTCCGATCTGATCTGATCTGATCTGATCATCTTCACCATTAGTTTAGATGTGGACCATCCAATTGATTTTGATCATCATCTTCATCAGTGATCTCAGCTGTCTGTTTGATCTGATCTTGATCATCACCTTGATCTTGGAATCTGAGCCGTCCAATCGACCGATAATGGTCATGATTATCATCTTCATCATCATCAAGATCCATTCGTGCTATTGTGTTCGTGCCGGAAATTTTTTCCCGTTATTCTCTTTCTCTCCGTTGGATCCATCGTCAATTTCAATGCAAGTAACTCGTATTTCTTTTTGTTGTATAATACAAGTACTAAATACTGTCTATAGTGTAGTTGCTTTGAGATTTATCCCCATGAAAACCTTGTTTGATCTTGTCTCTACTTGTTGATCCATCCATAGTTGTCTCGTACACACACGAAATGAAATAACTTAGATCTAATAAATTCTTGACTAGTATAATGCACGTGCGATGCACGAATACAAAAAGCATATAGTCATTAAATTAAATAAAATGCTCATAAGAAAAGATAGAGTAAATCATTCTTCTTAATTTTGTGACCATGCTCAAATGAAGTTTGAGCATCAGTTTGATAAAATAATCAGCTCAAATGCTTTACTAAAGCTGAGCATGATACTTCTTCACACCTAAGAACATAGTGAACCAAAAGAAGATGCATGACTTCTTCAGTGATCCTGTATTTCATGAAAGAATGGATGATGTTTTCTTGAAGACAGAATACAAATAGTCTCGCAGCAAAATTAAAACCCAAAAAATATCTAAACAGAACCCCCCCCCCCCCCCCCCCCACACACACACACAAAAAAAGAAGAAAGAAAGAAAGAAAGAAAAAAAAAACTTGTAAAAAATGTTGGTCATAATCATGGGCTTAAAAAAATATATGCATAGAAGATTAGAAGGGAAATGTAACAGTTAGACAACAATTTCAGGACTCCAACATGAATGGTAACAAAAGTGACACATTCACATACATAAACATTTCATTTTCAGACAATTCTCATATACTGCAGACACACAAAATGAAGCTTTTTGGCTTTCTAGCTGTTGTATTGACTGATTGTTTGATTAAAATCCTCATGAGAACGCGTAGCTGCTGTATTGATTGTGATCTTAGATGAAACACAACCCAGTTTTTTGCCGATGAATCTGTATTGAAAGGAAATAAGCTTAGAATTAAAATCATAGAATAATTAAATTCACTTGATATTTGATATGTAAACGCGTATAAACCAAGAATAATTAAATGTCGATAGGGTAAGATATAAAGGATGAACTCTCTCAAAAAAAGAAATAAAGGATGAATATACGCATGCCCAGAGTGATGCATTATACTTTGTCTTTTTAGCTGAATATGCATGATATCTTTAGAAATATTTATATAAACATAAAAATAAGATTGATGCATTATACTTCTTATTGCTTCATAAGTATGAATTGCAATAACCAAGACTCTGCTTATAAAGCTTTTCATCATTAGGGAGAATTAAACATAAAAATAAACCCTAACCCGATGGCCATTTCGGAAACCTCTTGGTTAATGGTCGTCATGTAACGACAACAATAAATTCATTGATATCATGCTGGGTTTTCTTACTATATCATATGACTAATAATACCTTATCAGCAGAAAAGCTCATGTTTCTAGCATGTCATTGGTATCATGTTAACTCATACTAATTGATCACATATTAATTAATCAAGTCTAATGCAATGCATAATGTTTCTAAGTCTGTTGAAGTCCAAATTGTCAACTTTATCAAATTCAATAAATGATTACATACTTCTATGTTTATATTTTATAAAAATCAAATCAAAGCTATTGGATATTTCCTACTGGATACTTTTGCTTATCGAGTATTCTTTGTCAACAGGAAACTGGAATCATTTTTACTCATCATCAAAAAACAGTTATTGTTGATGCTGATGCTGGTAACACTATACGTGGAAAATAATTGCTTTTGTTGGAGGACTTGATTTATGTGGTGGGCGATACGATACTCCGAAGCATTCGTTATTTAGGACATTGCAAACATTGCATAAGGAAGATTTTCACCAGCCTAATGTTGCAGTAAGCTATTAATATGCTCATAAGACATCTCACACAGTGGTGTTATTTCCCTTTACTATCAAAGAACCAACTCCCTGTCCTCTTGAAGCCTAGTCACTTTTTTGTATTTCCCTTTTTTCTAAATTTCATGGATGATGGTGATATTTAAAGTTGTGAAAAATAATTACCCATCGCCTTTTTTCTTTCTTCAAGAATTTCTGCGAGCATTGTTGGTTCTAACTTATTTCTACTATTCTAACTCATATTAGATGAGTCTTGCGGACATATAGTTATCGTTACATGACGACCATTAACCAAGAGGCTTCCCTCAAATTAAATCAGTCATCCACTTGATTTTCCTCCCCAATTAAATAATCTTTCCAGTTATATATCGTCTATATCAAACACCCACACATCCTTATTTTTGTTAGAAGAATATAATGCCATACTTTCCAATAATTACTAAATCAGATTGTAATTTTGGATAATTGATACACCAGATTGCAAGCTTTAATAGGATTGTAATTTTGTAACTATAATTTTGTAACAATCCTATTTAAAACCCTGTTAATCTGATGTAACTTTTGATAATTGATACATCAGATTCAAACTTCTGCTCATCCATCCCAACTTTTGATGTATCAACCATTCAAGCTTGCACTCTTTGTTAATTAATCAAATTTTAATTATGTTTAATTACCTAACATGCGCACTTGGTAAAGATAAAAATTTACATACTACACATCTATAACTCACCTTGGGATCAATATTTTGTGCGTTATCTCCCGCAAGTGCTTCCCCACTTACTTTGAGCAAAACCCTTTGACATCTGTACACAACGGCTTTTGCACAGAACCTTCTCCATTGATTCGACCAAAATGCATCACGGCCGTAGTTTGAGGTCTGCAAGCAAAAATTAGGATGAAACAACTTAATCAAAGAAAGCTAAATAACCAATACCTAACTACCATTCATTTCATATCGAATAATACTTTGCAAAGTCTCGTAGATGCCCGACTTATCGAAATACCAACATTTGACAAAGTATTCATCATTTCATCCCGAATTTTGTTTTGCACTGGCACCATAATTCAAGTGAGTTAAAGGGTCATCTCCCCCTCTTAAAATGCCATCATTATCTTTCTCCATGCATTTCATTATTGGGTTTAGTATGTAATTCCATAAAGTTGCCCAAAAGTTTGAATCAAAAAATAAAGTTGCTTGTATAGTTTTCTTATTCTTATAAAAACTAATCTTTAATTGATCACATAGTTGCTTGTATAATTTTAAGTTTTACAATAAGAAAATGCAACTATTTCCAGATAGGTAAGCATCTCGTTTTAATTTACCTTATAAACCTACAAATTGATGGGGAAAGTCTGCTGTAGAGAAAAAACAGGCTCATTATCCCCATTCCGACAATATGCCCGGCCTAATCCAAATCCTAGAGCTCGTGATACAGGAACTGCTACAGCATTGCCAACTTGTATATACCTGGTAAGTTGCAGGAAAAGACATACTTTCAATAAATTACCAATCCTGGAAAGGTATACAGTTTTTGGTGCTTTTCACCACATACAGAAAACTATTATGCAAGTAATTAAACAGAAATACATGTAATACTCCAGATTAAATTGATATCACTTTGAGAAAGTAACCTTTGAAATGCAATTTCTCATGTTATGAAAACAATTGTACTTGCAAGTGCCTACGTTATTATTGTGATTTATATTATTCAATAGGAAGGACTTGCATTTCTATTTGCAATTGTCTGGTTGAATAATATATGAAAGAGCTTGAAAATTTAACTGGAAATGAAAAGACAATTGGGAGGAAAGTGCCTAGGTTAAGAGTAATAACAGAGATTCTCGAACCCAATATGTTCCTTTCTCTCCAGCGTCTCAACCATGTTTGCTATACCCACACCACCTAAACTGATTGCACTGAGGGCTAAAACTATATGTTCACACAAAGAGGGAAATAATTGCTCTAAGCAAATGCTAACTACAGCAGACTATTATTTATGCTAACCAACTCTTGACAGAATAACTTCAAAACAAATGAAAAGGAACTATAAATCCTTAAGAAAATGCACCAAAGATGAAGTTAGGGATTTAGACTTTAGATTCGATTTCTGAGGTTTGAAATAATATCTACCAAAACCCAAAAGCAAGAGGAATCAAGAAAGTAGTAGCTCACATAGATAAGCGACCCTGGGGTTCCTCGACTCAACCTCATTCGCAACACGAAGAATCGGCGCAATCTCAACCAAAGAAGACGGGACCACCTCACTGTCAAAAATCGACTCCCCCAAATTCCCCGTCGTCTGCGTCCTAAGCATCCGCCTTGGCGCCGGCTCCGCCCCTCCTCCTCCTCCTCTCCCTACACTCACCATCTCTTAAACTAAAACCCTAAAATCACATCAAGAAGTCATGAAAAGGGCCATAAAGATTCGAGTTCTGAGGTTCGGGAAGCTTACCTTAGCTTCAGATCTGAGAGGAATGCATCAAAACCGTAGCTTTGATGAAAGCTGAGGAGTGCTGTTTCAAGCGAAAGCTAAAAAAGATGGGTTTTCTTTTTCTGGTGAGAATGAGAGAAAGAGACGGAAAGTATTAAAGAAAGGGGAAGATGGAGAGTAGAGAGTGGAGAGTATCTAGGTACAAATATATACATATTACCATATTTAATATTTTTGGGGAAGATGGAGAGGCCGGAGGCGTGAAGATTCTGAAGAGTGAAGAATGAGGATGGATTGATGGAGATTGGAGAGTTAAGTTTGGCCGTTTGGGGAAGATGGAGAGTTTGGGGTATTAATTTTTTGGGGGAAGATGAATGAAGTGATGAAATCAACTGATGGTAATTTATTGCCTATTGGATTTAGGGCCTGGGGGGAACCCGGGGAAGATAAAAATTATTTTTTTTAATCTTATATATAGAGCTTTGTAAATTACAGATTTAACCTTATATTTTTTTTTTAGATTTTTAAGTTGATAGGGGCATGATAGTAAAAAGCCGCTAAAATAGGGCTTTGCTTAATAATAGTATAGATGTATACACGCATTTTGTTCGTGATTTATATGGTGTTGTACGATCTTGTATGCTTAATATGTTAGGAATAGTATAACTCGTTGTAGACGTGTTAAATACCCTATACCATGTTGCTTGGACATCTCGTACACCATATTTTGCATTTTGTTATGATTTGGATGAGTTTCATATGACCTAGTTGATTTCATGCATGAAGAATATTTCTGTTCTTGCTGCTACCCCGTTTTGTTCAGTATTTTAGACTCTATTAAAGTCAGTAAATGAAAATCTTTTGTGAATATGAATTATAGAGAATTATACCTACTTTCCAGAAGTTCTGACAAATCTCAGTTTCGATTTGTGAGTTGCAAGTTATGGCTATTTTACTACAGAGGTGTAGAAAAATTACAGATTTGGTTTTATGTAAATTCTGGAGAGTAATTTATTTTTATACTGATGTTAAAGATAATATTTTTATCCAATATTTTTCTAAGTAAAACTAGCCTTGATTGGGATTGGCCCCAAAATTTTGTGGATTTATTCGATGACTTTTACAAACTATTCTATTCTTGCTAACAACTACTATACTTGCAGAACCTTAATTTCAACCTGATTCTACTTGTTGTTTATAAAAACTTTGTGAACATAAGATGTAGCCTACTGTGTCTACTTTATCATCCTTCTGACGGATCTAGATTTCGATTTATACTTTGTAATCTATTGCTGTTTTAGTACTGCTGTGTCAAGAGTTTCAGATTCGCAAATTTGCTGTATCTTGCTGTTTTATGATTTTATTTGGCTATACTATCCATATTAAAATATTATGAAACTTTATTTCCTGATATTAGAAATATGGGGAAATACCCTAGATTTTTCTTCAATTTAATCAGTAAGTTTTTATGCCGTTTTTCAGTTTATAAATACAATTTTATGATTTCTGGCTGAACAAGTTTTCTGGATACAAATCTGTTTTGAGCCCTATTTTTGTGAAATACCGTATGATTTATATTTGCTGGATTTTTCCAGAAGTCTATTTTCTAGATTTTCTGACGGATCTAGATTTGCATGTTGGTGGCAACAGAAATCCTAGATTTAGTGCAGCACTGTCTTGCTGTCCAGAACTAGAATTTTTGTTGTCTTAGTATATTTTGAGTCGTTTGTCACCCGTTCGTGTCCTTTATTCAACTTTTATTTGTCCCTTGTTATCATACCATGTTTCTTGACTTGTTTGTGCACGTCCATGCTTGCTTTAATAATAATAACAAGAAACTAAGCCGGGGTTTAAAGGGAAAGATCTAATAGTGGAAAATACAGAAACGTGTACTCGGAAGGGGATCAATAGATCCTACTGGTACTTGGAGCTTGATTACATGACACTTGGAGCTTGACACTTGACATATTATACATGACACTTGATACACGATACATGACACTTGCACACTTGACACAGGGTACTTGGAGCTTGATATTTGGTACTTGGAGCTTGATATTTAGTATTTGGAGCTTGATACTTGGAACTTGTCCCTGAGTACAATGCCCTCTATGATCCACTATGAAATCTAAAAAGTAATTTGTTTGAATTTAGCAACAATGTGATAAAAATTTGGGATGCATGAAGTACTACCTAGTTAGGACTAGATACAAGACTTGAACATGATCACTTGACACTTGCTACTTGATACTTGTACATGATACTTGACACTTATTACTCATTACTCGTTTACATGATACTTGTTTACTTGACACTTGTTACCTGCCACTTGCACTCGCTCATCTTGCCATGCTAGTTGTCTTTGTTTCTTGACTTAGAGTTAGTTGCTCTATTTTGCTGTCACATCCTTTCCATGATATACTTGCTTCCGCTATTACTCTATATCTGTTTATCTTTTCAAGCGGCCCGTAACTTGCATTGATGAGAGTTTTGTTTCTCTTTCCTTTTTCCTGCAATTTGTTAAATTGCAGATTATGGTGATCAGCTGCCCAATAAAGTAGGTGATCTGAGATTCTAGTTGGCTGGAGTTCTTACTATATCTATTTATTTCTTGTTGTTTATCTTGAATAATTGTACTTGGTTACATGGATTATTTTGTATTAGGGTTTGTGTCCCAGACTTATGTTTTGTTCTAAACTTGATTATTGGAAATTTAGTATTCTTGTTTCTTGTTTCAAGTAATCTTGTTAACTATTAATTCAGTTATGTATGCATGGTTGACTATTCTTCTTATGTCACTCTTGTTCATACTTGTGCTTGTTGTAAAGTTCCTGACAGCTTGTGAATGGTGAAAGCCATTCGATGGACTTAGTCACGTATTCGTATTCCGTATCTCCTTTTGGGAAGCGGGGCGTGACAAGGTTTTTAGTAATATCAGAGCTCCAGGTTAGCTAATGTATTAGTTTGACTGATATATTAGACAAGCTTGCCTTGATCAGGATTGGCTCAACAGTATACAGACCACAGAATAACATGAATAAATTATAATCAATATTGATCTGGATACTAGTCTTATTCCATTCCTTTTTATCCCTCCTTATTCAATTCCTTGATTCCTTATTTCTTCCGTCTTTTTCAGTCGCCCTCTTTGATTAATTTCTTCTTGGGTATGAATTTATTCTTTTCGTACCCATATCTTTCTGATTTTGGTGCCATCCATTGTTTTTATTTTCTGCTTGGTCCGTCAGTCGGCATCGCTAGTTCACTAAAACTTGTCAGCGACTTGGATCATCACCAGGAGAGAAAGTGTCGTCTTTTGCTCCGAGATGTGCATGCAAAGTCCCGAAATCTCAAGAAGTGTTCAGAATCTGAAGTTGCCAGGAGTTCGAACTTCATGCTAGGGAGATGCCGTTTGGAAGTGTCGTGGACACGATGAGCCACTAAGCAGATTTCTAGAGCTAATGGATGCTATTAGCATAGTCTTCCCGATCAGAGTGGCGAAGCAGAAGCGTGGTGGGCCCATAACCTATAGGTCTCAGGATTTTCTTGTTGCTTCTCCTTCCCTGCACTGTTTGCTTCCTTCCATCCCTTGCATTTGTCCTCATCTGTTGACTCGTTGTTGGTTCGATTCTTCCTTGCCCATTCTCTCTTTGATTCCAGCTCTACCTACTTCTTCATCTTTTCGCTTTGTTATCTTGCAAGTCTTGTGTTGTTCTTTCCTTCTGATATCATTCACTTTCTTCCTTTTGCATCAACTCCATGTTTGATTCAATTATTCCCATCCTTTCTCTCCTTGATTCCAGTTCTACCTTCTCCCTATCTTGCTTTGTTATCTTGTGTTTTTCTTTCCTTTTGATACTGTGTTCTTCTTTCCTTGCACTCCATTTGACATCATTGTTATTCACTTCTTTCTAATTCTGGTGTTGCCATCACTTCGTTCTGATTCTTTATTTTGTTATCCCCCTAGTTGTTTTTGCCTTGTCCTATGTACCGCCTAAACAAATTTTGAGGGCGAAATTTTGTTGTATGGTAGGTAGGATTTGTAACCTATGTTTTCCATTTTCTGTATTTTGGGTATATTTTCTTTTTCTGTGTATTTATTCATTTCATACTATTCTATTTCTTCCGAACCATGTATTTGTTCTTTGTTCTCAATAATCAATCTATCTGTTTTGGCTTTGACACAATTTTGTGGCCTTGAATATTTTCATGATTTGATTTGAATTTTCGGTTCAAATTTATTTGTTGTTCATGGCCTACTTAATTTTTTTTCTTGTCTAATTATTTGTCCTATTCCTTATTTGATCCTATTGTTATACCCTATAACCCCTTTTACCCTAAAACCTATTCTAATTTTTATTGGATTTTTTTAAGCCCATTACTAACACCCTAACCCGTTATCACCCTACCCCATATATATACCTGTATATATATCCTACTGTTAATGCCATACAAACCCTACCCACCTGTTCGTCTACCCCCTCTCATCATTCTCCCTATCTCCTTCTCTCTCTACTTATAGTCGCCAGCCGTTTCCTCCTCGATGCCTCCCGACCACCATCCTCCTCTCTTCGCCATCACCTTCCCATCATCCTCCCTACCACCTGCCGTCGCACCACCCTGTGCGCAGCCCGAACACTCCCAGTCGCTGCCCTGTGCACTTCGCCTGAGTCCCGCTGCTCTGCCGACCACCCCCTAGTCGACCTCCCCCTATGTTGCACCCCTTCGATGCTAGCGAAGCAGCAGACAGCACCACCCTGCGCCTGTCTCTCCTCCGACGATAGACAACAACCACGATAGCCAGTTGTGCTGCCCTCCTCCTTCCTTGCCTTTTCCTCGACAGTCAGTAGTGACGCCAGCTAGCGCGCCTCGGCCTTTCCCTGGCCGACACCGCCCACACTACCTATCCCTGTCGTTGACCCCGTCGGGTGTCCCCTTAGCCGACCGCCGTCAGCCTTGCCCTGAGTGCCACCGCCCACCGTCGGAGCCAAGCCAGAGCCGAAACCCATTGTCGTTGCTATTGATCATGGGTTTTGATCTTTTGAATCCTGGCCGTCCGATGCATCGATCATCTCCATCATCTTGATGATCACCTTAATGTGGGCCGCTCGATCTCCTCCCGATCTGATCTGATCTGATCATCTTCACCACCAGATTAGATCTGGACCATCCGATTGATTTTGATCATCATCTTCATCAGTGATCTCAGCCGTTCGTTTGATCTGATCTTGATCATCACCTTGATTTTGGAATGAGTCGTCCAATCGACCGATCGTGGTCGTGATTATCATCTTCATCATCATCAAGATCTGTTCGTTCTATTGTGTTCGTGCTTAAGAATCCGTTCCCATTATTCTCTTTCTCTCCGTTGGATCCGTCGTCAATTTCAAGGCAAGTAACTTGTATTTCTTTTAGTTGTATAATACAAGTACTAAATACTGTCTGTAGTGTTGTTGCTTTGAGATCTATCCTAATTATACCCTTGTTTGATCTTGTCTCTACTTGTTGATCCATTCGTAGTTGTCTCGTACACACACGACATGAAATAACGTAGATCTAATAAATCCTTCGTGTATGCATGCATATTGTTCATGATTTATAAGGTGTTGTGTGATCTTGTATGCTTGATGTGTTAAGAGTAGTATAACTCATTGTAGATGTGTTAAATACCCTATACCATGTTGCTTGGACATCTAGTACACCATATTTCGCATTTTTTTATGATTAAGATGAGTTTCATATGACCTAGTTGATTTCATGCATAAAGAATATTTCTGTCCTTGCTGCTATCCCCATTTTGTTAAGTATTTTAGACCCAATTAAGGTCAGTAAATGAAAATCTTTTGTGAATATGAATTACAGAGAATTCTGTCTACTTTTCAGAATTTCTGAAAGATCTCAGCTTCGATTTGTGAGTTGCAAGTTATGTCTATTTTACTACAGAGGTGTAGAAAAATTACAGATTTGGTTTTATTTATATTCTGGAGAGTAATTTTTTTTATACTGATTTTAAAGATAATTGATCCAATATTTTTCTGAGTACAACTAGACTTGATTAGGATTGACCCCAAACTTTTGTGGATTTATTCGACGACTTTTACAAACTATTCTATGCTTGCAAATAACTACTATACTTGCATATTTTTTATACAGTTTAGTAAAGAACCTTAATTTCAACCTGATTCTACTTGTTTTTTATAAAATGTTGTAAACATAAGATGTAGACTGCTGTGTCTAATTTATCACCCTTTTGACGGATCTGGATTTCGATTTATAATTTGTAATCTATTTCTGTTTTAGTACTACTGTCTCAAGAGTTTCAGATTCGCAAATTTGCTGTATCTTGCTGTTTTCTGATTTTATTTGACTATACTATACATATTGGAATATTATGAAACTTTATTTCCTGATACTAGACATACTATGGAATACCCCAGATTTTTCTTCGATTTAATTAGTAGGTTTTTATGTCATTTTTCTATTTATAAATACAATTTTCTGATTTCTGGCTAAACATGTTTCCTGGATACAAATCTGTTTTGAGCCTTGTTTTTGTGAAATACCATATGACTTATATTTGCTAGATTCGTACGAGAGTCTATTTTCTAGATTTTCTGATGGATCCAGATTTGCATATTCGTGGCAATGGAAATTCTAGATTTGGTGCAGTACTGTCTTGCTATCCAGAACTAGAATTTTCGTTATCTTAGTCTATTTTGAGTTGTTTGTCACCCGTTTGTGTCCTTTATTCAACTTGTATTTGTCCCTTGTTATCATACCATGTTTCTTGACTTATTTGTGCACGTCCATACTTGCTTTAATAATAATAACAAGAAACTATGCCGGGATTTAAAGGGAAAGATCTAATAGTGGAAAATACAGAAACGTGTACTCGGAAGGAGATCAATAGATCCTACTGGTACTTGGAGCTTGATTACATGACACTTGGAGCTTGACACTTGACACATGATACATGAAACTTGATACACGATACATGACACTTGCACACTTGACACAGGGTACTTGGAGCTTGATATTTAGTACTTGGAGCTTGATATTTGGTATTTGGAGCTTGACCCTGAGTACACTGCCCTCTATGATCCACTATGAAATTTAAAACGTAATTTTTTTGAATGTAACAACCATGTGGTAAAAATCTGGGATGCATGAAGTGCTACCTAGTTAAGACTAGATATAAGACTTGAACATGATCACTTGATACTTGCTACTTGCTACTTGTACATGATACTTGACACTTGTTACTCGTTACTCGTTTACATGATACTTGTTTACTCGACACTTGTTATATGCCACTTGCACTCGTTCATCTTGCCATGCTAGTTGTCTCTGTTTCTTGACTTAGAGTTAGTTGCTCTATTTTGCAGTCATATCCTTTCCATGCTATACTTGCTTCTGCTGTTACTCTATATCTGTTTATCTTTTTCTGTACTTGTGTCTGCACTACAAGCGACCTGTAACTTGTATTGACGGATGTTTTGTTTCTCTTTCATTTTTCCTGCAATTTGTTAAATTGCAGATTATGGTGCTCAGCTGCCTGATAGAGTAGGCAATCTGAGATTCTAGTAGACTGGAGTTCTTGCTATATCTATTTATTTCTTGTTACTTATCTTGAATAATTGTACTTGGTTACATGGATTATTTTGTATTGGGCTTTGTGTCCCAGACTTGTCTTTTGTTCCAAACTTGATTATTTGAAATTTAGTATTCTTGTTTCTTGTTTCAAGTAATCTTGTTGACTATATTAATTCAGTTATGCATGCGTGGTTGGCTATTCTTCTTGTAACTTTCTTTTTCATACTTGTGCTTGGTGTAAAGATCCTTACAGCTTATGAATGGTGAAAGTCATTTGCTGTACTTAGTCACATATCCGTATTCCGTATCTCCTTTTGAAAAGCGGGACGTGGCATTGGGTGTCCCCTGTGAGATGAGGATTGCCTTGATCTTTGTCTAGAAAGATGGGTTCTCTGGTTTGCTTGATGTCCCAAACAGGAGGCCTCAGATCGAGCACGCCTCTCGTCCAACCTAATTCACATGTCGATTTCTTGTTGCATGTTGTTGATGATTTGGCAGAGATCTTTAGACCCCTGTGGGCCTCACGAGGCCATTGAATTAGTTGAGGCATTATGGAATGAGATGCGGTCGTACTGAGGATGTGGTTCATGCTGGGAGCCCTCGGTGCCTCTCCACTGAAAGGAGCGTGATTAGGCAGCCGGGGTGACTATTGAGGAGGAATCTGATCATCCATAAGAGGAGTTGGTTGACGAAGAGAGGTAGTGTGACGGTTGGAGGTCGCCCCTTTACCTCTTAGTCTTGGAGGCATGGAAACACACCTGACTTGTGTAGTGTTTTCCACAAACGGCGATTATCTGTTGCTGCTTATTTCGGTATGGGAGCAAACAGATAGTGAATTAATAATTGAAGAAAACTACTAAAAGTCTGACCTCTGACCTTGGTCGTTAAAGACAGTTAGATCTCCTGTGAATGAATCTGGATCATTGATTGACCACCGTGATCTGAATTCGACGGTTGTTGATGCGGCCGATGGACATGCAAAAAGCCTGAAATGCCGGAGAGTGGCCCCGACGACAGACCCTCCGATGCTCAAGTCAGAACCAGAAAGAGAGAGAGAGTAAGAGAGTGAAAACTGGCAAATTGTTGATTACCTTTTGACTGAAATGGGGGGGGGGGGGGTATTTATAGGCCTGAGAGATATTTCAAGAGATTTATTTGTGTTCGTTGGATCGATTTAACTACATTATCTCTTTCAGGTCTCTCCCCCTCAAGAGATAAGATATCTTTATTAGGGGATAAGAGATTTGACTCCTAGCCTGCATGGGCTGGGTGTCTCTCCTAGTGGGCTTAGTCAGTCACTTTTTATGGGCTTGGGAGAAGCCCATGTCTTGAAGTGGGCCTAAACCTGTAAAAGAAGCCTGTGATGGCTAATCTGCCTGTGGTTGCTTTGAGATCTGTGCAGGAATCGTACGGCTCTGATCTGCTGTGATTTTTACCATCATCATTTCTTTTCTTGTAAATGAAGAAAAACATCATAATAAATATGATCAATTTCATCGTTATTTATTTTATTCTTTTCTTAAGATGAATATTTGACCATATTAATTTTTTCTTGTTTGTGGGGAAAAAATGCAACATAACTTCTTCATTGTTAGTGTCAAAATTATTTTTACTAACAAATATGAAGATTTTAAAGTTTTTATGTTTGTTTTAATTTCTTGTCAGAGATCTACCATGTAATTAAAAATACCAACATCGCTATTAGACGAGCCATTCCATGTGTGGGAATATATGAACATAATGTTCATAAAGGTATGTATTTAGACCATGTTGACCCTATCGGTGTTTCCATGTTTATAACTCTTGAATATTCTATATTTCCTTTATAAATTAGTTATCTCTTATTGGTAGAATGTTATCTTCATAATCTTTCTAGCTCTCTTGTTAATTTTGACCTCAATTTATGCAGCTAGGCATGGTACCCCTTCTTGCCATTCTGGCAAACCGTTGATTTCTGGTACACAAGCTTATACTATCGCTTCACAAAAACGAAGCACATCATTGGTTCGTTTCCTACACCGTGTGTAATCTCAAGTGCAAGATAGCTAATGAAGATCACCATTCAATCATTAAGAGAAAGTTAAGTAGAAAGAGATATAAAACATTCTCAAAAATTATTTTAAGCTATTATTAAAAGATTCAAATACTTATAGAGATTTTATCGACTCTCAAGATGAAGGAGGTGGATGTACCAGATGCTAAACAAGGCTCTGATACCAAATTGAACAGCGGCTTAAAACATAGAAAAGAGAGTACAAAAAACAAACTGGAATTGTAGAATTGTGTTGTATACTACAACAAACGAAGTCTTCACCGACGTTTTTACCCCGGCGCTTTTTGAAAGCGCCGGGGTAGATTATAAATTTTTGGAAAGTAAATAAAAAAGAATTTTCTACCCAGGCATTTCATATAAAACGCCGGGGTCTAATTATGTACCCCGGCAGTTCTTAAAAAAGCACCGGGTATAGGCTGTAATTATGTACTGGCTTCCAATCCCACTTTTTTTTTTATTCTCTCCCACTCTCTCTCTCTCCCCCTGGCTCTCTCTCACGAACCTAACACCCCCCCCCTCCCCCTCCCCCTCCCCCTCCCCCTCGTCAACCTCCAGTCCTCAATGCCGTGGTTTTTTTTTTCATTCTCCCTCGCCCACTCTCTCTCTGTCTCTCTCCCCCTCTGTTTCATGAACCCAACACCCCCACTTCTCTCGCAAACCCTAGCCCCCGATCACCGTGCCCCCAACCTCGCCGTCGCCATTGCCGATGCCGCTGCAGTACCCATCGCCTTTTTCGTGCCATCACTCTAATCACTGTCATCTCCCTCCCTTTCTCAAACCCTATGTATGAATTTGAGAATTTGAGAATTCGTTCATTTGTAAATTTGATAATTTGGAATTGGGAGAAGAATAATTAGGGTTTGGGGTTGTGGAATAATTAGGGTTTGTGTTATTTGTTAATTTGTGTATTTGAGAATTTGAGATTGTGAGAAGAATAATTAAGGTTTGGGATTGGAAAAATTATTGTTCAATTGTCAGTTTTCCTCTATTTAAAGCACCCTTCCCTTCATTTGTTCTTCCCTTTACTCTATTTAAAGACCCACGTCGTCAAAATCACATCTTGACATCCCAATTTTTTTTGTATGATTAGGAATTTTCTTTGTTTGAATGCATGAATTGGTCATAATGGAATTTGAAAATCAATATCACCAGAGTGAGAGCAACAAATTTGAATGCCTTCTCTTTGGTGAGTGACTGTAAACTTCGTTTTTTTCCCAACTTTGTTCATCTTTTGATTTTTATATACTGAGTTGTTTACAATTGATATGTAGATCTTGATGATACCTTGTACCCATTGAGTTCTGGGTTACAAGCCCATTGTAGTAAAAACAATATAGGTATTAAGCCTGCTCTTGGTATTTTGATTTGGGATTACTGATACTCTTTTCGATTTAGTTATTTCATTTACCCAACATTTTCTTTCTATATGTTGTCATGATAGAATATATGGCTCAAAACCTTGGAATTGAAGAAACCAAGATCCCTGAAATGTCGTATTTATTGTACAAACACTATGGAACTACTATGGCTGGCTTGAAGGTATACTAGTTCCTTTTTATGTCAACCCATTTTGTAGTATATCTGATTTAGAATGATTCAGTTTTTACTCATGGTGCAGTTGTTTGTGTTAATTGTTCGTACGCCATTGGCTATGAATTTGACAATGACGAGTACCATAGCTTTGTTCACGGGAGATTACCTTATGATTTGCTTAAACCTGACCCTGTTCTTAGGAATCTCTTGTTGAGCCTTCCCATTCGCTAAGTTGTAAGTATTTTGTTCCTACATCTTGTTTGATTCTTTTTGTTTTCTTTAGTTTTAATGAATGCTCAACGTCCTAACGTGTTTCATCAAAAAAGATATTTACAAATGGTGATAGGAATCATGCTGCTAGAGTTTTCAGTAAGATGGGTTTGGAGGATTGTTTCGAAGGAGTTGTATGCTTCGAGACTCTGAACCCACCGGAGACTTCAATATCTTCGAATGATGTATCTCTAAAACATGAAATTTTTGACATTGTTGGGCATCTATCACGACCTGATGCTAGAGTTGAGGAACTGCCCAAGAGCCCGATTCTTTGCAAACCATCTGAAGATGCCATTATTGAAGCTCTTAAGATAGCGATCATTAATCCTCTAAAAACGGTATATGATTCGTTCCGATTTCCAATTTCTCTTTTTGTAAGAATGCTTGTTGCAATTTTGATTTTGTCAGATGTGAGGATATAACTAATTGTGTGAATGATATACCCTTTTTATTTTAACAGATTTTCTTCGATGACAGCGTTAGAAACATCCAGGCAGGAAAAAGAGTTGGACTGCATATGGTACCGGTAATTCCTTTATAACCTTAAGCTTGTTTGTTTGTAAATGAAATGTGTTGAATAAATTGTCATCATTTGATTCTAGTTAATCTATTTCTACTAATATATTCATCACAAGTACGTCGTGTAAAACATCTCTCAGTTGGGAATCTGAAAGTTATATTGAATGACAATTCCATTCTTACCACTATTCAGAAATTCGGTCTTTTCCCAAAAATTGCCCTTGCGATTAGTCCAACAGGGTCTATTTCTTTAACTGGATCGAAATATAACCTCCGAATTCCAAGCTTGAGAATATTGATACTATTCTCTAAATTCTTTTTCTTATTGTGCAGTTGAACTGATTGTGCTTTCAGGAACAAAAATGGATAATCGGGGTCCTTCTCATGGTTCCTGTCTATGCAACCGAGTCTGTAATTATTTGTTGTTTCCCCTACCTTTTCTTGGTCATTGTCCTCCTTGACGAGTTTCGTTTTTCTTCTTTGGCTCGATATGCACATGTTGTTGTTTTTTTATTGAAAAAAAATTAGCATATGTTGGTGCTTTTTGGAAGTCTGATGTGGCTTTTCTTTACCCAGATAATATCGTTATGGAAAGCAAAATTTTCTATGGAGTGTGACATCCTAAGGAATTGCTATGAAGCATTTTCCCTGTATTGTTTTGGAGGCTATTTGGTTGCTTGCCTTGGTAAGCGTAAAAATGTTACTTTTTTTCTCGCCTTCATAGAAAGTTATAATGTTTAATTTTATCTGTGCCACATATCGGCGACTCTTTTTCCGCAGTTACCTTTAGTTGGATGTGTGGTTCTAGTCCTATATATGCAAATAATTTGAAGCAAGTGAAATGCTTCACCATTGGAGCATTTGAACTTTTCATGTTTCAGCTATGTTTGTGTTATGATCAATTTTCCAATATATCAATTTTATTTCCCTTTTGAGAACTCTAACCATTTAGCTGGTCTATTATATGTAAACCATTTTATTTCCCTTTCCAAATAACTACTTTAGGATCTTCAATGCCTTCGAACACTTGTTTAAATAAATTGGGGCCCTTGCTGCTTGAAAGACAAGTATTCGGATACAACCCTAAATGAAATAATTGTTGTCGTTGGTTAAGGGTTGCATTCAAAAGTACTTGGCTTCCTGGAAATACCACCTCTATAAAGCCCAGCCCCGTCTATCATCATCGATTTGTCTGTGACTGTGAGATGATACACCAGACAGTGGTCATCCTCTAAATCCCTTACCATGGCATTTATATTTGACAATATAAACTAAGTAGCCATTCTATGTAAACTTCTCTTAGAAATTTGTACCTATTTCTTCTCTATTTTTTCTGCTATTAATATTCTAGTTTTGCAGGACATACATATGAATGATGCTGTGATACATACATTTTCTTTTTGTGTCTAAATGTACATGTGTTTATCTTTGAATGACTAAATCTGCAGTACCCGTAAGTTAAATTCTAGTAGTAGGTACATATTAACAAACTAAATTTCTTGAAGATCTGTAGTAATATTTTGATCCACACTGTAGTAATATTTTTTAAATTTTATTTGAACTTTTTTTAATAGGAACTGAAGCTACTCCGAAGAAGAGGACTGCCGCAGCAGCTACCTTTTAAGTGTGATGGACTGCACAGCTCTCTATGATTTTCTTATTGATTCCTCTGTGAAATTAGTGTACTCATAGGAAGTGTTCAGAATTTCTTATTGATTCTGTGAGCATACAAAGATTTAGTTAGTATTATTAAGCATAGAACATTTAAAATTGTTCACCATTTCCCTGTAGGTCAATGGAGAGATGATAAACATGTGCAGTACATGCATGTATCTAAATCTTCTTATTTGAATAGCTGCAACAGCGACACCAACACCTCAGTAACACAAAAAAAAAAAAAAAAAAAAAAAAAAAATTATAAAAATGTTTACCTTCCCCGGCGTTTTACAAAATGCCGGGGAATTTTTTCACCCCAAAAATAATAATAAATTAAATAAATAAAAAAAATGTACATTGGCGTTTTCCTAAGGGCCGGGGTATATTACCCCAACACCGGCGTTTTCAAAAGCGCCGGTGTAGGCCGCCAAACAATCCCCGGCACGCACTCCACCGGCGCTTGTTGTGGCGCTTTTCCAAACGCCGGTAGGTTATTCACCGGCATTTATAAACGCCGGTGAAGCCCCAAAAAGTGCCAGTAAAGATCTTTTCTTTTGTAGTGATAGGAGTTTCACCACGCTGGGCTGCAGGTGTATAATCCCGACATTTCCTTTTTTTTATTAGGAAAACTATATATATCACTTTTTGTTGAAGTATTAATACAAAGCAGATGATGGAATCATATCGAAATTAGACAATAATTACTACGCATCAAATATGTAAATGAGATTATTTATTTATTTATTAGCATTACAATTAGGTAGAAAACGCATACTTGCATGTGCTAATAATTTGCCTTAAAATGCGTGAAATTATTTCTTTCAAATTTGACAATTGGTCAAACATTTTGTTTTGTTATTGAGATAGTTACGAGATAAAAGTTGCATGATGTAATCTTTTAAAATGTCAAAAACGAAAAGGAAATAACCATCTAGGGAATGTATCACATCTTTCAAGAGCAATTTAAATTTTGAGTTATAGATCCAAATGGACCATCCAATTTAAGAGCTATGTCAAGAACTTTGTTACAATACTTCGTTTCACCTGTCTATAATCAATTGAGATATTGGAGAAAATTAAATAAAAATTTTAGAAATTTATTTTAGTACTAACTTTTTAATAAATAATTAGCTAAACCTACCTAAGTTGAAAATCTCTACTACTATAATGGGAGAAGGCCTTAGTGTAATTTGTCCATATCCCAACCCGTGCAATACACGTTTAATTAAACTCTACAATAAAATAAAAATGTGCAGTCAAATAAGGGACTGAACTAGATTATTGGTTTCACACATGAATTAAAGCTCATAATAATTTAGGTCATAGACATATAGACTCTTTATAGTAAAGATTGGATACATTTAATATTTCCTAACATCTAATTCCTCATCATTGAAAAAAAAAAGCGATCTCTCTCCCCCTCTCTTGTTGCCTCTTCCCCTCTCAGATCCGGCGTGTCGGTGGGTCCTTCGCCTCCTCCCCCTTCATTAAAGTTGCAGCTGGCAGCGTGTTCTCCAAACCCTTTTCTTTTCTCCTCGTGTGCGTTTTATCTTCGAGTTCCCCCTCTCCTCCGTCCCTCTGTGTGCGTGTGCTGTGGGTGCGCGTTTCTGGTGCTCTTCGTCGTCCGTGCTTGTCCTCGGTGGCCTTTTTCCGGCCTTCCCCCCGCGCGAGTGCCCCCTTTTCTTCCGTGCACCGGTCTTCTGAGCGCCCCTCCTCCGTTTGCCGAAGAGCCAGGTTCTCCTCTTTTCTTCTCATTAACCGATCACTGTAAGTCCTCTGCTCGCATTTAGTTTCATTACTATTTTTAGTCTTTACGTTGTGCCGCTGGTGTGGTTTTGTTTGTGGGTATTGGTTTTGCTTTGCCGGTGGTGGCTGCTGCGTGTGCTGCTCTCTTGGACTGATCTGGTTTCCCTCGTTTGAGGGGTTTATTTTCTGTGTGTTCCATTCTTCCATCCGCCCTCTTTATCCCCATTGCTCTTCTTCTCCATCTCTCTTCTTTCCCTCGTTCCTCCTTCTCCTTGTTTGTGCCCTGTTAGGGTCAATGGCCTTACTGGATTGGTGCCTGCCATTGCTGTTGTTTAGCTTTTGTTGGGCCCTTACAAAAAAAATTAAAAATTAAAAATTAAAAAAAAAATTAAAAAAGCTTTTGTTGGGCCGAGTATAGGCCCATGGACCAATCTTGGGTCGAGAATGTTAAAAAAAACAGAAAAAAAAATGTTTCTCTCCCCAAACCCTTTTCTGGCTTGGGCTTGGGTTACCTTAAGCCCACGTCCAGCGATCGTACCTCGCTTCTAGCACCTTCGTCCTCTAAGCTCTCCCGCCCTCTATTTCTTCCCACCGCTTCGTCTTCTACTTCACTTTCATCTTCTTCTCGCTCCCTAGCTTACTGTTTCCGGTGTCTCCAACCGGGTCACGTTAAAATTTCCTGTGTTTCTAAGATGAAGTGTTTATTTTGTCTTAAAGACGGACATGCTCGTCATCGTTGCTTCGCTCTCCAGAAACTTCTTGGTCTCTCTGTAGGAGTTCCGATAGCGGATTCTGTGTTGGATGCTCTCAACTTCCCAGCTTTACAAAAGAAATTGGCTGAAATGCCGTCTTCCAAAACTAAGAAGCTGAAAGCCCCTTCTCGTTCTCCTCTTCTCCCCACTCCTGCCTCTGGCTCGTTCCGTTCTTCCTTCTCTATCCCGACTCCTCCAAAGCTCCCTGAACCCTCCTCGCCGGTGAAGCCTCTTGTGACTCAAGTCTTCTTAGCTAACACTGAGCTCTCGGATCGCCTTAAGGTGTACAACAACTTTGGAGCTATCGCTTTCTCTGGCGGATCTATCCCTTTCTACACTCTCAATGCATTTCTCTGTAATTACTGCAATGTTCGAGATTGGGAGTGGGTTCTCTACTCGTGTTCTAATGGCGATGCGGTTATCCAATGTCCCTCTTCTAAAGTGCTCGATGAGCTTTGCGCCAACCATTCGCTATCCATTGGTGCTATCTCTTTGTCCATTCGCAAGTGGGTCACATGTTCTTTATCCTCTAAGCCTCTTGAGCTCAACCCATCCAAAGTCACACTGGTTGGTCTTCCACCATTCTGCGACTCGCTGAGGTTAGTGGCTTCTTTTACCAAGTGTATTGGAGAAATTATCAGTATCGCTTCTTGCGTGCGTTTGGCCTCGGGCAGCATTCAGGTTGACGCTTTATTTCGTTGCCCGTCCCCAAAAGATCGCATTGAAGCTTTTTGCCTCAACGATGGCATCTCGTCCTTTGATGTTTCTGTTCAATACCACGGTTCTTCCTCTGAGATTGAACCCTCGAAGCCGGGCTTTCGTTCTCATTCCCCCCCTAAGTTTCATCCGGGTGCTTCCTCTGGCCCTAAGCCTTCGCATTCTTCTGGGAAGTCTGCCCCCACCCCCCCGGTTAAGAGGACTCTATCTCTCCCTCGTCAGTCTTCGAGTGCTGCTGCTCCCCCTTAGATTTTCCCAGCCAAGTCGTCGAACCTTGTTTGGATCAATCCCAATCGGGCTTTACAGTCCCTGGTGAAGCCCTCTCCTCCTTCTTCATCTGCTCCGGTAGCTCCTGCGCCTGTACCTTCGATCAGTTCGCTGGCGCCTTCTCCCTCTCCCTCTAAATCGGAAGCCTGGCCTGTTTGGGACGTCAACCCTTCATTCGCTTCGGATTGGGATTTGTTCCAACGCTCAGCTCACTTCCCGTCGGCCAGCTCATCTCGTCCCACCTCCGCCCTAAAGGCTGATAAAGCTTCCTCTCCTGCTAAGTCCTCAGTCTGGATAGCTAAGGATGATCTTCTTGGTGATGAAGTGGCGGCGTTGGAGCTTGCTCAGACTTCCAAAAAGGTCCAGTTCTTTCCTTCTTCTTTTGATTTCTGTGATTACTTTCGGTTTGTTTTTGTGGATTGTTGCTTTTCTTTTATGCTAGAGTTAAATTTTCCGTCCTTTATAAGGGCTCCCTTCGGTCTTGTTAAGGCCTTTAGCTCTATCTCCTCTCTTCCTCTTTCTCTAATTAAGCTAGCGCCTGATGGGTTGTTATCTAGCTTTAATACTTGCTTTTCCCTGCCTCCGGCGATTCGTTCGGTGCCTAACGACCATTATTCTCCGATTGAACAAGTTTCTTCCCCCCCCCCCCTTTGAGGATCTCTATCCCTGTCCGGAGGAGGAATGGTCAGGACGACAGTCCACCTCCATTGCAGGATCCTCATTTCCCCTCAACATTCATTCCCCCGTCTCGTCTTCAAGCCCCTGTCGATTGATCCGATCTAGTGCCCGTTTAAAGGCGAAACATTCTGTTTCTTCGATGGCCCCTTCCTCCCCGTCCCCCAACCCATCGTCCCCTCCTCTGGGTTCCCTTTATCATCTACAATTTGAGGACTTGTCGGACTCTGAGATGGTTTCGCTTGCCAACATCCTAGGTTTCTCTCCCTCCCCCAACTCCTCCTTTCCCGTCTCCTGTGTTAGAGAGATTGAGCGATCCCGAGTCCAGGAGCACAGACTTGATCATGATTAGTATCTCCTGGAACATTAGGGGCCTTAACTGCCCCGCCAAGCAAAGGGCCATATTTGACATTATTGCTTCTTCTCATTGTGACATCATTTCCATTCAAGAGTCGAAAATTGAATCCCCATCCCCTCGTCTCTTTCGTTCCTTAGGAGGTTCGGCCATTACGAATTGGATTTCCCTCGATGCCTTAGGCTCCAGAGGCGGGATTCTTGTTGGATTCAAGGCCTTTACCTTCTCTCTAATCTCCGTCCGTTGCCTTCATTTCTTCCTGATAGTGCAACTGCACAGGCATCTTCTCGATTGTGTTTTCACAATTATCTCGGTTTACGGTCCATCGACCGCTAACCGACGGCCTCTTTTCTGGAACGAATTTCGTTCTCTCCATCAATTCGTTCAAGGTCTTAGCATTGTTTGTGGTGACTTTAACATAACTCATTATGCCTCGGAGCGATCGAACTCATCGTCTTTCGACTCCCAATCCTGCGTTTTCAATGATTGCATTAGAGATCTACAATTATCTGAGATCCCTATCAACGGTAGGAGTTTTACTTGGTCGAATCAGCGACTTAATCCTTCCCTTGCCAAACTGGATAGATTTCTTGTATCGCATCCCTGGTTCTCGAAATTTCACAATGCATACGCGAAAGCTCTTCCTAACCCTTCGTCGGATCATGTTCCCATCGCCCTTTTCTCCGACTTTCACTTCCCCCATCATCACCAATTCCGTTTCGAAAAATTCTGGCTTAAGGATCAATTATTTCTTAAGTTGGCCGAGGAATGCCTTGCATCCATTTCTGGATCGCGAGGCCTAGGCAACTTACTTCTTAAACATCACGCCATCAAGTTTGGCTGCAAGATATGGCGTCGTGAACGTCAAGCTAACACCAATTTCCTAAAAGATTTTCTGCTTGCTTCCATTCAGGCTCTTGACCTGATGGAAGAGCTATCCCCACTGTCTCATTCTGCTCTCCTCGAGAGGCTAGCCTGCAAGCGCGATTACGCAAACATTCTTCTTCAAGATCATTCTAAGTGGGCGCAGAGAGCTCGCGTTAACTGGTTGAAGGAAGGTGATGGTAACACCGCCTTCTTTCATCACTTTGCCTCTAACCGCTAGCGATGTAACCACATCTCTATGATTCTTGACCAGGGTGAGGAGCTGCGCTCTGAAACTGATATACACAAAACCTTCCTTTCTTTCTACAAAAACCTGATCGGTTCCTCTAAACCGCGTTCGATTTCTCTCGATTGGCTGCATCTCTATGGTGCCCCAACAACAGATCTATCTTCGCTTGAGGCTCCCTTCACTATGGAGGAGATCAAGTTGGCTGTCTTCACTTTAAAAAGCGACTCAGCGCCTGGTCCGGATGGTTTCCCGGCTTTTTTCTTCCAAAAATTCTGGCCCTGGCTCAAAGCCGATCTGTTCGACCTTTTTCAAGAGTTGCACCAAGGATCCTTATCCTTCGATCGCATCAATTATGCCCACATTGTTCTTATTCCTAAGTTGGCAGGAGCCAACTTGGTGTCTGACTTCAGACCCATTAGTCTGATTAATACTTCATTCAAAATTATCATGAAAGTTCTGGCCATTAGGCTTAGTGTCGTCATCCCTCCACTGATCAATCCAGCCCAATCGGGCTTTATTAAGGATCGTTTTATTCTTGACAGCGTAGCCGCCGCTCAGGAGATTATTTCGCTTAGTCATCATCACAAATTAGAGGGGATTCTTCTTAAGCTAGATTTTCAAAAGGCCTATGATAATGTTAACTGGGATTTTCTCTTTGATATCTTGCTTCATCGTGGCTTCGGTCCGAAGTGGATTGGATGGATCAGATCCAGCTTGATAGCGGGGTCTTCTTCCATTCTGATCAATGGATCGGAGGGCCATAAATTTAAGATTAGGCGTGGTCTCCGCCAAGGAGACCCCCTTTCTTCCCTTCTCTTCACCCTAGTTGCGGATGTCTTCAGCAGATTGCTTCGCAACGCCCGTTCTGTTCACGCTATTGAGGGTATTGGCTGCCCCCAGCATTTCGACGGTATCCTCAATTTGCAATACGCAGATGATACTATTATCTTCTCCAAACCGGAACGTTCTTCTTTACGTAATCTCAAACTGCTTCTGTATTGTTTCGAACAGGCCTCCAGGGCTGTCCATCAATTTCAATAAGTCATCTGTTTATTGGCTTGGCGGTGATGCCCAACGTCATAGTGAGATCTCTCAATTTTTTAATTGCCGTATAGCTTCCTTTCCTATCTCGTATCTTGGTATTCCCCTAAGATGGGGTAAGCTCCACAGATCCGACTGGTACCCAATAATCGATAAAATTGAGTCCAGGCTGAATGTCTGGACTGGCAAGTTTCTCTTCCGTGGAGGGAGATTAATCCTTCTCAACTCTGTCCTCTCTGCTATCCCTCTCTACTTGATGTCCTTCTATTATATCCCATCTTGGGTGCTCAAAAGAATCGATCAAATTCGTAGCAATTTCTTCTGGTCGGGCGATACTCTTTATAAACAGGGTTCACACCTGTGCAATTGAAATATCGTCTGCTCGTCCAAAGCCAGCGGGGGCCTAGGTGCGTTGAATCTGCGTGATCATAACCTGGCCCTCCTAGGTAAATGGCTGTGGAGACTTCGTAAGTTCTCACATCTGTCGTGGGTTCAATGCATTAGAGAGGCTTACTTTGGATCCACCCCTTGGTGGCAGTTTAGGTCCCCTATTCAACACTGTGCATCCCCGTTCTGGAAAGGCATCTGGAAAGTTTGCCCTACCTTCCAGTCCAGCATTATTAGACTTTGTGCCGATGGATCGAGAACCAAATTTTGGACCGATCTCTGGTTAGGCAACATTTCTATTGCCTCGGCTTATCCCTCTCTCTTCCAACTTGCGGCCTTCCCGGAAGCATCTGTGGTTGAGTCTTTTACCTGGGTTAATGCTGCAAGGATTTGGTATATCCCTTTTGTTTCTCCTTTAGCTTACCATCTTCTAATGGAGCTGCAACAATTGACTGCGTCTCTAGACAGTTTCGAGTGGAAATCCGCGGAGGACATTGCTTGGCGTTGGAACGCCTCTGGCATTTTCACGGTTAACTCGTTCTTCAAATTCCTCAATTTCTGAGGCGTTCGTTCCCCTGCTGCGGATTTCATATGGAAATCCTGCGCTCCACTCAAGGTTAAAATTAATTCTTGGTTGGCCATTCACAACAAGCTTCTCACGGTTCAGGTTCTCAATAAAAGAAATTTAGCGTGGGGCCAGCCTTGCATTCTTTGTTTTGAGGCCTCCGAGAATGCGGACCACCTTTTCGTTCAATGTTCTTTCATTCAGCCTCTTTGGAATCTAGTGTCTCTTGCGTGGTCCTGTCCAGCTCTTCCTTCCAATTTGCTAGCATGCTGGTATTCTCCTTCGTGTCTTCCCAAATATAGCAAGGGTTGGTACCTTTCTGTCCACATCATCATCTGGATTACCTGGATGGAGAGAAATCGCCGAATTTTTTCTCATAATGCGTCCTCTATTGCCTCCCTCTTAGAGGATTTATTATTTCTTTTTCAATTTTGGACTTCTATTCTTAATGATGATAAGCGGCAAGGTTTTTACTACCACCGCTTAAATGAATCACTTACCGTGCTTTCTAGGCTCAATGCTCTTTAAATCTCTCTAGCTTATTTACCAGAATCGTTTGATTCTGTTTTCGCTGCTCTTTCTTTTCCCTTATATTGCTTTAGTCTTATGGTTTTTGGGATTTTTTGTTCTTACTTTGCTCTGGTTCTTGCGGTTTCCTGCAGGAGTGAGCACTTTTGCTGTGCGCTTGGGACATTCCGATGCCTTTTGTTTTTGGCTGTGCTCGGTTGGGTCTTTATCTCTGGCCTTTTGTTGTGGCCTGGTGTTGGGTCGGATGGCCTCTTTTGTGACTTACCTTTGGTTTATTTGTTGCTACTTATTTTGGTTTTTATGGTTTTGTTGGTGTTGTTCTCGCTGGATGGTGGTTGGATGGGTTGTGTTGGTTCACTAGCTTAGACTGGTCTGTGATTCCAAGTTAGGTGGGTGAGCGTGAAGATGTACTTTATTAGCGTTCTATCTCCTTGACTTGTAATCTTTTACGGGTTGTTTCTACTGGGTTTAATTTCTAATCTGTTTTATTCTGTTTCATTTGGTTTGGTCTCTGGTATGGTTTCTTATCTCCTTGGGATCATCGGCTCTCGCTGTTCACTGCATTTTTGGTTGCTTTTGAGTTTATTTACTGATTTTCTATATTGATTAGCTGTTGTTTTATCTAGCTAATTTGCTGAGGATTGTTCTTCCCTGCTGAGACCGCGGATCATTATCTTGCTCTACGGTTTTCTTTGTTATTTGGCCGTGATCCTTAGTTTTATTGTGCAGCTTATCCCGTAGGCTGTTGGTTATTATTTGTCGTGGTTGTTGTTTTCCTTTTTGGTGGCCCTCTTGTAGACTGTTGTGAGCGCTCGTTGCTGCCCTTCTTCGATATGGTTTGGACGAGCGCTACATTGGTCTCCCCTATGTTGCTGAGCTCTCGACCGATCTCTTCAGGATTGTCAGGCGTATCCAACCCCATTTTTGCGCCAGTGTGCTGTCCCCAGTTTTGCCCGTTCCCCAGCCATCTGCTGCCGTTCTCTCCGATCAGCTGACCCTGGACTTGCTTCCGACCGAGCCAGCTCTAGCCAGCTCCCTTGCCGCTTGGTCCTCTAATTGCTGTCTGTTTTGTAATTATTAGTCGTATTTTAGCCTATTGTATTACTAGCTGCTTGCGATTGTTCGCTTGCTCTTGTTGTTTTACTTCTGGTAAAACCCCCCATGCTGACTTTGTACAGATTTATTTTTGAGCAATATATTTTTTTGATCGGGCTGGAGTCGGTTGACTCTATCCAATTACATAAAAAAAAATTCCTCCAATATTTTAATATTGGGCTCACACATGAATTTACCTCATATTATTAAAGATTCTATACATTAAAGTATTGGGTTCACACATGAATTTACATCTCAATATTAAAGATTATATACATTTTAAAAGAATATCTAAAATTCTATTTTAAGAGGGAGAGAAGGTGGTCTTACTATTAGAGTGAGTGCAACCTGTAAGCTACAATAATACTACCATAGTTCCATGACATTATCTTTCATCACTAATTTAACTAACTGTGATTTATATATTACATTCTTCCACTATATAAGAGAGCCCTTCGGTTTCGCACATCTCTGGTGCGCCCTTAGTGTCATTTGTAAATCTACCAATTGTAAATCTACCAACATGTGTGACGCACGTACATAACTAATATGAAGAAGGTTTCAGGTTCGAGTTCTCACTATGTCAAAGTTTCTTTTTTATTAAGACGTCTGAAAATTACTAGTATTTATAAAATGAGAATCCATTTTGCCACATCACCACTTTTACCAATTAATAGGGCATTTAAATTTAAAAATAATATATTTCTGGACCAAAATCAGGGCCGCCCCTAGGCCTGTGCGACCTGTGTGATCGCACAGGGCCCAAGATCACACAAGGCCCACTAATGAGTGGCCCGTTGGACATCATATATAATTAATAGATATTTTATTTCCTATTATAGAACAAAAGTCAATTTGTTCGAGTTGTTAAGTGGATAGATTTTAAATCCAACGAGTGCATGTTCGAACCCTATTGTGATAAATTTTTATTTTAATTATTAGTATTAAAATATTTAAAGAAGGCCCATTTTATTTCTTTCCGCACGAGGCCCTATAAATTTCAAGACCGGCCCTGACCAAAATATGGAACTTGGTACAACCCCCTCTTAATATTTTTTAAACCCAAATATGAATTTTCAAATACCCTAATTATTTATTAGTTTGTTTATGTTGTAACTCCTATCTTACCTCCTCAAAGGTTAGATCTATATCTGTTACCTCTTTCTTATTGTCGTCGTCAATTTTTTTTTCATCCATGATATTTTTTATAGAAATGTGTTCCGTAATGAGACATGATTGTGAAGACATAGATGCAGGTGACTTCCTTCCTGACATTATTTGATGGTCGAGCAGAGATATGCTGGCTGGTCGGTGTGGTGAAATGTCAAGAATGGTTGAGCTATGTATGAAAGATGAATAGATGATGACTCATTTAGTTACAGGTTGTGAGTTGGTAGTTTGTTGTCTAACATCTTGAAGATGTTAAGAAAGATATAGTTGAAGAGATGGTTTTAACTTAATTGAAAAAAAATTATTTATTATGATGTTAAATGGTTCAAATTATGAGACGAAATATAAAGTGGGGTAGAGGGCATAACATCATTGAATCGGCGACGACAATGATGTCTTGCTTTTTCCATCAAATTCAATCATAGAAGTTAAATATGAACAAACCCGACAATTTCAATCTTGCTCCCTAATTGAAAGCCAGTAACGTGTTAGTCTCTGAGATTACTCAAGATTCGGGCGTCAATAAAATTTTTGAATACCATAGGTGCTTCTGCAAGATCATTTTGAAACAAGGTTGGTTTCGTTAATTATTATTAAAATAGTATTATTTAAATAAATTGCCCTAAATCTTGTAGAAATTATATATGGGCCCATTTCGGTTTATTACTTGCAAAGTTTGTTTTGATAGCACGTCGTCTGGAACCATCTAAGTTTATTTGCCAATTTATTGTAAAATTAACTTGTTTTAGTTAAATAACAATAAGCTGAACTTTATTTTATCCCTGCAAGGAGAAATTGTTGAGACTTCATTTTCATTTGGCTGGTTTTGAACAACACAATTCTGATCAGAGAGAATCAGGCTAAATGCCAATTAAACATTGATTCTACATGTGGTTTCTGCAATGTTGTGACCGAGACTCGAGACCATCTATTTATAGGTTGTCCCATGAGCAAAGCCATCTTCATAGAGGTACTTAACGCCCTAGGTACCTCCGAGTACCCCGATATGTATGATAGGCTCCAAGTTCGCTGTTGAGAGACGCTCTATGAGAGAAACCTGGTTTATCGCTATCGCCGCTACTATATGGGATAGGAGTAACTGTTACTTTCGGGGGACTAAGAATAGTATTTGTGGTAATTTGACTCAAATTATGCATCTTATTTCCTTTTGGGCTACGGCCGCTGCTACAGGTCCCCGAGAGAGGATCACCAGTGTTTTCCAGGTAGAGGAGTATGACGACGATGAAGTGGAGATTGGACCGACACTCCACTGAGAGGTGAGGTCGTTATGCTAGTATGACCCTTTACTGCACTTTTGATCCCCACCACCTCAGGGTTTTGTTGGGGGAGTTTAGATGAAATGTTGTACTTCTGATGGATGACTAATGTTTTGTTTCTATCGCTTTTGTCCCTCCCCCATGTTAGGGAGAAAGTATGTTTTCTTTATCTGTATTGTAGGACCTTGCACTTTGCTCAGTACTCTGAGTTTTTATTTTATTAACTCCTTATTAATGAAACAGGATGGGCATACTCCACCTTTTCTTTCAAAAAAAAAAAACAACAACTTACCTCATTTTCCTCTCTGCATATAAGAAAGTTGAGACTTTTTAGGATAGATAAAAAAATAGATTAGGTAAGGAAACTAAAAAGGAGGTTGTTCATAAAAGAAAAGCAAAAGTCATCTGTTGCTGCTTATTTCAGTGTGGGAGCAAACAGATAGTGAGTTAATAATTGAAAGAAACTACTAAAAGTCAAACCTGTGACCCTGACCATTAAAAACGGTTAGAACTCCTGAGAATGAATCTGGATCATTAATTGACCACCGTGATCTGAATTCGACGGTTGCTGATGCGGCCGATGGACCTGCAAAAAGGCTGAAACACCGAGAAGTGGCCCCGGCGACAGACCCTCCGACGTTCAAGTCAGAACCAGAAAGAGAGAGAGTAAGAGAGTGAAAACGGGAAAATTGTTGATTACCTTCTGACGAAAGAATGAGGGAGGGTATTTATAAGCCAGAGAGACATTTCAAGAGATTGATTTGTGTCATTTGGATCTATTTAACTACCTTATCTCTTTCATGTCTCTCCCATTTAAGAGATAAGATATCTTTGTTAGGGGATAAGAGATTTGACTTCTAGCCTGCATGGGCTAGGTGTCTCTCCCAGTGGGCCTAGTCTGTCACTCTTTATGGGTTTGGAAGAAGCCCATGTCTTGGACTGGGCCCAGTCTATAAAAGAGGCCTGTGATGGCTAATCTTCCTGTGGATCTTTGAGATCTGTGCAGAAATCGCACGGCTCTGATCTGCTGCAATTTTTACCATCATCACCATCTCATGAGGATTTGTTGTAACGAAAAGAAAATGAGTTATCTGAAGTTCGTAGTTAGTTCATGTGAAATTATGAGAAATTATCAATTTATTAAGTTAAACCCCCTCAATGTGAGAAGGGGGGGAAAATGTATGATCTCTCAAAGTAGGTTTAATCAAAATTCATAAAGTTCATGTGAGTTTAATCAAAATTCAGGAACATTTTTTTACATCACAAGTAAAATTTTAAGAATGTTTTGTTAGTATTGTATGTCTTGCATACTTGTTCAATTAGAAGAAGAGACGACGAACCACGAAGGTCGAAGCGTCGAAGAGAGACATAGTCCATAAGCAGTAAACATAGATATGTACAGTCAACTGTACACCCCTTGGGTCTGGGCACGATGAGTTGCAGACTACACATATTGGGCAGTCACCACTTGCAGCTGATGTACTATTTTGGGCCTATATTCGGTGATTCTTTTAAGCCCATCTTCAACTCCTTGATAGATTGTATGGCTCATATCGTGTGACTTCTTCTGCATGACATATCAGATGGTTATTGTATTAAGACTACAATTAGGGATTCTATAAATCTCTCTATATATTCTAATAGCCTCCATGAGAGGTGTAACGCTTCATTGATATTATGATTTTCTTCTACACTATAAGTGAGGCTTGAGATATAGTTCTTGGCAAGTGAGTTTGTAATCAAACTCCTTGTAATCTTCTCTAATTGAGATTAGGTTCACCCGAACCGGGACAAATATTTGTGTATTTGGTAGAACTACTTACTTGGTATTCTAGATCTGTTTGTGTTCCTTCTTTCTCATTGCTAAACAAACTCCACTGCACTATATCAATTTTCCTAACAACTGGTATCAGAGTATCGATTGACGAGTCCCTTGGTGAAGTTGACAGGTCATAGCTATGTGAAGATCAAACAGTTCAACAGTAAGATCAACTTTAATCTCTAGAAGGTGTACATGTATGATGTACCGGTTCAAGAACGTCTACAACTTGCCATAAAGGAGAAAGGTAACCATCTTAAATGTAAAGGAAGATTGGGATGAGATTTGTGAAAATGCCCTTAGTTTAATCTGATTGTCGTTGGCACACAAGGTCAAGTGCAACTTCCTTGAGTATAAAAGTGCGGCGAGTCTGTGGGCAAGACTCGTATCTGACTACTCGGAAACGTCGTTATTGGATCGAATGTATGGAAGAGAAAAATGTTTTGTTTCTCAATGACGGAATGTATAGTTCTTCATGATCATATTGTGGAGTTCAATCATATATTATCTGAACTCAGGGCGGTCAATGCAGATGATCTAAGCAAAGAAGATGAAGATTTCAACTTGATATATTCACTGTCATACTCGTATGAGCATTTGATAACTAACAAGCCACACGGAAAGTCTGCTAAGGAGAAGATTTTGGTGGCTGAGGTGATCAAGGGCATGAAGGAAGATCAACTTCGAAGAAAACACATAAATCAGATACTACCTCTAAAAGTTGCTTAGCAGTAGAAGATCCTTCAATTGAAAGGGAAAGTGCACATCAAGTATGATCTGTTGCCGATATTGCAAGAAGAAAGTGCATTACAAGAAGAACTGTTGGAAATTTCTGAATCAAAGGAGCGCCAAGGTTAGCAGTGCTAACGCCAATGTGGTTAGTTCTACTTGATCAAGTGATTTATGTCTTCTTGTTTCAAATTCTTTAGAAGTGGATTCTGGTTGGTTTCTTGACTCAGATAGTTCTACTCATATTTGCTCCGAGTGGGAGTTATTTTCTACTTTTAAGTCTACTACAGGGCATTGTGTAACGGGAACTAAGGAGAATTGTGAAGTAGTTGTGAGGGGACAGTTGAGTTGGAGATGCCAAGTGGAAACATGTACACTCTAAGAAAAGTTATGCATATTCCTCTACTGAAATGAAATCTGAAATCTTTAGAAACTCTGGAAGCACACAGCTGTAGGTACATAACTCGATGTGGAGTTCTGTCTGTTTTCCAAGGTCACCGTAAGGTGATTAGAGGGATGAGAGTTGTTGGACCAGGCCAACACAATCTCTACAAACTTTAGGGGATCCGAAATACCTGCGCAGGTGTTCCTTTGCCCTATATCCCTGGAAGTTCGTCTTGTCTGCCACAACTAGTATCATCGAAGCGAGACCCTGGCGTTCGAATATCGTCGAGAGGTGGAGAGTGCCTTGGAATTCGTGCAGAGGTGGGCAACTCTGTGTTAACGCCTACTGAGGTGTGCCTTTGAGGGGCATGCTGATATGAGAAATTGAATGGAAGATTGCTTCAACTAGATGAAGAAAATTACTGAACCGAGTTCACTTATAGGTGGACTCAAAGAGTCCAGAGATGATTAATAACACAATGTTGATAGCATGCATATGCAGCCCAAGGTTGAGATTGTTAGGATTATATTTCTTACATACTTGTTCAATTAGAAGAAGAGATGACGAAGCACGGAGTTCTAATCGTCGAAGAGAGACAAAGTTAGCAAGCAGTAAACAAAGAGATGTACAGTCAATTGTAAACCCCTCGGGTTTGGGCACGATAAGTTGCGGTTGACTGCACATGTTGGGCAGTCGACTGCCCACATATACTGTACTATTTTGGGCCTATATTTAGTGATTCTTTTGGGGTTGTTGCTACTTATTTTGGTGTGGGAGCAAACAGATAGTGAATTTATATTTAAAGAAAGTACTAAAGATCTAACCTTTGATCGTTACCATAAAAAGTAGTTAGAGCTCCCGAGAGTTGATTTAGATCATTGATTGAACACCGTGATCTGAATTCGATAATTACCAATTCGGACGATGGACCTGCAAAAAGCCTGAAACACTGGAGGTGCTCCCGACAACAGATCCTCTGACGCTCAAGTCAGAACCTGAAAGAGAGAGAGATTGAGAGAGAGAATGCCAATTGTTGATTACCCTCTGACTGATGAGGGGGGAGAGTATTTATAGTCTTGAGAAATAGTTTAGGAAATTGAGATGAATCTGTTAGATTCATATGAATCCTTTATCTCATGTTGGTTCTCCCCCTTAAGAGATAAGACTCTCTCTTCTGGGGATGAGAAATTTTACTTACATCCCTCATGGGCTGGGTATCTCTCTTAGTGGGTCTAATCGCTTTTAATAGGCTTAAAATCGGCCCATGTCTTGTAGATGAGCCTAAAGAAGGCCCTGACTTGTTAAGAAGGCCCGTTATGACTAATCTACATGTAAAAGCTTTATGATCCGTGCTGGAATCGTACGACCCTGATTTTTTGTGATTTTTACCATCATCATAAGCCCCCCACTTTCGTAAGACAATTTTATTGGCTTTCGGGAAGTAGTTTGCTTTATTTTTTGAATTCTGTGGGTACAATTTTAGATTTCAAGGACCACTGTAGATACATGGAATTGATCAGAAGCTTCTGGAGGCAGCGAATATCTTCCTCATTTTTTTCAATTTTTTCTGAAATTTTCCATAATTTTTGGGATTTTAAAATATTTTTTCCCAAGTTAAATTTATTATCTCAAAATTTTTAATTAATTATTCCAATTTAAAAAAATTCAGTTATTTTAATTAATTTTTCAAATTTAATAATTATTTTTGAAAATTTTAATTAAAATTTTAATTTTTAATTGAATTTTAGGGATTTTTATTAATTTATCTTATCAACACAATTTTGGGGTGGCTGTAATGGCACCGCAGCGACGTGGCTTGATCTCATGAGCCCATTACGAAGGAGCTTGCTTTTCGGAGAGTTCTAGTGACTGAGATTTAAGCAAGAGTTAGGAATGAAGATTCGAATGAGCTAGCTCTTGGATCTGAATTCGTGTCGGGTTAGACCCCTTTTTAGAGCTCGGCGGACCTGACCCGCTGTTGGACAAAAATAAAGTGGGGTTGGCCGGGATCAAACCCGTGATCCCTTGAATAAGAGTGGAATGACTATGCCAATGAGCTATGTTGCCAAACTGTTCAAAAGTTGGGTGACCTGCATTTCGTAGATGTGACTTCGGAGAGTTTCTCTTCATCTTCTTCGTCGAGCTCTTGCTTTGGGGGTTGGAGCTCAGCAATGATGAGGAACTTGGAGCTCGGCTAGTTTGGAGCTCTTCCACTTTAAGCTTGGCAGAGTGGTGATAGAGCTCGACGATGCTCTATTTTGGGGGATGGAGCTTGGCAATCTGGTTTTGGAGCTCGGCGAGGTGGCATTTCGGAGCGTTGGAGATCGTTGACGCCACGGAGGAGCTCGGTAGATCCTCCAGCTCGGTGATTTGGGCAAGGCATAGAGGAGCTCGGCGAAGGGGCATTGAGCTCGGTGACGTGAAAGTGGAGCTCGGCGACGTGAAGTGGGAGCTAGGCGACATTGCCTTTCCTTAACACCTCACCGACGTTTCTTAGGTAAGCTTTGAAGTTGTTTCACTACAAGGAATTTGACATATAGTGACAGCAAAAATCCGTGGGTAAAAGGCGAAAAACCGTAGGTATAGCCCGTAAAACCTATACCAACGGACATATTTTTCCGTCGTTTTTAATTAGCTATACCCACGGCAAAATGCCATCACTATAGCCTATAGCGACGGTTTTTTTACCCGTTGGACAAAACCTCGGTGTTATACCCACGGTTTCGTATCCGTTGGTATAGGTTTTAAGGACACCACTTGTTTTCCTATACCCACAGTTGAAACTCCATTGCTATAGGTTTTAGTGATGGTTTTCGCATCCAGATATTTAAATATATACCCATCGCTCTATACAAAAGAATTTCTTATTAATTACGGGTATGATAATTTAATATTTTCTTTTATAATATTAATCCAATTATAAACTGAATACACAATAAAATAGATAAATGTGATTATGAAACAAAATTTTAAAAAAATAAACTTCAATCATATTAAAAATTAATGAAGTATTACAAGCATGTCAAATTACAAAATAGTTAATAACCGAATACACAATTGAATTCATGTGTGCAGGCATGAGAATCAATACTTTAAACTACGATCAACATATTCAATGACATTATAAGATAACATTCAATTGACTTCTCACTTGAGATACGACACTAACAATTTTCTTATTTTACGGCAACCGGATCTTGATTGATCTTGATTCTCTTTGCAGTAATCTTCTTTTAGCATCCTGCAAATCTCCTTTACAACCTTCTTCACTTCATCATCGGCAACACAAACTCGGTTGCATTTTGAGCGAGTTCAATCATTTCTCGCTTGTTGAGAGCCCTTCACAAACAAAACAAAGCAAAAAGATTCAACTTTGGTCATCAACAAATAGTCAAAAAGAGAACAGTGTATTCTAGATTTGATTGATAGGAACCAGTCTACTAGTACGTGGCAAGAATCGAAAGAAACTAATGCACTGCCAACGAAAGAGATAATCCTGTTTTTCAGATAAAATTTGGAGAAATGGTAGGGCATTCTAATGAGTGAAAAGAAAATCAATTTAACAACATATAAGATAGAAACTCAATTAAGAATAATGAAAAAATCATGGTTTTTCGACCTTAAAACTCTAGCACAAGTTTCAGATACTGGTGGGACAATAATTTTTGCGCTTATAATAATTTTATGGATAATTCTATTGCACAAGTTTCAGATACTGGTGGGACAATTTTTCTTTAAAAAGCTGAGTCAGTTAAACTTATGCTAAATCTGCATTGTCTCAGATTTATTCACAGCTTTTCATTCAGCATGTTCAAGGCAAGAGTAGTGCATTATCATTTCTTTCAAAGTATGTTTGGTGCTTTTGATATCATTATCCCACAAGATTGTCAGTATAAGAATCAGTTCGTGCAATTTTCAAAAGCAAGTTAACGGAGAAGTGCTAATTATTTGGACCAAATAGATCCATGACTATACTAAATTGCATCCCAATATTCTTTATGCCATTCCAGTTGTGGCATCCAAACTACAGAAATTCACAAGGAAACTAGCTTGGAGCTTAGCTTGGAGCTTGTGAATTGCCTTACTAGGGAGACAGTTTTCCAAAGGATCAACTAAACTACGGAACCGGATCAAGAAACTCTCAGCTGTACATCATCTATAGGTTATTCTAACTTCATAGAGATAAAAGGAGTTTATTCCACCCAATGCTTCAATAATGAACTACTTATCTCTCATCCATTGCTACCAACTATTCCAAAATCCTCTCATCTATACGAATTGTCCTCCACCTAAATGAACTTTCAACTAAGACATCAGTAGTGTTTACATTAGTTCGAGTAAACCACATAATAAGTTATTTTTTGCTTCTAATGCCAAGGCAACTCTATTCATGGTAAAACCTATAACAAGAGGAGAAAAGGAAAAGGAAAAAAAACCTGAAATGGAAGGCTTCTCCTCGTAAATTACAAGTTGTCACAATTGATAATTTATTGTCACAATTGCAAGCCATATCAGGAATTGATAATTTATTTGTTATCGATATCCAAGTTGTCACAATTGCAAGCCAAATGATTGCTTCCCAATTAGAAATTTCTGGAGCTTCATCTTCCTCATCACTCCCTTCATTCTGATTTTCATCCTTGCATAAGACATAAAGTTAAAAGAAGAAATCATCAGAGAAACTCCAAGAAGATTCCAGTAATGATAAAATTAGAGAACATTCAACAGAGATACAGCTTGAGTTAGAATTCAGCCAGTTAAAAAAATGGTTTGCAATGATCTTAGATATCTAATTTGGTAGAAAAGAAGTATACAACACCAACCTCGACAACAAGATCATAAACCTCCTTATGACTGTTTAATTGGAAAAATGGTTAAAGCCATGACTGCCATTAGCGAAAACCCGGAGTTCATCACCGCAGTAGACTGCCCACAAAATACATATAAGCATTCTAACAGTTAAAGCATTTGAACCAACAAAAGCACACATTGATAGTAAAATTACCTTGTTGAAAACTTTTTCCTGTAATGCCCCGATTTTTTATTTAATGAAAAATTATTTATTTTGCACGTAGTGTGCACGTGCAATACTTTTGGTAATTATTTTCATTATGATGAGTATAGATATTTAAACTTTTGCTTTTAATTATTTTTATATAAAGCCTTCTTTCAATTAGACAAAAAGCCTTTTCTTCTTAAAGCCCAAAATTTAATTCATTTATTTTCCTTTATAATTATTATTTTGGCCCAAAAACTAAATTCCATGAGCTATTTTATTTTTAAATACAACTTGTCATGTAGGATACAATTTAAAGTTTATTTTTATGTAAAATATAATGTACAAATTTTTAAATGGAGACCAAGTTGCATACACGTGCACTACACGTACACGTGCAATATGCATAAGGCATGGTCGGTTGTGACTTTTGGAGGGAATTGAAAATTTTGAGTGGGATCATGGTGATGGTGGTTGCTTGATCATGGGTAGTTAGTGTAACTCCTCCTTAAATCTAAGCCATTTGTTCCTAACTCCTACTTCAATCTTAGCCATCCATTTCCCTAGATTTTTAGTATAAATACCCCCCCCCCCCTTTGGCTAGTATTCTTGTGCTAATTATTTCCTCCAAACCTATAGTTCTAAATACAATATCTAGTAGTTAGTAAGTGAGTAAAAGATTGAGTTTGTGTGTGGGAGTTTTGTGCTTGCATCATTCAAGGAGAGAAAAGGCCGGCTTTCATCAAACAAGGTGCTCGGGTTTGGCTTGTGGAGTGCTCGGGCTTGGCTTGTGCGCGCGTCGACGAGGAGGAGAATCGTTCGTTTGCAAGGACATTTGTTTAGGAGGTTGCTAGATTGTACTTTTTTTCAATAAGGTGGGTAAATTTTCTATATTTCTAATTAGAAATGCATGCTAGATTGAATGGAAAGAATGAAGCATGAAAAGATTAATAAGAGTACACATTTAATTGGAAAAATGATCTAAATTGATTGAATTGTTGATATGCAATTGTATGTGGTTCTATTATTAAAATTCAAATTGTGTGCGATATGATTATGGCTATGGATTGTGTGAAGCAAACTTCGTTATTAGCATTAAAAATTATATGCAAGATTTAGTGGATTGACAACGTTGCTTTATGTGCTAAAATGGAATTTTTGTTATGACGTTGTAACGAATGGATTAGGATGCAAATGTTATGTTTGTGAAAAGAATAAGAGCAGAAAATTGGTGTAGAGATTAGGGAAATTAAAATGTCGAAAAAGAATGTATTAGTAGTAGTACATCAAATTAACCAAAATTGTATGGTAGATAAGTGTTATTTATTGGGAAAAATATGTTTAATCATTTAAGAAAATTATTTTTTATATACTGGGGTATAATTCATGATGGAAATGATTAATTTGGAATTTTTACAGTAAGTTAGTAAGAGCAATTTGAAATGAGATTTTGATGAACATCGAAATGATTTAATAACAGAGAGCATTGATTTAAATAAATTTCGAATTTATACTAGTGACAACCCGAGCCTATAGCTCGAGTGGTCGGATCACTCTTAATTGCTACAGTATATGCGGGGGGAATCTCCGAGATTGAGGAATCAAATCCCGTTGACACCAATCTTTTTTGTTTCGAACATTTTAAAATAATCAGTTCGGCCGAGAGCATTTAATGCTCTCGCCCTCTCTTCTATACGTGTGCAGCACTCGGCCTAGTGGCCTGTGCCTTCGGTTGGGTTCCCTGTGGTCGCTGGTTCGACTCTGGGCCTCGGCTATGTGTTTATATTGTGAGAAAAACAATTTTTTTTGGGTGTTTAAATGATCAGAAAAAAATATGGAGAAAATATGATTATTATCTTAAAAATATGTGGAGTTTATGAAAAATAATTTGAGGATTATTTGCATGAAGTGGAGTATGTTTAGAGAATAAAAGCATAATTTAGAACTATAAGTTCTACACTTGCATTTGTATAAAGTTGTATTTTACAAAAGACTTAAAATGGAATATTAGAAAAGAAACACGAATAAAAAGGAATTATGTGAAGTGATGTGAATTATTCTCATTGGAGAGTAATGCAACAAATTATGAAGTGTAAATGTCCATCTTGGATTGAATAATTAGTGATGTGGGTTTTAATGTGAAAATAATATTCTATGAGCTACATGATGAATAGTTGAATTTAATGTATAATTATGGACTATTGAACAATTTAGAAATCATGATTGGAAAAGAGAAATATCTTTTGAGTATGATAACTCAACATGTGAACTTATGAGTTGGAAACGCTCAACTTTAGAAATTGTGAATTGGAATTGAAACAAAAGAGTAGCTAAGTCTCCCCCGGCATTTGGAAAGAAATGAAATGAAATTTGAAATGAAAGACCAAGGTTGGTCATGTTTGAATGAATGAATAAGTCCGGTTTAGTGGAGAGGCTAACTCTAGAGCTTTGATTTTGTTCATGTATCTAATAAAAACTAAGGATTAGTACATAGTGGAGACGTGTTGAAAGTAGGAGAAAAACATGAGTATGAGGGCCATTGGATTGGCGGCGTGAGAGTATTCACAGGCTGTCTTCACGATGCGTTGTGACATGACGTGGATACTGCTCCAGAGTACCGTCCCGGTGGTGACGCTTGTGGGATATTTTGTGACAGCAAGAGGATCGTGTGCCATGAAGGAGGCTGAATTGCCACAGGCTGTCTTCACGATGCATCGTGACATGACGTGGGATTCCCCTCCAGGTTTTCTGTACACGTGCTTGTACTCGTAAATCATCTAAGATACTTACCGTAGTTACAGTAGTAGATTAAGTCATGGCGAGGGATTGAACCCTACAAGATGAAGAACGATTAAGGGCTTGCCCTTGGACCTATGTAGTATGGGATGCATAGAATCCGAACAAGTGTGCATTAGTGTCATGTAACATAAATAACTGTATTAAGGACTAAGTGCACAATCACAACACGACATCAATAGGGTATTCCCTTTAGTTTGATATGTGACAAGTTTGTGTTTGTTAAATATGGAAAATGAGTTATACTATTTCCGGCATAGAGAGGATGGCCGTGTATAATGTTCTTCGGTTGAATAAACTAACGTACCCATAGTTTTGTATGCAGGATAATGACATGATAAAGGTTAAAGAGGAACAGATGCTTAAAGATTATTCAATGTTGTTGTACATTTATTTAAATGTTGTAAATTTACTTCCGCTGTGCAATGTAAAGTGTAAAGTTTTATATAAACTCTGATGTAAAGTGAAAAGTTCAAATTTCCTTGTAAAATTGTACTAAATGAAGTGGAAAGATCCTGTAGAACTCTCGAATTCAGTTGTAATTGGGATTCGGGGCATTACAGAGTGGTATCAGAGCCACGCTTTCATACTTGTACAAATTTATAAGGAACGACACCCTAGAAGTGGACACTAGAGTGTGTGTTTGAGTCTAGTGATTTAAATGTAAGTGACTTACATTTGTGTTGCTCTATGACTTATGCTTCCTCCTCTCTATTTCTAAGATGGCTGATCACTTCGACCCTGCTGGAGACGACGACTGGCATATCATCGAGAAAGAGTACCATCCTAGACCAGCAGATTCCGAGGAAGAGTACTATCCAGGGCAAGCAGATTCTGACGGATAAGTATGGCCTGAATCCCGAGAGATCACTCCACCTCTGGATTCATCTGATGACTCTTCTGATGAAGAAGAAGAACCAGTTCCAAATAGTCTTGTGTCTTCTCTTCAGAGGCAGGTAGAGACACTGCGAGAGAGAGTCAGATTATTGGAGGCTCAATTGGCAAAGCATAAGGATGACTTTTCAGTTCTCAGTCATCATGTATGGAAACTCGAGAAGAGGAAAAATCTGACCGATGTGCTGAAGGATGAAGTTGATGAACTACGGGGAGAACTTCGAGAAGCGAAGAGAAATCGTAGGAGTTAGACTGTTGTAGCTTCTACTATTTTCATTCTGATGTCAAGAAATGTTTTTCAATTCGAATGTATAAAGTTTGAAATTCAATGAAATGGAAATATTGACTTGAAAGTTCATGTCTTATTCTTCGAATTTATTGAATCTTTTACATCAGAATATGGAATGAAAGCTGTTGTGTTGTTCGATACTGGATCCTCTCATACTTTTGTGTCTCCTAAATTTGCTAAACTGTTGGGAGTTGAACCGAAGATTTTTCCAGGCAAGATCTTAGCAGTAGCTACTCCATCAGGGGAAACTTTAACCACTGATCGGTATTATGCTGATTGTGAGATTGTGATTGGAGATCGAATCTTTGGGATTGATCTGATCGAGCTGACTATCTTGGGAGTCGATGTTATCATTGGTATTGATTGGATGTCGGTGTACAGTGCAAGCATCGAGTGCAAGACCAAGACGGTAACAGTGAAGGCTCCAGGTGGACCTGAAGTCACTTTCCAAGGGAAGAAGAAGTGTTCTAGGCTGGTGGAAGCTATCCGCAAGGAAGAGATTCCTGTGGAAGTGCAAGGGATTCCTGTGGTTCGGGACTATCCGACTGTGTTCTTGGATGATTTTCCTGGGTTACCCCCACATCGTGATGTAGAGTTCAGCATCACTGTTCAACCGGGAAGTGCACCCATTTCTAAGGCACCGTATAGGATGGCTCCAGTGGAATAGGATGAAGTGAAACGGCAGATTGAGGAACTGTTGGAGAAAGGCTTTGTTCAACCTAGTGCGTCACCTTGGGGAGCACCAGTGCTTTTGGTAAAGAAGAAGGATGGATCGATGAGAATGTGTATCGATTACCGGGAGCTGAATAAGGTCACTGTTCAGAATAAGTATCCTATTCCTCGAATTGATGACTTGTTCGATCGTCTACAAGGAGCAGCTGTTTTCTCCAAAATAGATCTTCGATCAGGATATCACCAAGTTCGAGTGAAAGCTGAAGATGTGCACAAAACTGCATTTAGAACTCGACATGGGCATTACGAATTCTTAGTTATGCCATTTGGAGTGACGAATGCACCCGCAATCTTCATGGATTTGATGAAGAAAGTTCTGAGGCCGTTCATTGATTCTTTTGTCGTGGTGTTTATCGACGATATCCTCGTGTACTCCAAGTCAGAAGAGGAGCACACTGAGCATCTGGCAGCAGTGTTAAAGAAGTTGGAAGAGCAGGAGTTGTATGCCAAGTTATCCAAGTGTGATTTCTGGAAATCTGAAGTGACATTCTTAGGTCACATCCTTTCTAAGGAGGGAGTGGCAACTGACCCTCAGAAGATAGAGGCAGTGAGAGATTGAGCTAGGCCTACTATAGTGAAGGAAGTCAGAAGTTTTCTTGGAATGACTGGATACTACAGGAGATTCATTCAAGGTTATACTCAGATAGCTGTACCGCTTACTGGTCTGACCAAGAAGAATGTGAACTTCAAGTGGACTGAGCAATGTGAGGCAAGCTTTCAGGAGTTGAAAGAGAAGCTGACTACTGCACCTATTTTGGCTTTGCCTAGAGCAGGTGTTGAATATGATGTTTATAGCGATGCTTCACATCGTGGTCTTGGTTGTGTCTTAATGCAAGAGGGAAGAGTAATCGCTTATGGGTCTAGGCAACTACGACCGCATGAGAAGAGTTACCCGACTCATGATCTGGAGTTGGCTGCGATTATCTTTGCCCTGAAGCAATGGAGGCACTACGTGTACGGTGAGAAATTGAACATGTACACGGACCATAAGAGTTTGAAGTACATATATCAGCAGAAGGATCTGAATTTGACGCAGCAAAGATGGTTGGAAGTGCTTGAGGACATGCGACCTGAGATCAAGTATCATACTGGGAAAGCTAATGTTGTTGCTGATGCACTTAGTCGCAAGAGCAGTTTATCCAGTTTGATTACAACTCAGAAGCATCTGATTGAGGAATTGGATCGAGCAGGTATTGAAGTTGTCTTGCAAGGATTGGGAGCATCTTTGGCTCAGCTGAGGCTTCAGCCTACTTAGAATGGAAGGATCATTGCAAGTCAGGAGGTTGATGCTGATATTTTGGAGATGAAGGAGCAGGTTAGTGCTGGCAGGTTCCCCGGATTTCAAATCAGGGATGGAGTGCTGTGGTTTGGAGAGAGGCTATGTGTTCCGAATCAGGCAGACCTGAAAGAGAGTATTCTTCAGGAAGCACATGCTACTCTTTTGTCGGTACATCCTGGGAGTACTAAGATGTACAAAGACATCAAACAGCATTTTTGGTGGTCAGGTTTGAAGCGGGATGTGGCTGAATTTGTGGCGAAGTGTGAGGTTTGTCAGCAAGTCAAAGCCGAAAATCAGAGACCTGGAGGTCTATTACAGCCGTTACCTATTCCGGAATGGAAGTGGGATAACATCAGTATGGATTTCATTACGGGATTGCCTAAGAGTCCTAAAGGCAATGATGCGATTTGGGTTATAGTCGATCGACTGACCAAGTCCGCTCACTTTTTGGCGATGAAACTCACTGCTTCGATGGACAAGTTAGCTGAGTTGTATGTTGGCGAGATCGTCCGATTTCATGGTGTTCCGTCAACTATTGTGTCTGATCGAGATGCGCGGTTTACTTCGCATTTTTGGAGGAGTCTTCAGACAGCTTTGGGTACCAAGACAGATTTCAGCACTGCTTTTCATCCGCAAACCGATGGGTAGACCGATTGAGTCAACCGTATTCTTGAGATATACTTCGGTGTTGTATACTAGACTTTGGAGGCAGTTGGGAAAGGCATTTACCTTTGGTAGAGTTTGCCTACAACAACAGTTTTCAGTCTAGCATTGGGATGGCGCCGTACGAAGCTCTGTATGGCAGGAAGTGCAGGACACCTATTTGTTGGTTTGAAGTTGGGGAGCGTCAGTTGTTTGGTCCTGAGCTTGTACAGCAAACCTCTGAAAAGATTGATCTGATCAGGAAAAGATTGGTAGAAGCCCAGAGCAGGCAGAAAAGCTATGCAGACAACCGGATAAGGGACCTTGAGTTTGAGGTCGGTGACTTCGTCTTTCTGAAAGTATCGCCCAGTAAAGGTGTGGTTCGTTTTGGCAAAGGCGGGAAGTTAGCCCCGAGGTTTATAGGCCCGTACAAGATATTGAAAAGGATCGGGAAAACTGCTTACTGGCTTGAGTTACCGGGAGAGTTATCTCAGGTGCACAATGTCTTTCATGTGTCTATACTGAGAGGTTATATTCCAGATCCGAGTCATCATTTGCCTGAAGTGCCGGAAGGTTTGCAGTTGGATCTGAATTACATCGAGTCTCCTGTCGAGATTGTTGATCGTCGAGAGAAAGTCTTGAGGAATAAGACGATACCGATGGTCAAGGTAGTCTGGAGAAACCATTTGGTTGAAGAGGCTACTTGGAAGTCTGAGGAGAGGATGTTGAAGGACTATCCTGAGCTTTTTGCTTGATTGTATCTTTGTATCTTTTAGTTCTTGTTGTGAGTGTTTGTTTTCTCGCTCTTGACTGTAGTTCCGGGGACGGAACTATTCTAAGTAGGGAGTGTTGTAATGCCCCGATTTTTCATTTAATGAAAAATTATTTATTTTGCACGTAGTGTGCATGTGCAATACTTTTGGTAATTATTTTCATTATGATGAGTATAGATATTTAAACTTTTGCTTTTAATTATTTTTATGTAAAGCCTTCTGTCAATTAGACAAAAAGCATTTTCTTCTTAAAGCCCAAAAATTAATTCATTTGTTTTCCTTTATAATTATTATTTTGGCCCAAAAACTAAAGTCCATGAGCTATTTTATTTTTAAATACAACTTGTCATGTAGGATACAATTTAAAGTTTATTTTTATGTAAAATATAATGTACAAATTTTTAAATGGAGACCAAGTTGCATACACGTGCACCACACGTACACGTGCAATATGTACAAGGCATGGCCGGTTGTGACTTTTGGAGGGAATTGAAAATTTTGAGTGCGATCATGGTGATGGTGGTTGCTTGATCATGGGTAGTTAGTGTAACTACTCCTTAAATCTAAGTCATTTGTTCCTAACTCCTACTTCAATCTTAGCCATCCATTTCCCTAGATTTTTAGTATAAATACCCCCCCCCCCTTTGGCTAGTATTCTTGTGCTAATTATTTCCTCCAAACCTATAGTTCTAAATACAATATCTAGTAGTTAGTAAGTGAGTAAAAGATTGAGTTTGTGTGTGGGAGTTTTGTGCTTGCATCATTCAAGGAGAGAAGAGGCCGGCTTTCATCAAACAAGGTGCTCGGGTTTGGCTTGTGGAGTGCTCGGGCTTGGCTTGTGCGCGCGTCGACGAGGAGGAGAATCGTTCGTTTGCAAGGACATTCGTTTAGGAGGTTGCTAGATTGTACTTTTCTTCAATAAGGTGGGTAAATTTTCTATATTTCTAATTAGAAATGCATGCTAGATTGAATGGAAAGAATGAAGCATGAAAAGATTAATAAGAGTACACATTTAATTGGAAAAATGATCTAAATTGATTGAATTGTTGATATGCAATTGTATGTGGTTCTATTATTAAAATTCAAATTGTGTGCAATATGATTATGGCTATGGCTTGTGTGAAGCAAACTTCGTTGTTAGCATTAAAAATTATATGCAAGATTTAGTAGATTGACAACATTGCTTTATGTGCTAAAATGGAATTTTTGTTATGACGTTGTAACGAATGGATTAGGATGCAATTGTTATGTTTGTGAAAAGAATAAGAGTAGAAAATTGGTGTAGAGATTAGGAAAATTAAAATGTCGAAAGAGAATGTATTAGTAGTAGTACATCAAATTAACCAAAATTGTATGGTAGATAAGTGTTAATTATTGGGAAAAATATGTTTAATCATTTAAGAAAATTATTTTTTATATACTGGGGTATAATTCATGATGGAAATGATTAATCTGGAATTTTTACAGTATGTTAGTAAGATCAATTTGAAATGAGATTTTGATGAACATCGAAATGTTTTAATAACAGAGAGCATTGATTTAAATAAATTTCGAATTTATACTAGTGACAACCCGAGCCTATAGCTCGAGTGGTCGGATCACTCTTAATTGCTACAGTATATGCAGGGGGAATCTCCGAGGTTGAGGGATCAAATCCCGTTGACACCATTCTTTTTTGTTTCGAACATTTTAAAATAATCAGTTCGGCCGAGAGCATTTAATGCTCTCGCCCTCTCTTCTATATGTGTGCAGCACTCGGCCTAGTGGCTTGTGCCTTCGGTTGGGTTCCCTGTGGTCGCTGGTTCGACTCTGGGCCTCGGCTGTGTGTTTATATTGTGGGAAAAACAATTTTTTTTTGGGTGTTTTAATGATCAAAAAAAATATGGAAAAAATATGATTATTATCTTAAAAATATGTGGAGTTTATGAAAAATAATTTGAGGATTATTTGCATGAAGTGGAGTATGTTTAGAGAATAAAAGCATAATTTAGAACTATAAGTTCTACACTTGCATTTGTATAAAGTTGTATTTTACAAAAGACTTAAAATGGAATATTAGAAAAGAAACACGAATAAAAAGGAATTATGTGAAGTGATGTGAATTATTCTCATTGGAGAGTAATGCGACAAATTATGAAGTGTAAATGTCCATCTTTGATTGAATAATTAGTGATGTGGGTTTTAATGTGAAAATAATATTCTATGAGCTACATGATGAATAGTTGAATTTAATGTATAATTATGGACTATTGAACAATTTAGAAATCATGATTGGAAAAGAGAAATATCTTTTGAGTATGATAACTCAACATGTGAACTTATGAGATGGAAACGCTCAACTTTAGAAATTGTGAATTGGAATTGAAACAAAAGAGTAGCTAAGTCTCCCCCGGCGTTTGGAAAGAAATGAAATGAAATTTGAAATGAAAGACCAAGGTTGGTCATGTTTGAATGAATGAATAAGTCCGATTTAGTGGAGAGGCTAACTCTAGAGCTTTGATTTTGTTCATGATTCTAATAAAAACTAAGGATTAGTACATAGTGGAGACGTGATGAAAGTAGGAGAAAAACATGAGTATGAGGGCCATTGGATTGGCGGCGTGAGAGTATTCACAGGCTGTCTTCATGATGCATCGTGACATGACGTGGATACTGCTCCAGAGTACCGTCCCGGTGGTGACGCTTGTGGGATATTTTGTGACTGCAAGAGGATCGTGTGCCATGAAGGAGGCTGAATTGCCACAGGCTGTCTTCACGATGCATCGTGACATGACGTGGGATTCCCCTCCAGGTTTTCTGTACACGTGCTTGTACTCGTAAATCATCTAAGATACTTACCGTAGTTACAGTAGTAGATTAAGTCATGGCGAGGGATTGAACCCTACAAGATGAAGAACGATTAAGGGCTTGCCCTCGGACCTATGTAGTATGGGATGCATAGAATCCGAATAAGTGTGCATTAGTGTCATGTAACATAAATAACTGCATTACGGACTATGTGCACAATCACAACACGACATCAATAGTGTATTCCCTTTAGTTTGATATGTGACAAGTTTGTGTTTGTTAAATATGGAAAATGAGTTATACTATTTCCGGCATAGAGAGGATGACCGTGAATAATGTTCGTCGGTTGAATAAACTGACGTACCCATAGTTTTGTATGCAGGATAATGACATGATAAAGGTTAAAGAGGAACAGATGCTTAAAGATTATTCAATGTTGTTGTACATTTATTTAAATGTTGTAAATTTACTTCCGCTGTGCAATGTAAAGTGTAAAGTTTTATATAAACTCTGATGTAAAGTGAAAAGTTCAAATTTCCTTGTAAAATTGTACTAAATGAAGTGGAAAGATCCTGTAGAACTCTCGAATTCAGTTGTAGTTGGGATTCGGGGCGTTACAGTTCCTTTCTACAGAAAACTATCCCTCCACTGAAGAATGCACATCCAAGAACCAATAACATGTTCCACAATATTGATCCTAATAAAGATTGCTGAACTACACGCAACATACCATGTTTCAAAGCATAGAATGAGATTATCAATTCTGTAACATTTCCAAATGTGGCATTCAAAAGGCCTCCAACTGTAAGTGCAAATTATAAGAGTCAGTATAACCTAAAGGCAAAGATTCATAGTCATGAGCAGAATGATGCAAAGAAAAAAGCTATATAAAGAAAACAAAAAGAGATGAACTAACAAGATGGCGTAAGTGCAAATCTAAATCCCTACACTCTCTCCCTCGAAGTTTTGTAGCAGGTTCAAATTAGAAAAGACAAAAAAAAAATTTATCAAAGAAAAAGAACTGATGTCGAATCAGGATCTCTATATATAATGACATGCAAACAAACATACTGTTGAATGCAGATGCATGGTAAGCATTCTAAAGTGTGCAATATATGTTTTTGAACGAATGACAACCCAACCCTACTACAACATATATTCAACCTGCTACCACCAAGTTGTCAACCAAACACCTTCAGCAGAAATAGCAAGTGTTAAGTATAGAGATAAGCAGGGAAAATTTTAAAGTTCTATTTGCTGTTCTCTCTCACTGTTGAATGGAGATACATGTAGCTTTAATAACATGTCGATAAACAATTTAACTTAGTTGATATGTAAGGATTAAAGGGTGAAGGTTTTCCTACAGGCTAAGGCAGTTGGCTACTTCGACATCTCTGTTGAATAGAGATACCTTCTCATCTTGAAGTCAACAGTATCAGCTTTCAAAATAATAAAGATTTGAGATCAGGTTATGCTTTGATACGGCTTGGAAACACTTTCTATCCCAATTTCCTATTTGCTAATGTTCCAATACAGAGACAACTGTAATATACCAAAGAAATAGTTGGATTAAGATTTCAAACGAACATTGATCTAAGGATCTAAATGCATGGGACAGCCAATCCCACGTCGCTCACCAAAAATCACTTCTCCAAAAAAGTGTTAAGTGTGAATCTAAACATTGTCTCATTAAATCCACCAATAGATGATACTGCTACCACAAAGTTGGATGATTGTACGAAGAAAATGAAATGCATAGGGTGAAAAATTGACAACTACGAAATGTCACCATACCATTTTTCTAATACATCAACATGCATCTCATACCCCCATTTGAAACGAAATTCAGCAGCTTCATTCCTTGCTTGAGATACTAGGGACCTTGCATACGCTGAAACTCATTAAAGTTAAACGTTAGCAACAATTTTAAAGATACACATTCCAAAATTATAAGTTGGGTCTGATCTCTATCATATTCCGATCCATTGGGCTAGCATACTTAAAATTGTTTCATTTGAATAAATATTCCTTTGTAAATGTTAGCTTCAACGTAAGTAGATCAATATTTCCATTTAACCTTTCCATAGTACTAGACCAATTAACAACAAATGTTTATCTCAATTTTTTGGAGAACCATTTTCATGTTCAAGATAAATATTTACATACCAGACTGACACACAACGATAATACTTGCTATTTCCTACTGTTCTATGGCCTAATGATATGTTGATAAATGAATATATAATTCGGATACTTCAGATCACTTGAAGTAGATAATGATAAAAGAAATCATTCATCTTTTATGGGTTAAGAATTATTGAATTTACACCATTCAGTTCAGGACAGTAATCTTGAAGCTTTCTTCGATGCAACCCAACTCATAAGGATCAAAGAAGGATTAAACACTTTGAAGAAGAATTTCCGAAATGGTTTTCTTTCCATATGACACTGATCGTGTTTTACTGTATTAGAAGGAATGTCTATACCTATTCAAGGTTATACAAAGTAGTGACATTTGTAGTCTAGTCTGGGTTAGGGTGTAACATTACACATGGCTCCAATAGTGAAGGTAGCTCTTTGGTTATCTATAAATTTTCTCTCCTTTTGTCTTTAAGCATATTTTTAGGTAGATTTACAACATACGATATAGAGCTGAGAAGAAACATATATGGTGTGATAAGACCAAAAGTTATTTGCTTCGCTAGACAATAAAGTTCCATTCTATCTCCGTCTATTCAGGTTAAATAACAACATTACTTAAACCATATTTATCTGAAGTAACAATATAATACAATGAGAAACAAGAACATTCAATTCATCTTCACATTAAAACTATAAAGTTGGAGTTGTGGCAACATGGACATTGATCACGTGACCTCATAAGTGTATTGCACAATTTGTCTCCATGGAATTTGATGATAATTATTACTCAATAGGACATCTCTCATGAAGATAAAAAACAGGTGCAATGCACGCTTATCATCTAGTCCAATCTCATAAACGAGTTATGATCTATACACAGGGCAATCTATTATGAAACATAATATAATCTAATTATAGCAAGAACATACATCATGGTCACAAGTCTAGCATTTTGCCAAATTCTCCAATTATAGAAACCAGTAGTTAAACAACAACAAAATCAAATCTTTCTTTCACCTGTCATCCTTGTCGCTAACAGTCCCAGATACTTCGTAATCGGAAACAAATGCGTCACGCTGGTCTGATCCAACAATTTTTCACGCACAAAAAACATATTTTAAAACCCTACCCACTGCAAATCTCATTCAACAACCACCAAAAATCCAAACATTACTCACCGGAACCTTCTTCTGCGTAACAACGCACACCGAATACTTCCCTCTAACTCCAATCGATGTGATACCCGCCGCCTTGACAGCTTTGAAAGCGTACTCTGTTCAAATCAAAGCCAAAATCGATGCATCAACAACTAGAGACAAGATCTTTCTAGAAACCCTAGGCGGCGATTCTTACCAACTTGGAAGAGGCGGCCTTCCGGCGAGAAGATGGTGATGTGGCGATCGTATCCAACTCCACTTCCTCGACTCATCGCGTGATTTCGTCCACAATTGAGTTTCGATCGATCGTTTGATTTCTAGGGTTTTGAGAGATCTACGGCAGCGGGAAGAAGGGGGGCGACGGCAGCGGGAAGAGGAGGATTTAGAGATTGGGTTTAGGGAGAGAGAGATTTAGAAGTTTTAGAGGTATAAATGAAATATATTTTTTTGGAGGGGGAGGGAAAATAAAATAATTGGGGGGAAAATAAATTATGGACTATACCCACAGTGTTTAAAAGCTATAAAGCTATAGGATACCTATACCCATAGTTTACTACACGTCTGTAGGTATATGATGCTTGTACCCACAGTTTTAGAGATCCGTCACTATAGGTGTCCGTTGGTATATGGCAAATTCCTTGTAGTATTTGGTTGATCTCCTCTTGTGTTTGGGAGATTTGCAGTGCTAGAAAGTAGCTTGGCAATGCTAAGGGGGAACATAGCTGAGTGACTTCGAGCTTGGCGATGCATTTGGATTCTTTGTAAGTTGGGTTTCGGAGCTGAGTTGTGGACTTTGGGTTCCGGAGTCTTGGGATGTGCAGATCTGAGCTTAGAGTTTTGGCTAGCTTGGATGTGGAGGTAGGGTTGTTGTCTACTCTTGGAAGTTTCATCGAGTTCAGGTTCGAAGATGTGTAATTGGAGCTTCGAGGTTCAGTGAGCTTCGTGTTGCTGTTTGAGCCAAGTGTTGGATTTGGCTTGAACTTGAAGTGTTATTTTGAAGCTTTGTTAATGAATAGTAACAAACAAATCCCACATTTAAAGTTTTGAAGCTTTGGTCTCAGGTTCGAATCCTACATTTAGAGCTTGCATTGATTCTGTTGATTTGGATTTGAGCCCATTTGCTTAGAGGTTGATGCGGTTTGTTTTTGGAGGGTGGCTGCACCAGGTGTAAGTTTTTCTCAATTTGTATTTTTGCAGAAGCTTCGATACAGACGGTACGCCTGACCCTCAGCCGAGGGAATGGCTCAGGAGTAGGTGGGAGCGAGGTGGAGGTAGGATGATCGGCTCGGATCTGGAAGCTCAGATCCGGAAGTCTTGTGTACCTGCACTCGGCCTGGGAACACCAGGGTTGATCCCAGTGGCAGGCCCTCCGATGGTCTAGTCAGTCACTAAAGAGTAATAGTAACTAGGGTTTTAAAGGGGAGAGATTGATTACCTTTTAAAGGGGTAGAGGGCATGGTATTTATAGGCAGTGCCAGCTGGGTCTGGACCCGGTTGCCAGTAGGCCTGACGTGGTGGAAGCCCAGGTGGTTCAGGGCTAACATGGCAGGAGCCCAGGCGGTTTTGGGGCAGACGTGGCAGATCTGATGATCGGGGGTGAGCACCTTTTGAGGGGATCCTCTGGCCCAGAGGGGGTCACATCATCTGACCCATATCAGGAGCCCCCCACTCCTGGAGGGCTGGGTAATCCAGCCATGTAGGGGCGGTTTTTTGTCTCTGTAGGAAGAGCGGGGTGGTGTGTACGGCGAAGAATGGGATCCGTATCTTTCAGAAGAGGTCAGTGGGGTAGGATGAACGGATCCCCTTTTGGAGTCATGCGGGGCGTTGGAGCTCGGCCCGCCGAGCATCGAGGGCCGGTAGACGAGCCCCCTTTACTGGTTGGAAAATCAAATGGGGGCATTGAAACCCATGGAGTAAGAGTTCTTCTTGCCGAGCCTCTAGGGTCAGCAGGCAAGCCCCTCGCTGGTTGGGGAATAGTTTGGGGCTCGCAGTGGTATCCAAGCGTCGACCCAGAGGTCATTTGGCCGAGAGAGTAGGGGGTCGGTAGGCGAGCCCCCTCACTTATTGGAAAAGTTAGGGGCGTTGGAGTCTATGGAGTGGTGGTCCTTATTACCGAGCCTGTAGGGTCGGCAGGCGAGCCCCTCATGATGGGGGATAATTTTTGGGCTCGTGGTGACATCCGAGCGTCGATCCTGAAGCCGTTGAGAGAAATTTTTTGGGCTCGCGGTGACATCCGAGCGTCGAGGTCCAAGCAGTTTGGAAGAAACTTTTTGGGCTCGCGGTGACATCCGAGCGTCGAGGTCTAAGAAGTTTGGAAGAAACTTTTTGGGCTCGCGGTGACATCCGAGCGTCGAGGTCCAAGCAGTTTGGGAGAAACTTTTTGGGCTCGCGGTGCCATCCGAGCGCCGAGGTCCAAGCGGTTTGGGAGAAACCTTTTTTGGGCTCGTTGGCGTCCGAGCATCGAGGTCCAAGCAGTTTGGGAGAAACCTTTTTTGGGTTCATTGGCGTCCGAGCGTCGAGGTCCAAGCAGTCTGGGAGAAACATTTTTTGGGCTTGTTGGCGTCCGAGCGTCGAGGTCCAAGCAGTTTGGGAGAAACTTTTTGGGCTCGCGGTGACATCCAAGCGTCGAGGTCCAAGCAGTTTGGGAGAAACTTTTTGGGCTCGCACTGACATTCGAGCGTCGGGGTCCAAGAAGTTTGGTAGAAACTTTTTGGGCTCGTGGTGGCATCCGAGCGTCGAGGTCCAAGCAGTTTGGAAAAAACTTTTTGGGCTCGCTGTAGCATCCGAGCGTCGAGGTCCAAGCAGTTTGGGAGAAACTTTTGGGCTCGCGGTGACATCCGAGCGTCGAAGTCCAAGTAGTTTGGAAGAAATTTTTTGGGCTCGCGGTGGCATCCGAACGTCGAGGTCCAAGCAGTTTGGGAGACTTTTTTGGAGGAACTTGGGTGAATAATGGTGCAGTACCCGAGAAGTTGACCCTGCACGACGAGGGGCCGCGTTGGTCGACAGAGCCGAGGGTAAGGAGGTATTTTTGTGCACTAGGCTGACATCATCAAGATCTTAGTGGCCGTTAGATCTTGATGATGACGATCAGACAGCCAGATCTTTTTGCGGAATTCGAGGAGTCCCGCCTGTGCTAATAAATCCCCCTCCCCCCACCTCACTTCTTCAGTTTGCTTTCAACTTCTTTAACAACCGAAATTTCCTTGCACACCGCCAGCGACCGTTTTTCGTTGACCTTTGCATTTTCCAGTGAAACAGGTTAGTATTTTTGTTTAAAATGTCACGATCTCAGTCCGGTTCTGAGGCAGGCACTTCAGGTCGCGGCGAGGAGGAGGTTCATTCGTCTTCAATATCTTTTTCGTCGGGTGACATCTTCCGGTAAAGAAGGAGGTTCTATCAGCAGGAGGGTCGGATAGCGAGGGCGATGTAGCCTTTATTGTAGAGCCCCTGTGATCCCGTAGACTGGGTAAGGAGCCTGTAGAGGAGGAGCACGAAGAGAGGGATCCCGATGGAGAGGGGCTTGTGGTGGAGGAGAATGAGTCTGGAGAAGGAGGTCGGGAAGAAGAGGAGTAGGTTGAGGAGGGCAATGATCAGAAGGAGTCCGAGCAAGGGACTGAGAGTGGTAGTGACCATGGCGAGGTCGGAAAGACCGCGGAGGAGGTAGGGGAAGAAGAGGCAGACCTCCCACCGTTGCCTCCCCTAGCGACCCCTTCCCCTGATAGGAAAGATCGCCCCCGAAGGAGGAAGCGGAAGTGGATACGGCCCGACAGTCCGGCCGAGAAGGATAAGTATGAGTATGGTTCTGGGTTCACGTACACCCTTCTCTCCGGCAAAAATCCCAGGTCGATCAGGATGTATCCTTACGACGTGAAGGATCTTCTGGCGTATACATCGCTGTTGAGGGACGAGGGCCGGTCCGTGAACAAGATGGATAGTGTGAAGTGTGCCCTGCCAAGGGACTACTTGCCCATCTTGAGGTTGGCTTACTTCATTCCTTGGGAGTTCAAGCTTCTGGTGCCGAACCCAGGGATCTGCCCGACCACCGCACTCGAACCGAGCTTCTGCATGTTCCCTAAGGACGCTTTCGTCTCGGGGTTGAGGCTTCCGTTGCACCCGTTCATCAAGAGGGTGCTGAACTAGGGGGAGCTGAGTCCGATGCAGTACGGTCCCAAGTCTTGGAAACACTTAGTGTGTTTTATTTTGAAGTGTCAGGAGAAGGGGATTACGCCGAAGCTGACCTACTTCCGAGCCATCCTGGGGATAAGCTCTCTCGGGGACCAGGAGGGGATTTTCTATCTTTCGCCCCGCCCCCACAAGAAGGTGATGCACGGCCATCCGGACTCCATCAAGGGTTGGAAAGAAAAGTACTTCGTAGTTCGGAGTGAGACGCCTTGGGACATCCTCACCGTTTGGAACTTCGGAAAGCCGAACCACAAGCCACCGAAGCTGAGAGACTTGACTGAGAAGGAGTGGGCGAAGGTCGACAAGATCGTGGAGGGTCATAGCATTGGGTGGCCTCGCGTCACGGAGCTACACCTCGCCCGTGCCGGACTGAGCTCGGCCAAACTAGTATGTTTTTGTTTCTATTCTGTATTTCTTTCTTCCTTCGGGTTAACATGTTCACTTTTCATTTTTTGTAGAAATGTCTGCCAAGGAGCTTGACAACCGCAACGCTGTAGTGGCCCTAGCCGCAAGAGGAGGGCCGATATGGCGAAGAAGGCTGCCTCGGGGGCGGGGACTAGCAAGGCAGCGACTCCAAGGCCCAAGGAGTCGACCCCGAAGAGGGTGATGAAGCATCATCACCATTCGTCAAGGTCGGCGAAGGATCCGGAGGCGAGCTCTGCTAGCAAAAGGTTGCTGAGGTCGCGAAGGGACCTCTCTCGCCGCTTCGACCGAACGCTGCGGAAATGGTGGGTCGGCAAGGCATGAGGCCCTATACCCCCAACTGGGGGGTCAAGGCGGGGGATACGCTCCTCGAAGGCCCGGTTGCGGTAGAGGTGGTGGAGCACCTTGCCACCGAGCAGGATCGTATGGCCCTTGTGGTGGAGACAGCTGATACGTCCTACATGAGGTTTTCTCAGGCCCACCTTGCGGTAAGTCTTCCTTCTGCATTTTGGTTTAGTTCTGCGGAGAATTCTCCAAACTTGATCCTTCTCGGCCAGGCGATGCAACACACGCAGCACTTTCACGAGTGCCTCGAGAAGGAGATCGTCATCCAGAAGAAGAACGCTGAACGCTCTTTCGGGAAGCCACTCAGCTGAAGGACGAGCAGACGGCGGCAGAGGCTGCCCTTGCGGTTGCCCAAGCCCAGCTGTTCTCCAACACGGAGCATCATGCGAAAGAGCTGGCGCAGTTCAAGGCAAAGGCCAAGAAGGCTAGCGAGGAGATGGCGATCGCCATGGTAGATACCCTGATTGCCTTACAAGACGAGGCTTATAATAAAGCCAGGGAGCACATCCTGCGAATCTATCCGGACCTTCAGGTCGGGCATCTCCACTATGGGTGGGAGTTCCCGGTGCTTCCATTGACACCACGCGGCGGGGAGGACGAGGAGTAGGGGGACGCTCGATTGGAGGCCGGGGGCAACCAAGGTGACGAAGAGGTGTCGTCCCCCTCCTAAACAATAGTCTAGGAATTTCCTTCTTCTTTTTTTTTGTAATTGCCGAACGCGGACTGGCCACCGCTTTTTGTAACTAGAAACTTTTTGAATTTATACAAGAAGATTTTTTGGCCGATGCTCCATGACTGGTGTTTTTTAGTCTCTTTTTTGACCTATTGTTTTTTCCGACTTTTTGATAGACGCATGAGGTCCTCGGTGCCGACCTTGGTTCTGCCGAGGTCTCCTGGATCCGAGCTGGGCTGAGGGCCATGGAGAGTGTTCTGGCTCGCCAACGTAAGCAGGCTCAGGATCGAGTGGCCGTAGTGAATTACTTCATGAATAAGTCTAGGGAGCTCATCTTAGAAGTCACTCGTCTGAAGAGAGCCATAGCCGACCGGGACTGGTGGGCAGTTGAGACGAACTGGTCGATCTCGGATGCCTCGAGTGGGCGGTCGGCTTCAGAGTCTTTTCTTCGTAAGGCTGTTGTTGAGAAAGAGTTGGAGATTCGCAAGTTGGAGCTAATGCTAGGCGCCGATCTAATCGAAGAGGCGAGCAATTCCGTACTAGGACCTTCTCCGACCTTTTTCTTGGAGGCGGTCCAGCCTGCTGATGCGGAAAGCTCTGTTGCCGGAGTGCCTTCCCCGGTCGAACCGGCCGAGCGTGTGAAGAAACCCGTGGGAAGCGCCGAGTTTGAGTTTTAAGCCGAGCGATGAGTGATTTGTAAGCTTTTCATTGTATTGGGCAGCCGTTTCTGGCACTCTTTGAGTAATAAAAAACATCCGACTTCTTTACCTTTGATGATTCATTGAGTGAGGAGGGCAGGAGTGTAGCTTGAGACTGTTGTCGAGCTCGGCCTTGCAGGGGGTTGCCACCAAGGCGAAAGGCCGAACCGTAGTTTCTTGCAGGCAACGCCCAATGAGTGACGTTTCGCCTTTCGATAAGCATTAATGGTGACATTTCGCCTTCCGCCATTTGGACTTCCCAATGTAATAAATGCGCTGCTCAGGGGACTATATAATCCCCATCACCCCATTGTTTTTCATCAGGAATTGAGATTGACTCATCTGCCACCCGCTGACAATTCGGGGTTTCGGCTCCGAGGGTCGTTAACCCCGACCTGTCAACGGGTGAGAGGTGGGTCAACCGTCTATGAGATTCGGGTGCCTGCCGAAGGCGAGCGCCCATAAGTAGAAATTTGGTCCGATAGTTCCGAGTTGGTGGCGCACCAGTCACCCTCGAACAATTCGGGGTTTTGGCTTTAAGGGCCGTAAACCCCGAGTTACTCGCGAGTGAGTGGTGGGTCGATCAATTGGTCTGGAGGCTCGGTGAGAGTCCTGGGTCGGTGGCTCTCCTGCCACCCTCGAACAATTCAGGGTTTTTGCTCCGAAAGCGGTAAACCCCGAGTTGTTCGCGGGTGAGAGGTGGGTCAACCAACTGTCCGGGGCTCGGGGCATTTGCCGAAGGCGAGTGCCCTAAATATTTAATGAAAATGTTTGGAATGGACGTGGTTGAGGGTCGTCACCGAGCGTAGAAGGTATGACTTGAAAAAGCCAAGGCCTTGCTCGAGGTCGACACCGAGCCCTTATGTGTACGTCTTGACGGATAGTATGGGTGTAGCCGGAGGTCATCGCCGAGCGCATAGGTTGATGGATTTGAACAAGCCCAAACCATGCTCGAGGCTGATACCGAGCCCCTATACTTTAGAGAAGCCAGTGATGGGCATAGCTGCAGGTCATTGCCGAGCGTAAAGGTCGCGTAGCTTTGAAAAAAGCCAAGGCCTTGCTCGAGGTCGACGCCGAGCCCCTACACCTATTCTCGGAAAGACAGCACGGGTGTAGCTGGTGGTCATTGCCGAGCGCACAGGTTGACTGGCTTGAACAAGCCCAAACCACGCTCGAGGCTGATGTTGAGCCCCCATACCTTAGAAAAGCCAGTGATGGGCGTAGCTGCAGGTCGTCACTGAGCGTAAAGGTCGCGTGGCTTTGAAAAAAGCCAAGGCCTTGCTCGATGTCGACGTTGAGCCCCCACACCTGTTCTCAGAAAGACAGCACAGGTGTAACTTACGGTCATCGTTGAGCGCATAGGTTGATGGGCTTGAACAAGCCCAAACCATGCTCGAGGCCGATGCTGAGCCTCCATACCTTAGAGAAGCTAGTGATGGGCGTAGCTGCAGGTTGTCGCTGAGCGTAAAGGTCGTGTGTCTTTGAAAAAAGCCAAGGCCTTACTCGAGGTCAACGTCGAGCCCCCACACCTGTTCTCGAAAAGACAGCACTGGTGTAGCTGGCAGTCATCGCCAAGCACATAGGTTGATGGGCTTGAACAAGCCCAAATCATGCTTGAGGCCAATGCCGAGCCCCCATACCTTAGAGAATCCAGTGATGGGCATAGCTGCAGGTCATTGCCGAGCGTAAAGATCACGTGGCTTTGAAAAAAGCCAAGGCCTTGCTTGAGGTCGATGCCGAGCCCCCACACCTGTTCTCGGAAAGACAGCACAGGTGTAGCTTGCGGTCATCACCGAGCACACAGGTTGATGGGTTTGAACAAGCCCAAAACATGCTCGAGGCCGATACCGAGCCCCCATGCCTTAGAGAAGCCAGTGATGGGCGTAACTGCAGGTCGTTGCCGAGCGTAAAGGTCGCGTGGCTTTGAAAAAAACCAAGGCCTTGCTCGAGGTCAATGCCAAGCCCCTACACCTGTTCTCGGAAAGACAGCATGGGTGTAGCTTGCGATCATCGCTGAGCACACAGGTTGATGGGTTTGAACAAGCCCAAACCATGCTCGAGGAAGATACCGAGCCCCCATGCCTTAGAGGTGACTTTTTCTGGCTCGAGGTGTCGTCCGAGAGCCGAGCCCCAAGCTTGTAAGGGAAGCTTTTTGGGGCTTACAGTTCCTTCCGAAGGCTGATCCTTAAGTTTGTAAGGGAAGCTTTTTGTGGCTCGCGGTTTCTTCCGAACGTCAAGCCCGAAGCTTGTAAGAGAAGCTTTTCGTGGCTCGCGGTTTCTTTCGAATGCCGAGCCCTAAGCTTGTAAGAGAAGCTTTTTGTGGCTCGCGGTTTCTTCCGAATGTCGAGCCTGAGACATGTTTTTTAAGAGAGCTAACACGAAGCCAAAGCTTGTTTTAAGAAAGCTGGCATAATTACAACATACTTGGACTTTACAAAACAAGGCACGACGTGCCGATTACATTTTTCATAATTTATATTGGCTGTAGAGACTAACCCTCCCCTTCTAGGAATTTGATGAGGTACTCTGCGTTCCAGGGCCTCTTGACAGCCTTGCCCTCCGAGTCGGTGAGGCAGTACGTGCCCGGGCGTACAACCTCAGATACCTTGTACGGGCCTTCTCAGTTTGGGGCCAGTTTTCTCTTTTGGTCGGGGTTAGATACCGCCAGCTTTCGGAGGATGAGGTCCCCCAGCTTGATGTCGGTGGGATGCACCTTTTTATTGTAGAACCTTTCGATCCTCTGTTGGTAGGTGTTTCTTCTGATTGCAGACTTCTCCTTGACCTCTTCTATGAGATCCAAGTCAGCACATAACTGTACCGAGTTGCTTGCTTCGTCAAAGGCCATGATCCGGGGCGAAGGGAGTCCGATCTCCAGTGGAATCACAGCCTCCATGCCGTATGTCAGATTGAATGGCCACTCTCCCGTGGGGTTTCTCTTCGTCGTTCGATGGGCCCAGCGAACGCTCGGCAGCTCGTCGACCCATAACCCCTTGGAAGAGTTATCAAGTCATTTCTTGAGACAAGAATCTGCTGATTTGCGTTCTCGGCCTGGCTGATTGACTGCGGGTGGCATACCGAAGAAAAGCACTGCTGGATCCCGAGATCCTCGTAGAACTTGTGGAAATTCTTACCCGCGAATTGAGTCCCATTAACTGTGATGAGTACTTGTGAAATCCCGAACCGGCAGACGATGTGTTTCTAGAAAAATTGTCGGGTCTGCTGTTCGGTGATCGTGGCCAGAGGCTCGGCCTCGATCAACTTTGTGAAGTAGTTGATCCCCACTATGAGAAACTTTTTTTGGACCGTTGCCTTTGGAAATAGGCCTACCAGATCCATCCCCCACATAGCAAAGGGGGTCGGACTGGCCAGGGAGTGAAGGTTTTCTTGTGGAGCTCTTCTCACCGAGGAGAACCTTTGACAAGGGTCACACTTCTTTTCCAGGGCCAGGGCGTTTTATAGAATTGTGGGCCAGTAGTACCCGTGATTCAGAGCCTTTCGCACAAGCGATCGGCTTCCCATATGGCACCCGCCGATTCCTTCATGGATCTCCTTGAGAGTGTACTTTGCTTCGTCGGGGATTAAGCAGCAGAGGTAGGGCCTTCCGTCCATCGTGGTGTACGACCTTTTGAAGAGGGTCTCGCTGATCATGGTGAACCTCTCTGAACGGACCCTAATCCACCTTGCTTCATCTCGGTCTTCGGGGAGCTCTCCTTTGATTAGAAACTTTCTGATGGGAGTGGTCCAATCATCCGGATGAGCTCCATCTTCGATGCAGAGCGTCTCGAGGAGGTCAGTACTCGGCTTCAGGAGTACTTCGATCAGGACGGTGCGGTCAAGACCCTCAAAGGACGAGGAAGCTAACTTTGACAGAGCATCGTCCTGGGCATTCTGTTCTCTGAGGATCCTTAAGACTGCAGATTCGTAAAAGGATGCCAATAGCCGCTGGACCACGGCCAAGTACCTAATCATCCGATCGTCATGGGCCTCTTACTCTCCAGTGATTTGATTGACAACGAGCTGAGAGTTGCTAAAGGCCCTGATCTGTCTGGTGCCTGCTCGATGCGCCAGGGTGAGCCAGGCAATCATGGCCTCATATTCAGCCTCATTGTTAGAGGCTGGGAAGTTGCAATGTTGAAGAAGGATGTAACGCCCCGAATTCCAAAATACACTAAATTCGAGATTCCACAGGATCTTTACACTTCTTTCGTACAATTTTACAAGAAAATAAAAACTTTTCACTTTACATCAGAGTTACATGAAAACTTTACACTTTACATTGTACAGCGGAAGCAAATTTACAACATTTGAATAATCTCTAAGCATCTGTGCTTCTTTAATCTTTATCATGTCATTTACCCTGCATACAAAACTGTGGGTACGTCAGTTTATTCAACTGACGAACATTATACACGGCCATCCTCTCTTGCCGGAAATAGTATAACAGATTTTCCATATTTAACAAACACAAACTTGTCACATATCAAACTAAAGGGAATACCCTATTGATGTCGTGTTGTGATTGTGCACTTAGTCCTTAATGCAGTTATTTATGTTACATGACACTAATGCACACTTGTTCGGATTCTATGCATCCCATACAACATAGGTCCGAGGGCAAGCCCTTAATCGTTCTTCATCTTGAAGGGTTCAATCCCTCGCCATGACTTAATCTACTACTGTAACTATGGTAAGTATCTTAGATGATTTACGAGTACAAGCACGTGTACAGAAAACCTGGAGGGGAATCCCTACGTCATGTCACGATGCATCGTGAAGACAGCCTGTGGCAATTCAGCCTCCTTCATGGCACACGATCCTCTTGCAGTCACCAAACATCCCAAAAGCGTCGCCAAGATCCCGATAATTCTGGAGTAGTGCCCACGCCATGTCTTGACGCATCAAGCATGCATTCTGTGGATCACTCTCACATCATAGACTCGATGCCCTCATACTTGTGTTTTTCTCTCACTTTCATCACCTCTTCACTATGCACTAATTCTTAATTTAATGAAATCATGAACAAAATCAATCTCTTAGAGTTAGCCCTCTCACTACTACCGGTCTTATTTCTTTCATTTCACAATGACCCAAACTGGTCTTTTCAATTGCAATAATCAAATTATTCATCACTTTCACTTGTCGGTGTGAGTTTTGGCTACACCCTAATTTTCAATTTCAATTCACAAATTCACATATTTGAGTTTTCATACTCATTAACATTTCTTTTTCCAATCACATGATTTCTAAATTATTCATGAGTCAATAACTATACATGGAGTTCAATTACTCATCATGTATTTCATCAAATATTTATTTCCACATTAAAAATCATATCACCAATTATATGGTCAAGATGAATATTCACAATTCATTATTGTCACATTATTCTTCACTAAGAATAATTCACACAACTTCACTACATACTTTCTTTCTTTATTATTTTTCTTTTCTAGCACTTTACTTCAAGTCCTTTTCAAAACACAACTCTCACAAAAATATAAGTGTAGAACCATAGTTCTAACTACACTTTTATTCCCAAAATGTACTTCATTTCATTCTAATAACTCCCAATTTATTTTTCATAAATCACACATAATTTTAGTATAATAATAATATATTTTTTCATAATTTTTAAACATCAAAAACCATCAAAAAAACATTTTTTTCCAAAAAATTTAATACTGGCCGAGACCAGGATTCGAACCAGCGACCACAGAGAAGCAAGCTGCACGCTCTGGCCACTAGGCCGATTGTGCTATGTGGTATAGAGAGGGGTTCAGAGAGTTATATACTCTCGGCTAAAGCTTAATTTAATTTTTAATTGCACAACAAAAATATAGTGTTATCAAGGATCGAACCATCGACCCGTGAGAACCCATCGCACAACACTGTAGTATTTAGAAGCCTCCCGACCACTTGAGCTATAGGCTCAAGTTGTCTTGAATACAACTTGTATTTTAATTAAATCAACTCTCTGTTTAATAGAACATTTCGATGTTTCAAAAGCTCTCATTTGAATTTTGTTTTTACTAAATTTACTGTAAATCTCCAGAATAATTATTCACATGATAATTGATACTCCAGTAATTTAAAAAATAAATTTTCCACTAATTAACACATATTATTCATACAATTAGTTTAAATTGTATGCTACTACTACCACATTTCTTTTCAACATTTCTTATCCAACTTAACATCAATATTCCCTATATCAATTCTCTGTTCATATTCCTTTCACAAACCTACAAATTATATTTTAAGTTGTTCCTTACAAACATTAGCACAAAAAGTTCATTCAAGCACATAAAACCATATTTTCATCTACAAACATTTGCATTTAGTTTTTAATGCTAACAACAAATTTTACTTCAAGCAATCCATAGCTATAAATAATTCACACACAACTTAAGTTTGAAGATGGAATCACATACAATCTATTTAGCTACATTCCAATCAACTAATAAGCCATTTTTCCAATTGAATGTTCTCTTATTAATCTTTTTCGTGCAATATTATTTCAATTCAATTTTAGTATCCTATCTAATTAGAAAGATGGAAAATAACCCACCTTATTTGGAGAGAATAAAATTGCAACACCTCCTAAACACAAGAGTCCTTGCCAAAAGAGCGTTCCTCCTCCTCCTTGATGCGCGCACCCGACCTTCAAAGATGCCAACCGAGAGCTTCCTAGATGCCGGCCTTCCTTCTTGGTGCAAGCACAACTCCCTCACACACAACTCTCAATCTTTTATCTCACTTACTATACTACTAACAATGTATTTTTCTACTATAGGTTTTGGAGAAATTAAGAGTACAAAAATAACTAGGCTAGGAGGGGGTATTTATACTAAAAATTTTGAGTAAATGGAAGGCTAGGATCAAACTAGGAGTTAGAAATAAAAGGCTAGGATTCAAAGGGGAGTTGTAGTAACCAACCATGATCAAGCAACCACCACCCATGACTCCACTATTTTTTTTTCATTTCCCTTCATGCCAAAACCAGCCACAAAGGTGTGCTTTTGCACGTGTACGTGCAATGCACGTGCATGCATTAGTCCTCCATTTAAAAAAGTTGTACATTATATTTTCTACAAAACTAATCTTTAAAATATGTTCTACATTACAAGTTGTAATTAAAATAGAAATAACTCATGGGTGATATTGATTTTTTGCAAGTGTACAAAATCGCACAAGTAATAGATAGGTGAGTAGAGTGTCGAACCCACAGGGACTAGATATTTTACTGAGTACCGATATCGCTAGATGAATCACTATTTGGAAGATCAAATTTTATAAATGATAAAATAACTAAATTACTTTAATCTAATTAAATCTAACTAAATTGGTGAAGAGGGAGAGGGCTGTGAAACTTTCAAGCTCTTGTACTTTGTTTAATGGTAAAATTAGTTCTAGGGTTCTTGGTTCACCTCGTTTATCACACACACAAATTATAATTCCTTATAAATAAAAATATTATCTTTCCTAATTGTCGACCAAAATCCTAAAGATATTAACCACTCTATCAACGTAGTCTAAAAATTATTCTCAATTAATCATTTGTCTATCCACCAAATTATTAATTGAAAATTTGGATTTCTCAACGGTCACGTCCTCCAATATACGGTGTTAATCTTTATTAATCACAAATTACCTGTTCGGTCTCTTTATGATTTGAAAAATCATACAAATGTCTATCCACCATGTTGTACGCATAAATAATAAAAATTAAAACACAACTAGAAAAAATAGAGTAATAATAAGGAATTAAAAAAATTGTGTTCTACAAAACTCGGCTACACCTTAGCCTCTAGAAGAATAACTTCAGTTCATGTTCGATTTGCAATTAATAAAATGTTTGGGTTGCATCTAAAAATATTTAGAGAAGAAGAAATACAAAAATTTATAATAAAAAATATATGTGCACCCCTGTCTCAAAAATACCGAACCAGAAGCCTTGAAAACGCGTCGAAGTCAGAGCGCCTGCCACACGCCACGTCAGCCGAGTCAGAGCCGCTTGCTGCTTCTGTCCTTGTCACACAGCTTCGCCAGATGTCCAAGTGCTGCTTCAGAACCCTCTTGAGTGCGTTCTGCTTTGATGCGCACGTCAGCAGCGAAGAGGACAGCGCGTCTTGTCGCTGTCTGCGTCTGTCTTCGATTTCGCGCGTCAGAGAGAAGAGGAAGAAGGAATCGCCAAGTCACACAGCTTCGTACAGGTGCACTTCGAATACTGTGTCAACGAAGACAGCAGCCCTACTGCCCACACGCTGCTGTTTTGTCTTGGAACTCGCATACGCTTTCTCTCTCTCTTACTTTCTTCTCTTATTTTTTCTTTGTATTTGGTACAACCGTCACCTCCTGAGCTTCTCCTCTTTCCTTTGGTTTGCATTTATAGAGTACGGGAAAAGAGTTAGGGTTTTTCACTTTTTGCAGAAAAGTCCAAACTCTTTCTTTATTTCCTTCCTTTAATTGATCTGACATTATTTCTTTCTCTTTCTTTCTTTGCTTCCTTTTCTGCCCACCACGTGCTGCTGCATACACAAAATAATACCTGAAATTAGGATTTTTTAAATAAAATAAATTAAATTAGTTTAAAATTAATTAAACTAACTTTATATCATATTAGCGTATAAAAATCCTTTTAAATTTATTTGTCGCACTTTTAAGTCAACAAACAATAAAAAATGATAAATCAATTATTTTACTTTGTTTGTTGACTTTTTTCACAAATCATTACTTTTTGCATCAAAAATATTATTTCTTCAAAAATAATTAATTAAATGAAATCATATAGAAATTGGGTGAATTATAGTCAATATCAACGAAAACAAGCCATTTTAATAGGTAAATGAGTACAAATATTTGTATATAAATTAGACACATCAATGGGCTTTAATTAATGGGCCAAAATAATAGTCTTATAAAAATTAAATAAATTAGATTTTGGCTAGAAAGAAAAGCTTATGTTTATTTGAAGAAAATGGGCCTTTATAAAAATAATTAAAGAACACATATACATATATATATATACATATACTCATCATCCATAATGAAAATAATTATAAGATTTCATACTACAAAAATTGCACGTGCACACTACGTGCAAAATAAATAAATAATTTTCATAAATAAAAATCGGGGTATTACAACACTCCCTCCTTAGAATAGTTCCGTCCCCGGAACTACAGTCAAGAGCGAGAAACAAAACACTCACAACAAGCACAAGAAAATACAAAATACAAAATACAAATCAAGCAAAAAGCTCAGGATAATCCTTTAACATCCTCTCCTCAGACTCCCAAGTAGCCTCTTCAACCAAATGGTTCCTCCAGACTACCTTGACCATCCGTATCGTCTTATTCCTCAAGACTTTCTCTCGACGATCAACAATTTCGACAGGAGACTCGATGTAATGGAAATCCAGATGCAAACCTTCCGGCACTTCAGGTAAATGATGACTCGGATCTGGAATATACCCTCTCAGCATAGACACATGAAAGACATTGTGCACCTGAGATAACTCTTCCGGTAACTCAAGCCGGTAAGCAGTTTTCCTGATCCTTTTCAATATCTTATACGGGCCTATAAACCTTGGAGCTAACTTCCCTCCTTTGCTAACTCGAATCACACCTTTACTGGGCGATACTTTCAGAAAGACGAAGTCACCTACCTCAAACTCAAGATCCCTTCTCCGGTTGTCTGCATAGTTCTTCTGCCTGCTCTGAGCTTCTACCAACCTTTTCCTGATCAGATCAATCTTCTCAGAGGTTTGCTGCACAAGCTCAGGCCCAAACAATTGATGCTCCCCAACTTCAAACCAACAAACAGGTGTCCTGCACTTCCTGCCATACAAAGCTTCGTACGACACCATCCCAATGCTAGTCTGAAAACTGTTGTTGTAGGCAAACTCTACCAAAGGTAAATGCCTTTCCCAACTGCCTCCAAAGTCTAGTACACAACATCGAAGCATATCCTCAAGAATACGATTGACTCTCTCGGTCTGCCCATCAGTCTGCGGATGAAAAACAGTACTGAAATCTGTCTTGGTACCCAAAGCTATCTGAAGACTCCTCCGGAAATGCGAAGTAAATCGCACATCTCGATCAGACACAGTAGTTGACGGAACACCATGAAGCCTGACGATCTCGCCAACATACAACTCAGCTAACTTGTCTATCGAAGCAGTGAGTTTCATCGCCAAAAAGTGAGCGGACTTGGTTAGTCGATCGACTATAACCCAAATCACATCATTGCCTTTAGGACTCTTGGGCAATCCCGTAATGAAATCCATACTGATGTTATCCCACTTCCATTCCGGAATAGGTAACAGTTGTAATAGACCTTCGGGTCTCTGATTCTCGGCTTAGACTTGCTGACAAACCTCACACTTCGCCACAAATTCAGCCACATCCCGCTTCAAACCTGACCACTAGAAATGTGATTTGATGTCTTTGTATATCTTAGTACTCTCAGGATGTACTGACAAAAGAGTAGCATGTGCCTCCTGAAGAATACTCTCTTTCAGGTCTGCCTGATTTGGAACACATAGTCTATCTCCGAACCACAGCACTCCATCCCTGATTTGAAATCCGGGCAACCTGCCAGCACTAACCTGCTCCTTCATCTCCAAGATATCAGCATCAACCTCCTGACTTGCAATGATCCTTCCATTCAAAGTAGGCTGAAGCCTCAACTGAGCTAAAGATGCTCCCAATCCTTGCAAGACAACTTCAATACCTGCTCGATCCAATTCTTCCATCAGATGCTTCTGATTTGTAATCAAACTGGATAAACTGCTCTTGCGACTAAGTGCATCAGCAACAACATTAGCTTTCCTAGGATGATATTTGATCTCAGGTCGCATGTCCTCAAGCACTTCCAACCATCTCTACTGCCTCAAATTCAGATCCTTCTGCTGATATATGTACTTCAAACTCTTGTGGTCCGTGTACATGTTCAATTTCTCACCGTACATGTAGTGCTTCCATTGCTTCAGGGCAAAGATAATCACAGTCAACTCCAGATCATGAGTCGGGTAATTCTTCTCATGCGGTCGTAGTTGCCTAGACCCATAAGCGATTACTCTTCCTTCTTGCATTAAGACACAACCAAGCCCACGATGTGAAGCATCGCTGTAAACATCATACTCAACACCTGCTCTAGGCAAAGCTAAAATAGGTGCAGTAGTCAGCTTCTCTTTCAACTCCTGAAAGCTCGCCTCACATTGCTCAGTCCACTTGAAGTTCACATTCTTCTTGGTCAAACTAGTAAGCGGTACGGCTAACTGAGCATAACCTTGAATGAATCTCCTGTAGTATCCAGTCATTCCATGAAAACTTCTGACGTCCTTTACTGTAGTAGGCCTAGCCCAATCTCTCATTGCCTCTATCTTCTGAGGGTCAGTTGCCACTCCCTCCTTAGAAAGGATGTGACCTAGGAATGCCACTTCAGATTTCTAGAAATCACACTTGGACAGCTTGGCATACAACTCCTGCTCTTCCAGCTTCTTCAAAACTGCTGCCAGATGCTCGGTGTGCTCCTCTTCTGACTTGGAGTACACGAGAATATCGTCGATAACCACCACGACGAAAGAATCAATGAACGGCCTCAGAACTCTGTTCATCAAATCCATGAAGATTGCAGGGTGCATTCGTCACTCCAAATGGCATAACTAAGAATTCGTAATGCCCATGTCGAGTTCTAAATTCAGTTTTGTGCACATCTTCAGCTTTCACTCGAACTTGGTGATATCCTGATCGAAGATCTATTTTGGAGAAAACAGCTGCTCCTTGTAAACGATCGAACAAGTCATTAATTCGGGGAATAGGATACTTATTCTGAACAGTGACCTTATTCAGCTCTCAATAATCGATACACATTCTCATCGATCCATCCTTCTTCTTTACCAAAAGCACTGGTGCTCCCCAAGGTGACGCACTAGGTTGAATAAAGCCTTTCTCCAACAGTTCCTCAATCTGCCACTTTACCTCATCCTGTTCCACTGGAGCCATCCTATACGGTGCCTTAGAAATGGGTGCACTCCTCGGTTGAACAGTGATGCTGAACTCCACATCACGATGCGGGGGTAACCCAGGAAAATCATCCAAGAACACAGTCGGATAGTCCGAACCACAGGAATCCTTTGCACTTCCACAGGAATCTCTTCCTTACGGATAGCTGCCACCAGCCTAGAACACTTCTTCTTCCCTTGGAAAGTGACTTCAGGTCCACCTGGAGCCTTCACTGTTACCGTCTTAGTCTTGCACTCGATGCCTGCACTGTACACCGACATCCAATCAATGCCAACGATAACATCGACTCCCAAGATAGTCAACTCGATTAGATCAATTCCGAAAATTCTGTCTCTAATCACAATCTCGCAATCTGTATAGTACCGATCAGTGGTTAAAGTTTTCTCTGATGGAGTAGCTACTGCTAAGATCTTGCCTGGAAAAATCTTCGGTTCAACTCCCAACACTTTAGCAAATTTAGGAGACACAAAAGTATGAGAGAATCCAGTATCGAACAAAATAACAGCTTTCATTCCATTCAAATAAAGTTCCCCTGTTACTTAATACACACCCATTACGTAACAGTTCACAAAATAAGCGGAAAAAAAAACAACATAAACCTCTAAACATCCACCCTCGTACCAGTTATGACATGATCCACCTCATCGGCATCAACTTCGGTCAAGGCAAATACTCGCCCTGGTTGTACGGTCTCTTCCCAGTTTGCTGCATCGGTACATTGCGATTACCATTCCGTGGTTGGGGGCATTGAGATTGGTAATGTCCCGTCTCACCACAGTTGAAGCAATTTACCGCAGGAGGTCTCACCACATTGCTCCCGGGTCTTCCAACCACATTAATAGCGTTCGCCACTATCGGTTTGAACCTTTGTGCAGATGGTTGTCCCTTGAAATTCCCAGAATTTGCGGGCCTCTTTCCAGACTGCCAGTTGTTCCTTCGATTCTGAACAACATGAAACTGCTCCATGTCTGCTTATGTGGCTGCCGCGTGCTTGACCAACTTGTCAAATCTTCTGATACCAAGAGGTATCATTCGGGACCTCAGGCTCGGCCTCAATCCATGCTCGAACTTATGAGCCTTCTTCACCTCATCCATCACTAATTCAGGAGCATACCTAGAGAGCTGAGTAAATTTGGTCTCGTACTCTCTAACTGACATGCCACATTGTTGCAGTGATAGAAACTCCATAGCCTTCTTCTCTTGGACGTCGGAGGAGAAATAGTGACTGCGGAATTCTTCCCAAAATTCCTCCCAGCCAAGAACTATGCCTCCCATTGTCCGCTTCATCGACTGCCACCACACAGCCGCATCCTTCTCAAGTTGCAGAGTCGCCAACTTCACCTTACTGCCTTCAGGGGTCTCCAGCACTTCGAAGATCGTCTCTACCTGATGAATCCAGTTGTCAGCCGCATCAGGGTTTGACTTCCCTTTGAACACAGGTGGTTTCATCTGCTTGAACGATTCCATGAGTTTAATTGCCTCGGGCACCGGATTCGCAGGTACCCTTCCTTGGTTCAGATTCATGGCCACGGTGTTGAGTGTCTGACAGACCCTCACAAGTTCTGTTTTCAAATCCAGACCTTCACCGTTTCTAGCTCCTCTTCTAGCCATATTCTGATGAAAAAGATCCATTAAATTCGAGGTATAAGACATGAATTTTAAATCAACTTTGCATTTCATTGAATTTCAAACTTTATACATTCGAATTGAAAATATTTCTTGACATCAGAATGAAAACAGTAGAAGCTACAACAGTCTAACTCCTACGGTTCCTCTTCGCTTCTCGAAGTTCTCCCCATAGTTCTTCAACTTCTTCCTTCAGCACATCGGTCATATTCTTCCTCTTCTCGAGTTTCCATACACGATGACTGAGAACTGCAAAGTTGTCCTTGCACTTTGCCAATTGAGCCTCCAATAATCCGACTTTCTCCCGCTGTCACGCCCCTGCTTCCCAAAAATACGGAATACGAGTACAGGACAAAAGTCTAGCGAATGACTAACGTCACCCATAAGCTGTTTAATCGATTAACTCAACAATATAAACAACACAGAACATATGCGCAGGCAATAATAACAATCTCATGAACAAATAATACTTGGAATGAAACAATATAATGTCCAAATACAATAATAATAATCCAACGTCTGGAAACAATACTAAAATCTGGGACATAGGCCCAAACAATAATAATCGAATCCAAAAATAAATACAAGTTCTCAATACATTAAGTCATTTAAAACGATAAGCAAATTAAAAGCAAAAATCTTCAAAATGTTTGTTTTCCAACTCCAGCAGGCAATTCTCCTTCATTACCTGTAAGTATTTCATCTAAAAAGAGAAAAATAATTGTCCTTAGAGCAAGTCATAGACAACAAGTAGAGAAAGCAGGGAACAATGGAATAAGGTATAACAATGAATCAACGGATCAATAGGAATCAATAACATGGGACAACTTCATGATAATCGATACAATTGGCTATAAACAATGGTTCAATAATCGGTAACAATAATCAATGATCAATGACGGTAACATTTAGCCAATATTTGATATCAATAGGAACAATATGTAGTGTCGATGTAGTGTGATCCTTAAGTCTATTAATTATTTTAAATCCTAACTAATGTAGCACTACATGCATCCATCCTTTTACTACATGGTTGCTACATACAAACAATTTCTCTTTAGACTTTGTAGTGGGCACTATAGTTCATGTACTCTTCAACATTAAACATTATTCACCTTTCGGTGTACGGTACGGTCATCGGCAACGATACAATACACGATAGATTGGGTTACGGCCATAACCACAATCATCGATAAAACAATAGCCGAACATTATTTAGGGAAACACGGGCCCCTCCTCCAAGTACAGTTCCTATATTGTCCACCACTAGAAGTCAACCCTTAAACCCCGGCTTGTTAATTATTTATCAATGCAACATTACAATATGCAATTAAGGGACAAGAGTGAACAATAGTATCAATAAGAAAACAATAGGTTGATAACATGGATAAGATAGTGACAATAACTCATTGGGAACATGCAATGCAACATACATTCATTAAATCATGCAATAGTACAACATAGGAATAATTGATCTATTAAAAAGTAGTATCCAAAATTTTGGACAGCATGCGCAGTCTGTACAAAAATACAGTTTCCTGCTGACTCAGAAATCGAAAGTTAAATCTGTCAAAAGAACTGGAAACTAGACTTCCATACGGTTCCAACGCATACTTAAAGTTTACATTCCGACAACATTAGCTAGGTCAAACACATATTTCTTTTCAGGTCTTATGCTCAGGCAGAAAAGTGACATCTTGTTATTTTAATTGTTGAATCAGCAAAAACTCGGTATTAAAATAAGTAAAAATATAATCTAGACTCCTAAACATGTTAAACATCAATCTGGAAATTTTCATAGCAAAATTCTATCATTTGATCTGTTAGGGTTATATACTGAAAGCATCACTTTTGTATTAACTTTATTTCCTTATTTTTTTTGAATGAGAATCATATGGGCTATATGTTTGCATATTGTGTTTATTATAATATTAATGCAAGTATCTGATATTCTATAAGGTTGATAATGTGGTGTGAGGAGATACACAGAAGATCATATTATCAGTTCCCTATGGAATATATAAATAGTTCACAACCTAGACGGACTTGGACAATCCATTGGAAAGGTTGTAGTGTAATCTGGTATTAGTCTATCTTGACTATAGGTTTACACTAGTACACTTTGTGTGTATTGAACAGGACCACTTGAGGTTGTTCTCTTTGTACTGACTACAAAAGAGAACAAACACCTCTGTTATTATGGATGCTTATGCTCTTAATCCAGATATAATAACAGACATGTATATGCAGTGTGCATTACTTTGACTCATAAAAGAGTGAGATTCATTATGGATCAACAACCTCTATGAATTGGGTAATAGCATTGTATGTATGATGGGCTGTTGATTGTAAAAGGAATCCATGTCTCGATACGTCGGGTTGATGATGTCCCCTTAAGGAGCTCATAAGGATTGTCATGTAAACCCTGCAGGTGGATTACATCCGACATGACAAATAAAGTTGAGTGGTACTACTTAAGGATAAAAGATGTTGATCAATATAGTTGTCAGTAACTTAATTTGATCGACGGACATTCGATATCTTAACATGGAGAGCTGAACGAGCATATAATAAAAGGAGCCCATAGATATAATTTGGGATTAGGAAGGTAGTGCAACAATAGCTCTTTAGTGGACCTATTGTTAATGGGCCTGGGTTGTGTGTTCGGGCTGAACACGGGATACCCAGATTCGTTAGGAGACCTAACCCTAATTTCTCCTCATGGTCCCTGCCGTAGCCTTATATATATCCTCTATTCTCTGGCCGTCATATCATTATCAGAGATAAGAAGTTTTCTCTAAATTCGTGATTCACGTAAGGAGAGAAAGAGAGGTCAGCCAAGGAGAAGAAAGGTTGGTAGACCGTCGCCCACACGACGTCCAACCCAAGGAAGGAATACGTGCAGAAGATCTTGGGGTCGCTGACGGCTCGAGGTTGCTAGAAACTATCGTCTTCTTCTCAGCACAGGTATAATTCGTGAATCCTAGATTCCGCTATAAAGGGTTAGATCACGTATTAAATCTTTTAAGCTTTTATGATCGATACGCACACCAATCCGTGGCCTGGGAATCATCGCAGTTCCATCATGATCAACCTTTTTACTGTTCAAACATGAAGGGTACGAGAATCTGAAAATCTAGAATGAAAAAGATAAAACACAGCTGCAGTAAAACGGGCATAACTCTTGCTACACAACTCGAAAGTCGAAAATTCTGGATGTTATTGACATCTAGACATTCGGGGCTACATTTCATATTCAGAAAATATTTTATTTTAAGGTCATTTACTGCTTCGAAAACAGCGATCAAGTTCAGGTCAGCAACATGTATAGTTCTTAGGGTATATTTCTTGGACATAAAATTAGTTAAGCATGATGAGTTTCGATTCTATATTCAACAATTTGTGTAACTAGCATCATAGGTGTCCAAACATGATAAATAAGGATTAGAACACACACATATACAAATCCAACATCAATCAATCATCAGACGACATACAACCTAACGAATGTCTCTACAATAATTTATTTGTGTTGTGACTTGTATGAATAACCCTATTAACAATTCTATATGCATTCATTAGAGATCTAAACTTTAGAGTCAAATTGGCACGATGTCAAGAGTATCGGGGTTAGCTCGTGTAAACCCACAATAAACCCAAAAAAGGACAACAAAGGGAAATATGATAACAAAAAGATCTACTTGCCAGAATTTTCAATAAAACTTGAATTTGAAACGAATAGCAATTCAAGTGGACGGTGACTTGCCTGTTAGATGATGAAAACAAATACTAAGAATAACGGGATGACAATCCTGAAGCAACGAACTCACGAACTAGCAAATTCCCAAAACAGCACGTGCAATACACGTGCAATAAGATCCCAAAGCAACAACACAAAATCAAATAGACAGCAGCAGCAAAGAGAGAGAGTAGATGGCAGCAGTGACGGCCAGGGACAGCGGTGCGCTGGCTGAGGGCGGCGGCGCGCTGATGGCGCGATGGCGAGGCGTCGATGGCTGGGCGGTCGGCGATCGAACAGATGGGGAAAGGGGAATCGAGATTTGGGTATGATGGGTTCTATTAAGGTCGATGGAAGGAGAAGGGGAGGTCAGGGGTGACTGTGGCGGTGCTGGGGGTGGCGCGACGGGAGGGGGAAGGTCGCCGGAGGAGGGGGTGATGAGGGGGTGTGCTGGCGTCAACGGAGGTGGCCGGAGTTGGCTGGGGAAGATGATCGGGAAGTGCGTTGGGATTTTGAACGGGGAGAGAGAAACGGGAGAGGAGAGAGAAAGATGAGAGAGGAGAGAGATTAGGCGGCTAGGTTTCGATTTGTGTACAGAAATTAGGGTTTACAGTAGAGTTGCATTTATAGGGTACAATTACATTACTGGGTTAATGGTTTAGGGTCCAATAAAAGCGGGTTTGGGTCAAGAACACATCAAATTGGATTTTGGGGTTCAATTAAGGGATAGATCAAAATCAACACGGTTCAAATAAAAAAATATCCATAATTTCAATAAATAAAATCCACAAGATAGATAACCCAATCAAAGAGAAAAATAGTTCATGAACGAAAATTTCAACCCAATAAAATAAATAAATAACACAATTGAAATAATAAGAATTAGACTTAAAATAAATTGGAACTCGCCAAGAAAATCAGATCAGGTATAAAAATAAAATAATCCAATATATGAATTTTAGATGGAAAATCATGAAATAACAATTTATAATCATAATTATAATAGTGATAAATTATACAATAAAATAGTATTCGGGTTTAGAAATTTTATTAAAATAATCCAATAATAATAATATATTTGTTTTAAGCTCAAATATAAATAGCTGATCAATAAGATGTCGAAGATAAGATCAAAATACAACATTATTCGAAAGTAATAAAATTTTTGTTTAGAAAATACTTTAATACAGATCCAAAACGAATTTAACACAAAAATAAATTTACAAAAGTTTAAATTATAGAAAATACGCAGAAAATACTAATTATCGGAAACGGGGGTTACACCCGCAGTATTTCTACCTGCCTCTGAAGAGATATCACAAGACTACTTGAAACTGGTTCTTCTTCTTCGTCAAAAGAGTCATCAGATGAATCCGGAGGTGGGGTAATCTCTCGGGACTCAGGCAATTCTTCTCCGTTAGAGTCAGCTTGCCCTGGGTAGTACTCTTCCTTAGAATCTGCTTGTCCAGGATAATAATCTTCTCGATGATATGCCAATTGTCGTCTCCAGCAGGGTCGAAGTGATCAGCCATCTTAGAAATAGAGAGGAAGAAGCATAAGTCATAGAGCAACACAAATGTAAGTAACTTACATTTAAATCTCTAGACTCAAACACACACTCTAATGTCCACTTCTAGGGTGTCGTTCCTTATAAATTTGTACAACTGTGAAGCGTGGCTCTGATACCACTCTGTAACGCCCCAAATTCCAAAATACACTGAATTCGAGATTCCACAGGATCTTTACACTTCTTTCGTACAATTTTACAAGGAAATTAAAACTTTTCACTTTACATCAGAGTTACATGAAAACTTAATACATTACATTGTACAGCGGAAGCAAATTTACAACATTTAAATAAATGTACATCAACATTTGAATAATCTCTAAGCATCTGTGCTTCTTTAATCTTTATCATGTCATTTACCCTGCATACAAAACTGTGGGTACGTCAGTTTATTCAACTGACAAACATTATACACGGCCATCCTCTCTTGCCGAAAATAGTATAACAGATTTTCCATATTTAACAAACACAAACTTGTCACATATCAAACTAAAGGGAATACCCTAATGATGTCGTGTTGTGATTGTGCACTTAGTCCTTAATGCAAATATTTATATTACATGACACTAATGCACACTTGTTCAGATTCTATGCATCCTATTCTACATAGGTCCGAGGGCAAGCCTCTTAATCGTTCTTCATCTTGTAGGGTTCAATCCCTCGTCATGATTTAATCTACTACTGTAACTACGGTAAGTATATCCTAGATGATCTATGAGTACAAGCTCATGTACAGAAAACCTGGAGGGGAATGCCACGCCATGTCTTGACGCATCAAGCATGCATTCTGTGGTAATTCAGCCTCCTTCATAGCACACGATCCTCTTGCAGTCACCAAACATCCCAAAAGCGTCGCCAAGATCCCGATAATTCTGGAGTAGTGCTCACGCCATGTCCTGACGCATCAAGCATGCATTCTGTGGATCACTCTCACATCGTAGACTCGAGGCCCTCATACTTGTGTTTTTCTCACACTTTCATCACCTCTTCACTATGCACTAATTCTTAATTTAATGAAATCATGAACAAAATCAATCTCTTAGAGTTAGCCCTCTCACTACTACCGGTCTTATTTCTTTCATTTCACAATGACCCAAACTGGTCTTTGCAATTGCAATAATCAAATTATTCATCACTTTCACTTGTCGGTGTGAGTTTTGGCTACACCCTAATTTTCAATTTCAATTCACAAATTCACATATTTGAGTTTTCATACTCATTAACATTTCTTTTTCCAGTCACATGATTTCTAAATTATTCATGAGTCAATAACCATACATGGAGTTCAATTACTCATCATGTATTTCATCAAATATTTATTTCCACATTAAAATTCATATCACCAATTATATGGTCAAGATGAATATTCACAATTCATTATTGTCACATTATTCTTCACTAAGAATAATTCACACAACTTCACTACATACTTTCTTTCTTTTTTATTTTTCTTTTCTAGCACTTTATTTCAAGTCCTTTTTCAAAACACAACTCTCACAAAAATATAAGTGTAGAACCATAGTTCTAACTACACTTTTATTCCCAAAATGTACTTCATTTCATTCTAATAACTCCCAATCTATTTTTCATAAATCACACATAATTTTAGTATAATAATAATTCTTTTTTTCATAATTTTTAAACATCAAAAACCATCAAAAAAACATTTTTTTTCCAAAAAATTTAATACTGGCCGAGACCAGGATTCGAACCAGCGACCACAGAGAAGCAAGCCGCACGCTCTGGCCACTAGGCCGATTGTGCTATGCGCTATAGAAAGGGGTTCAGAGAGTTATATACTCTCGGCTGAAGCTTAATTTAATTTTTAATTGCACAACAAAAATATAGTGTTATCAAGGATCGAACCATCGACCCGTGAGAACCCATCGCACAACACTGTAGTATTTAGAAGCCTCCCGACCACTTGAGCTATAGGCTCAAGTTGTCTTGAATACAACTTGTATTTTAATTAAATCAACTCTCTGTTTAATAGAACATTTCGATGTTTCAAAAGCTCTCATTTGAATTTCGTTTTTACTAAATTTACTGTAAATCTCCAGAATAATTATTCACATGATAATTGATACTCCAGTAATTTAAAAAATAAATTTTCCACTAATTAACACATATTATTCATACAATTAGTTTAAATTGTATGCTACTACTACCACATTTCTTTTCGACATTTCTTATCCAACTTAACATCAATATTCCCTATATCAATTCTCTGTTTATATTCCTTTCACAAACCCACAAATTATATTTTAAGTTGTTCCTTACAAACATTAGCACAAAAAGTTCATTCAAGCACATAAAACCATATTTTCATCTACAAACATTTGCATTTAGTTTTTAATGCTAACAACAAATTTTACTTCAAGCAATCCATAGCTATAAATAATTCACACACAACTTAAGTTTGAAGATGGAATCACATACAATCTATTTAGCAACATTCCAATCAACTAATAAGCCATTTTTCCAATTGAATGTTCTCTTATTAATCTTTTTCGTGCAATATTATTTCAATTCAATTTTAGCATCCTATCTAATTAGAAAGATGGAAAATAACCCACCTTATTTGGAGAGAATAAAATTGCAACACCTCCTAAACACAAGAGTCCTTGCCAAAAGAGCGTTCCTCCTCCTCCTTGATGCGCGCACCCGACCTTCAAAGATGCCAACCGAGAGCTTCCTAGATGCCTGGCCTTCCTTCTTGGTGCAAGCACAACTCCCTCACACACAACTCTCAATCTTTTATCTCACTTACTATACTACTAACAATGTATTTTTCTACTATAGGTTTTGGAGAAATTAAGAGTACAAAAATAACTAGGCTAGGAGGTGGTATTTATACTAAAAATTTTGAGTAAATGGAAGGCTAGGATCAAACTAGGAGTTAGAAATAAAAGGCTAGGATTCAAAGGGGAGTTGTAGTAACCAACCATGATCAAGCAACCACCACCCATGACTCCACTATTTTTTTCATTTCCCTCCATGCCAAAACTGGCCACAAAGGTGTCCTTTTGCACGTGTACGTGCAATGCACGTGCATGCATTAGTCCTCCATTTAAAAAAGTTGTACATTATATTTTCTACAAAAATAATCTTTAAAAGATGTTCTACATTACAAGTTGTAATTAAAATAGAAATAACTCATGGGCTTTAATTAATGGGCCAAAATAATAGTCTTATAAAAAATAAATAAATTAGATTTGGGCTAGAAAGAAAGGCTTATGTTTATTTGAAGAAAATGGGCCTTTATAAAAATAATTAAAGAACACATATACATATATATATATATATATATACATATACTCATCATCCATAATGAAAATAATTATAAGATTTCATACTACAAAAATTGCACTTGCACACTATGTACAAAATAAGTAAATAATTTTCATAAATGAAAATCGGGGTATTACAAAGGAAACTGTCAGGACCCCGCAGAATGATACCCGCACCACTCCCCACTTCGCAGGAGGAGCCGTCGACGTAAACTTACCATGTCTGGTCGGCCTCCCCGCTTTCAGGTTGCTCGGAGATGGTGCATTCCGTGATGAAATCGGTGAGGGCCTGCCCTTTGATAGCCTTCCTTTGCTGATAGCCGATGTCGTATTGGCTGAGCTCGATCAACAATTTGACCAGTTGTCCGGAGCTCTCGGGCTTCTAGAGTATGGCCTTCGGAGGCTGGTCCTGTGAGTACCTGAATTGAATGTGCTTGGAAATAAGGACAGAGCTTCCGCATGACCATGACCAGGGCGTATGATACCTTCTCCATTTTTGAGTACCTGGTCTCGGTGGCGAGCAGAACCATGCTCACGTAGTATAGAGACTTTTAGACTCTGTCTTCTTCTCAAACGAGAACAGCACTGAGCACATTTTTCGAGGCCAAAAGATAAAGCTAGAGGGGCTCTCCTGGTTCGGGCTTGCTGAGGAGAGGAGGGTTGGCGAGGTACTCTTTCAATTGGGCGAACGCCTCTTGCTGCTGAGTACCCCGCTCGAAGTCTCTGGTTCCGCACAAAGCCTTGAAGAAGGGGAGGGACTTCTCTCCGGACTTGGAGAGGAAGCAGTCGATGGCCGCCAGTCTTCCCGTGAGCCTCTGGATCTTCTCGGGGTTTGCCTCGATGCAGCACTGGCTGACGACGAAACCGATGAATTTTCTAGAGGAGATGCCGAATTCATACTTTGCTGGATTGAGTCTCATATTGTGGGTCCAAAGGACCCCAAAGGCCTCTTCCAGGTTGGCGACGTGGTCCTGTCTCTACTGGCTCTTAACGAGCATGTCGTCGATGTACACCTCCATGTTGCGACCGATTTGATCCTTGAAGACTTGGTTGACGAGCCTTTGATAAGTAGCACCGGCATTTTTTAGCCCGAAGGGCATAACCCGGTAGCAATAAAGGCCTTGGTCCATGAAGAAGTACGTCTTGGCTATATCAGGGGGGACATTCGAATTTGGTTGTAGCCTGAAAAGGCGTCCATGAAAAAAAGGAGCTCGTGACCTGACGTTGCGTCGATCAGAGCGTTGATGCTGGGGAGAGGGAACGGATCTTTGGGGCATGCCTTGTTGAGGTCAGTAAAGTCTATGCAGATCCTTCAGCTCCCGCTCGCCTTTCTGACCATCACAACGTTCGCCAGCCACTCAGGGTAGCTGACCTCCTGTATGAAATGAGCAGACAAGAGTTTGTCCACCTCCGCTTTCACTGCCTGCTACCTCTCCGATGCAAACTTACATTGCTTCTGGACGATCGGCTTCGAGCCGGGGATCACGCTGAGTTTGTGCATGATCAAGTCTTCGGAGATCCCGGGCAAATCGGAGGGCTTCCAGGCGAAGAGGTCGACATTGCGACGAATGCAGTCGATCAGATCGGACTTGAGGCTGGGAGTGAGGGAGCAGTTCACACGGAACCACTTCAACATGTCCCCTATCTCGAACGAGACTTCCTCTAATTCATCTGCCGGCTCAGGCTCAGGTTGGCTTCTTTCGAGCTGCAGCTCAATGGCGTCCAGGGGAAAATACACCGCCCCCGACCGACGTCATATATAACACAACCGTGCCGCTTCTTGGTTTCCTCGGACGACTCCGACACCTGATTTGGTAGGAAATTTCAGCTTTTGGTGGTAGGTCGAGGGAACAGCCTGGAGGGAGCAGAGCCCTGGTCGGCCGAGGATGGCATTATAGGCTGCCTTGACATTTACAACCATGAAGTCCATCGACTCGGTCCGTCTGTGAGGGGTCATACCGGCAGTGATGTCTAAGGTTATGATCCCCTCTATTGGCATCGGAACGCCGGAGAACCCGTGCAGGGTGTATCCGGCTGGCTTCAGCTTATCCCGAGAGAGTTTGAGGTTCTCGAATGCTTCCAGGAAGAGGATGTTCACCGAGCTTCCGTTGTCCATGAGAATCCGACGGGCCTCATAGTTCGCCATGCTGAGGCTGATGACGAGCGCATCACAGTGTAGAAGTCGGACTCCTTCCAGGTCTTCTCCTAAGGAGGATACAGGCAGCTACTGGACCTGGGGGGAAGGGAGACCCTGGACGGAATTTACCTCTCGGACAAACGCCTTGTGGGAAGTGATGGACTCTCCTCCTGTGGGCCCCCATGGATGCAATGTAGGATGGCTTGACCTTCGATTTCTTCAAGGCTCGGGGTTTCGCTCAGGACGTGGTTTGGGGGCGCGATGAGGAGGGGAAGGCCTCTAGTTCCTCTTGTCTCTTCGATCCCGGGTGTCTTCCCTTGTAAATTCCCGGAGGTACCCTCGTTGGATGAGGGCCTCGATTTCATCTTTTAGGGCCCGGCAATAGTCGGTGTCGTGCCCGTTGTCCCGGTGGAAGCGGAAGTAGAATCACTGATCTCTTTTCTTGTTATTAGTTGGTCAAGGTAGCATCAGGATGAGGTCCCTATCCTCGATTGCTCGGAGGATAGCCAACACGTTCTGTGTCAGGGGCGTGTACCTCTCGAAGCGCGGGATCGCAGGGACCTTTTTCATGATGATTCTGTCTTTTGGGACCTTCTTTGCTGGCTCCACCTCGTCAGCCTTGCGCTTCCCTTTTCCCTGAGTCTCCTTGGTGTCCTCAGGATTTAGGGCCTCTTCGGCCCGGATGTACTTTTTCGACCCGATTGAGCAGGTCAAGGAAATCGAGGGGAGGTTTCTTCGCCAGGAATGCCTTCAGCTGGCCATGCCGAACATTGTGTCGGAACGCTGTCGAGGCAACCCCGGCATCGAGGGAGGAGACCGACCTTGCCTCCATGGTGAACCTCCGGACGAACTACCGGAGCGATTCCCCTTCCTTCTGTCGAAGGTCCAGTAGGGACGCGCTCGTCTTCTCAGCTTTTCTGCTGGTCACAAAGTGGGCCAGGAAATTTGCCTCCAGCTGATCAAACGAGTAGATCGAGCCGGGGATGAGCTTGGAGAACCGTTCTCGAGCCGGACCTCGGAGGGTGGTAGGAAAGGCACAGCATAGTAGGGGATCCAAAGCGCTGTGAATCATCATGAGGGTCTCGAAACCCTCCATATGATCAGCAGGATCACCCTCACCGTCATAGGTCTCGAATTGGGGAGGTCGAAAATTCTGGGGTATTTTTGCGTGTAGGATTGTAGTGGAGAAAGGAGGTCGGGTCGGCTTATGACCCTGGGCCGGTCTCGCGCCGCCGTCGCCGAAGTGGTCGAGGCGGTTCTCCATTTCTTGGAGGCATTTTAGGAAGTTCTCGTCATACTCTGGCGGGACTGTCGGGCCGCGGGTTGCGCTGGCCCCGACATCCGCTCGTGAGTGAGAGCGGTGGAGCGTCTCGTTGACAGGGGTCCCTAGGATAGCCTCCATGATCTCTTTCCAGAAGTCTTGGAACTCCTGGTGGGTGACGGGAGCCCGTTCCGCCGGGTTGCATTGGGGCGGACGGCCTCCGGTCGATGCGGCTGAGTGCGGCTGAGCTCCTGCTCTCGCGGGTGGAGGTCTGGGACGGTTCGGGACCTAGTTGGAAGCAGCCCCTCCCCTAGTCCGACTTGCCTGTCGGTTCTGGATGACTCGACGCAGGTCAGGTACGACCGAGCGAGAGGCGCCCGACTGGGGTCCGAAGTTATCCCTCGGATTGTTGGATCCAAGAGTGTCGGTGGGGACGTCCTGAAGGGGAGCATCCTAACGACATGTAGAGGTGATAGCTCTCTTGGGATTGGGTGCCATGTGAGCTCAGATTGATGGGATGCTGTTAATGGCTGGGTTCGGACTAATGTCCATACCAAGGTTTCCCACAGACGACGCCAACCTGATGCGGTTTGTTTTTGGGGGGTGGCTACACCAGGTGTGAGTTATTCTCAATTTGTATTTTTACGAAAGCTTCGGTACTGACGGTATGCCCGACCCTCAGCCGAGGGAACGGCTCGGGAGTAGGCGGGAGTGAGGTGGAGGCAGGATGATCGGCTTGGATCTGGAAGCTCGGATCCAGAAGTCTCGTGTACCTGCACTCGGCCTAGGAACACCGGGGTTGATCCGGATGGCAGGCCCTCCGACGGTCTAGTCAGTTATTGAAGAGTAACAATAACTAGGGTTTTAGAGCAGAGAGATTAATTACCTTTTGAAGGGGTAGAGGGCCTGGTATTTATAGGCAGTGCCAACCGGGTCTGGACCCGGTTGCCCGTGGGCCTGACGTGGCGGAAGCCTATGCGGTTTTAGGGCTGACGTGGCAGATCTGATGATCAAGGGTGAGCACCTTTTGAGGGAATCCTGTGGCCCAGAGGCGGCCACGTCATCTGACCCATATCAGAGGTCGAGCTTGGAGATGATAGATTGGTTTGTAGTTGCTTCTTTGTGTATGCACACACACACACACACACACACACACAATATATATATATATATATATATATATATATATATATATATATATATATATATATATATATATATATATATATATATATATTGTGTGTGTGTGTGTGTGTGTGTGTGTATGTATGTATGTATGTATGTATGTATACTATTTTAATGGGAGAGTTTGGGTTTGTAACAATTTTGATCGTTGAATCTTGTATGTGTAGCTGTCCAAGAAGAGCTGTTGCAAGGGAAAACTTCGGAAGGCATTCGGACTATGGGCTTGTTGTTTGATCCGAGCAAGTTTGTTGTGATAACTATGAGACGGATTTGAATGTTGAGCTTGTCGTTTGATTCCCGACAAGTTTGGAGAGACAACTTTGAGACCATGTTGATCGTTGAGCTTGTTGTTTGACCCTAGCAAGTTTTCAGAGACAACTCTAGACAGAGTTGAATGTAGAGCTTGTCATTTGATCCCAACAAGTTAATATAGAACTCTATGAAGGAGTTGGATGTTGAACTTTCCATTTGCATCGGGCAAGTTTTATAGAGGCAACTCAGAGATGGAGTTGATGTTCAACTTGCAGTTTGTGCCCAGCAAATTTGGAGGGGCAACTCTTTCATCGAGCTGATGTAGAGCTTGTCGTTTGATCCTAATAAGTTTCTAGGAGGCAACTCTTGAGACAGAGTTGAATGTAGAGCTTGCCATTTGATGGAAGCAAGCTAATAGAGAACTCTTTGAGGGAGTTAGATGTTGAACTTGCCGTTTATGCATAGCATGTTTTGTAGAGGCAACCCTGATACGGAGCTGATGTTGAACTTGTTGTTTGCACCCAACAAGTTTGGAGAAGCAACTCTTTGATTGAGTTGATGTAGAGCTCGTTGTTTGATCCCAACAAGTTTGTAGGAGGCAACTCTTGAGACAGAGTTGGTCGTAGATATTACCATTTTATCCTGACAAATTTGGAGAGGCAACTCTGAGATGGAGTTGAACGTAGAGCTTGTTGTTTGATCCCATCAAGTTTGGAGAGGCAACTCTGAGATGGAGTTGGTCTTAGAGCTTGCCGTTTGATCCCGAAAAGTTTGGAGAGGCAACTCTGAGACAGAGTTGAACGTAAATCTTGTTGTTTGATCTAAGCAAGTTTGGAGAGGCAACTATGTGACAGAGTTGGTCGTTGAGCTTGCTGTTTGATCAGAGCAAGTTAGTGGAGACAATTCTAGGGCGGCATTGGATGTCGTGCCTATTGCAGGATGGTAAGGGGTTGTTGGAAGGACTCGAACGAAGAATGGAACACTGACCTCATTGTTTGGAGTCAACAAGTTGTTGATGGAGCTCGAGCGGTATGTGAGGCATTGAACTCATTGTTTGGAGTCAGAAGTTGTTGATGGAGCCTGAGCAAAGAGTGAGGCGTTAAACTCGTTGATCTGAGTCAACGAGTTATTGATGGAGCCTAGGTGAAGAGCAAGGCATTGAAATCGTCGTTTGGAGTCAACGAGTTGTTAATGGAGCTCGAGCAGAGCGCAAGGCGTCGAACCCGTTGTTTGGAGTCAACAAGTTTTTGTTGGAGCGCAAGCAGAGAGCGAGGCATCGAATTCGTTGTTTGAAGTCCATGAGTTGTTGATGGAGCTTGAGCAAAAAGCAGAATGTGGAACTCGTTGTATGGAGTCAACGAGTTACTGAGGGAGCCTGAGCGAAGAGCAAGGCGTCGAACAAATTGTTTGGATCTAACGAGTTGTTGATGGAGCCTTTGCGAAGAGCTAAGTGTTGAACTCGTTGTTTAAAGTCAACAAGTTATTGATGGAGCTCGAGCGGTAGGCAGGGCATTAGAAATTGTTATAGGGAGTCAACGAGTTGTTGATGGAGCTCGAGCTGAGTGCAGAGCATTGAACTTATTGTTTAGAGTCAACAAGTTATTGATGGAGCTCAAGTGGCAAGCAGGGCATTAGAAATCATTGTAGAAAGTCAATGAGTTGTTGATGGAGCTCAAGAAGAGAACAGAGTGTTGAACTCGTTGTTTGGAGACAACGAGTTATTAATGGAGCTCGAGCGGTGAGCATGGCATCGAACTCATTGTTTGGAGTCAACGAGTTGCTGATGGAGCTCGAGCTGTGAGCAATGCGTTGAACTCATTGTTAGGAGTCAATGAGTTGTTAATGGAGCCTAAGCGAAGTGCGAGGTGTCGCACTTGTTGTTTGGAGTCAAAAAGTTGTTGATGGAGCTCGAGCGATAAGTAGAGCATTGAACTCGTTGTTTGCAGTCAACGAGTTGTTGATGGGGCTCGAGCGGAGGGCAGAGCATTGAACTCGTTGTTTGGAGTCAACGAGTTGTTGATGTGGCTCAAACGGAGAGCAGAGCATTGAACTCGTTGTTTGGAGTCAACGAGTTTTTGATGGATCTCGTGCGGAGAGAATGGCATTAAAATCTTTATTTGGAGTCAACGAGTTGTTGATGGAGTCTGAGTGAAGAGCAAGGCATTGAACTCGTTGTTAGGAGTCAACGAGTTGTTGATGGAGCCTAAGCGAAGGGCAAGTCTTTAAACTCGTTGTATGGAATCAACCAGTAGTTGATGGAGCATGAGCGAAAGGCAAGGCTTTTAACTCATTGTTTGGAGACAACGAGTTGTTGATGGGGATCGAGCGGAGTGCAAGGCTTTCGTTGTTTGAAGTCAATGAGTTGCTGACAGAGCTCGTGCGAAGAGCAGGGCATTGAACTAGTTGGATGGAGTTAATGAGTTGTTGGCGGAGCTTGTTTTGCATCTTCTTGATGTTGAAGTGAGATCCTTTGTGTTTGTTCAGCATTTAAAGTAATTCTGTTATTCTCTTTGCTGACAAGTAGTAGTGTACACCAAATGACGTCCTCGGGATGCCGAGTTTGCACTTGTTCGCACTATGCTGCGCTTGACAGAGTTATGACTTTTCCGTTTGTGCGGCGTGTTATACGGGACGGAATTGGAGCTTGCTCAGGTGAAAATGGTAGGGAAGACTTAGAGCTTGCCCGCCTAAGGAAGGCTTGTCTTGAATTTTATCATCAAAAGTTGAGGTTGCCCTGGGGAGATGTTAGCTGGTAGGAAGCCTGTGAAGAAGTTTGTGTCTCTTAGGCGGAACATCACTTTACCATGTAGCTGGAAGAATGACTTATATGACAAGTTGTTCTATAGTGTTTGCAAAACTTTTGTACCGATGCTTAGACATGAAATGTAGACTCATTGTAATTCAATACTTGTAATGTGACCCGTAGTTTTGTACTTGTACATATTTGTAGTGGCCCTGGATCTGAATACATAGATATGCAATAGTTCTGTGATTTGATGTTCTTTCATATGTTTGATCCTTGCCATGTAGCTTATTGTAGAAGTTGATGAGCTGTCAACGAGGTTCTTTGTTGTTGAAGAACAAGGCCTCGAACTTATTGTTTGTAGTTGACAAATTGTCGATGGGGTTGGAATGATGTGCATAGTGTTTGACAGAGTTAAAACTTGTTCGTCTTGTACCCATCTGGTTGTAGGAGCAACTCTGAGGAAGAGTTATTATATGGGTATTTAGCTAATTGTAGGAGCAACTTTGAGGAAGATTTGTCTTCCAAACTTACTTTGTGGGTCCTCCGATGAATTGTGAGAATCACATTGAGTGGCGAGTTAAACCCCAAATGTTGCTTTTGCAAGTTTTATTGAAGTAACTACAATTCACGATTTTGGACCTCTAATCTGTCTTTAAGTAATTTTAACTTGTTTCAGGAACAGATCGAATAGCGAGTTGAACTCTAGATGTGCTTGGTTGCATCTTGTTAAAGTAACTTTGAGCCATGGGTATGGATTTCGAACTTGTTAGTTTAGCTATTAACAGGTTGCACGAGCAGATCAAATAGCGAGTTTACTCTGAACTTCCTCTGTTGCAAGTTTCTAGAGTAACTCCGATTCATGTGTATGGACTTCGAACCTGTCATGGAAGTGTTAACGAGTTGCAGGAGCTGGTCAAATGGCCAGTTAAACTCTGAACTTGCTTTGTTGCAGATTGCTAGAGTAACTCCGAGCGAAGGGTATGGACTCTGAACTCGTTAGATAAAGAGCTTCTAATGAATTTTTTAACACCCCGCAAAATTGAGTTATGACAATTTTGCCCACGGGGGTTACGCACATGTATTTTGTACCGTTATAGGTAATATCCGTAGCATATTTTAAAATGAATGTCCTAAGTATTTTTGTATTTCGATTAATTATATATTTTTCGTCATCTCAAAATTCATTTTTATCTCATTTTGAGCCAACCCAAACATCTATTTTAATCTTTGTGTTTTTACGTGCATTGCACGTGTTTTCAATATACGTGACGATTACGTATATTTCACCGTTACGTGTAATGTTTCTACGTATTTCAACTATTTATTTTTATTCGAATTTGTTTAATAAATTAAAATTCATTTTTCTCATATTCTGACTCAAATATATTTGTTTACGTGTTTTCTACATACATGTTGATTACGTTGTCGTATATATAATTAATGAAATGTATTTTTCGTATGTTGTATTTCGATTATTTATAAACATTGTCCAGTTGATCAAATCCAATTCGTATTTGAATATTTGTTTTTACGTGCGACACACGTGTCTGCTGTGCATATGTTGGTTCCTAAAAAAAATTTAGTCATGAATATTTTTCTTCTCATTTTTCGTGCCACAATTGTGTGATTTTTTTTAATTAAAATCCATTAGGCCTAAATCCATTTTGTAACTCACTAAAATTAATTTAAAGCCCATGATTGATTTTGTGTTCACTAAAGTGTACATTTAAAATATAGTTAATTTGGTACACTTTCCATGTGTAACACACACATCTAACCTAATAAAAATTAATAATAAAATTTGTATGAAGAGTGAGCACACACATTGACTACACATGCACGTGTTTCTTACCATGGTTGAGAATGAGGGAGAGTGGTGTGAGTTAGTGGGAAGTGGGGAGTTATTTTGAGAAGTGGGGAGCTATTTTGACCACACAATTTTTCTATAAATAGTCCATACTTTGTCATGAACAACACAACTCAAAACTAAAACAAAAACAAAAGAGAGAAAGAGAGAAGAAAGCTTGCGGACTGAGGCTTAGGAGGAGCTTGGCCGGGATTCTTTGCTTGTAGCTTTGGAGCAATTTTTTTTAGGAGTTCTACTAGTAGGAATTCTATATTTGAGGTGGGTGTTTCTTCAACTTTCTAATATAGTTTTATTAGTATAATGATTAACATGTGCGAATTTTTATATGCATGATAACTTATATACAATTGAACATTCATGTTTAGATTATTTTTTGTTGATTGAATGTGTGAAATTATGATGTGTTTGATTTAGAGGCATTTTCATAAGGTACTGTTTTGAGTGCTAGTTGTACCTAAAAAATCATATCTATTAAAATATACGGAATCTAGAGATAAAATTTTTCTAGGAGCCTCTCATATATGTCAAGAGCATCTCCTTAAAATTTCATGATTTTTGGATGTCGTTTACTATTTTAATAAATCCAAAATTAGGACTGGTTGGCAGTTGACTAGTTGTCGAAAATTTGTACACATTTCGGATTTTGATCATCTCAAAATCTTAGATGAAGTATTTTAAGAAAAGTCAAAACTAAGAACTTGAAGTAGACTCATTAACCTTTCTTTAAAGTCTAAGAAATCATTTTTTCTTAAAGAATTGAATTTATAATGAATTTTACAAGACTGAACAAGTGGCAGTACTTTAACATTTCGACCCTACTATATCGAAGAATTCAGGGTTATGGATACCATATTTTGGGGAAGCTTATAACTAAGAAATTATTGTATACTTGTATACCTTTATTTTGGTCTGAAGAATACAAATTTTCATGAAGTATATAATTTTCTATGATATTTACAAGTAGCATGAGCTGCAGTTTTCGGATTTTGAACCTACTCTTTTGCAAATGAATTTAGATGAAGTAATTGAGGATGAATGTAGATGATATGAACTACAAAGTTTTAATTGACTAAATTATGATTTCTATGAAACTAATAAATCTATTTTTGGAGTAGTATTGGAATTTATATGATTTTTACAATACCATTGGGCTGTTCACTACAAAAGAAACTCACTTTCCCGGCGTTTTTTTAAGTCTTTACCGGCGTTTTTTTACGCCGGTGAAACTATCACCGGCGTTTATAATAGCGCCGGTCCAAATGCCGCCGAAACGAGCGTCGCTGAAAGGAAGGGGTCTACACCGGCGGTTTTACTGGGCGCCGGTAAATGTGACACCTACACCGGCGGCCTAAAAATGCCGGTGTATGGGGGCCTCTGAGTGCCGTCTTATACCCCCAATATACATTCACCGGCGGTTATAAACTGCCGCTGTTCATCAATTTACCAGCGTCTATAGAAACGCCGGTGTAGAATGTGTGACCGCCGGTGTATGTGCGTTTATGAGTATCCGCTTTTCCCTACTCACAAGCACCGGCGTGATCAAAAATGCCGGTAAACCCAACTACACCGGCCTTTTATAAAACGCCGGTGTTTCTTTTTACCGTTACATCTGACGGCATTAACCGGCGTCTAGCAGCATACACCGGCGTTTGCGTGAACGCCGGTATATCGCACACTGCAACTAATTCAATAGATAGACCGGCGTTTTATAAAACGCCGGTCTAGCTATGCCCGTTTGTATTCCTCTCTCCGGTTTTCCATTCGATTTCAATTCACAGTTTCTTTTACAAAACCTGTAAACTAATTCATAACTGATTCAACCAATTTCATTTCATATTAATGCGCAAATCACAACCAAACACAAGAATAATAAAGTCTAACACGTGTCATATCTCAAATATCTCAACAAACTAATTAACAGTGTCATAATCACAACCAAATTCACCGCAAAATTAACAGTCATAATTAACAAATTAAAATATCGACGAACATCCCAAATATCTCAGGTCTGACAAATATCCCAACTAAACCGTCTGACATAACTCTCATCCAAAAAAAACAGTCTGACATAACAGCAAGGAGGACATAAGAACAATCATACAGCAAGGACACAAGAACAGCAAGGAGGACCACGGATTCATACCCTCGAGGAGCTTCAGTTCTGATCATCAGAATTTTCTTCATCTCGGCGACCGCTCTGTGAAAAAAAAAACAATAGTTTAATTCAACAGTAGACCACAATACAGAATATACATATTTTTTGAACTTGCAAAAAAATCTAACTGTATCTTAAATTATAAGATCAAAGTGCCAATTGCAAATGGAATTGTTGATGATATATAGAGAGGTAAAATAATTACATTGCAATGCTAAAAATCCAGTACTTAATTTTGTTTTTTAAATATATCTAAAATAACAAAACAGATGAAAATTCAGTATCTAACTTGAAAACTCTATATTCTCCTTTGATTGGGAATATCCACTACCTAAAACAGTAAAACAAATGAAAATTCAGTATCTAAGCATGTCTTTCATGGATTGTTCAAACAATCCATGAAACTGTCATCATGGACGGAAACCAAATATAAGAAAAATAAGAAAAATAAGATAGGGCTCATATCAAGTGTATTTTTAGGGAACTGTCATCGTGGAAGGAAACCAAATATAGAAGCCAGAAATGGAAACAGAAAGAAGAATGGTAGAGACTTTGGATACACCAAGCTAACATAGCGGCATTTTCCTCATCTCTATCATCCCTGCTTTTCCTTCAACACACGGACACAAAGAGACATCAGCAAGAACAGCAAGAGCGACAAGAACAACAATAATAATAAATCATTATGAACAAGATGTCTCTATATGGGTTTCCAGATCTCCACTCGAGCCCTCTCGTTCTAATCACAACCCAACTAAGAACATAGACAACAGCCACTGAACAATCCAATCACAGCCCAATCAAAATTTGCCATCCTGGATCTTAATGAAATAAGCTTCAGTAGCAGTAAAAGAAGATGGGGATGCTAGCAGCAAACTCAGTTTGGAAGTGAACCCATTTTGGGTTAAAAAATCATGCCAAAGATGGCAAACAGGTTACTTTAACAGTATCTTGAAATGAAAATTTCCAAAGATGCCTCAGTTCACACTAAACCCATTTAGTATCAAAGAAACATGCCAAGAAGACAATCAGATGCATGAAATGAGCTTCATTAACAGTGAAAGAGGATGGGGATGCTAGCAGCATACTCAGATTGGTGGTGAACCCATTTCTGGTTAAAAAATCATGCCAAAGAGGGCAATCTGCAGGATACTTTAACAGTACCTTAAAATGAAAATTTCCATTCACTGAGCTTAATTATATGTTGCTCCACTAATTGTTGTGCCCAACTAAATCTAAAACCAAATTGTTGTGCAAATCACAGACCAATTTGGGCGTACGTAGCTATAGCATCCTCAGTTCACACTAAACCCATTTAGTATCAAAGAAACATGCCAAGAAGACAATCAGATGCATGAAATGAGCTTCATTAACAGTGAAAGAGGATGGGGATGCTAGCAGCATACTCAGATTGGTGGTGAACCCATTTCTGGTTAAAAAATCATGCCAAAGAGGGCAATCTGCAGGATACTTTAACAGTACCTTAAAATGAAAATTTCCATTCACTGAGCTTAATTATATGTTGCTCCACTAATTGTTGTGCCCAACTAAATCTAAAACTAAATTGTTGTGCAAATCACAGACCAATTTGGGCGTACATAGCTATAGCATCTTCAGTTCACACTAAACCCATTTAGTATCAAAGAAACATGCCAAGAAGACAATCAGATGCATGAAATGAGCTTCATTAACAGTAAAAGACCATGAAAATTTCCAGTATCTAAGCATATATTTTTCTATTAATTCTTCATCCCAACTAAACCATTCATGTTAAGGAAATCAAGATGCATCTATCTGAAAAAATATGCTAAGTTTGGAAAATAAAGGAAATCAAGAGATGATACCGAAGAGAGCGAGAGAGAGACCGGAGGAGGGAAATCGAAAATGGCGAATAGGGCTCATATCAAGTGTAGTTTTATGAAATTGTCATCGTGGAAAGAAACCAAATATAGAAGCCAGAAAGAGGAATGGTAGAGAATGAGGATACACCAGGCTAACATAGCGGCATTTTCCTCATCTCTCACTCATCCCTTCTTTCCCTTCAACACACGGACACATAGAGACATCAGCAACAACAGCAAGATCGACAAGAACAACAATAATAATAAATTATTATGAACAAGATGTCTCTATATGGGTTTCCAGATCTCCACTCCAACTCGTCTCTTTCTAATCACAGCCCAATTAAGAACAATTGGTCATAGTCACTGTTAAAGAAACATATATGCTCAGATAATGGAAATTTTCATTTAAAGATACTTTTAAAGTAACCTGATTGCCATCTTTGGCATGATTGCCATCCTCATCTTCTTTTACTGTTAATGAAGCTTATCTCATGCATCTGATTGTCATCTTGGCATGTTTTTTTAAACAAAATGGGTTCACTGTGAACTGAGGATGCTATAGGTACGTATGCCAAAATCCTCCGGATATGCACAACAATTGGGTATTAGATTTAGTGCAGCTATGAACAGGGCTCATATCAAGTGTAGTGTTACGGACTGTCATCGTGGAAGGAAACCCATTTAATATATAAGCCATATATGGAGCCAAAAAGAAGAATGGTAGAGAATGAGGATACACCAGGCTAACATAGCGGCATTTTCCTCATCTCTCTCTCATCCCTTCTTTCCCTTCAACACACGGACACATAGAGACATCAGCAACAACAACAAGAGGGGATTGGTCCAACAATAAGTATAGATTATAATAAACGAGATGTCTCTATTTGGGTTTCCAGATCTCCACTCCAGCCCTTTCTTTCTAATCACAGCCCACTTAAGAAAATTAGATTTAGTTGGGCTCAAGAATTAGTAGAGCAACATATAAGCTCAGGTACTGTTAAAGTAACCTGCAGATTACCATCTTTGGCATGATTTTGTAACAAAAAATGGGTTCACTGTGAAACTAAGTATGCTGCTAGCATACCAAAATCCTCCAAATCAGTACAACAATGCGGCTGAACAAACCTTATTAGCAGGTCATACAATGTCATCTAAGCATGTTATGTGCCAAAGGGGGGTTGGTAATACAATGCATGAACGACACGTATTAGTTGTTTGTGAGTATGCAATAGGGTGCAGCTATGAACGGGGCTCATATCAAGTGTAGTGTTACGGACTGTCATCGTGGAAGGAAACCCATTTAATATATAAGCCATATATGGAGCTAGAAAGAGGGATGGTAGAGAATGAGGATACACCAAGCTAAAATAGCGGCATTTTCCTCATCACTCTCTCATCCCTTCTTTCCCTTCAACACACGGACACATAGAGACATCAGCAACAACAACAAGAGGGGATTGGTCCAACAATAAGTATAGATTATAATAAACGAGATGTCTCTATTTGGGTTTCCAGATCTCCACTCCAGCCCTTTCTTTCTAATCACAGCCCACTTAAGAAACATAGACAAAATACTTATAGACGACAGCCACAATGCACACTCACAAACACTAGTACGTGTCTTTCATGCATTCAAGACCATAATCTCTTTAAAAAAACCAATTTAAATACTTACCCTGGGTGGGACTTGGGACTGCTGCCCTATTAAATTGGCCATTTGTTCTTGGAGGAGTGCAACTTGTGCCTTTAAGGCAGTCATCTCCTCGTCCCGATTGCCACTTGAACTAGATTCACTCCGTCCAAATAGCCGCGAGGGGGTTGGTCCTAGGCCCATACCACGGACACGTCCATGCCTCTCCTTTCCCCTAACATCGGTCAAGGCAACTCTCTGCCGGGTACGCCAATCTGTGCGTGCCGCCGTAGGGTCAGAATCTGAAGCAGAGGAGATTTCATCATACCTTTTCCGAGCGTTAGTCTGTAAAAGGACATAACAATCAGAGTTAAAAGTAGATGAGATTTCGACTACTCATTAGATATTAGTTCACAAATTACCAGAATCCGCGCTGCCTCAGGGCTCGCATACGTCCCATCCTTTGATTTGTGGGTGGCATCAAAAAAGTCAATGTCCCCAAACTCCGTAGGCCCCCCCAAATCTTCTGCCTATGTATTAGTAAGATGAAATGGTTATAAACAAATAACTGTAAGTAAAAAATTGTTCAATACTATTGTGCCTACCAATTCTTTCCGAACCAGAGCGAAGCTCTGTGTACCAGCGGTGTGCAGCACTAGCTGCTTTGACCGACTGGCAGCTCCCACCTCCGCCCTTTTCTGTACATGCCACAATGAAGTTAGCAGAAAAATTCATTACAGCCGCCATACAACCACATACTCATTAGATTTTTGTGTGTTTAATGTAAATACCTGACCGATCGCTGAACTCTAGTAGTGCACAAGAAATTGCCAATCTGAAGGCTCCACATTTTCTGGCACATTCATTGCATTCTCCTCCTCTGAAAGGTCTTTGTTATAAAACTTCGACTTCAATTCACTCTTGTGGTCCCTCCACTTCTTGGAGAGTGACTTTTCAACCCAAGGCGTAAGGGAGTCGGCGAACGAGAAGTATTGCTGCAAAATTTATTACCCATCACTAATAATACATATTTCAATAATAATTTTTCACCGACCAATTATGTATTTTAGATGAGAAATACCTTGATTGTCGTAATAGCAGTGGCCTTTGTGGTGGTTGGCACCTTCGGCCAACTCTCGTACGACAAAGGAAGTATGCGGGGGTTCCTTGCTATAACCCCAATGAAGGAAGAAAATTTGCTGGCGTTATCGCCAACCGGTTGCCCAACACCGTTCGCCTCCACCTCGATCCTTTCGTCATTCTGAAGCCTCCAAACATTCGTCATCTTAGTCCGTCCACGATGTTTTTTGACAGTGGGCGGCGTGCTACCCTCACCCTCTTCTGTTTGACTGTCACTATTATGTAGTGGCTGCTCATCCCCATGGCTCTCGTTGCCATCATTTATATTTAACCGCTTTCCACGCCTCGGCATGTTGTACCTGTCAAGGATTCAATAACTTCTTTAGAGGTGCAAATTTAATTAATAACATGTTTATAACAACTATAATAAAATTTGTACTTTAGTAGGATTAACAAACCAACGTAATTATAAAAAAATTTAAAAAATGAGAATTGAGACAAATTAAATTACAATGATAGTTTGGTTCAAATAACACTAAGCATAGTTTAATGTAAATAACACCAACCAGTAGAAAATAGGAAGATAATTAAACCGGTGTATTAAATTGTTGTGCATATCCGGAGGATTTTGGCATACGTAGCTATAGCATCCTCAGTTCACAGTGAACCCATTTTGGTTAAAAAAACATGCCAAGATGACAATCAGATGCTTCAAATAAGCTTCATTAACAGTAAAAGAACATGAATATTCTAGCAGCATACTCGATCAGTTTGGAAGTGATCCCATTTCTGGTTAAAAATCATGCCAAAGATGGCAATCTGCAGGTTACTTTAACAGGACCTTAAAATGAAAATTTCCATTATCTGAGCTTATATGTTGCTCTACCAATTCTTTAGCCCAACTAAATCTAAAACCCAATTGTTGTGCATATCCGGAGCATTTAGGCATACGTAGCTATAGCATCCTCAGTTCACAGTCAACCCATTTAATATCAAAAACACATGCCAAGAAGACAATCAGATGCATGAAATCAGCTTCATTAACAGTGAAAGAAGATGAGGACTATGCTAGCAGCATACTTAGTTTGGAAGTGAACACATTTTTGGTTAAAAAATCATGCCAAAGAGGGCAATCAGGTTACTTTAACAGTATCTTAAAATGAAAATTTCCATTATCTGAGCTTATATGTTGCTCTACTAATTCTTGAGCCCAACTAAATCTAAAACCCAATTGTTGTGCATATCCGGAGGATTTTGGCATACAGCTATAGCATCCTCAGTTCACAGTGAACCCATTTAATATGAAAAAAACATGCCAAGAAGGCAATCAGCTGCATGAAATAAGCTTCATTAACAGTAAAAGAAGATGAAAATTCTAGCTGCATACTTAGTTAGGAAGTGAACCCATTTTTTGTTAAAAAATCATGCCAAAGATGGCAAACAGGTTACTTTAACAGTATCTTGAAATGAAAATTTCCATTATCTGACCATATATGTTGCTCTACTAATTCTTTAGCCCAACTAAATCTAAAACCCAATTGTTCAGCATATCCGGAGGATTTTGGCATACGTAGCTATAACATCCTCAGTTCACAGTGAACCCATTTTGGTTAAAAAAACATGCGAAGATGACTATCAGATGCATGGAATAAGCTTCTTTAACAGTAAAAGAAGATGAAATTTCTAGCAGCATACTTAGTTTGGAAGTGAACCCATTTTTGGTTAAAAAATCATGCCAAAGAGGGCAATCTGCAGGTAACTTTAACAGTTTCTTGAAATGAAAATTTACATTATCTGAGCATATATGTTGCTCCACTAATTCTTGTGCCCAACTAAATCTAAAACCCAATTGTTGTGCATATCCGGACCATTTAGGCATACGTAGCTATAGCATCCTCAGTTCACAGTGAACCCATTTTATATCAAAAAAACATGCCAAGAAGACAGTCAGATGCATGAAATCAGCTTCATTAACAGGATAAGAACATGAAAATTTCCATTACCTAATCATATATTTTTCTATTAATTCTTCATCCCAACTAAACCATTCATGTTAAGGAAATCAACATGCATCTATCAGAAAAAACATGCTAAGTTTCAAAAATAAGGGGAATCAATAGATGATACCGAAGAGAGAGAGAGAGCGGGGCGACGAGCGCGGGGGGAGGAGATAGAGAGAGAGCGGGGCGACATGGTCTTTTCCGATCGCCGATTCACCTTCAAATCGGGATAGGGAGGAGGGAAATCAAAAATGGCGAAGGGAAGAAGGGACGATGACGAATGTTCGAAGGCCGTCGAAGAGGACGAAGTGGCGGAGGCAAACGCGCGGGAAGTAGAGCGAGGAAGGAGGGAAAACGAAGCGCCCACTTTTTTTTTATTTTTTTGGGGTTTGGGGAAATGGCGAGCGAAAGGTTAGGGTAGATGGGATTTATCGCAGCTTTTCACCGGCGTTTTAATTAGACACGCCAGTGAATAATACACTTCACCGGCGTTTTTAAATAAAATGCCGGTGATTACGCGGATTCACCGGCATTTTAATTCGGCCGCCGGTATATAACCATCCCATCTGGTGCCCCATTCCTAATCGCTACCTACCCCCGGCGCTACTAGTAAAACGCCGGAGAATATTCGCCGGTAAATCTAGTTTCTTTTGTAGTGGTTGTCTCTTATCTAGTTGTCCCAAAACTTTTACAACGTATAAAATTGAATTTGAAAATTGGAATGTTAGTAAGATGTACCTTATGAAGGATTAAGAGATAATTAAAGGATAAAGTTGGAATGTTAAACATATGATGTTTATAAGGGTTTTAACTCATCAAGTGTTATTGAATGTGGCTATAAGAAGTTGGTTACTTCATGATTGATGATAGCAAAGAGAATGAATAAAAGAAGTTAAAAGTTGTTTAATGAATGGAAATTTTTATATGAGGTTAGATGTAATCTATGTGATCTCTTTTGAGATGGTTGCATGTTCTAGAGTGAGCGGGACCCAGAATACCGGCAGTTGTGATAAATGAATTTTTGAGAAGTAACAAGTGTGGGTTGACTTTTTCTTTGAGAGGTAGCCAATGTGAGCTAACAATCTCAGTGTTTTGGTTTAAGTCCGGTGGGTAAGCTAAACTCTAGGTCTCGTTAAGTGTAACTTAAACCTATTTTCAGGCACTAGTTGAAGATGTAATGAAACTTGGGCAAACGTAAGTAGGGTCGCCTCTATATAGTCTGACGGTGAACTCCAGGACTATAGACCCAGTTTGACGGTGAACTCTGGGACTATGGTTTCTTGCGGGGTGAGACGAGCCTCAATTAAATCCAGGACTACGATTGATCTAACGGTGGACTCCAGGATCATGAATAGTCGGGCGGATGGGAGGCAGATCAGCAATGTATATGTATATACTGGGGATAGAGGGGCACTTGCGGGATGTTCGCACGACGAGTATTCTGTATGGTTTGATGGTGGACTCCGGAACAGGAATCCGTACTCGTGAAATGTCTAAACCTTGCTTTTGTTACCATGGTAGAATTTTCATGGCGAGGGATTGAACCCTATATTGTGGAGTACGTAAGGGCTTGCCCTCGAACCTATGTAGTATGGGATCCATTGAATCCGAACAAGTATGCCTTATTGAATGTCTGCATTAGGCATTAATTCATATCATACACTGACACGACTAGGATAATCACTTTTCCTATTTGCATTCAAGTTTGTGTTTGCTAAAGTAGAATAATCGTTGTATTATAGCATTGCGTCAGTTGTATGCAACTGACGTGCCCACAGTTTTTCATATGCAGGATTGGACTTGGCATGGACTTGAAGTCACCATGATGAGTTGATTACAAGATTGAAGAAATTTTCATTTTGTAGATTGCATTGTATTCATTTTAATCTTGTTGTGCATTTGTAAAGAACTTGTTGTAAATAAAAGTTTTAAATTCCTTGTAAACTTGTACAAATTTGAAGTAAAAGATCATGTATTTGCTACAAATTGCCTATATTTAGAATTCGGGGCGTTACAGAGTGGTATCAGAGCCGACTTCAATAAGTAGTACAAAATTATAAGAAAAACACATTAAGGTGGACATTAGAGTGTGAGTGTCAGTTTGGAGTCATGAATGATGAAGTTATTGAAATTGCATTCATGATACTCTCCTCATATACATTGATGTGATATTGTATGCGAGCATGTTTTCCATTGGTATCACGAGTGGTATGGTTGGTTTGAACCTACATTCATGATACCTTATTGTAACCTCCATTTTCGCAAATACGTATTTTCTAAGTACATTCAATATTTCGATATTTATAAACTCGTTATTTGTTAAATTCGTTCTGAATTTTATGTTAAAGCATTTTTCTACACAATAGTTATAATTATTTTGAATAAACTTTGTTTCCATTTCTACTTGATTAACTATTCACATTTTAACCCTCAAAAATATTATTACTGTTTGGACTATTTCAATAAATTCCTATTTTTACATAATGATATTGCTCTGATAATTGCTATTGTTGTTGTTAGTATTATTTATTGTTATTACTCTTATTATTATTATTTTTATTATTATTATTGTCACTACTATTATTACTGATAGTATTTTTATTCTTATTGTTATGATTATTATTAAATGTTATTATTAGTAATATTATTTTTATTGTCATGGCTATTATTATTATTCTTATTGTTATTTTGATTAATTAGTATTACTATTATTATTATTTCTATTGCTATATTATTATTATTGTTGTTGCTACTATGATTATGATTATTTTATTGTATAAACCATATGATACTAATTATTTCCCCCCTATTTTCCTATTTTGAATTTTATTGTATTCTTATTTTCTTTCTTGATTATTGTATCTGGATTCTTTCTATTATATTATAATTTTTCTTTTCTTGGGTCCATTTTATTTCTTTTCATCATTTCGTTCTCTTTTCTCCTATTTTTGGCTCATTGCAAATTTTGCTCTTCGTGATTTGAGTTTGAGTTGTTCCACTATATGTTCATCTCATTATTTTATGCTTGTTCACCTCTTTTTGGAGCCTAAACCTGTACCCTAAACCCACAAACCCACAACCCAAAATCCCTATTTCTTAATCCCCTATAAATACCCTATTTAATAACCCTAATTAATTTACTCACTCTCTCTCTCTCTCCCCGCCATTTTCTCTCTCCTTCTCTCTGTTTCCATTTAAACCAAACAGCCAGCCACCCCATCGCTCATCTCTAGTTCTCCGACCACCACCTTCGACCCCTCTCCTCATCCCGCTAGCCCTTCGTCGTCGCCCTTGCTCCCGCCATTGACCTCCATCCCCATCGCCATCTCTTTCCCCGTCATCTTCATCCCATCGTCGTCCACCGTGTCACCTTGCCGCCTTTACCCATCTCCTCGCCGTTGTCTCGTCTTTGCCCCTCTGTGCACCCCCGCAACCACTGAAGATCCCTCGCATCGTCGTCGTTGCTGTCCAAACCCAAACACCCCGCGTTGTTCGCCTCCTCTATTTTCGAAGCGAAACAGAGCGCTCGAGCGCCACTGTCTCCGCCAATGCCATCACTTCCCGACCGCAGCACCGCCACCAGTCGTCGCCGCCCTCGCCAAGAATAACGCAGTTGTCAGCCTTTGCTGCAGTCGCAGTCGCTCCTCACTCCCGCGCTCACTCTCTCTGTGTCAAAGTGAGGAAGGAGAAGAAGCAGTGGCCGAAACTGCTGTTTGGTGTTCCGGGTGTAGAAGATCCGAAGTCAGTGTTTGCTGTTCGTTTGGATCTGGTGTAAGAGATTCGCTGCTGTGTGTGGCTGATTCGGTGTATTGGTGTTTTGCAGTTTTGTTGTTTTGCTGTTTTGCACGTGGCTCGCACGTGTGATCGTGGTTCGTCGCCCGGGATTCTAATCCCATTATTCTAAGATATTTGAATTAACCATCTAACAAGCAAGTTTCTTCTTGAACTAGTATTTGCTTTGTTCAAGATTTCTTTAATCTCTACAAGTAGATCCCGTCCTTTTCCTTATCATGCTGTTAATTGAAATTCCGTTAAGTTTATTGAGGGTTTACACGTGCTAACCCGATATACTCTTAACATCTGCCGCTCTCTTTGGTTTAAAACCTAGTCCCTATTGTTTCATTGCATATGCACAATTACATGAAAAATAACTAGATCCATATTGTAGACTTGTTTGATGAATTAGACATGTTAGATTGATTTGATTTGATGAATTGATTACCATGCCTGTAAAATTGCATCTTAGAACTGAAATTATGCATGTTAAACACCGAAGAACACTTTGATTATTAATTTTCATGAAATATATGGTTGTATAATTTAATTGTTGCCTATTCATGTTAAATTAAATTATGGACTGCTAGTTGTTTCTTTTTTAATCAGATTTTCGACCATGTTGCTGTTATATTTTGAAATAACTTTCTGAACATGAAATTTAGCCCCAGATGTCTAGTTGCTACCATTTTTGCGGATTTGAATTCCAATGTGTAATCTGTTAGATATCATCATTTTAGTACAGCTGTGTTGCAATTTTCATATTCACAAATGCATGCGTATTCTGCTGTTCCATAATTTATTTGACCATGTTAACAGTAAAATAAAAATCTGAAATAAATCTAGCTGAGACTAGACATGTGTAGGAATGACCCTGAATTTTTATAGATTTATTTGATGAGTTTTCTAATCTGAAATAAATAGGTGAATACAATTTACAACTTGCTGGCTGAACATAAAATCTGAAAATAATAGAGTTTTCACCCTAGTTTCTATAGCTTTTATATGTCATGTGTATATTCGCTGGAACCGGAAGAGAATCTAGTTTCTAGAATTTCTGACGGATCTAGATTTTCTTTTCTTTTGTAGCGGTAATCCATGTTTTTGTACAGCAAGGTCATACTGTCCTGATTATTTGATGTGTGTTTAAATGACTGGTTACTTCTTGCTTTGTCTGTAACGAGTAGAATTAGTCACACTTAGTGTCATACAATATTTACACCTTCTTGAATGCTCACATAGGATGAAAATAAACTATTAATAAGCCCAGGTATCATGGGTAGACTTGGTAGTGAACGATCAGAAAATGTACTCGGCAAGACCTCATCGTTATATTGTATTGTCAGGGAAGAAGGATAAATATTGTTGTGGAAGGAGGAGAAATATATTCATGGAAGGAGAAGTATTGATTTCAAATTATTGATTGTAAAATTATCGTTATCGATGCCGAGTACACGATCCATGAATTCACCATCTGTCTAAAATGTTCACTGTGTGCTTGCACCGAATCTGTGGAATGGGACGTAGTAGTACGTGCATTAGATAGATTAATAAAATGATTAATAACCTACATTTATCATCTTATGCTTGTTCCTGTATTGTACTTGACTTGACATCACTCATTACTTGTGTGATTAATTGTAGACCTTTGATATTATTGCTTGCCTTTGTTTTGTTCTTTGACTTTGATCCTGTCCCCTCTCTTTGATATTCATGCTTCCTTTATCCTTTTTTTTTTCTCTACTTGCTGTCCGCGACTTGCTCTAAGGACACTCTTTTCTCTCTTTCTAGATCAAGAATTTACAGGTACCGAAGGAGCAATACCAGAAGAAATTTGAAAGCAAACTCTCTGAAGATCGGAGCTGGACTATTAGAATACTATAGCTATCTCTTGTTATTGGCTTATTTTATTGCTTTTATCATACTTTGTATTCCCAAATTTTATGACCCGAAGTTTGTTTTATCCCAAATGTTGGATTATTATTTGGTGAATTTATTTCAAGATTATTTTGGAGTTTATTCATTGTTTATGTGGTTACATTTCTCTTGCATGGTTGTATTCTCTTGTATATTGTTGAGTTAATCTGTTACTAACATTGGTATCGGGTTGGGTCGGGTCCTTCACAATGCAGTCCCAGACACAGTCCCCTACGGGTCCAAAAATTGGACCCGGACCCGGACCAATGAGGACCGGGTCCGGTTCTGGGTCCGGGTCCTATTAAAATATTCCTACCCGTTTAGGTAGGAGCGGGAGTGTGAGCGGCGAGTGCAGGCGGCGAGTGGAGGATTTAGAATAGAGGAGTAAATAAAAAAGCATGAGTTTTGAGTATGGAAGAGGAAGATTTAGAATTGAGGATGAAGGAGGGGAGGAATAAGGGTAGAATATTTATTTTTATGTTGATTTTTTGGGTTTTTTAACCGGTCCGGGTCCGGGTCGGTTCTCTTTTGAGGGGACTGGGACCCGGACCCGAAAGTACAACGGGTCCCATTTTAGGACCCAGACCCGGACCCAGATAGGCCGGATCAGTTCTGATCCAATGCCGGGTTCGAGTCGGGTCCGGGTTATAGGTATTTATACCAATGCTATCTGTTACAGCTTATGGATGATGTATAATCATTCGCTGGACCTTCGTTACGTGCTTGTATTCTCGTATTTTGGGAAGCGAGGCATGACACATACATAGACTAAGCTTTTCTCTTTTTCCTCATCGTACTTTCATCTTTAACATTTAATATTTTTCAAATAAATATTTTCTTATACTATTAATTCACTTTGGTATTTATTATTTTATCTACAACCCTTAGTCATAATCTTTTAAGTTTGACTTACTCATTTTCTTTCTTGATGTTTTATCCCTCTTACTTTTATGCGCTTTTACGTTACTTATTTATTTTTTCTATTACTTTTACGTATTCTATTAAGTTTTGAATTACTACTTATTAAATTATTATTAAGACTATCATTTTACTTTGTTATTATTTCTATTAGATTTTGAATTTTGATTTTTGTATGTTTACATTCATTACAAATACTTTGATTTCATGACACTATATTTTTCTATTATTTTATGTTGTCTTATTTATTTCATTGTATTTTAACACATTTGTAATATTTTTACTTATATAAATGCAATATGCCTCTACACAATAAGATTTCATTTTATTACTATTTTGTTATAATTATTATTTTCTACCTTTTGTTATGTTTACTTTTCACTATTAATAGCTACTTATTAATTTTTGTAGCTTTACACTCCTCTAATATAATACATACATTCACTATTTATACTTTATCTTTATTTTATTTTTTATTATCTTTACATTCTCGGTTAGTACATATACTTTCCACTGACTTTTTATATATATATATCATATATTTCAACATACTTACTATACATATTATTTTACTGTTATCCATTTACTACATTACTATATATATATATATATATATATATATATATATATATATATATATATATATATATATATATATATATATATATATATATATAATTATTTATGTTTATTATCCTAATTTACTTCCCTACATAATTATTGTTTTCATTTGTATTTAAGCTCATGCATATACTTTGTACTATTTTATATGTTCGATATTTAAAATCTATACTTCTATTTTAATATTTTATCGTTAAAATTTTCTACTTCATTTCCTCCTCTTACTATCCCAACCTTTACATCTATTTTTATATCAAAAATTTCAAAATGTAACATCATTAAGCATCCAATATCTAAGTACATATGGAAGATTACATCATTCTATTTACCATTTTGGTGCAACCTGATGTCGAGAGGGCAAATCTGCAACTAGACATCAATGGAGGCAAACTGCAACTGGATGTCGAGGAGGCAAAATCTGCAATCGAATATCTAGGAGGCAAACTGCAACCAATTTTCGTGGAAGCAAATCTGCAACTTGATGTCAAGGAGGCAAGCCTGCAGTTGGACACCAACAAGGCGAACTCACAACAAAAGAGATTTTTTACTATAATAACACCCACTTTTATTTCTATATATATTACTTACCATTATTCCATTTTTTACCATTTTATAATGTTTTACAACTTAGCCTATACTACTTCAACTTTATTATTTATAATACAGATATACATATATACACATTTAATCAATTACCTTATTATTTATATTTACTTCTACATTTATCATATATGTGTTATTATTATTCTATTAATTTTTCAATCTATATTACTCGTTACTATTAATTATTTTATTACTTTGTATTTTTATACAGTTCCATTTTTATATTTTTGCTAACCTATCTTCGATATCTCGTATAATATGATTTTTATTATTTATACTTTCGTTTACTATCTACATTTTATTTCTATCCAAATTAATATTATATATTATTTCAATTATATATTGCTACGTTTACTATTATTTTATTTTGTTTCTCCAATTGCTTATAACATTCGTATTATAGTATTGTTTATTTCATCATATATTTTACACCTATGTACGTGTATAATTTTGTATGTTGGCTTTCTTGCTACACCTGACAACTTATACATATTTTAATAAATACTAATCACTATTCTATGTATTTAATTTTGAATCGTATATATAGTTATTATATTTACCTTACGATTTTATTTTTGTCGTGATATTAATTTGATATGCATAATTATATCTATCTTATATTGTTTGTACATTTAGCTAAAATCTAGCACTCATACAATTTCAGACTTTTCATAAGACAGTATTCTCTTAAATTGCTACCTTCTTTTATCTATTAACATATATTCTTAGTTTACGATTTAAATCATTCATTTTCCCATTTCCTTTTAGTTAATTTCTCTTTCCTTAAAATTTTCAAAATTTTATTAGTCAGTGCTAACTATTTTTCAATTATTATGCTCTTCCAATTATTTATCGGTTTGCTTGGTATTTTTATACTTTCCCTTATTTTGTTTGTACTATTTATTTCTTTATCAAAAAAAAAATATATCCTTTTTTTCTCAGTAAATTTTTGAGCTACTTAATGATTATTTACGTTCTTAGTATATTTAAAAATAAAAAAAATTCTAGTGCATTGTTATTTGTCTATACTATTTCAACGCTTATATTCTGTGCACTTGCATTTCTTTTCCTTCTTACTTATTTCTGTACTTCTTTTTTTTTACTCCTTTCGTACTACTTCCTACAACTTTCTTTTGTTTACTATACTTGTTTGTAAAACATTTTTTCTATGATTTCCTTACTTCTTGCTAATTATTTTGTTTCCCCATTTCTTTCACAATTGATGACTTAATTTACATTTTTCTTTACTATAATATCTAATACCTTATCAAATATTATTTTTCGTATGAAAATTTCTTTCAATCTATACTTTCTTTTTTGGTCTCGTTTCTTTTTCTGCCATTTTTCTAGTTTTCTTGTTTCATTCTTATTAATTTTGATACTCATAGTTTTCTTATTTAAGTTTACATTGTTTTTCACTTTACATACTACATTTCTTCTCTTGGTATTGACAGTTTTTCTGTATACAATAATGATTTTTCTTTAGCGTGTACAAGATACAACTTTTACCCTTGTAAGTTCTGAGGACAGAACTACTCTAAGGGGCGGAAACTATAACACCCCGCAAAATTGAGTTATGACAATTTTGTCCACATATGTTATGCACATGTATTTTGTACTATTACGGGTAATATCTGTAGCGTATTTTAATATGAATGTCTTACGTATTTTTTTATTTCGATTAATTATATATTTTATGTCATCTCCAAATTTATTTTTATCTTATTTTGAGCCAACTCAAACATTTATTTTAGCCTTTATGTTTTTAAGTGCATTGCACGTGTTTTCAATACACGTGACGATTACGTATATTCCACCATTACATGTAATGTTTCTACGTATTTCAACTATTTATTTTTATAACTCGTTCGAATTCATTTTATAAATTAAAATTTATTTTTCTCATATTTTGATTCGAATATATTTTTATGTGTTTTCTATGTACGTATTGATTACATTGTCGTATACATAAAATTAATAAAATTTATTTTTCGTATGTTATATTTTGATTATTTATAAATATTTTTCCGTTGATCAAATCCATTTCTTATTTGAATATTTATTTTTACCTAACACACGTGTTTGAGTGCAAATGTTGGTTCCTAAAATTTTCTTGAGTCATGAATATTTTCTTCTCATTTCTAGCCACAATTGTGTGATTTAGTTTTAATTAAAATCCATTAGTCCTAAATCCATTTTGTAGCCCACTAAAATTAATTTAAAGCTCATGATTGATTTTTTGTGCACTAAAGTGTACGTTTAAAATATAGTTAGTTTGGTACACTTGCCATATAACACACACATCTAACCTAATAAAAATTAATAATAAAATTTGTATGAAGAGTGTGCACACTCATTGACTACACGTGCACGTGTTTCTTACCATGGTTGAGAATGAGGGAGAGTGGTGTGAGTAAGTGGGAAGTGGGGAGTTATTTTGGGAAGTGGGGAGCTATTTTGACCACACAATTTTTCTATAAATAGTCTCTACTTTTGTCATGAACAACAAAACTCAAAACAAAACAAACAAAAAAAAGAGAGAAGAAGGCTTGCAGATTGAGGCTTAGGAGGAGCTTGGTCGAGATTCTTTGCTTGGAGCTTTGGAGCAGTTTCTTTTAGGAGTTCTACTACTAGGAATTTTACATTTGAGGTGGGTGTTTCTTTAACTTTCTAATATAGTTTTATTAGTCGAATGTTTGACATGTGTGAATTATTAGATGCATGATAACTTATATAGAACTGAATATTCATGTTTAGATTATTTGTTATTGATTGAGTGTGTGAAATTATGATATGTTTGATTTGGGGCATTTTCATAAGATTATGTTCTGAGTTCTAGTTGTACTTCAAAAAATTTGTACCTATTAAACTAGATGGAATCTAGAGATAAAATTTTTATAGGACCCTCTCGTATATGTCAAGAGAATCTCCTTAAAATTTCATGAGTTTTGGATGTCATTTACTATTTTAATAAAATTCAAACTTAGGACTGGTTGGCAGTTGACTAGTTGCTGGAAATTGTACACAATTCGGATTTTGATCATCTCAACATCTTAGATAAAGTATTTTGAGAATAGTCAAAACTTATAACTTGAAGTAGACTCATTAACCTTTCTGTAAAGTCTAAAAAATCAATTTTTCATAAAGAAATGAATTTATAATGAATTTTATAGGAATGAACAAGTGACAGAACTTTAACATTTCGACTCTACTATAGATTTCAAAGAATTCAGGATTATAGACACAATATTTTTGGGAAGCTTATAACTAAGAAGTTATAGTAAACTTGTATACCTTTATTTTTGTCTGAAGAACATAAATTTTTATGAAGTATATAATTTTCTATGATTTTGATAAGTAGCATGTGCTGCAGTTTTCGGATATTGATCATATTATTTTGCAAATTAGTATAGACGAAGTAATTGAGGATGAATGTAGAAGATCTTAACGACAACATTGTAGTAGACTAATTTATGATTCCTATGAAACTAATAAATCTATTTTTTGAGTAGTATTGGAATTTATATAATTTTTACAATAACATTGGGTTGGTGTCTCTTATCTAGTTGTCCTAAAAATTTTGCAAGGTATAAAATTGAATTTAAAAAGTGTAATGTTAGTAAGATGTACCTTATGAGGGATTAAGAGATAATTAAAGGATAAAGTTGGAATTTTAAACATGTGATGTTTATAAGGGTTTTAACTCATCAAGTGTTATTGAATGTGGCAATAAGAAGTTGGTTACTTCATGATTGATGATAGCAAAGAGAATGAATAAAAGAAGTTAAAAGATGTTTAATGAAATGAAATTTTTATATGAGGTTAGATGTAATCTGGGTGATCTCTTTTGAGATGCTTGCTTGTTCTAGAGTGAGCGGGACCCAGAATACCGACAGTTGTGATAAATGGATTTTTGAGAAGTAACCAGTGTGGGTTGACTTTCTCTTTGAGAGGTAGCTAGTGTGGGCTAACATTCTCAGTATTTTAGTTTAAGTCCGGTAGGTAAGCTAAACTCTATGTCTCGTTAACTGTAACTTAAACCTAAGGTCAGGCACTAGTTGAAGATGTGATGAAACTTGGGCAAACGTAAGTGGGACGCCTCTATATAGTCTGACGGTGGACTCAAGAACTATAGACCCAGTTTGACAGTGGACTCTAGGACTGTGATTTCTTGCGGGGTGTAATGACCCTCAATTAAATCCAGGACTACGATTGATCAGACGATGGAGTCCACGATCATGAATAGTCGGGCAGATGGGAGGCATATCATCGATGTATATGTATATACCGGGGCTAAAGGGGCACTTGCGGGATGTTCGCAAGACGAGTATTCTGTATGGTTTGACGGTGGACTTCGGGACTGGAATCCGTACTCGTAGAATGTCTAAACATTGCTTTTTTTACCGTAGTAGAATTTGCATGGCGAGGGATTGAACCCTATATTATGGAGTACGTAAGGGCTCGCCCTCGGACCTGTGTAGTATGGAATGCATAGAATCCGAACAAGTATGCATTAGTGTCATCGTAGTGTGAATGTCTGCATTAGGCATTAAGTCATACATACACTGACATGACTAGGATTGTTACTTTTTCTGTTTGCATTCAAGTTTGTGTTTGCTAAAGTAGATGAATCATTGTATTATAGCAATGCGTCAGTTGTATGCAACTGACATCCCCACAGTCTCCCAGATGTAGGATTGGACTTGGCATGGACTTAAAGTCATCATGGTGAGTTGATTACAAGATTGAAGAAATTTTCATTTTGTAGAATGCATTGTATTCATTTTAATTTCGCTGTGTAATTGTAAAGAACTTGTTGTAAATAAAAGTTTTAAATTCCTTGTAAATATGTACGAATTTGAAGTAAAAGATCTTGTATTTGCTACGAATTGCCTGTGTTTAGAATTCGGGGCGTTACAAGTTTTTGGTGCCCTTTTTGGTTGGTTTTTAACTCATTGTATGAATCTGTAGAGTTGTACAATAATTCTGCAAAAGTTTATACTTAATTTTATTGAAAAATAAGATTAAGTCGCTTCTTTAGAGGCTGCACTTTATTACATGCAGTGATCGATAAAGCAGTCTTTATTGAAAAATTAAACTGAACGGTTGCTCTAGTGGCTGACCTTTTTGAGAAAATATTGAAAATATATAGAGGAGGCTTGCATTAAGCGCACTTGTTGAAGTGCATGATGTGTTCCCCTTTCCAAATCCCTGCTAAAATCTCCTTGCCCACCGGGTCTTCAAGTTGATGAGCCGTTAGGCGAACAACTTTATAGATCTTTTCTGCACTTGCCTATTTTGAAGCGAGCCTTCCATTGTTTTGCATAGAGAATGAGAGATATTCAGATTGCCAATGTGTATAGGCATAACTATCTTTTCCCTGTTGAATGAGCAGAGTGGCTTCAGGCGAAGGTTTCAAGTCCATTACTGTATTCCGATGAGGACGAATTTGGACCTGGTGGGAGATGATTTGGGAAGTTTGGATGTTCTCAGCAGGATTGTCTAGCACAGTTGCTTTGAGCTTGTTTACGGGATTGGAGTTACTGTGACTACTTTCTAGCGGTAGCTCTATAGCGTCGAGGGGGGCAACCGAGCCCCCCATTGTGGTGGTGTAGCATGCTTATGCCGCCTGTTAGCTCCCTACAACATGGCCTACGCCTGCTGCTGTTGGGAATTTTATTTTCATGTGGTAGCCGGAAGCAACTGCATGAAAATTTGCTAGGCTTGGGCTGCCAAATATTGCGTTGTATGCGGCTTTGACGTCTACTAACATAAATTCAAGTGCTTCCGTTCGAATAGTGGGGACTTTTCCTGCTGTCACATCAAGTGTAACGATTTCTTCTATTTGAACTGGTACACCAGAGAATCCATGGAGTGTGCAACCGGCTAGCTTGAGTGTGCAACCGGCTAGCTTGAGTCGGTCTCGGAAGAGCTTCAGACCATCGAAAGTGTTCATGAAAATAATATTTATTAAGCTACCGTAGTCTACCTGGATGCGGCATACATCATGATTCACCATGCAAAGGTTTATGACTAATGCGTCACAACTAGGCGTTCCGACACCTTTTAATTCCTTGTCGGAGAAAAATATCAGGACTCCGGTGCTCTTGGCAGGTGGGATTTTATGTACTAAGTTGACTTCCCTGACAAAGTCTTCGTGGGAGGAGTTGGAATCTTCCCTCATCGGGCCTCCACGAATGGAGTGGAGAATGGTCATGTTTTCTATTCTTGTGATTCGGAGGGAATCTCTCGACGTTTATTAGCCCCCCATGCTGGAGGGGTTTCGGCATTGTTGTTTTGTTGGACAAATTGAGAGAGATAGCCCCGGTGAATGATGCATTTAAATTCTTCTTTGAAGGCACGAAAGTTTTCGGTTGTATGTCCATGGTCTCTATGAAATACGCACCACTTGTTCTTGTCTCTTTTCTGGCTAGTTGTGGACATCTTGGGGGGAGGGGGGATTATTCTGGTCTTCTAAACTTTAATAAGGATGGCTGATATGCTTGCGTTGAGATGAGTGAACTTGTCGAAGAGTGGTGCTGGAGGTGGAAGGCGTTGACCTATGCCATCTTTTTGAAACTTCCTCGCTTGCATTCTTCTATTTGTTCCTGGAAGATGAATCATTCTTTCCGTGAGGATAAAGAGTTTCCTCAACTCTGATATATTTGTTACTCGTTTCCATGTGCTCAATGTAATCTTTAGGAGGCTTCTTTGCAAAGGAGCCTTTCAGGTCTTTGTTAGTGACGTTGTGGCGGCATCCGCCACACCGCCACTAACGAGTCTAGGGAGGAGATAGACATTGCATTGGTTGTGAAGACTTGATAAAGTCTTTCAGCAGTTCTCCATCTTTTTGTTTCAATTCCAATAGGGAATCACTTGTTTTTCAGTCTTACGACAGGTAACGAAGTGTTCTATAAGTAGCTCCTCGAGCTTAGCGATGGAAACCAGATTGGGTTGACCAGCGGCCCGCCCGCGACCAGCCCACTCGAACTCGGCCCGCAATTAGGCAGTCCGGGCACGGTCGTACCAGCGGGTCGACCCGGGTCGCCAATTTCGTAAACTCAACCCGCTCGACCCACCCGTGAACCTGTTGACCAGGTCAAACCTGCTCGCAACCAACACGCTCGACCCGCAAGTTTGGACCTGTTTGACCCGCGCTGGTCAAACGGTCTGAAAATCAGAAATAGAGAGTCGTTGCTCTGTTTTTTTTAGGGGGGGGGGAGGGGGGTTTCCCTATAAATACCCCCTTAATATAATCTAAAATTTTCCACACCTTACTCTCTTACTCTCTCTACTACTACTACTCAATTCAATCTCAATTCAATCATATTTTTTCAACGAAGAAGCAATAAAAAAAAAGTGATAAATTTTGATCTTATCGAATAGTGTTGATTCAACTCTCAACTACATCTACTTCAACTCCAACAAAGAAGCTCTCTCTCTCTCTCTCTCTCTCTCTCTCTCTCTCTCTCTATATATATATATATATATATATATATATATATATATATATATTACTACCGGACTACGTGATTGTGCCTACTACATTTCTCAATCGACTATGTCTACTTCTACTATTATTTCTCTCTCATTTCTATATATGATTATCCGCAAAGTACGGTATCAAAATTTCACAACCCTCCTATTGTCTTGATTTTTGCTGTAGTTCTAATTTTTGTATCATATTTGTTTGTTATTTTTTCGCTTTTCTCTCTCTCAACCCTCCTATTGTTTTTTAGAATTTCTTTTTTAATATATACCTCCTAGATTGTTTTGTAATATTTCACATACACTAATAAAATGCTAGAAATCAAGTTTTTTCACATACACTATTACCATGTCTAGATCAAGAGGTAGCGGTCATAGCCAAAGTGGACAAGATTCCACCGATTCTTTATGTTGGCCTCCAATAGTCCCACAAATAGAACATGAATTTACACCGAATCCTATGGTAGGAACTCACGATATCGCTACACACGAAAGAGAAGAAGAAATGCATGTTGTTGACACACAAACACAACAAACCGAACCCATTAGTAGTAGAAAAACTAGGGGGACAAGTGATTGGCACAAATATTATGACTATATATCTCGAAAGATGATAATCCTGGGTGTCGGACATAAGATTTGTAAAACTTATTTTAAGAGTTACAAATGGAAGAAGGGTGAGGGAACATGTACAATTAAATGACACATACAAAATGTACACAAAGATCTATTAGAAAGCCAATCCGCCAACAAAAAATCCACCCTTAGACCGAACATGTAGATAGCCACCCATATGATCCCGAAAATATTTGACGGGAAATGGCTCGTCTAGTTATTAAGGAGGAGTTACATTTTTTCTATTCCGAGAGAAGGAACATAGAGAAATTTAACCAACATGCACTAAATCCACATTTTAGAAGAATTCCTAAAAATACACTCAAATCCGATTGTTTTAAACTTTACAACGAAATGAGAGATGGTTTAATTGCACTTTTGTTTAGTTTAACATATAGATTATTGTTAACTTCCGATTGTTGAAAATGTTGTAACGATATTTTAATGATGGGCATAACTTGTCATTGGATCGATAGTGATTGGATGATTCAAAAGAGAATCATATCACTTGCTGCTTTGCCGTATCCCCATAATCCTTTAGTAATTACACATCATATTTTAGAAGTTTGTGATATATTTCATATTCTTGATATAAAAAAATTGTATTAGTTTTGATAATGCATTTAACAACAATGCTTCGATTAATACATTAAAAACACAATTAGCTCCTCCATGCTTAGAAATTTTTCATGTTAGATTTGCATGTCATATTTTAAATTTATGTGTTCAAGATGCATTGAAAATAACCGAACCATTTGTGCATAACATTAGAAATTGTGTACATTTTATCGCTTTAAGTGGCCCTATGCTTCAACAATTTAAAGAATGGTATAAACTTAAGGGTATAAATTTTAGAAAATTTCCTAAGAATGTTAAACACCGATAAAACTCTACTTGATTTATTAAATGTTGTTACTCAATATAAGGGTATATAAATGATTTTTGGCTTGCAAAAAATATCGAAAATTTTTAAATGACTCTCGAATCATGGTATTATGCCAAATCTTTGTTACGATTTTTAAAACCTTTTAAAACCGCATCTTGAAATTTTCAAAATCTTATGATTCTACTTCTACTAGTATTTTTATTTAACTAATTATGATGCAAACTTATCAAGAAATGATTAATGACATTTACATTGGCCATATTGTTAAACCCGCATACACTAATTTTTTAAAGTATTTTAGTCCTCCTCTGTTGTATTGTATTGCTACAGTTATGGATCCTCGTATCAAATTAGCGGGTATGAGAAATTTGGTTGAAATGTATTTTATTTTTCTTGGAGATGAATTTGAAATTAATTGCAATAAATTTGAAATTGATTGCAATGAATTTTTAGCTAGCTTTGAATCAACATTGAATAACTTGTATGATTATTATGATAGATTTTTTTCATCTAGTAATACAACTAGTATAATTACTTCTTTTTCTTCTACTTTTAGAGGTAAGGGTAAGAGTAAATTAGATGATGCCATTTTTAATTACTTGCTCAAATTCATGAAAAACCTAGGACTAATCAACCGAATGAATTAAAGGGGGGTGTATTGGATTAGGATTTTAAAAGACTTTTTTAGCTTAAAAAAATCTTATGGATTTTAAAAGACTATGTAGGAATGTAATGACTTGTAAGATTTTTTTAGGATTGTTATAATCCAGATTGTCTTGTTGGAATTTTAAAAGATTTGTATCATAAGAATTTATAGGATTTGAAAGGATAATATGAAATTATAGGATTTGAAAAAATACATGGAATTTTAGCAAACATTCAATTATCAATTTTCAATATAATCAAAATTACACCAAAGTATAATAAAAACATTAGCATTTCTCCATAGTATAATCAAAATTAAACCAAAGTATAATTAAAACACTAAAAAATTAACCCAATACAAAATTACAGTTCAACAAAATCCAAGATGATTAAAATATTTTTTTATAAGAGATGATCAAAATACTAATCATATTCCTAACTTAAATTTTATTCAAGATGAGCGTTCTTCGATTGACATCTTCAAGAACAAATCCTTCTTTGATTTAGTATTAAGCAAATCAGCCGCCATGTAACGAGTGTTAACATCAAAATTTGGGACCTCTTTTATAGCATCCCAAATATTAATCTCTCTGTCTCTTTCTCTATTCTCCATTAGACTATAGCATCCCAAAAGTGATGATCTGATTAATAACATAATCTTCACTTGACAGATACTACCACTGATTAGATATATGTGAAGAAATGCCTGCCTCCATAATATCTCTTTTTCAATTAGTAGTCCATAACATTCCATCATCTTACACACACTATAACGTGGTAACGTGTGAGCTAATTAATGAGTACAACTAAAATTCTTCAGTTCATTAGGGCATTTTCTCGAAAACGATCAGTGCATAGAATAGAACTACCATAAAATTACTTTAGGGGGTTGGTTTCTTCCGAGGATGATAATTTAGGGAAATATCCCAAGCATCTACTCTCCAAATCAGTGATATATATATATATATATATATATATATATATATATATATATATATATATATATATATATATATATCCAAGCATCGTCAAAATGCATCGTCCAATATCCAAGCATATATATCTATCTATAACTATTATAATGGGAGAGATGGGGTTGGTAAACAAATAAACAATTTTTTATTCTTTTTTGTATGTGTGCAAACACGTGCAGCGCACGTGTTGGTAGGTTTTTTTTTTTCTTTTCCCTCCTCCTTCACGTGCATCGCATGTGCATCATACTAGAGGTTTTTTTTTTTCCTTTTCCTTCCTCCTCCATGTGCATCGCACGTGCATCATACTAGTATATGTGTGTGTGAGTGAGAGAGATGCCAGTCTCCATAATCTATATGCCTTAAGATTTTATCTCTTTTTAGTTAGTAGTTTATGCATTCCATCATCTTAGACACAATCACATGATAATAAGTGAGATAATTAGTTCTGTAACAGTTCCAAATTATGCACCAAGGCGTGTATCCAAACGCAGTTTCAAACCAGTTCTACATAGTTATTAAAGTGCAAATCATGTATATTTTTTATACAAACAAATGTATCTATTGCCTCCTAATTTTACCTGTCTCATGTTTCAAACTAGTTATCACACATGTTATCACACTTAAAAAAACACCTGATTATCTCATGTATCATCAAGTCATAGTGTGTATGTCAAAACATTACATATGTATGGAGAATGGTCATTGAGGTTGATCACTGTAGCGGTATCTCGTTCAGCTGCGAAACCAAAACAACCACCTGATTTCAACCCATCTACTTCATCTTCAGGTGGCCCGGAATGTCAGCCCCTACAATTAAAAGTTTCAGTACATTCACGCATTTTGTTGAACATGATGAGTGCATAAAGTAAAACCTAATAAAACATAATACAAAAAACCCTAATAATAATCAGAACTTTGGATTACAAAAAAAAAAGACAAACAAATCTAATCTTTAAAACATAATACATGAGTGATTAGTAAAAGAAGAAAAAGGATTTGAGAGAAAGAAAGAGGGTTTGAGAGAAAGAAGTTTCTAACCTGAACTGAAAGAGTAGAGAATAGTCTCATGGGTTTGGGTGGGATTTTGAGATTGATTTGGTATTTATACAACTCACAAAAAAATCTCACATAACCCCCTCTACAAAACAATCCATATAAATTAGTGACTTTTAAATATCATAAGACTTTTTTTAAGTTATAAAAAGTCTTGATTGAATACCACTAAATTTGGACACTCTTTAAAAAATCTTGATAGCCTTGATTAAATACCAAAAGACTTTTAGATTATTTAAAATTCTTGATTGAATACCACAAGACTATTTTATCACAAAAAAGTCTTTTAAAATCTCATGAAATCCTAATCCAATACACCCCCCTAAATTGTTATAATCAACAAGATAGTGAGAGTATTAATGCTAAGATTGATGTGCTACAATAGTGAAAAGAACATGAACATGTTTATAATATTCATAAACATATGGCCAGAGGTCTACTAACTCCTTCTATCTCTACACGAAAGATCGCTTGAAGCCCCAAAAGTTGGAGATGCTTGTGTGCACGATAGATTGGATGGAGGCTGAATATAGGACTCAAGAAATCGAGGTTGACACGTCAATAAATGGAAGCAACTCCCTCAAGAACAACAACAATAGTGGTCGCCAAAAAACTTTGCCATTTGCAATTCCTCATCTCATTTCCAACGCCAGAGAAAGTGACGGAAGTGATCAGAATGGGGACTGTGGAGTTTGGTCACTTTGAGCTCGAATTCACTGTGTGGTCTCCGACGTTTGGAGCTGAGCTCCCACAAGGGGAGAAGTACTGGATTTGGATCCACAACGTGCCTCTACATTTTTGGAAGAAAGAAGCCCTCCAAGAAATTGTAGCGGACTTTGGCTCGGTGGTGGAAATCGACGAGAGAATGGTGCGGTGATCAGAGTTGGTATCGGCTAGATTGCTAATCAGATGCAGCGATATCACTCTGATGCCGCGATTCGCCAAGGTCTACTCGTTCGACGAATCCTATCTCATCAGGTTCATCTTGGACAAGAAAGTCGAAGATCCAAAGGAACTGCTGGCAACCAAACTCAACCCCACTCCCTCAGCTCTAAGAGACTCCAGGTCTTACAACCAGGTGGTATCGCCGAGTAAGGAGACTACCATCGACGGGGCTCACGAAATAGAGAGAGCGCACAGGGATATCATCAGGGCGGCACAAGCGGCAGGATCGTTGGCTTCTCCGAGCAAGACTGGTAGAGGCAAGGCTTGTCCCGTTCGATCTAACGGTCAAGAGCTACCAAGAGCCCTCAACTCACTAGATCCAACGGTGAACCAGTTTACCCACCTTGATTTGGAAAGCACAGAGATCGAGCGCGCGAGTAGTGACAAAAGAACGGCGCAAATAGAGGGTCAAACCCTGCAAGTCTCGGAGGAGGAGTGTGCTGTGACTCAGAGGGGTGGAGTGGGGCAGGTTCCTCCCCAAAATGGCAAAGCTACTTTTGATCGCAACATGCAAGCTCCCAGAGAGGGGTTGGTGGTGGATTTGGCCACTTCGGGGAAGAAGACAAGCGAGCGCACTCTGTCTACCAAAGAGTGGGTAACCAAATGATGGTTCCCATCTAAAAAAGCTACTGGGGTTTCTGAGGAGCGTGGGGGACAAGAGGCAGCAGTTGGTCTAGGGAAAGAGGCAGAGGCCATTTTGGGGAAAACGACGAGGGTAGGTGGGTTTACCCAGAGCGAGAAGAGTACTGGTGATGAAGGGGTGGGCAAAAGACCATACTTTTGAGGAGAGCTGAATGCGGTATAAGGGACAATGAGGAAGAAGAAGAGATAGACGAAGAAGCTCCCAAATGCGGTAAGAGTAGAGATAAGGACGCACACTTTGAAGCGCCTTATTCTCTGAGCCTGGCCACAGAGGCACCGCTCAATAAGGAGCTGCCACGTGACGCGTTGGGCAGCCCAACCGTCACACAAAAATATGTACACCCAGAGTTGGAAGCACCCACCGATGGCCACACCAATAATATTTTGACACGTGTACTGGGCGGTAAGCTTACCGCTTTGACTAACAGTGTGGAGGGCGGGAGATTCGAAGCTGGGGATAAGCTACACCGCGGAGGAACACCCCCTTATCCGGTGGAAAGCTCTACTACTGAGACGAATTGTGTTCTAGTTATAGGCGATCATGGGCCCATTGAGGGGTCCAAAATGCCTATTAAATTGCAGACAATATGTAATTTTGAAAACGGGCCCAATGAGGGGACCGTATCGGAGCACTCGATTATTGTTAGTACTTCGACTACATGCGGGCCCAAGGAGGGGTCCACGAGGGGGGGGGGCTTTCCTCACATCAACAGGAAACTCTACACACTGATAGTGAGGAGGAGCGAGAAGGGCGGCTCAATCTGGATGAAGAATTCTCATTTTCAGAGGAGGATTCAGAAGATGTAGAGTTCATTGCAAACACTCAGAGAGATATCTCCCCTGAGATGGTACTATCCACTATTCCAGATTCTGCACCTGGTGGCAGCTCCGGAGTGTCTCAGAGGACAGTTGGGTTCAGAGTGCACCGCTCGCCCAAGAGGGCTCATGGGGAGTCCTTAGATGACTACCTTGAGGTAGCAGCGGCGGCCAAATCTGCTAAGCTCGATAATGGAGGTACGACTAATTTTTTAGCTTCCATTTTAAATTTCATGTCAGATAATGAGGTTTTTTTACTAGCCGAAACTTGTGGGCTAGAAGTATGGGATTTAGAACGCAACACGTTACTCCTCAACAAAATTAGGGGCTGGGAAACGGATAGGGTTCACACCAGTTCTGAGAATGCCCTTCGCGATGGGGCAGGGCCGACTATCATTCTCGAGGATGTAGCCGGCCCCGCACCTTCACCAACGATCTCTGATGACAATGTCCCCCAATGAATACACTTTTCTGGAATGTTCGGGGATTGGGGGATAAAGGGAAGAGAGATATGGTAAGGGATGTCATTAACAACTCGAAGGCAGATGTTGTAGGATTGCAGGAGACCAAACTCCAACACGGGCTCAAACTCAAAAGAGTTGGGGGTAATAGAATCAAGGAGTGGTTGTTACGGCCGTCAGTAGGTGCTTCAGGGGGGATTGCCATAAGTTTCAATTCGGATATCCTCTCCTGCATTGAGGTGCATGGCAGAACGTTCTCATTGACGACCCGACTGAAACGACGCTCCGATGATTGGATGCAGATGGTGACTGTTGTCTACGGGCCGAATGTGGCCACAGACCGAGAGGCCTTCTAGCAAGAACTGGTCGACATCCGACGACGCTGGTCGGGGCCCTGGATGGTGGGGGGAGACTTCAACATCACTAGATTTGCTTTTGAGCACAAGGGAAGAGGCGCCAGTGACAGGCACAGAGAGGAGCGCAATAGACTGATCACGGAACTGGAACTGATCGATATCCCAATCAATGATAGACTTTTTACTTGGTCTAATATGCAAGCGGCACCGGTTATGGCCAAGTTGGACAGGATTCTAGTCTCCATGGATTGGGAAGCTAAATTTCCTCTAGTTTCGGCTAGAGCGATCCCTAGGCCAACATCAGATCACACCCCGATCCTTCTCAATGCGGGAATTCGAGGGCTACGAAGGCCCAGGAAATTTAGATTTGAAAAGGCCTGGTTGGAAATTCAGGGATTCCATCATCTGGTTATGGAGAATTGGGCACTCCCAATGGCTGGCAGGGACGCGGCATCTCGCTGGTGTGGAAAAATCCGAATGTTGAGAAAGAGGCTTGCAAGATGGAATCGATCTAGGTTCCTTTTTGGAAGGAATTGATGAGCTAGAGCGGATAGAAGAGTCCAGAATCCTTTCCCAGGAGGAGCGAAGCAGACTATTACAATTCCGTGAGAACATAGCCAACCTTTATAGACTAGAAGAGATCAAATGGCAACAAAGGTCTAGGATTTCATGGCTCAAAGAGGGAGACACGAATACGGCCTACTTCCATCGGGTTGCAAGCGCCAGAAGGAGATCCAATCTTATCCTATCAATTCAGACAGACTCAGGAACATCACAAGATAAAAAGGTGATCTCCACGACCTTTCAGACTTTCTATAAGGACCTCTTAGGGAGAAAGAATGACTTTAGGATCTCAATGAGCGAGGACTACTGGAAGGAGTATCAGAATGACTCAGGTCAAAACTTTGCCTCGTTGGAGGCACCTTTCTCAGAAATAGAAGTCAAAACGGCCGTCAACCAGATGGGAGCAGACAAATCGCCTAGACCAGATGGCTTTCCCATGATGTTCTTCCAAGTGTTCTGGGAAGAAATTAAAGGAGACTTTATGGATCTGATGGAAGAATTTTACCACAACAATCTGAGACTGGGAATGTTCAACTTTGCAGAAGTGGTGTTGATTCCCAAACGAGAGGAGTCCAAATGCGTGGGGGATTTTCGACCAATTAGCCTGATAAACTGCTCGGCAAAAATCATTACTAAGGTCCTAGCAATCCGCTTGGGAAGTATGATGGACAGTCTTATCAATAAAACCCAAACAGGTTTCATTAAGGGCAGATGTATACTGGACTGTGTGGCCACTGCTGAACAAGTTATCCACCACTGCCACAAGAGCAACTCCAAGAACTTCCTCCTGAAGTTGGATTTTGAGAAGGCATATGACTCCGTGGATTGGGAGTGTTTGCTGGAGGCGCTCAGAGGGAGAGGTTTCGGAGATAAATGGATAAGATGGATCAGACAATGTTTGCATTCTAGCAAAACGGCAATCTCGGTGAATGGGAGACCTGGTCCATCGTTCCCTTGCAAGAAGGGACTCCGACAGGGAGATCCGCTATCCCCACTGTTATTTACTATTGTTGCGGATGTGCTTAGAGGAATGTTGGAAAACTGTCACAAAAAAGGGTGGATAACGCCTGTGGCCAGCAGCGACACTAAACAGGGATGCACGATACTACAATATGCTGATGACACCCTACTTTTCGGAAATGGCACTACAACTGAAACAATTTGCTTTAAAGGGGTCCTTTACTGTTTTGAGGCCTGGTCAGGCCTTAGGATTAGCTTCCACAAGAGCGCATTGGTCCCAATTACTCTTTCAGAAGCTGAAGCACGGGAGCATGCCACCATTCTAAACTGCACGACGGAGGAGTTCCCGATCAAATATTTAGGGCTCCCGCTCAAACCTGGGAGACTCACTAAGGCTGATTGGCTGCCAATTATAGACAGGGTAGAAGACAGACTGTCTGGGTGGAAAGGCCAAGCGCTCTCGCTCGGGGGAAGAGTGACACTCATCAACTCAGTGCTATCCAACCTGCCCATTTACTACATGTCGTTTTTTGAACTTCCAAAATGGGTAATCCAAAGGATTGACCGAATCCGAAAAAAATTTCTTTGGAAAGGGGCAGACTCAAACAAGGGAGGCTACCACCTTATTAAATGGAATATTGCATGTATGAAGAAGAAACATGGAGGGCTAGGTATCATTGACCTTAGAGATATGAACCTGGCTCTCCTAGGAAAATGGTGGTGGAAAGTGTTTCACTACTGTGGGGAAGGTTGGCAGGATTTTATTCAACCCTACCTTCGAGGAAAAGGGACGAGAAATTTAGGCTTCCGGGTGGGACCTAAAACCTCCCGCTTCTGGAAAGGAATCACAAAAGCTAGTGGACCATTCAATTCAGCAGTTTCATCTACTATTGGTAATGGGCAGTCCACCAGGTTTTGGTGGGACAAATGGTGTGGTCCACAGGCCCTCAAGGAAAACTTTCCAGAGCTGTATGAAAAAACGAATCGACCGAATATGTCGGTGGCAGAAGCTTGGAAAAGAGGGACTTGGAAACCGTCGTTCCAAGGAATGCTCTCACCAGGTTTGCGTCAGCAACTGCGTGAACTACAGGCGAGAATTACCCAATCTGGGGTGCTGTGTGCCCAAGGCCCAGACCAGTTGCGATGGGGACTTGAGAAGAAGGGAGTATTTACGGTTAGATCCCTTTACCACCGAATTCACTATCGGGGATGCAGACCCAGCTGAGCAACGGTATTGTGGAAGGCAAAAACACCCCTTAAAGTCAGAGTCTTCCTCTGGCTGGTGCTCAACAATGCTATACTCACCAGAGAGAACCTAGCCAAGAGACAACCTCAAATTGCGACCAACTGTGGATTCTGCAACACTCACACGGAAGATCTGAACCATTTGTTTATTCACTGCACAAGAAGTAAGGCCATCATGATAGAAGTTCTAAGATCCCTAGGTACAAGTGACTACTCAAGAGAGTATGAGGAACTATGGGTTGGCCCCAAATTTACATCAACCCGACATGACATGAAGGAGGCGTGGTATATTGCCATTGCGGCAACCACATGGGTGTTATGGCTAGATAGAAACAATTTTTATTTCCGTGCTTCATGTAATTCTATTTCTAGTAACCTTACTCTCATCATGCATCTGATTTCCTTTTGGGCTACAGCTGCTGCCTCAGGAGCGAGAGGGAGGATTGCACGAGTCTTCCAGGTGGAAGAATTTGACGATGAGGAGATAGAGTTCTGGCCGACTATGGATTGAGGAGTGCACCTGCCTTACAACCCAGCTGAGTTGGCGGCAATCTCTGTGTCTTTATAGGTTGTTTTATTTCCTTGTACTATGGTCTGGATGTTGAAACCCACCCCCCAGGGTGCTGTTGGGGGTTTATGTTTTATTTCCTATTGTCTGAGGTTTAGTTGATGAAACCTACCCCCCAGGGTTCTGTTGGGGGTTTATGTTTTATTTCCTGTACTGCTCTTTTGTTTTTTCCCGGTTCTGCGGGGTGTTTATTAATCTCTTATTAATGAAACAGGGTGGTGTTATTCCACCTTTTAACTCAAAAAAAAAAAAAAACAACAACAACAACAATAACAGTAGATTCTGATTATCCCCATCAAATATGTAATTCAAAACATATTGTATGCTCTTTTTATAGTTTCTAACTTTCTAATCTATTACTTGTATTATACAAGTAATAGAAAGTATTCTAGATGCATTTGTATGTTAAAAGTTGTAAAAAAATCATCAAAGCCGAATTAAATAATATTTACAATTTTTATTCACACTTTTACTGTTTCACTCTTATATATTTATTAGTTGTACTCGTAATTAAAAAAAATCATAGTAAAAAAAAATCAAAAAAATCAAAAAAACAAAAAAATCAAAAAATCAAAAAAACAAAAACAAAAAGAAAAGAAAAAGAAAGAAAGAAAGAAAAGAAAAAAAAAAACTCACTCACTCTCAACCCGAATGCCAACCCGCGACCCGACCCAAACTCAAACGGGTTTAATCCGAATGGGTTGGCAGGTCGAACGGGTCAACATTTGGGTTTTTCAACCCGACCCGGCCTGCTTATGTAGCACCCCGTAAAATAAAATGTATTTTTGGAATCATTAAATAATACTGAATTAGTGAAATTGACTATTTCGACCATTTTCTTGAAATTGCTGTTGCACGTGCAAAGCACGTGCACAGTTAGAAAATTTTGGATTTCTCAAAAGTTGGTTTTCAATAATTGATTTCCCTCATTTAAGAATGATATATTTTATTTTTCAGATTACTTGATTACATAAACTCATTTTTGACTCTATGTTGATATAATTGATTTTTTATGAAAGAATTGCATTCCGGCCATAAAAGAAGTAAAAATTAACTCAAAAGTATTTTCTATTAATGATATATCACTTTTAATTAATAAATTATTTTAAATTATTATTTTTGATTAAATTGGCTATTTTGATGAAATTTTTGTTGCACGTGCAAAATATGTGCAAATATTTATCCTAGAGAATAAAAAGTAAAAAGTTTCATTTGGAGAATCTAATATTTTATAGTGGGTAATAATTCTCAATTTTCTGGAATTTAATGAATAAATTATGGCATATTTGCAAATATTTCAAAGTGAATGACTTTTATGTAAAATTGCCACTTGGAGGTGAATTTTGAATTTTGAAAATTTATGGCTGCATTGGGGGTCGGTCAACTAGGAGTGTTTAGGGGAGATTAAATCTTACCCTAATTGATTTAATTAACTACTTGATTTGGAAGATCTATATATATATATATATATATATATATATATATAGAGAGAGAGAGAGAGAGAGAGAGAGAGAGAGAGAGAGAGAGAGAAGGAGAGAGATAAATCTTCGGTTGCACACTACTTTGGTGAGCACTCCGTGAGCACTCACGAAATAGAGCACCTATGACAAATCTGAACGCTCATATTGTTCTATATACCTAAGATAGACTAACAATAAAAAATCAATTAATTTGAAATTCATTTGTCCATGATTTACATCATCACAAAATTGTATGGCTGAAAATTCTAACAACATGATGGATGGGCAAATGAACTTCAAATTACTTGATTTTTTATTGTTAGGCTATCTTAGGCATATAGAACAATATGAACGGTTCGAATTTTTCATAGGGTCTTTATTTCATGAGTACTCACGGAGTGCTCACCAAAAATAGTGTGCAACCGAAGGGGACTATATATATATATATATATATATATATATATATATATATATATATATATATATATATATATATATATATGACTTTTGGAGGGGAGGTTTTCTAAAATCTTCGAAAAACCCTAGGATCTAGACCCCGTTCTATATTAGCAGTAGCAGCAACCGCCCTCCCCTGTTCACAACAAAATCCTATACTATTTTTTAATTTCTTGGAGTTTGGAGGTTTGGATCTCTCAAATTTCGCAAAGAGGGAAGGAGCTTTTCTATATTGTTCTTCGTTGGATTTTATTTGAGGTGGGTGGTACTTCTTGTCTCTTGATGTGTTTTTATTATATTATTATGATGAATCTAGTAGAGAGCATGCTAGGGCTTGTTGTGAATTTTGTAGATTTATAGATCTATATTTTGATAGTTTTATCATAGTTAAAATATTAGATGATGATGTTAGGCATTGATATGGCTAAAAATGGGGTTAAATCGGAACCGTCCAAATCGGGCACGAATCTTGAAGCCCAGGGGTAAAACGGTAATTTTACTTACAACTAGGTCTGAGGCGGTTACTGGATCTCCTCTCCAAGGATCCAATAACCCGCGAACGGATCCACCTCAACTGGGTACGGGTCCCGACCCGAAACGAACCCAGATCTATAGGATAGAATTAAGGTCTCTGATTCAGCCAAATCAACGGCCCTGATTCGTATCTATCCTTTTACCGGGAAATCAGGGATCACATTCCTAATCTGGTTACGAGAATTTTATTCCTTATCAGATCGCAGGAATTACGTTCTTGATCTGATCCCTAAGACGCCTATAAATACCCCCCATCCATCTCCATTGAGAGGTAATCAATCTTTTGCTAGTTAACGCTCTTTCATAATCATTTCTGGTTACTGACTTGAGTGTCGGAGAGTGCGTCACCGGGATCAACCCCGGTGTCTCGCACATTTTGCAGGTGAACGGCAGGAGTCAGCAGTCAAACTCTGGCGGAACAGGTTCAGGTTTGCTATTTAGATTTTCCAAGAATCCACAAATCCTATCTGTTTACCACCACACCAGATTTAGCGGTAACAGATTGGCGCCGTCTGTGGGAAATCAAACGAATAGCAGCCTCCCCTCTTCCCGTTGGTCAGATCTTCCCCAGCCATGCCGCCTAGAAAGGTGAGATTCACGGGGTCCAACCGTGGACCCAACCCCGATCAGCAACAGGAAGTCCCCATCCAGCTCGCTCAGCAGCAGGGGCAACTTCCGCCTCAAGCCGAGGACCCTCCCCAACAGGACCAGCCTCCTCTTCCGAATCAATAACTCCCTAAAGGTCCCTCCGGTCCTCAAAATACCGGCGCAGGGGTCTCGCGTCCCAACCTGCAGAAACAACCTCTTTATCAGGACCACGTCTCCATCCACAATGCCTCTTCGGATTCTATGGCCTCCCACAATCCCCGAGCTTCTGACCTTCGCAAGACCATGCTCAATCGACAGAAGGATGAGGATCTTCGCCGCCGTCTGGATGAAAAGCAGGCCCGAGAGGGACCCTCCCGCCAACAACATCCGGATGAGGGATACCCTCACCGCCGAGATTACAGAAGGTCCCCTACCCGAAGGGGGCGGAGGGAGTCCCCCGAGCATCACAGTAGAAGACCCCATTACCCTACCGGTCGGCAACATCCGAGGAAGGATGAGGCACCCATCACTCGTGCCGAGTTCCAACAATTTCAAGCAACGGTGTTGCAAGCTCTCAACCTCCGTCCCAACAACAATGATGCCCAGAGGGTTCCTACGCCCCCACGGGTCCCAAGTCCTCACCATCGGTCCTTAACTCCTCCTCCAGCACCTAGTCAACACCAACATAATCCCAGTCCTCGCCATTCCCAGGACTACCGTCGCCGTAGTCCCCGCTCCCCCTCCTATGAAGACGAGTCCAGAGGCTCGTTTGACTATCACCGTAGGGACGACGCTCTCTACCGCCGTCTCCACGAGATGGAGAGGCGCCTCGGCCGGATGGACAAGGAGGAGGAGTCAAGAGGAAGGACCGTCCGCTCCAGCAGACCTCTGATGAACACAATATTATTCACTTTTTAGAGCAATAATCTTAATATAATTAGACATTTAAAAGCTCTATATGTGGTATTTAACTCCTATTTTCTCTTTTCCATAGGAAACAGCTTATAACAGAAAAACGAAGCAGATTTAGGACTTCAAGGATAATGCACAGCAAACTGCAGAGGATCAGTCGACTGGTTCCCCAACACAGGCGACTGGACAAGAGAAGCTGATTTTCCACAACTCTCGACACAGTCGACTCACTCCCAAAAGACAGTCGACTGATTTGAACAAAGATGAAATCTTCAGGAGTCTCGACTCAGTCGACTGGTTTGAAGATAAGTCGACTGGTCTGCGGCGGAGTAAATAGATAAGATCTTCAAAGATACACCTGCATCTAATTTCAAATCTATTTTGAATCAAGATTTTATGCAGCGAATCAAATCTAAAGACAGGGTATTTCCAAGAGGACGTGGTGAACAGATAAGGAAGGAAAGGAGAAAAGAGAAAGATATTAATCATCAAATCAAATAAAGAAGGATCTTCCTGAAAAAGTGGAAACCCTAATTCTCAGCCGTACTCTATAAATATCAGAAGAGGTCAACTTAGAAGGGGAGGATCATCATCATATATATCTCTGGGAAGCGACTCAATCACCAAGTTCCTGAACAACATCGAGAGCATCACTCCATCAACATCGAAGAAGGAGAGAGAAGATCCAGCAACCAGAAGGCAGTCGACTGTGTGACAGCCAGTCGACCATATTGCCGGAATCCATTAGTTTATTTCTTCTTCTCTCTTCATTCTTTTATGTTGATCATGTATTCAAACTTGTTAAGCAATAAAGTTATTATTATGTGGAACTAATTTCATAGTTGGGTAGATCGAAACCGTAGTTATGTAATGCTATTTTCTTCTGAACTCTTCTATGTTACTTATTGATTGAATCTAATTGAATTAGTATGGGTTTATGATAGTCAAACTAGTTTTCAAGACTGAGAGCAGTCGACTGAGGTGAGAGCCAGTCGACTGACGTACAGAACTTGGGAAGCTCAAGTTTGGATATCATTTATCTGAATCTGTTATATGAGCATATTGAGACGACCGAATCTCGTGCTCATAATTTGTAACAAAGGAATCTTTAGAGGTTCTTGGTTCAATCAACTTAGAGGATCTAGATCTGATACCAATTTCTAGAACTTTAAGTGTTTGTTCGTTTCCACTGTTCTTATGTTTTCTCTAAGTATAACTTAGTAGATACCATGCTAGATACTTACGGAAAGAAACGAGTTAGAGTAGATACCATGCCTAATTCTTGGCTTAGGGAAACATTACTTCAAGGAGTAGATACCATGCCCTTGAAGTGAACAAACATGAGTAATTAGAAGTAAGTTCAGAAGGTAGCTTAGCATTATTAACTATTGGTGGAGATCAACAACCCAACTATTCAAGAGATATTTGTGATTCAACACTTCTTATCTTAGTTTTAATCTTTTTAGTTTCTTTTAGAATATTATGACAACTCTTATTCATTTTTATTATTAGTTTTATTGATTAGTAAGTTGAGGTCTACAATCTCTGTGGGATCGACCCTTGCTATTGCTACGCTTTTCTAACGATTCGTGCACTTGCGAGGTTTTATAATTTGTGTCTAGATAGTCTAGATTTAGCACAACAAGTTTTTGGCGCCGTTGCCGGGGATTGTTCAGTATTTTAACTTACAAGTCAGTAGAATTTTTTATTAGTTTTTCTTTTCTTTTATTAATAATCTTTCTTTTAGGTTACAGGACTTCGGTGAATGCACGGTAGACGATCACTTCGACCAGAGCTACTACCTATTGACGCAGAAACAGAACGAACTTTGCACAGACTAGGTAAGCTAGTTGCAGCCAACCAGTCGACTGCTGTACGGACCCAGTCGACTGCACAGAGACAGATTTCACAGGGAAGAATGGCTGAAGAAATACAAAATCGAGTACCAATGCAGGACAAATTCACTCCTAAGAATATTGAGCAACCTTCCTGCATTGCTTTTCAACCTAATGCTACAGGGAACATGCACCTATCTCCTCATTTACTTAGTATGGTTCCCCACTTTAGTGGCAAACCAGATGAAGAGCCTCATCTTCATCTGCAAGACTTTTTCGATCTTTGCAGGACACAAAGCGTCCAAGGGCTTACCGCTGAACAAATCAGGTTAATCTTGTTTCCCTTTTCTTTAAAACTTAATGCTAAGTTGTGGTATAATTCTTTGGAACCAGGATCAATTAATTCATGGGAGCAATTGGCAACAAAATTCTTGAAAGAGTTCTTTCCAGCCCAGAAAACCAAACAATTAAAAAGGGAGATTCAACTCTTCCAGCAAAAAGATGGAGATCTATTCTTCGAAGCATGGAAGGACTTCAAGAGCAAGCTTCTCAAGTGTCCTACTCACAATCTGCCTAAGGATGATCAGGTACAAGCTTTTTATGAAGGTTTAAATGACACTAATAAGGCAATTGTTGATGCAGCTTGCAACGGAATTTTGATGAGGAAAAGTGGAGAAGAAGCCATTGAACTTTTTGAAGAACTCAGCGAGAACTCCCAACAATTCTCAACAAGAAGGGGACCTACGAAAAAACAGGAAGTTTACGAAATCTCTAATAATAATAACATTCAATTAGAAATGGCAAACATGAATAAGAAAATTGATATGCTTGTTAATGCAATATCGACAATGGGTGGAGTTAAAAATCAAACAAATGAAATGTGTGCAATTTGTTCTCATTTAGATCACACAACTGATACATGTCCCATGTCTACTTTCACAGATCAGGAGCATGCGAATTATGTGGGTCGAGGAGTGTTTCCACCAAAGAACAATCCATACTCGAACACATATAACCCAGGATGGAGGAATCATCCAAACTTCTCATGGAGCAATAATCAAAATAATCAAGGGAATCAATTCACACAAGGACATACAAAAAACCCTCAGATGGGAAGTGGGTTTGATCGACCAGCCCCAGAACAGAAGAAGTTGGATTTTGAATCCACTGTTCTTCAACTGCTCCAACAACAACATCAAACAAGCAACCAACAAGGGCAAGCAATTCAGAAGTTGGAAACCCAAATTGGTCAGATTGCAAAAGAGCTAAGCGAAAGGAAGGCAGGTGAACTCCCTTCACAAACCATACCAAACCCAGGAGGTCAAGAACAACTCCAAGCAGTAACAACCCTAAGAAATGGTAAGATAATTGACAACAAAGTTGGAACACACACAGCCAGGCCAGACAGTAAACCAGTCGACTGTTTTTACAAGCCAGTCGACTGCACAGACAAATCAGAAACACAACTACCAAAAGATTTGGGTTCAAGTAAGGTAAGTAAAAAGGTAGGGACAATACCACCACCATTCCCTCAAAGGTTAGTCAATAAAAAGAAGGAACAACATTTATTTGATGTCTTTGAAACTCTCAAAAAGGTAGAAATTAATATTCCCCTACTTGATGCTATTAAACAAATTCCTTCTTATGCCAAATTTTTGAAAGACTGTTGTACTCACAAAAGAACATTTCAGGTTAAGGAGGATGTGGCTTTGACAGAAGAAGTGAGTGCTGTATTATTAAGAAAACTACCACCTAAACTGAAAGATCCAGGTAGTTTCACCATTCCTTGTAAAGTTGGTGAGCACTTCTTTGAAAGAGCACTGCTAGACTTGGGGGCAAGCATCAACCTTCTTCCTTATTCTATTTACGAAAAGCTTGGATTGGGGGAACTCAAGCCAACATCCATCACTTTGCAATTGGCTGATCGCAGCATAAAAAGACCTAGAGGTATTTTAGAAGATGTCCTAGTTCAGGTAAATGATTTTATTTTGCCTGCTGATTTTGTTGTGTTAGATATGGAGGAATCTTCTATGTCATCATCTCTACCGATCATATTAGGTAGGCCCTTTATGAGTACAGCTGATATAAAAATTTGTGTTAAAAAGGGCATTATAAGTATGAAGATAAACGGAGAAAAAGTGGAATTTAAAATGTTTGATACACTGAAATTACCACAAGATGATCATGAATGCTATAATATTGATGTGGTGCAGGAGATTGTTGATCAAACATTTCAGGTACATAGCGTTGAACCACTACAAGCCACAATCACTCAATCTCTAACTTTATCTAATGTTGAACAGGAACATGATGACTGGGAGATTGCAGAGACAATACATCACCTTGAAACTCCACAGTCATATTCAGGTAAGCCTGCACCTTTATTCGAAAAATTGGTGTCTGATAAAAATTGTTCTTCTACAGATCAGGCAACTGATGAACAGGTTAAGTCGACTGGTGTTCTAACCAGTCGACCTAACCCAGACACCCAGAACAAGTCGACTGCTGACATGGACCAGTCGACTGTACAGAAACTCCCAGACATAGAACTTAAGCAGTTGCCCGACCATTTGAAGCATGCATTTTTGGGCGAGAACCAGACACTGCCGGTGATAATTGCTGCAAACTTAAATGCACAGGAAGAAGAAAAGCTGCTGAAGGTATTGCGAGAACACAAAAATGCAATAGGATGGACCATTGCAGACATCAAGGGAATAAGTCCATCCAAATGCATGCATAGAATACTCCTTGAGAACGATGCAAAACCTAGCAGAGAGGCACAACGAAGGCTCAACCCCAACATGAAGGAAGTGGTAAGAGCAGAAATTTTGAAGCTACTAGATGTTGGCATCATCTATCCTATCTCAGACAGCAAATGGGTAAGTCCTATACATGTAGTACCTAAGAAAAGTAGAGTTACAGTGGTAACAAATGAAGAGAATGAACTTATCCCAACAAGAGTAACCACAGGATGGAGGGTATGCATTGACTACAGAAAATTAAATAATGAAACCAGGAAAGATCACTTCCCTCTTCCTTTTATTGATCAAATGTTAGAAAGATTAGCAGGATATAGTCATTATTGTTTTCTAGATGGTTATAGTGGCTATAATCAAATTGCTATTGCTCCAGAAGATCAAGAAAAGACCACTTTTACATGCCCTTTTGGTACTTTTGCTTACAGGAGGATGCCTTTTGGATTGTGCAACGCACCAGCAACATTTCAAAGATGCATGATGAGCATATTTTCAGATATGGTGGAAAGGTTTATTGAGGTATTTATGGATGATTTTAGTGTTTTTGGATCTTGTTTCGATGAATGTCTTAACCATTTGCAGCTTGTACTTAAAAGATGTGAAGAATACAATTTAGTGCTGAACTGGGAAAAGTGCCATTTTATGGTACAACAAGGTATTGTTTTGGGGCATGTTGTGTCAAAAAGAGGCATAGAGGTAGACAAAGCCAAAATAGATATAATATCAAAACTACCCCCTCCCACTACAGTTAAGGGTATTAGGAGTTTTCTAGGACATGCAGGGTTCTATAGAAGATTCATAAAAGATTTCTCAAAAATCTCCAAACCCCTTTGTGACTTGTTGGCTAAGGATGCTGAGTTTGTATGGACAGAAGAATGTACAAATGCTTTTAACACATTGAAAACTCTTCTCATTTCTGCACCTATTGTCATGGCACCAGATTGGAGCCATCCTTTTGAGCTCATGTGTGATGCAAGTGATTATGCCTTAGGGGCTGTTTTAGGTCAAAGAATCAATAAGAAACCCCATGTTATTTACTATGCTTCTCGAACTCTAAACGATGCACAGCTAAATTATTCTACCACCGAAAAAGAAATGTTAGCTGTTATTTTTGCTGTAGAGAAGTTTAGATCATATTTAATTGGTTCTAAAGTTATTGTTTTCACTGACCATGCTGCTTTGAGATATTTGTTGGCTAAAAAGGAAGCTAAGCCTAGGTTGATCAGATGGGTGCTGATGCTTCAAGAATTTGATCTTGAGATTAGAGACAAGAAAGGATGCGACAATGTTGTGGCAGATCACATGTCCAGATTACTGCACGAGGAAGAAAGAAATGTGCCCCCGCTGAATGAAAATTTCCCAGATGAACATCTATTTGAAATAAATATTCAAACTCTCGGGGCAGTCGACTGGTCCTTCAACCAGTCAACTGGACTCTCTGAACAGTTCCCCTGGTTTGCTGATATTGTCAATTTTCTAACTGCTCATGTTTTTCCTCCAGGTATGACACATCAGGAAAGGAAAAGATTGGTGGATCTGAGCAAACACTATTATTGGGATGATCCTTATTTATTCAAATTTTGCTCTGATCAAATTATAAGAAGATGTGTGGCAGACGAGGAACAAAGGAGTATTCTACAACATTGCCACCAATATGCATGTGGAGGACATTTTGGGCCAAAGAGAACAGCACTGAAGGTATTGCAATCTGGTTTTTATTGGCCTAAAGTATTCAAAGATGCTTTTTCTTTTTGCAGGACTTGCGACAAATGCCAAAGGACAGGCAACATCTCTTCTAGAAATCAAATGCCACTACACAACATACAAGTAATCGAGCTTTTCGATGTTTGGGGAATCGACTTCATGGGTCCATTTCCTAACTCATTTGGTTATTTATATATTCTTGTTGGTGTAGATTATGTGTCTAAATGGGTCGAGGCTGTCCCCTCACGAACTAATGATCACAAAGTTGTTGTCAAGTTTTTGCAGGAGAACATTTTCACTAGGTTTGGTACACCACGAGCAATAATAAGTGATGGAGGGAGCCACTTCAATAACTACCCATTTGCTTCTTTGATGAAGAAATATGGTATTACACATAGAGTGGGAACTCCATATCATCCTCAAACCAGTGGGCAGGTGGAGATTAGCAATAGAGAGATCAAGAGCATCTTGGAAAAGACAGTCAATACAAGCAGGAAGGATTGGTCGTTGCGCTTAAACGATGCATTGTGGGCCTATAGAACCGCATACAAAACACCCATTGGCATGTCCCCATACCGTTTGGTGTTTGGAAAAGCCTGTCATTTGCCAGTTGAGTTGGAGCACAAAGCATATTGGGCCATCAAAAGGTTCAATTTTGACATGAAACAAGCAGGTGATAAAAGAAGACTACAACTAAATGAGCTTGAAGAGTTGAGGCACGACGCTTATGAAAATGCAAAATTGTACAAGGAAAGAACCAAGTTGTATCATGATAAACAGCTAGCAAGGAAAGAGTTTTATGAAGGACAAAAGGTATTGATCTACAACTCAAGATTACGACTCTTTCCAGGCAAGCTTAAGTCACGATGGTATGGACCATACATTGTCACGAGAGTCTTTCCACATGGTGCATTGGAGGTTCATAGCAAGGAAAAGAATCAATCATTCAAGGTGAACGGGCATAGAGCAAAACCATACATAGAGATGAGCATAGAACCGCAAGAGGAAGATGTGAATCTTCAAACCGTTCAATACATGGCATGACCTCCTCAAGTCTAGCTGAAGACAGAAAACACAGCGCTTGTTGGGAGGCAACCCAATTTTTCAGGGGAGTATTTACACTTTCCCTTTATTTTTCAGTTATTCATTATTATTCTTTTAGTTATTTTTATTTTCAGTATCTCCCTACTAGATGGTGACACATGCCTATTTTTATTTTCTTTCGAACATTGAGGACAATGTTCCATCTAAGTGTGGGGGTATTAGTTAGTTATATTTGGAATCTTTTGAATTTTTTTTAGGATAAATAAATTCTTATAAAGTAAGAGTAAGGATACTTATTTACTTTAGGATTGTTGAGTTTCATAATTCCCTACAAAATTGTGCGTCATGCGATTATACATAATAAACAAATGTGATGCTTTTTCTGATAATTATTCCCTTTAGATCTAGTCCTAAATCGAGTTTAAGTAAATAGAGTGATACAATATATGTATATATTTGAATAAAGTCAGTCTACTCCAATATTTTGAGCGCTTAGTAACTAGGGGTATTCATCACCAATGTTTACCTTTACGTCAAACGGCAACTTGAAATATGAGTATGCAAAGCACTTTAATGTTTGTGACTTGTTGAGTAACCGGGTGGATGCATCACAAATGTTTCGCATTCGCGTCAAAAGACAAGTGACAACTTTAAAGAAGAGACTATAAAAAAAAAAAAAAAAAAAAAAAAAAAAAAAACACCTCTAGTTTGCTACTGGATTTGTAGTAGAGAAAAGGGATAATCACAGACTGAGTAGTTGCATACTATAACTACATTAATCGCATGACAAATATGATTAAGTTTGGGGATTATGACTGAACAATTGCACTAGAGAAAGTGGGTATGTTCAATTTTACTTTATCTGAAATTGTTTGTAGTTTTATATTTTTCATTTTGATGTCCACATAATAAGAAATCTTGATGGTTGAGTTTATTCTGATTATTACTCCCTTGTTCATAAATTCACTTTTTGCTTGAGGACAAGCAAAAGCTAAGTGTGGGGGTATTTGATGAACACAATATTATTCACTTTTTAGAGCAATAATCTTAATATAATTAGACATTTAAAAGCTCTATATGTGGTATTTAACTCCTATTTTCTCTTTTCCATAGGAAACAGCTTATAACAGAAAAACGAAGTAGATTTAGGACTTCAAGGATAATGCACAGCAAACTGCAGAGGATCAGTCGACTGGTTCCCCAACACAGGCGACTGGACAAGAGAAGCTGATTTTCCACAACTCTCGACACAGTCGACTCACTCCCAAAAGACAGTCGACTGATTTGAACAAAGATGAAATCTTCAGGAGTCTCGACTCAGTCGACTGGTTTGAAGATAAGTCGACTGGTCTGCGGCGGAGTAAATAGATAAGATCTTCAAAGATACACCTGCATCTAATTTCAAATCTATTTTGAATCAAGATTTTATGCAGCGAATCAAATCTAAAGACAGGGTATTTCCAAGAGGACGTGGTGAACAGATAAGGAAGGAAAGGAGAAAAGAGAAAGATATTAATCATCAAATCAAATAAAGAAGGATCTTCCTGAACAAGTGGAAACCCTAATTCTCAGCCGTACTCTATAAATATCAGAAGAGGTCAACTTAGAAGGGGAGGATCATCATCATATATATCTCTGGGAAGCGACTCAATCACCAAGTTCCTGAACAACATCGAGAGCATCACTCCATCAACATCGAAGAAGGAGAGAGAAGATCCAGCAACCAGAAGGCAGTCGACTGTGTGACAGCCAGTCGACCATATTGCCGGAATCCATTAGTTTATTTCTTCTTCTCTCTTCATTCTTTTATGTTGATCATGTATTCAAACTTGTTAAGCAATAAAGTTATTATTATGTGGAACTAATTTCATAGTTGGGTAGATCGAAACCGTAGTTATGTAATGCTATTTTCTTCTGAACTCTTCTATGTTACTTATTGATTGAATCTAATTGAATTAGTATGGGTTTATGATAGTCAAACTAGTTTTCAAGACTGAGAGCAGTCGACTGAGGTGAGAGCCAGTCGACTGACGTACAGAACTTGGGAAGCTCAAGTTTGGATATCATTTATCTGAATCTGTTATATGAGCATATTGAGACGACCGAATCTCGTGCTCATAATTTGTAACAAAGGAATCTTTAGAGGTTCTTGGTTCAATCAACTTAGAGGATCTAGATCTGATACCAATTTCTAGAACTTTAAGTGTTTGTTCGTTTCCACTGTTCTTATGTTTTCTCTAAGTATAACTTAGTAGATACCATGCTAGATACTTACGGAAAGAAACGAGTTAGAGTAGATACCATGCCTAATTCTTGGCTTAGGGAAACATTACTTCAAGGAGTAGATACCATGCCCTTGAAGTGAACAAACATGAGTAATTAGAAGTAAGTTCAGAAGGTAGCTTAGCATTATTAACTATTGGTGGAGATCAACAACCCAACTATTCAAGAGATATTTGTGGTTCAACACTTCTCATCTTAGTTTTAATCTTTTTAGTTTCTTTTAGAATATTATGACAACTCTTATTCATTTTTATTATTAGTTTTATTGATTAGTAAGTTGAGGTCTACAATCTCTGTGGGATCGGCCCTTGCTATTGCTACGCTTTTCTAACGATTCGTGCACTTGCGAGGTTTTATAATTTGTGTCTAGATAGTCTAGATTTAGCACAACAACCTCCCTTCTCCCGGACCATCATGGAGGCTCCTATCCCAAGGGGTGTCAAGCCTCCGCAGTTTGAAACCTACTCGGGGGAGTCGGACCCCGTTGACCACATCGAAAGCTTCAAGACCCTTATGCTTATCCACCAAGCTTCCGATGCATTTCTCTGCAAAACCTTCCCCGCCACTCTTAAGGGTTCGGCTCGGGAATGGTACTCCCACTTCGCCCCGTTTTCTATTTTCTCTTTCGAGCAGTTCGAAACCCTCTTCATAACCCACTTCGTGAGTAGCAGACGCACGGAGAAGACCAACATCTCGTTGCTCCACCTCCGTCAGGAGAGGGGAGAGAAGTTGAGGGACTATGTGAGGAGGTTTACTGCAGAGGTCAGATCCATCGCCTCCCTCGATCAATCAGTTGTAACCATTGCATTCCAATCCAACGTCCTCAATTCTAACCTTCGCTCGTCCCTTGCTAAAAAGCCCCCGCATAACTTTTCCGACCTCCTTCTTAGGTGCGAAAAGTATATTCGGGCTGAGGAAGCCGAATATCTCCCGGGCTTTAGAGGATCTGCCTCCAGGACAAAAAGAAAGACAACTGAAGAGGAAGGGGCCAAGAAGCTTCAGAAGGATAATACCGGTCAGCGCCGCCCTTCCTCCAGGTTCGAGAAATTTACTCCTCTCACTACCAATGTCTCCACCATTCTAATGGAAGTTGAGAAGGAAGGGGTCATACCTCCCGCTCCGAGGATGAACACCCCATCCAAGAAGAGGAACAAGGACAAGTGTTGCCGCTACCACCGAGATCATGGCCACGACACCAACGACTGTCGGGCACTGAAGAACGAGATAGAGGCCCTCATCCAGAGGGGGCAGTTGGCCAAATTTGTGAGAACAAACGATCGAACCGATCGCTCTACTCCTCCGCCTCGGGGGGCTAACAAGCATTCCGAGCGACGTGATGAAACCCCCAATTTCGAGGAGGAGCGCATTCTGCATCTTATCCATGGAGGCCCCATGGGAGGCTCTTCCAATTCCTCTCAAAAGGCGTTCGTCCGAGAGGTCAATTCTGTTCACGGCGCCCCTCCGCCCAAAGGCCTCAGTGTCCCAGTCACATTCTCAGATGAAGATCTCGAGGGGGTTAGGACTCCCCATTGTGACGCACTTGTTATCGACCTTCGTATGGCAAACTTCAAAGTGCAGAGGATCCTAGTAGACAACGGAAGCTCCATGAACATCCTCTTCCTCTCAGCCTTCCGAGGTCTTCAGCTATCCTGGGACCATCTCAAACCGGCCGGCTACACTCTCCACGGGTTCACGGGAGTGCCAGTAACTATCGAAGGGGTGATCACCCTGGACGTAACTGATGGCAAAACTCCTACCACCCAGACCGAGCCGATGGACTTTATGGTCGTTGATGTCCCAGCTGCATACAACGTCATCCTAGGCCGACCCGGCCTAGCTGCCCTAGAAGCCGTTCCTTCGGCATACCACCTCAAGATGAAATTCCCTACCTGGGCAGGAGTAGGGGACGTCAAGGGCAATCAGGAGATGGCCCAGAAGTGCTACATGACTTCCACCGGGGGTTCGGTCCTCTCCCTCGAAACTTTAGAGATCCCCCAGGAGGGCGCTCGACCAACGTCCGAGCCGGTGGATGAATTGGAAGAGGTGCTCTTCTCGGAGGATGATTCGAACCGAAAGTTCTTCATTAGCAAGACCCTCCCGTCTGTCCTACGTTCCGACATAGTGCAGTGCATTCGGAGGAACCGCGAACTTTTTGCCTGGTCCGACGTCGACATGCTGGGAATTTTCGAGGAGCTTTTGGTCCACCATCTCAGCGTTGAACTGGGGTCCAAACCGGTCCAACAGAAGAGGCGCAAGTTCGCTCCCAAGTGAAAGCAAGCCATTAAAGAAGAGGTAGACAAGCTTCTAAAGTCTCGGTTTATACAGGAGGTTAACTACCCAAAATGGCTTTCCAATGTAGTCATGGTAAAGAAGTCGAATGGGACCTGGAGGATATGTATCGACTTCACTGATCTGAACAAGGCCTGTCCCAAAGACCCGTTCCCTCTTCCGAGCATCGACACCCTCATCAACGCCACTTCGGGCCATGAGCTCCTCAGCTTCATAGACGCTTTCTCCGGCTACAACCAAATCCAAATGTTTCCCCTGGACATCCCGAAGACTTCCTTTATTACCGACCAGGGCCTCTACTGTTATAGGGTGATGCTGTTCGGACTGAAGAACGCTGGCACCACTTACCAGCGCCTTGTTAACAAAGTTTTTCAGAGCCAGATAGGTCGTAATATGGAAGTGTATGTCGACGACATGCTTGTAAAAAGCGTCCGAGGTACCGACCATGTGGTCGACCTACAGGAGGCGTTGGATGTACTGAGAAAGCACAACATGAGGCTCAATCCATAGAAGTGTGCGTTCGGAGTCTCGTCAGGAAAGTTCCTCGGCTTCATGGTCAGCCAACGAGGAATCGAAGCCAATCCTGAGAAAATCAAGGCCATATTAGACATGGCCCCTCTCAAGAACGTTAAGGAAGTTCAGAGGCTAACGGGCCGCCTAGCAGCTATAGGGCGTTTCCTCTCGAAGTCCGGGAAGAAGTGCCTCCCCTTCTTCAAGGCCCTCAGGGGGGCTAAAGGTTTCGAATGGGGTCAACAGCAACAGGAGTCGTTCGACCAGCTGAAGGCTTATCTCGCCAACCCTCTTCTACTCAGCAAGCCCGTTCTAGGCGAAGCCCTCTACCTCTACCTGGCCGCTTCCGAACAGACCCTTAGTGCCGTTTTGGAGAGGGAGGAGGATCGGGCTCAAAGGCCCATCTACTATGTGAGCAAGGTACTTCGGGATGCCGAGCTCCGCTACCCAAAGATAGAAAAGTTGACGTACGCCCTGATCATGGCGGTGAGAAAGCTTCGCCCCTACTTCCAGTCTTATTCAGTGGTCATCCTTACCGACCAACTGCTGAAGCAGGTCATCCACAAACCTGAGACCTCCGGCCGCCTTATGAAATGGTCCATCGAGCTAAGCCAGCACGACATCTCATACCGGCCCCGGACTGTGATCAAGGCTCAAGCCTTAGTAGAATTCATCGTCGAGAGCACCATTCCCGAGGTCAGCCAGGCAATGAACGGACCTCCTATCTGGTCGGTTTTCGTGGACGGTTCCTCTTGCAACGAGGGGAGCGGAGCCGGGGTCATTCTGGCAGGTCCAGATGATTTCGTCCTCCAGTACGCCCTCCGCATGAACTTCAAGGCCTCAAACAACGAAGCAGAGTATGAGGCAGTAATCGGCGGTCTCGGACAGGCCCGAAGTGCAGGGGCGCAGCACCTCCGAATCTATAGTGACTCTCAACTGGTGGTAAATCAAGTCTTGGGTGAGTACAAGGCACGAGACGATCGGATGGCGAAGTATCTTGCTAAAGTCCAAGCTCTCATGGCCCAGTTCGAAGAAGCGCTCGTCCAGCGGATCCCCCGAGAAGAGAATTCCCAGGCCGATGCCCTCTCCAAGCTAGCCTCCTCCTCCCTCCAAGGTCTCGAGCAGACCGTCTTGATCGAGGTTCTCTTCAAACCAAGTATAGAAGACGAAACCCTCAACTCGGTGGAGTCGCTGCCGGTCCTACTGCAAGATAACTGGATGAAACCATTAGTGAATTTCCTAAGGGACGGGCTCCTCCCTGAAGACCCTAAGGAAGCCCGACGAATAAGAACCAGAGCAGGGCGGCACACCCTAGTCGAGGGGATCTTATACAAACGCTCCTTCCCGTAGGTGGACGGCAGGCCATACTTGAGATGCCTCTCCCCAGAAGAAGCCGACTACGCCTTACAGAAGCTCCACGAAGGGATCGGCGGGGCACACTCAGGGTCCAGATCCCTAGCTCGGAAGGTATTGAATTACGGTTACTTTTGGCCTACTATCCTCCAAGACTCTGAGCGACACGTTCGGCAATGCGACTCTTGTCAGAAGTATTCAAACATTCGTCGCCTCCCACAAGCTCAGCTCACCTCCCCATTAAGTCCTATCTCCTTCGCTATGTGGGGGATGGATTTACTAGGGCCGTTCCCTCCAGCCCCGGGCCAGTTCAAGTTCTTGGTCGTGGCGATCGACTATTTCTCGAAGTGGATAGAAGCCGAGCCCCTGGCAACAATCACAGAGAACAAGGTGCTTCAGTTCTTCTGGAAGAACGTCATCTGCCGATTCGGTGTCCCCCGAGTCCTCATAATAGACAATGGAACCCAATTTACTGGGGCTGCGTTCCGAGCTCTATGTGAAGACCTCGCCATCCAACAACGTTTCTCCTCCGTCTCCCATCTGCAGTCGAATGGCCAAGCGGAAAATGCTAACCGGCAGATTCTCTCTGGTATTAAGAAGAGGTTGGATAAGTGTTCCAAAGGTTTATGGGTCGATCAACTCCCCAACGTGCTGTAGAACTACCGCACCACTAAATGGACCCCCACAGGAGAGTCCCCATTTAACCTCACCTACGGGTCCGAGGCTGTGATCCCTCTTGAGTTCGGAATACCTTCTCCTCGCCTTGTAGCCTACAACGAAGAACAGAACGCCAGAGACCTTCGGACAAACTTAGAACTGATAGACGAGCTAAGAGAAAGAGCATCAATCCGCCAACAGAGCTACCGGAGGAGGATCGAGTTGGCAACAATAAAAAGGTCCGACCTACCGATCTCAAAGAATGGGACCTAGTCCTCAGAAAGCTAGCTGTCTCCTTCCCTAGTCAGAAGAGTAAGCTAGCTCCAAATTGGGAGGGACCCTATAAGATCACGAAAGTAGTTCGGCCTGGAGCTTATCGTCTCGAAAACCTCGAAGGCAGAGAAATCCCTAGGACCTGAAATGCCGACCATCTTTTGAAATACCAAGAAAGTGCCCCGGCACCTCTCTAAGTATTTCGGGATGTCGTACCATTCCTCTCCTATCCCCTGTATCTTCCCTCTTTATTTCTCATATGTAATAACGGCTCGTAACTCAGAAGCGGCCGACTAGTAGTCTTCAATAAAGAGTTTTTTCATACTTTACTTGAGCAAATATATCTCTGCTCCTTGCTCTTCACCCTAACGATGGTTCGGAGTCCAACACTTGGCTCGATTCTACTTTGCATGCTCGCTCTTAAGTGAGCTAGAAGTAGTTCTCCATTCGGAACTGCTCCCACAACCGTTGAACAACTCTAACGATGGTTCGGAGTCCAACACTTGGCTCGATTCTACTTCGCAAGCTCGCTCTTAAGCGAGCTAGAAGTAATTCGCCATTCGAAACTGCTCCCACAACCGTTGAACAACTCTAACGATAGTTCAGAGTCCAACACTTGGCTCGATTCTACTTCGCAAGCTCGCTCTTAAGCGACCTAGAAGTAGTTCGCCATTCGGAACTGCTCCCACAACCGTTGAACAACTCTAACGATGGTTCGGAGTCCAACACTTGGCTCGATTCTACTTCGTAAGCTCGCTCTTAAGCGAGCTAGAAGTAGTTCGCCATTCGAAACTGCTCCCACAACCATTAAACAACTCTAACGATGGCTCGGAGTCCAATACTTGGCTCGGCCCTGCTTCGCAAACTCGCTCCTAAACGAGCAAGAAGGAAGGCCTTCGGGAGCAACAGGCAGAGTCAGAGGCTACCCCTCTGCCGCATAAGGCTCACTCATCTTACAAATTCACGAGATTAAATGACCGAAGCAGAGCTCGGCACGCCTTGCCGAACGCTCACAACGCCGACCCCCAAATGAGCAGAAGACCAGCTCGGGGACCTCGGCATGGAGGAGACAGTCACAAACAAAACAACCACACAGGGCCACTAAAAACGCGCAAGTCCAAGAAAGAAACATCATTAAGAGTGGGGACACAATACAAGACAACTCTTCCTTACAACCAGATTACAAGGCGTCAAAAAGCAAAGATTACAATGCTGGCTTGTTACGCTTAGACTAAATACAAAGGCCTCAAAAACAAGATCTTCAACGCCTCCTTGGCGCAGGGATGTTCCGCTTCAAGGACACTCGAGGGCGGCGACGTTTGCCTCCGGAACTCGACCCCAAACCGACGAATTGAGACGTATCCTCGGCGCTGCTCCTAACAGTCGCTCCGACGGATGCTCCACTCGATGAAATGGCAACCCCGCTTTGTGCATCTCCCGGACTAGGTTGGCCGATGGGCAAACGGGTCATGAGCTCATAAAACGAAATGCCCCGCTCTCTCTCCGCACGAGTACACGAAGTGCTCCTAACATTGATCGGCCCCGAACGCGGTCTGAGGCGAGCCACCTCTGCCTCCAGCTCTGAGATCCGCTCCCTCAGAGAGTCTTCTTTTACATCGACCTCGAAGCGAGGAGGCACTGCGGAGCTCGGGACGCCAGAGCAACTGACGATAAGATGGCAGAGTTGAGTGACTTCGATGCTCTTGTCCACCGTGGCTCTCTTCAGAGCATTGACCTCGGCCGTCAGCTCATCACGTTCGGCCGTCAGTTTGGCCACCTCTGCCGTCAACCCCTCTCCCTCCATCTGAAGGTCCGTCTCTACCGTTTGCAAGTGACGAATCTCAGATAGCAGATCGTCCTTCTCCGCTGTTATTTTCGATAAAGTAAGGCGGATGCACTTGAGCTGTAGGCCGTCGCTAAAGGCATTCGACGAACCATCATCCTCTCCTAAGGGGGCCATCTCGGTGAGCCTGCTCTCCAGTCGTCGAATCTCAATGTCCCGCCGACCCAGGATGAGTTACAGGTGGTTCCGCTCGCTTAAGGCTCTGCGCAACCCCAACTCGACTTCATAGAGCCGCTCTCGGCACCTCGTCAAGCACAGCCTCGCCACCCCTAAGCTAACCTCGGGATGAGCACTTTCCCCCGAGCGAGTAGGCTCGACGGTTTGAGTCACCTCTGCAAGCTGAAAAGAAATCGAAGCAAACAACAAATTTTCAACACTTAGCCGAATCCCTACACTTAGCCAAATTTCAAGAATTTTTTGGGGAAAGTTATGACAGAGAGATGCGGAGTCGAGCCCAAAAGGATGTTTTCATTCATTAAAAAAAAGCGGTGGCCAGTCCGCGATTAGGCATTACACTTAAAAACTCAAAAAGGCAGAAGAAAAAAGAAAAGCAAGCGAAGTCAGGGCGCGACCTCTTTTCCGGGGCGGCGAGATTCGGTGGGGGCCGACGTCCCTGAGGGAGTCACCATTGCCAGTGGGGTAACCACAGACCCCTGGACCTCACCGACGACCTCAACCTCAGGCTCGACTTCGTCGTCCCCTTCTTCTTCTTCTTCTCCCTCCGACTCGGGGTCGAAGCCTTCGACGTGGCCCGGGAACAGCCTCCATCCCGAGCAGTCCACCCCGAGGTATGCCTCCGACACCTGGGCGAGGGTGTCCGCATAGGCTTTGGCCATGTTCTGGGCGAGAAAGCCTTGCGCCTTCACCATAGTGGCATCCTCGGCCTCCTTTACCGCGGCAGCCTTGGCCTCCGTCGCCTCGGCCAATTGTTTGGCCGCCTCCTCCTTCTGGCAAAGAAGGTCGCCCTCCAGCTTCGCGACCAGGCCCTCAAGGTATTCAACCCTCATCGTCCTTCCCTCGAACTCGACCCTGAGCTTGTCGAGCTCGTTCCCCATGCGAGCTTTATCCGTCCGAGCTCGGTCGGCCTCCTGCTTCAGCTCCTTCTCCAGAGCCATCAACTTCTCCGAGAGGTGACCAAAGTGGATGATGATCTGCGACGGAAGGCGAGATGTTCAAAGAGTTAGAGAAATTAGACATAAGAAAAACCAATGAAGGCAAAAATTCAACACTTATCGAGACCGCCGAACGAGCAATCTCGATGACATCGTCGCCTGCCAGCCCGGCCTCCATGGCGGCCCGATCCTTCGGTGTCGCCAGGTGCTTGATCACCTGCATGCTCGCCAAGGAGTCGCCCAGGAACCCGTCATGCTTCCGAACCTGCCAGTCCGGAATATGGATCTTCTTGTGCTCCTCGGTCAGGAGCTCCTCGGCCGCCACTGTCAGCGGGGGTGTCACCATCTTAAGGGCTGCGGCGATCGGAAAGTCACCAACCTCGGTTGACGCCGAGGCAACTCCTATGGCCACGGTCGGGCTCGCCACGGTCTCCACCTCCTCGACCACCTCCATGACCCTCGGAGACTTCGCGGTCGGCAACTTGGTGGCCATCCTCTTGCGCTTCTTCGGCGCCTTGCTAGCAAGACCAGCCCTCAATGCCAACACAGCCTCGTAGTCCATTGCCTCTGCATTAAAAACAAAGTTTGTTAGCGGAATACAAGTTGTAAAAGATGAAGTATGAAAAAGAAAGGACGGAAACATAGAAGAAGCCGCGTACTGGGATCTACGCGGCAGAGCCCTCCCCTGAATAGAAACCTTCGGTCAGCTCCAGCCAATCGTACTTCGGCCGATCAAGAAGTGTCCGAACTGCCACTTCGTCTTCGGGGCAAAGCTTTGGCAATGCCTTCAACCTCTTCGGCACCTCCTCCACCCAACTAGAGGGAATAGGCCAGGCCTCCACACTCCGCACTATCAAAAACTTATCACGCCAGTGCTTTATGGAGTCGGGGCATATAACGAGCCTACCGCCATGTCTCGGGGCCAAGTAATACCGAAACTCCGACCGGTTCGCTTGATGAAGCCGGTAGATTGTCCGAAGCACACTCAGCTCTGGCTTGATCCCAGCGGCTTGGCAGTGAAGAACGAAACCATTGAAGACTCTCCACATGTTCGGCATAAGCTGGATGGGGCTGACCCCAAACCATTTAAGAACAAGGGTCGCGAACGGATGGAGAGGTAGCCGAGCCCCGGCAATAAAGGCATCAACTGGCCAGCAACACATAGTCACTAGCAGCGGCGAGTTAGCCCTAACCCCGGGACCCGGCAGCATAAGTTCGTACTCCTCCGGAATGTGGAAACAATGCCGGATCACAGCCAAGTCTTCTTCGCTGAGGATAGACATCGTCTCATCAGCCTCGGTCGTCTCCCTTGCCTCATTCTCCTCAAAGGTCCTCCCCCTCCCATGAACAATACGTTCGGCATGTTCTTCCGGAAGTTCTCGAACTCTGTGAAGCTCAGTCAGTGGTCCCGGCAACCTGCCAAATGGCCCCATGCGCTTCGGATCCTCCACGATCGTATCTCGGCCAAACACCTTCTTGCCCTTATCTGGGCGACTCGGAGTGCGAGCTTCGGCAACTTAAGGGGAGGGCTCGGACCAAGAAGAAGATGACTCGGAGACAGAGGAAAGAGACATATTTATACTTGGAAAGAAACTAAGTATAAATTACCTTAAAGAGATATGCGGTCAGAAACTTCACCGAAAAACGGACGGCGATCACCTGGAGCTCTCGCTAAGCACAAATCACCGCCTGAGTAAAGAGTGGAGAAGAGCAAAATGAGAGGGGGGCAAGGTTTTATAGAACAAGGCATGCAAAACGATGTTAATGGGCCCAGACCGCCAGCCCATTTACACAAAGCGACAAAAACAATCTGAGCCGTCGCCTTGTTTCCCACGCCAAGCCGCACATCGCATTAATTACTGTCCCATCTGATAGGAGCTCAGAGGTCATCGCATTAAATAATCATCGCATCCGTCAGAGCTGTCAGAAGTTCAAGGGCCATCACAATTAATGGCTATCACATCTGTCAGAAGCGCAGAAGCCGCCAACTTCGCTGGGCGTGCTCCGCCAAAAACGACAAGTCAAGACCTCGGTACAAGCTGCCGAGCATTTTTTACACTGACCATGTTACATAGAAAGTTGGACCTCGGCACAAGCTGCCGAGCGTTCTTGACACCGACCATGTTACATGGAAAGTTGGACCTCGGCACAAGCTGCCGAGCATTCTTGACACCGACCATGTTACATGGAAAGTTGGACCTCGGCACAAGCTGCCGAGCGTTCTTGACACCGACCATGTTACATGGAAAGTTGGACCTCGGTACAGGCTGCCGAGCGCTCTTGCCACCGACCATGTTACATGGAGAAACTGCCCCGGACTTCGGCCAAGACTCGCCGAACCCCTTCTTTGCGCCTACAATCTGGCCGAGGCACTCCTGCTCTTTGACGAAGGGCACCGAACCCCCCATGGACTCTGGCTTTTTGAGCAGCAAACGTTCGAAGGAGTCGGCAGTAAGGCTAAGGCGCGTAGGCCATACGACGGAGGAAACAACCGAGCCATTCGCCCAAAAAAAATTGCGAAAAAAACAATCAAAAATTCGGGGAAGTTAAGGAAAACTCCTGGAAAATAATTATAAAGTTGGGGAAACATTTTCGAATCCCCAAGTAATTATTGCCTAGGACAATCTATTAAGACCCCCGAACGACGGATCGACACTTCGCAAAGTTAAACGAATATTCCTGCGAAAACACCACATGACCAGAAGAGCTCAGGAGCAACTCAGAGCGCGACCCATTTGAAATAATCACCACACTACCTCCTTCAAAGATTCGAAACCTTCCATTTGGACTCCGATACAACTCCGCCAGCCATTAAAACAGTAAAAATACTCCTCAAAGGCTAACCAAACTCATTCTTAGGGAGTGGGGGGCTCGTGATATGGCTAAAAATGGGGTTAAATCGGAACCGTCCAAATTGGGCACGAATCTTGAAGCCCAGGGGTAAAACGGTAATTTTACTTACAACTAGATCTGAGGCGGTTACTGGATCTCCTCTCCAAGGATCCAATAACCCGCGAACAGATCCACCTCAACTGGGTATGGGTCCCTGCCTCGAAACGAACCCCGATCTGCAGGATAGAATTAGGGTCTCTGATTCAGCCAAATCAACGGCCCTAATTCGTATCTATCCTTTCACCGGAAAATCAGGTATCACATTCCTAATCTAGGTTACGAGGATTTTATTCCTTATCAGATCGCAGGAATTACGTTCTTGATCTGATCCCTAAGACGCCTATAAATACCCCCCTCCCCCATCCATCTCCATTGAGAGGTAATCAATCTTTTGCTAGTTAACGCTCTTTCATAATCATTTCTGGTTACTGACTTGAGCGTCGGAGGGTGCATCGCCGGGATCAACCCCGGTGTCTCGCACATTTTGCAGGTGAATGGCAGGAGTGAGTGGTCAAACTCTGGTGGAACAGGTTCAGGTTTGCTATTCAGATTTTCCAAGAATCCACAAATACTATCTGTTTACCCCCACACCAGATTTAGCAGGTAACAGATTGGGGGAAGTTAAGGAAAACTCCTGGAAAATAATTATAAAGTTAGGGAAACATTTTCAAATCCCCAAGTAAGTAATTATTCCCTAGGACAATCTATTAAGACCCCCGAACGACGGATCGCACTTCGCAAAGTTAAACGAATACTCCTGCGAAAACACCATATGACCAGAAGAGCTCGGGAGCAACTCAGAGCGCGACCCGTTTGAAATAATCACCAGGATTTTATTCCTTATCAGATCGCAGGAATTACGTTCTTGATCTGATCCCTAAGATACCTATAAATACCCCCCATCCATCTCCATTGAGAGGTAATCAATCTTTTGCTAGTTAACGCTCTTTCATAATCATTTCTGGTTACTGACTTGAGCGTCGGAGGGTGCGTCGCCAGGATCAACCTCGGTGTCTCGCACATTTTGCAGGTGAACGGCAGGAGTCAGCGGTCAAACTCCGGCGGAACAGGTTCAGGTTTGCTATTCAGATTTTCCAAGAATCCACAAATACTATCTGTTTACCCCCACACCAGATTTAGCGGTAACAGATTGGGGGAAGTTAAGGAAAACTCCTGAAAAATAATTATAAAGTTGGGAAAACATTTTCGAATCCCCAAGTAAGTAATTATTGCCCAGGACAATCTATTAAGACCCCCGAACGACGGATCGACACTTTGCAAAGTTAAATGAATATTCCTGCAAAAACACCACATGACTAGAAGAGCTCAGGAGCAACTCAGAGCGCGACCCGTTTGAAATAATCACCACACTACCTCCTTCAAAGATTCGAAACCTTCCATTTGGACTCCGATACAACTCCGCCAGCCATTAAAACAGTAAAACTACTCCTCAAAGGCTGACCAAACTCAGTCTTCGGGAGTGGGGGCTCATGATATGGCTAAAAATGGGGTTAAATCGGAACCGTCCAAATCGGGCACGAATCTTGAAGCCCAGGGGTAAAACGGTAATTTTACTTACAACTAGGTCTGAGGCGGTTACTGGATCTCCTCTCCAAGGATCCAATAACCCGCGAACGGATCCACCTCAACTGGGTACGGGTCCCGACCCGAAACGAACCCAGATCTAGCAGATAGAATTAGGGTATCTGATTCAGCCAAATCAACGGCCCTGATTCGTATCTATCCTTTCACCGGGAAATCAGGGATCACATTCCTAATCTGGTTACGAGATTTTATTCCTTATCAGATCGCAGGAATTACGTTCTTGATCTGATCCCTAAGACGCCTATAAATACCCCCCATCCATCTCCATTGAGAGGTAATCAATCTTTTGCTAGTTAACGCTCTTTCATAATCATTTCTGGTTACTGACTTGAGTGTCGGAGAGTGCGTCACCGGGATCAACCCCGGTGTCTCGCACATTTTGCAGGTGAACGGCAGGAGTCAGCGGTCAAACTCCGGCAGAACAGGTTCAGGTTTGCTATTCAGATTTTCCAAGAATCCAAAAATACTATCTATTTACCCCCACACCAGATTTAGCGGTAACAAGCATGATGAATGAACTTCTAGACATCTATATGAAATAAATGTGCATGTTTAAGAGTGATGATCACGTTTGTGTTAATCTTGAATGTCAAATATTGATGATGCATGAAAGATCTAATTTGGAATTTATGAAAATTGATTGGGTGGCTATAGATTTGATTGTAGATGATGGAGATTTGTAGAGATACTTAGAACTTGTTGTATGCTCTTGAATCGATGCTTGATTGATTTGAAAGTTGAGATTTTTTTCATGTCTATTCGTTGTTTGTAATTATTAAACATTCAAGCTTAATATTAGGGTTTGAATAACTGTTGTATGGATCGAAACTAATTTGTCTTGAACAAAGAAGTTGTTTATGCTTGAAAGATTAATATTTTATTTAAAGAAATTAATTTAATGAGAACATATGTGACTATAGATGTTGGATCTTGGTGTTTAATTCAAGAGGCATGTTTCAAGAGATTAAAAGATGAGATTTTTAATGTTTATTTCAATGTTTTAATACAAATAAAATTCTTGATGATAAACCCTAATTGTTGTGCATGCAAAGTACTTAAGGAAAGTAATTTATATGGAAATAAAATAAAATCAAAATTCATTGGGAGCTAGGGTTTCAAAATCAAAACCCTAGGGTTAGGGTTGGTCTCGGGTGAACAGTAACCCGAGGTTATTGTTCAAAGCCGAACAGTTGCAACAACAGCAACTTGCAGTTTTTTTGGGTTTCGGTTGGATTTCTTTTTGTGGTGTTCGAGTGGGTTTTGTGTGTGTGGCTTGGTGTGCTATGGGTGGGGAACCCTAGTGTATGTATATGTGTCTAAACTAATATTTATGAGAGATTTGATTGACTTTTGATGAAGTTTCGAAGTTGTTAAATTTCAGATTTTGTTGAAATCTAGTTACAAGTTTCTAATATATTCAAGTAACGTTTTGAGGAGGTAAATCTATTTTTTAGAGATTAAATTCTCATTTTTTAGGGATTATATATTTAGTTTTTAAAGATGAAAACTTTGAGTTCTAAAGGGGGTATTTTCAGTTTCTAAAAGAGATAAATTTCAGATTTTTGGAATAAAAGAATTTCAGATATTTGGGACGAGATCCCACATTATTAATAGGCTCGTTCAGTGAACTGAATGAATTTCTAGTAGAATTGATTGAACTTTATGAATGAATGGAAAATGGTATTTAAAAGTGAATTTTTAAGAATTTTCGTAAGTTGGATATGTTTCCATATATGAAAGAGTCTCTTATGCCAGTATTAGATGATTTCAAGGGATGTGATTAATGAAGAGTATTTTTTATGATTAAACCAAGTCGGGTTTTGATTTGAGGCTTAGGGTTACGATGTGGACCTTAGAAAGTTTGTTGATAATTTTTTGAGTTATAAGACCTTAGAGGTTGAGTGGGACCCTAGCATGCCGGCAAATGAGATTTTTTGAAATTTGGCCAGTTGGGCTTTTGTTATTGATTTAGTAGAGTTAAGTCCGGTAGGGTACACCAACTCTGGGGGGAACTATGATTTTATTTAATTGAATATAATAAACATAAGGATAGACACTTGTAACCCCTGTTTTTTCATTTTATGTATTTTGGAGGGTATTTTTTCATTTTTGTGTATTTTTATATCTCTTGTATTTTTCGGAACCGTATATTGGATTATTTTCAATATTAATTCTTTCTCCTTCATTTTCGAGCTCCTTGTGCTGATTGTTCGTCGATTTGTTATTTTTTGCCATTTTGAGTTCTTTTTCGCATTTCTTGGCCTCATTCATCATTATTATTTATATTGGTGATTAGACAGATTTTTGGATGGTGGTTTCCCAAAATTTTGATTTTTTGGCCCTTAAGGAGATTTTTAGGAACCATAGAATTCATTATAAATTGTATTTCCATTTGAATTTAACCCAATACCCATTACCCATTTGTATAGCTATTAATTATTATTGATATCCACTACCCGTTAACCCACAATTAACTCATATAAATATACCCTAACACCTCCTTAACCCTAACCCTAATCATATTTTTCCTCTAATTGAATTCCAGCCTCCTATTTCTCCCTTGCATCCCAGCTGATCCTTCCCTTCCCAAATCGTCCAGCACCTCCATCAACCCATCCGGCCACCAACTCCACTCAAACCCTCCATCTATCCATACAAACAACCCTTCTCCAACACCCTACAACCCAAACTCTCCTCTATAGTTGGCCGGCTTCTCCAAACAGCACCCCATCATCCCAAAACAGCACAAAGCTCTCTCCTTTGCTAGTTTGCCAAGTGGGTATCATCCACTTTGGATCGTGCATCAAGGAGATTAATCGTAAGGTGTTTCTGGTTCGTGGGTTCGCATGGAAACACGTGAGAAGGCTATTTTGTTCGTGGGTTTTGCACTTGGATTCTTTTACGTGTATTTCACTCCATTAAGAGGCAAGTAACTTGTACATAATTTCATTAGGTTGATACAAGTCAAAAAGTTCACATATAGGGTAGTTGAGACTAGAGACGGCCAAAAATTGTATTTTTATTTATGAGTTTTATCTCTATTGTGTAAACCAGGTCATAGATGACTTATGACGTGAAAATTGATAGGTTGATAACCTAGGTTTACCCAAAACTCGATTTTGATCGTGTATGTGCCATATTGCATGCTATGTGTGATTGATTGTCCATGTGAGAAATATTAGGCTTGGACATGTTAGAAACCCTTTAATATGATATTTAGATGATTAGTAGGCTGCGTTTCAAATTTGGTGGAGTTTGGTTCATTATTATGAAAGTTATGACATTTTTAAGATAAAGTGTGAAATCTGGAATTTGCGGGCTGTGCTGTGTTGTTTGCTGTTTTCACCTATGCTAGGGTCCGAATCTCAATTTGGACAAATCAAAGTAAATTTTAGATAATTTTGTCTATTTCAAACCCCACCGGTTTTACTACGTTTGGAGTTCGTATGACTGAGATATGACAATGTTGGTACAGGCGTGTCGGTAGTTTTCAGATTCAGTTTTGTATAGATTTTGTGAATTAATTAATTTCCAGAACTAGGCTATACATAATATCTAGGTATAATATTTTTCTCAGTGTTTCCTCATGATGCTAAGGACTTCCCAGATTTTTGTTGAATTTTAAAGATGAGTTTTATGTGGTGTTTCATATTCTTTTCTAAAATTTACTATGCTGTAATTTGCGTGTTGTTCAGTATAGAACCCTGTTTTCCCTAATTCTTTATATTGTATGAAAACTATTTGTGAAATATGAAAGTTAGTAAATTTCATCTATTTTCATGTCGTTCTGGCGGATTGGATTTCGATTCACTGATTGCGAGATATCCTAATTTTCGTACAGCAGTGTTGAGAAATTCCAGATTCATCAAATCGTATTTTTGTGTTGTTTCTTATTTTTGATGACTTATCTATACTTACTGGAATATTATGAAACTTGTTATTTTGAATCTATAACTATAGGGGAATACCCCAGATTTTTCGTGGAATTATTGGATGTATTTTCATGCTGTTTTTATGCGTTTGAAGTCGTTCCCATGTTTTCTGGCTGAACATAAAATCTGTATTCAAATCAGTTTTGAGTTGATATGTTGTGAACTAGTATGTGACTTATTCATATGCGTTGGAATCGTGTGAATGTCTAGTTTCCAGATCCTTCAACGGATTGTGATTTTCATGTTTGTAGCTTTTAGAATCTCTGTTTTACTACTGATTGGTCTTGCTGACCTGATTATGAGCATAGGCTAATTTGCTCGATTGTGTGACTCTATATTACCTATTGATGTGTCGAATTTATATGCAAATATTTGTACTCATTTACCTATTAAAATGGCTTGTTTTCGCTGATATTGTCTATAATTCATCTTATTTCTATATGATTTCATTTAATTAATTATTTTTGAAGAAATAATATTTTTGATGCAAAAAGTAAAGAATTGTGGAAAAAAAATCAACAAACAGAGTAAAATAATAGATTTATCAATTTTATTGTTTTGTTGACTTGAAAGTGCGACAAATATTGTGTAAAAGGATTTTTATACGCTAATATTATTTATAGTTAGTTTAATTAATTTTAAACTAATTAAATTTATTTTATTTAAAAATCCTAATTTCAAGTATTATTTTGTGTATGCAGAAGCACGTGGTGAGCAGAAAAGGCAGAAAAGAAAGAAAGAGAAAGAAATAAAATTCAGATCAATTAAAGGAAGGAAATAAAGGAAGAATGTGGACTTTTCTGCAAAAGTGCAAACCCTAAAGCTTCTCTCCGTTTCCCTATAAATACAAACCAAAGAGAGGGTACAAACTCAGGAGGTGACGGCTGTACAATAACTCAAAAGAAGAAAAAGAAAAAAATAAGAGAGAGAGAAGGCGGGTGCGAATTCCAAGGCGAAAAGCAACGTGTGGGCAGTAGGGCTGTGTTCTTTTAGCGCAGTATTCGAAGTGCACCCAACGAAGCGATTTGACTTGCAACTTTTCGTTCTCTCTCTTGCGTGCTGACTAATCAAACAAAAAGACGAAAAGAAGAAGCAGCAGCAGGCGCGCGTACCGGTGCGATCTGACGTGGCTCTTTCTTCTTGCATGCGACCCCAGGCACGGAACCCCAGAGCGACATCAACTGAAGACCTCGGCTCCCGTGCGAACCAGAGCCGCTGACCTGGGCGATCTGACGTGGACGCAGACTTCGACGCGACAGCGACAAGCAGGCAGCCCACGTGACAGGTGGGGAAATCCTGTCTCTTCTCCTGGCACGTTCTTCGAGGCAGTTCTTTGGGTGCAATTTTTGAAACAGGGGTTTGCATTAATTTTTTCTATCATTATTTTTTGTATCTCTTTTTCTCTAAATATTTTTAGATGCAATCCAAACAATTCTATTAATTGCAAATTTGATCATGAACTGAATTGATTGTTCTAGAGGCTAAGGTGTAGCCGAGTTTTGAACACAAATTTTAATTTCTTATTTTTACTCTATTTTTCTTGATTGTGTTTTAATTTTTATTATTTATGCGTACAACATGGTGGATAGACATTTGTATGATTTTTCAAATCATAAAGAGACCGTACAGGTGATTTGTGATTAATAAGAATTAAGACCGTATATTGGAGGACGTGACCGTTAAGAAATCCAATTTCTCAATTAATAATTTGGTGGATAGACGAATGATTAATTGAGAATAATTTTTAGACTGCGTTGATAGAGTGGTTAATATCTTTAGGATTTTGGTCGACAATTTGGGAAAAATAATATTTTTATTTATAAGGAATTATAATTTGTGTGTGTGATAAACGAGGTGAACCAAGAGCCCTAGAACTATTTTTAACATTAAACAAAGTACAAGTGCTTCATAGTTTCACAGCCCTCTCCCTCTTCACAAATTTAGTTAGATTAAATTAGATTAGAATAATTTAGTTGTTTTATTATTCATAAAATTCGATCTTCCAAATAGTGATTCATCTAGCGATATTGGTACTCAGTAAAATATCTAGTCCCTGTGGGTTCGACACTCTACTCATCTATCTATATTACTTGTGCAATTTTGTACACTTGCAAATATCAACACCAAGTTTTTGGCGCCGTTGCCGGGGACTAGTTATTCTTTTATTGATATTGAAAATTGCTAGATTATTGCTAATTTGGATTCTTTGTAATTAATTTTATTTTATTATCATTTTACATCTTTATTTTCTTTTGACTAACTTTTATTTATTTATTTTTTTTTTATTTTTCTTATTTTAGTTTTTTTTAGTTTTTCTATTTTTTTTCTTTTTCTTTTTCTTTTTCGATACTTACATTTCAGGACATACAGTGCATTATCATGGCGAACGATGAAAATAGGCCTTTGAGAGACTATGCTATGCCCTCAATTTATGAGTCAAGCATAAAGAAGCCGGTTATTGAAGCTAACGATTTTAAAATTAAACCGGCGATGATTCTAATGATTCAACAGACTGTTCAATTTTGGGGACTACCACACGAGGATCCTTACGCTCACATTGCAGATTTTCTAGAAATTTGTGACACTTTCAAGCACAACGGTGTATCAGACGATGCCATTAGACTGAGACTCTTTTCTTTTTCCCTATGAGATAAGGCGAAGGCTTGGCTACATTATCTACCACCCGGTAGTATTACTACTTGGGAGGGACTTGCACAAAAGTTTCTAGCCAAGTATTTTCCACCAGCAAAGACCGCAAGGCTAAGAAATGACATTTGCACATTTACTCAATTTGAGACCGAGTCTTTGTATGATGCATGGGAAAGGTTTAAAGAGTTATTGAGAAAGTGTCCTAATCATGAACTACCAAAATGGCTGCAAATGCAAACATTTTATAATGGTTTGGGAGTTACACATAGATCTATGGTTGACGCAGCAGCTGGTGGTGCACTCATAAGCAGAACTTACGAAGCAGCCTATGAGATTTTAGAGGAGATGGCATCAAATCATTACCAGTGGTCTTCAGAGAGAGCAATGCCAAAAAAGTGGCTGGAGTTTTTGAACTTGATCCTTTTTCTACTTTAAATGCAAAAAATGATATTTTATATAAACAAGTAGAAAATATGAATTTTAATGTTATTCATTCTAATATGATTTGTAATCTTTGTGCAGGAAATCATGCAAGTTCAGATTGTCAAGTGGGGAACCCTTTTGCTCCATCAAATGCCGTAAATGAAAATTTTCTGTCAAACTTTCAAATGCAAAACAATCATTATGTAAACACATACAATCAAGGATGGAGAAACACCCCCAATTTTTCATGGGACAACAATCAAGGAGCAGTTATACAACCTCAACATTTTTCACAGCAAGAAAAGAAGTCGACACTTGAAGACATGTTTGAGCACTACATGCAAAAGACAGATTTGGCAATCCAAAATGTTACAAATTCAACTTCGGCTTCCATTCACAATCTTGAGGTACAAATTAGTCAATTTTTAAATATTATTAATGACAAAACTGCAGGAACATTACCACACAATACAGTTGTCAACCCCAAGGAAGATGTCAAAGCAATAACACTAGGAAGCGGGAGGACAATTGAACAACCACAAGAAGAAAATGACGAACAGGATGTGGTTGAAAAGCAAAGTGAGATAGAACAAATTGTGGAGGAACAAATTCAGCATGAGCAAGTAATGTATGATGTTTTTAATTCCATAAATTTTCCTCCTGAAGAACAGGCATCTATTCAAGTAAGTGAAACTCATTTAATTGTGGGCAAGAAACATAAGGCTAAATTTGGAAAATCACCTATAGAAGAATGTCCAACAAATGCAACAAATTTTGAAACTCAAAAAGAAAATATTTTTGAACATGTTATGTACTTGGATGCTGAACCTTCTATTTATTCATTTTTTCAGCATAAATTCAAAGAGGTGGGGGAATCAAAGACTTCATCATCAAGAAGAAAACGCCTCAAATTGGAGCTTGAACCTGATCCACATCTAAAGAGAAAAAATAGAAAAGATGTGCTAATGTTGTTGGATCTTGGCGTTACTTAACCATCTCACCCCCATGTCTGGCTGAAGACTTAAAACTTAGCGCTTCTTGGGAGGCAATCCATGTTTTATTTTACTGCATTTAGTTTTTATTTTAGTTTATTTTATTTTAAATTTTGATTTTATCTTGTAGGATTGCATAAATTTTGGAAGTTGCCGGGCGGAGCTGTTTTGAACACCTGCATTGATGGATGTTTTTGAGCAGTTTGGAGTCAGAATCTGGAAAACTGATTCAAAGAGAAGTTGTAGACAATTGTCTTAGCTTTCCAGCAAAAAAAAAATCAGCCCATTTCGACATCTACAGCTCCAGATATCGCCAAAATACTGAAGGCTGCGCGCGCAGAAATTTAAAGACGAATCAGGGGAGATATTCTAAACTTCTTGCATTCTTTTTGTTTTTCTTTTTCTTTCCCATTGAGGACAATGTGATATTCAAGTTTGGGGGGAAGGTTTACAAATTTATTTTTATTTTTATTATTTTTGAAAAGAAAAACAAAACAAAAGGATTATAATTGGGCTCACCATTACACTTTTGAGTTCTTTATGGTGATAAGCATAAAAGACAATTTTTTTGGTATAAACAACTCTTTTATAAAGCAATATTAAGCATACTTATTTACTTTAGGATTATTGAGTTTCAAAATTCCTTACAAAATTGTGTGGGTCATGCTATTATACATAAAAGACAAATGTGATGCTTTTTCTTGTGATTATCCCCTTGAATCTAGTCCTAAACAGAGTTTAAGTAAATAGAGTAATAATGGAAAAAAAAAATTTAATAATAATAAATGTATTGTGAATAAAGTCAATCTACTCCAATGTTTTGAGTTGCTTAGTAACTAGGGGTATTCATCACAAATGTCTACACTTACGTAGAACAGCAACTTGAAATATGAGTGTGCAAAGCACTTTAAGTTTGTGACTTGTTGAGTAACCGGGTGAATTCATCACAAATGTTTTGCATTCGCGTCAAAAGACAAGTGACAACTTAAAGAAGACACCAAAAAAAAAAAAAAAAAAAAAAAAACTCTAGTTTGCTACTCAGTTTGTAGTAGAGAGAAGGGATAATCACAGATTGAGTTGTTGCATACTATAATTACATTAAGTGCATGACAAATGCGATTTTTTTTTGGGAATTATGAATAAATAATTGCACTGGAGAAAGTGGGTATGCTTAGTTTTACTTTATTTGCAATTGTTTATATTTTTAATTGTAATTTTGATGCTTGCATGATAAGATTTCTTGGTGTGATGGGTTGAGTCTACTATTATTATTCTCTTGTTTATTATTCTACTTTTTGCTCGAGGACAAGCAAAATCTTAAGTTTGGGGGTATTTGATGTGTCGAATTTATATGCAAATATTTGTACTCATTTACCTATTAAAATGGCTTGTTTTCGCTGATATTGTCTATAATTCATCTTATTTCTATATGATTTCATTTAATTAATTATTTTTGAAGAAATAATATTTTTGATGCAAAAAGTAAAGAATTGTGGAAAAAAAATCAACAAACAGAGTAAAATAATAGATTTATCAATTTTATTGTTTTGTTGACTTGAAAGTGCGACAAATATTGTGTAAAAGGATTTTTATACGCTAATATGATTTATAGTTAGTTTAATTAATTTTAAACTAATTAAATTTATTTTATTTAAAAATCCTAATTTCAAGTATTATTTTGTGTATGCAGAAGCACGTGGTGAGCAGAAAAGGCAGAAAAGAAAGAAAGAGAAAGAAATAAAATTCAGATCAATTAAAGGAAGGAAATAAAGGAAGAATGTGGACTTTTCTGCAAAAGTGCAAACCCTAAAGCTTCTCTCCGTTTCCCTATAAATACAAACCAAAGAGAGGGTACAAACTCAGGAGGTGACGGCTGTACAATAACTCAAAAGAAGAAAAAGAAAAAAATAAGAGAGAGAGAAGGCGGGTGCGAATTCCAAGGCGAAAAGCAACGTGTGGGCAGTAGGGCTGTGTTCTTTTAGCGCAGTATTCGAAGTGCACCCAACGAAGCGATTTGACTTGCAACTTTTCGTTCTCTCTCTTGCGTGCTGACTAATCAAACAAAAAGACGAAAAGAAGAAGCAGCAGCAGGCGCGCGTACCGGTGCGATCTGACGTGGCTCTTTCTTCTTGCATGCGACCCCATGCACGGAACCCCAGAGCGACATCAACTGAAGACCTCGGCTCCCGTGCGAACCAGAGCCGCTGACCTGGGCGATCTGACGTGGACGCAGACTTCGACGCGACAGCGACAAGCAGGCAGCCCACGTGACAGGTGGGGAAATCCTGTCTCTTCTCCTGGCACGTTCTTCGAGGCAGTTCTTTGGGTGCAATTTTTGAAACAGGGGTTTGCATTAATTTTTTCTATCATTATTTTTTGTATCTCTTTTTCTCTAAATATTTTTAGATGCAATCCAAACAATTCTATTAATTGCAAATTTGATCATGAACTGAATTGATTGTTCTAGAGGCTAAGGTGTAGCCGAGTTTTGAACACAAATTTTAATTTCTTATTTTTACTCTATTTTTCTTGATTGTGTTTTAATTTTTATTATTTATGCGTACAACATGGTGGATAGACATTTGTATGATTTTTCAAATCATAAAGAGACCGAACAGGTGATTTGTGATTAATAAGAATTAAGACCGTATATTGGAGGACGTGACCGTTAAGAAATCCAATTTCTCAATTAATAATTTGGTGGATAGACGAATGATTAATTGAGAATAATTTTTAGACTGCGTTGATAGAGTGGTTAATATCTTTAGGATTTTGGTCGACAATTTGGGAAAAATAATATTTTTATTTATAAGGAATTATAATTTGTGTGTGTGATAAACGAGGTGAACCAAGAGCCCTAGAACTATTTTTAACATTAAACAAAGTATAAGTGCTTCATAGTTTCACAGCCCTCTCCCTCTTCACAAATTTAGTTAGATTAAATTAGATTAGAATAATTTAGTTGTTTTATTATTCATAAAATTCGATCTTCCAAATAGTGATTCATCTAGCGATATCGGTACTCAGTAAAATATCTAGTCCCTGTGGGTTCGACACTCTACTCATCTATCTATATTACTTGTGCGATTTTGTACACTTGCAAATATCAACACCAAGTTTTTGCTTGCTGATGTGATTCCCTGAACCTAAACCTGATTGTATCATGTTAGTTTGACACCATTTAGTGCACATTCATGTCTGTTTAATAACCATAATAAAAGTAATCAAGCCGGAATTTATTGGGAAAGATGTACTAGTGGGAAAGCATAGAAATGTAACTTAGAAGGGAGCCCGTGTTTCCCATATAATTATCTGTATTCTGACCCTGTCTTCATTGCTTCTTATGTAAGAAGGTGTAGAGTAGAAGAGAACCACTAGGTTCTATCTGTCTGTTTCTGACCCTGTCTACATTATTTCTTATAGGATGGTATAGAGAAGAAGAGAACCACTAGGTTCTATCTGTCTGTTCTGATATCTGTCTGACCCTGAGTACATGGCCCTATATGATCCCCTACGAAATCTACAAACGAAATTTTTTTGAATGTAGCAACCATGTGATAAAAAGATGGCACATAAAGTGCTACCTAGATAGTAATCACACAAGACTTACATTAATCTGAAATCTGAAATCTGAATCTGTTATATGGAAATCTGAATCTGTTACCTGAATATCTAATTATCTGAAATCTGAGTATCTGAAATCTGTTATCTGATTACCTGACATATCTGATTACCTGACGTATCTGTTATCTGACACTTGACACTTAACACTTGAGACATATGCTAGGATACCATGTTAGTTGATTATGCCATACCATATTAGGTCTGTTTCTGATATTAGTTAGATCTGTTTAGTTTCCCCATGTGCTTGTATCCTACTCTATTTGTGACCCGGACTTGCAATTAATGGGTACTTGTTTTCTCCTATTCTCTTTTTCCTGCAAATTTACTTATTGCAGATCAGGTTGGACAGCTGCTTGATGGTAATGGCGAAAGGAATTATTAAGTTGGAAATTTCTGTTTTCTACTTTTTACTAGTTGTTGCTTGAACAATGAATAAGTTTTGTTTCGTTTAGTTGGATATTATTTGTATTTGAGCGATGTGGCCCAGAATATTGTTTTTCTCCAGGCTCTGAATTTTATTTAGGAATATTGTATTTGATTTCAAGTAAATTCCTGTTGGTAATTTATTTCAATTATTCATGAATGGTTGTGCATTTTGCTTCCGACTCTGATATATTCTCTGATGTGTTGCAAAGATTTCTTGAAACAGCTTAAGGATGATAATAATCATTCGCTGGGCTTTTGTTACGTACTCGTATTCCGTATTTTTGGGAAGCGAGGCGTGACAGGATTTTTAGTGGTATCAGAGCATCAGGTTTGGCTAATGTATTAGTTGACTAATATATTAGACGAGCTTGGCTCGAACTGGGATTTGCACAACACTTTACCAACCATGCATGCATAAATGAAATATAATACCAACTCAGATTCTGGATGCTAATTGTTTTTGGTTTTGTGCAGACTATGCCTCGCAGAGGTTCTACTTCCCAGTCACGAGATGATCCGATTGAGGCTGTCACTGCTGTGCTTGAGTAGCTGATAAATCAGCAGCAAAACCACAGTGATCTGGTGATGGCTGCCCTTGAAGCTGCCCGGGTTCCGCCTCCTGTTGTGCCTGTGCAGGCAATCCTTCTGCCTCGCCCAGGGACAGTTACAGACTTTATGAGGCTGCATCCCGATCATTTTTCCGGCACTGAGACGCCTTTGGAGGCTGAACAGTGGCTGATCCGGACTGAGCACTTGTTGGCAGCGGCTCGTGTTGCAGAGGCTGATCGGGTGGATGTTGTCTCCATCCAGCTGGAGGATTTTGCACATATTTGGTGAATGGCTGAGTCTGAGTGCCTTGAAAGGCCTATTGCTTGGGCTACTTTTACTCGGAGATTCTTGGAGAAATTCTTCCCCAGTAGTACTCGGGTTGAGATGGAACAGCAATTCCTGGCCCTAAAACAGGTTAAGTCATTGTTCCATTTTGGATTTGTTACAATATTGCATGAACTATTATGAATGTTGTAATGTGGACTTTCTTGCAACAGGGTTCCAGGACAGTGGATGAGTACGCTGCTGAGTTTACTAGGCTCAGCCGCTTCGCTGCCGTTCTTGTGGCAACCGAAGAGGATAAGGCTCGTAGATTCACAAATGAGCTGGAACAGGATATCAAGAGGCATCTGGTCTCTCTCCGTCTGCGTACTTATGCTGAGGCCCTTGAAGCAGCTCAGGCCCAGGAGCAGGCTCGTGGTGGTTCTTCTTATTCTCAGCGGACTGTTTCGCATTCTGCTGCTAGGTCTGGTGGTCCTGTTCGGAGCCTGTCCCAACCCATCTGGTCAGGGCAGCTCCGTATCCTTCTGCTGGGTTCCCGAAGGGTGGTTTTTGCGAATACTGTCAGGTGTCTGGGCATGAGCACAAGAATTGTTTCTGTGCTTCTCATCGCTGCTTTAGATGTGGCTCTACTGATCATACAGTGCGAGACTATCCCAAAACCGTTGTTCCGAGGAGAGGTCATGCTTTCAACTTGACTGCTGCAGATGCTGAGACTGCTGAAGGAGTTGTGGCAGGTATATTTTGTTTTGATATTTTGTTGTTTTGTTCCTTTTGTTTATTTCACTTAGCCTTGCTTTGCTTTCTTTTGCTATGTTCCCTGCATTGTTGTTTTTCCCTTACCCTTGATCTTCTATGTTTTTTTTCCTTGCCTTTGATCTTTTAGGTATCATTCTTGTTTGCTCTTTTTCCGCATATGTTCTTTTTGATTCTGGGGCAACCCATTCTTTTGTCTCATATCGTTTTGTCGCTCGCCATCAGTTAGAATGCAGCATTATGTCAGAGGCTTGGAACATCGTGACAGGTGGTGGAATTGTCAGTTGTTCCCGTGAGTGCAGGCAATGTCCCGTTAACCTGATTATAATTGGAAATTCAGGATTCGACGTTATTCTGGGTATGGATTAGTTGGGAGAAGCTCATGCCTTTATTGATTGCCGTACCAAGAAAGTTGTTTTCAGAATTTCAGATCGGGCAGTATTTGAGTTCCATGCCGAGGAATCTTCTCTTGGTCAAGCAAAGACTGCAATTGAACAGGTGGATTGTGCAATGGAATTGCATTCAGGCTGTGAGGTAGCTCCTCTTGTGGTTCGGGATTTCATGGATATTTTTCCAGATGAGTTGCCTGGCTTACCCCCTGATAGGGAAGTGGAGTTCGGTATTGATGTTCAGCCTGGAATAGAACCGATATCGAAGAGTCCCTACAGGATGGCACCGGTTGAGTTGGCGGAGCTTAAGGTGCAAATTTAGCAGTTGCTTGATTTGGGTTTCATCAGACCTAGTGTTTCGCCTTGGGGTGCTCCAGTCCTTTTTGTTAATAAGAAGGATGGAAGTCGTCAGATGTGCATGAATTACCGAGAGCTGAACAGAGTTACTGTGAAGAATCGGTATCTATTGTCCAGGATTGATGATTTGTTTGATTAGCTGAGTGGGGCTGCTGTTTTCTCGAAGTTGGATCTTCGTTCTGGATATCACCAAGTTAAAGTGAAGGCTGCAGATATACCGAAGACTGCTTTCAGGACTAGATACGGGCACTATGAGTATCTTGTGATGTCGTTCGGGGTCACGAACGCGCCGGCTATATTCATGAGTCTTATGAACCGGGTGTTCTCTCAGTTCTTGGATAAGTTCATGGTGGTCTTTATCGATGATATTTTGGTGTACTCTCGAACCAGGAAGATCATGCTGAGCATCTTAGAGTGGTTCTACAGACTATGAGAGAGCATCAGCTTTATGGGAAACTGAGCAAGTACGAGTTTTGGCTAGAAAAGATTTCTTTCTTGGGGCATATTGTTTCTGGCGATGGTATTTCTGTGGATCCTACCAAGATTGAGGCTGTGAAGGATTGGCCTATTCCCAAGTCAGTTTCAGAAGTCAGGAGTTTTCTTGGTTTGGTTGGCTATTATCAGAAGTTTGTTCAGGATTTTTCGAAGATAGCAGGACCTTTGACTAAATTAACTGGGAAGGTTCAGAGATTTTGTTGGTCTGATGAGTGCAATTTGGCTTTCGTTGAGTTGAAGGACAGATTGACGTCAGCGCCTGTGTTGACTATTCCAGATGGTTCAGGCGGATTTGTGGTTCACTGTGATGCTTCTGGTAAGGGTCTTGGAGCAGTTCTTATGCAGAAGGGTCGTGTTATTGCGTATGCATCGAGGCAGTTGAGGCCGCATAAGAAGAACTATCCTACTCAAGACTTGGAGTTAGCGGCAATGATCTTTGCTTTGAAGCTGTGGAGGCATTATTTGCTTGGAGACCAAGTGGAGATCTTTACAGACCACAAAAGTCTCAAGTACATCTTCACCCAGAAGGAGTTGAACATGAGGCAAAGGCGTTGGTTGGAGCTTATGGCCAATTATGACATCAGTTTGTAATACCATCCTGGTAAAGTAAACTTGGTGCCTAATGCTTTGAGCAGGAGACCAGCAGTTTCGTTTCTTACTCAGCAGAGAGATCTTATTGAGCAGATGAGGAGGTTGGAGCTGGATGTTGTGTTGCCGAGTTCTGGTCGGAGTTGTTTGGCGCTCCAGCTGCAGTCGTCTCTTGTTGAGCAGATTAAAGAGGCGTAGGCTGGTGATGCGCAGTTGCAGAAATTTCGAGCTGAGATTGAGTCTGGGTCCAGGACAGACATGGTTATTCATTCAGATGGTTCCCTTTGTTTTGGTTCCCGGTTATGTGTCCCTAAAGGTGAAGTTCGTCAGAGGTTACTTGAAGAAGCACATCAGTCTTCGTATTCTATTCATCCCAGCGGTACTAAGATGTATCGGGATTTGAAGCTTCATTTCTGGTGGCATGGTATGAAAAGAGCTGTTGCACGGTTTGTTTCGCAGTGTTTGATCTGCTAGCAGGTTAAGGCAGAGCATCAGAGAACCGCTGGAGTTCTTCAACCGCTTCCTATTCCAAAGTGGAAGTGGGAACATATCACCATGGATTTTGTGACCGCTTTGCCGAGGAGTCCGAAGGGTCATAATGCTATTTGGGTGATTGTTGACCGTTTGACGAAGAGTGCTCACTTCATTCCTTTTCGTGTCGGTCAGTCTACCGAGAGCTTTGCTGAAAGGTATATGCAAGAGATTGTTAGACTTCACATGGTTCCAGTTAGTATTGTATCCAACAGGGATACGAGATTCAGGTCTCAATTTTAGGAGAGTCTTCAGAGCAGTTTGGGGAGCAAATTAAAGTACAGTACAACTTTTCATCCCCAGACTAATGGACAGTCAGAGCGGACTATTCAGATTCTCAAGGACATGTTGAGGTCCTGCATGCTTCAGTTTGGTGGGTCTTGGGAGGATCATTTGCATCTGGTAGAGTTCTCTTACAATAACAGCTTTCAAGCCAGTATTAAAGCTACTCCGTTCGAGGCACTATATAGGGCGGAAGTGTAGGTCACCAGTGTGCTGGAATGACATTAGTGAGAGAAAGTTGTTGGGTCCAGAGATGATCACCAAGACAGTGGATGCTGTGGTTCAGATCAGAAAGCACTTGCAGGCAGCTCAGGACAGGCAGAGGCAGTGGGCTGATGTTCATCACAGGGCATTGGAGTTCGCTGTTGGTGACCATGTTTTTCTTAAGGTATCGCCGTGGCGCGGTGTCATTCGGTTCGGTGGCGGGGGCAAGCTTAGCCTGAGATTTATTGGGCCGTTTGAGATTTTAGAGCGAGTAGGCAAGATGGCCTATCATCTCGCATTGCAGCCAGCTTTATCAGGAGTGCATGATGTTTTCCATATCTCACAACTCCGGAGATATATCCGAGATAAGAGCCACGTGATCGACTATTCAAAGTTAACCGTTAGGCCGGATTTGACTTGTGAGATTCTGCCTGTTGCTATTGTGGATCGGCGGGAGAAAATGCTGAAGAATAAGGTCATCAAGCTGGTTCGTGTCGCTTGGAATCCTCACTCGCCTGGTGAATCAACATGGGAGTTGGAGGAGGAAATTCGGCAGAAGTTTCCTCACTTGTTTGAGTAGCTTGTTTTGGTTTTGGTTTGGTTTGTTTTTTTTTTCTTTCTTTGGGGTTACCCTATGTATCTTTCTTTCGAATTTCGAGGATGAAATTTTTCTGTTAGGTGGGTAGGATTGTAACCACTGTTTTTCATTTTATGTATTTTGGAGGGTATTTTTTTATTTTTGTGTATTTTTATATCTCTTGTATTTTTCGGAACCGTATATTGGATTATTTTCAATATTAATTCTTTTTCCTTCAATTTTGAGCTCCTTCTGCTGATTGTTTGTCGATTTGTTATTTTTCGCCATTTTGAGTTCTTTTTCGCATTTCTTGGCCTCATTCATCATTATTATTTATTTTGGTGATGAGACGGATTTTTGGTGGTGGTTTCCCAAAATTTTGATTTTTTGGCCCTTAAAGGAATTTTTAGGAGCCATAGAATTCATTATAAATTGTATCCCCATTTGAATTTGACCCAATACTCAATACCCATTTGTATAGCTATTAATTCTTATTGATATCCACTACCCATTAACCCACAATTAACTCATATAAATATACCCTAACACCTCCTTAACCCTAACCCTAATCATATTTTTCCTCTAATTAAATTCCGGCCTCCTATTTCTCTCTTGCATCCCGGGCTGATCCTTCCCTTCCCAAACCGTCCAGCACCTCCATCAACCCATCCAGCCACCAACTCCACTCAAACCCTCTATCCATCCAAACAAACAACCCTTCTCCAACACCCTACAACCCTAACTCTCCTCTATAGTTGGCCGGCTTCTCCAAACAGCACCCCATCATCCCAAAACAGCACAAAGCTCTCTCCCTTGCTGGTTTGCCAAGTGGGTATCATCCACTTTGGATCGTGCATCAAGGAGATTGATCGTAAGGCGTTTCTGATTCGTGGGTTCGCTTGGAAACGCGTGAGAAGGCTATTTCTTTTGTGATTTTTGCACTTAGTTTGCGTCGTATTTCACTCAATTAAGAGGCAAGTAACTTGTACATAATTTTATTAGGTTGATACAAGTCAAAAAGTTCACATATAGGGTAGTTGAGATTAGAGACGGACAAAAATTGTATTTTTATTTATGGGTTTTGTCTCTATTGTGTAAACCACGCCATAGATGACTTATGACATGAAAATTGATAGGTTGATAACCTAGGTTTACCCAAAACTCGATTTTGATCGTGTATGTGCCATATTGCATGCTATGTGTTTGATTGATTGCCCATGTAAGAAATATTAGGCTTGGAAATGTTAGAAACCCTTTAATAAGATATTTAGATGATTGGTAGGCTGCGTTTCAAATTTGGTGGAGTTTGGTTCATTATTATGAAAGTTATGACGTTTATAAGATGAAGTGTAAAATCTGGAATTTGCGGGCTGTGTTGTGTTATTTGCTGTTTTCACCTATGCTAGGGTCCGAATCTCAATTTGGACATTTCAAAGTAAATTGTAGATAATTTTGTCTATTTTCAAAGCCCACCAGTTTTACTGCGTTTGGATTTCGTATGACTGAGATATGATAATGTTGGTACAGACGTGTCGGTAGTTTTCAGATTCAGTTTTGTGTAGATTTTGTGAATTAATTAATTTCAAGAACTAGGCTATAAATAATATCTAGGTATAATATTTTGCTCAGTGTTTCCTCATGATGCTAGGGACTTCTCAGATTTTTGTTGAATTTTAAAGATGAGTTTTATGTGGTATTTCATATTCTTTTCTAAAATCTACTATGCTGTAATTTGCGTGTTGTTCAGTATAGAACCCTGTTTTCCCTAATTATTTATATTGTATGAAAATAATTTGTGAAATATGAAAGTTAGTAAATTTCATCTATTTTCATGTCGTTCTGGCGGATTGGATTTCGATTCACTGATTGCGAGATATCCTAATTTCCGTACAGCAGTGTTGAGAAATTCCAGATTCTTCAAATCGTATTTTTGTGTTGTTTCTTATTTTTGATGACTTATCTATACTTACTGGAATATTATGAAACTTGTAATTTTGAATCTATAACTATAGGGAAATACCCCAGATTTTTTGTGGAATTATTGGATGTATTTTCATGCTGTTTTTATGCGTTTGAAGTCATTCCCCTGTTTTCTGGCTGAACATAAAATCTGTATTCAAATCAGTTTTGAGTTGAGATGTTGTGAACTAGTATGTGACTTATTTATATGCGTTGGAATCGTGTGAATTTCTAGTTTCCAGATCCTTCGACGGATTGTGATTTGCATATCTGAAGCTCTCAGAATCTCTGTTTTACTACTGATTGGTCTTGCTGACCTGATTATGAGCATAGGCTAATTTGCTCGGTTGTGTGACTCTATATTACCTATACTTGCTGATGTGATTCCCTGAACCTAAACCTGATTGTATCATGTTAGTTTGACACCATTTAGTGCACATTCATGTCTGTTTAATAACCATAATAAAAGTAATCAAGCCGGAATTTATTGGGAAAGATCTAGTAGTGGGAAAACAAAGAAATGTGACTTAGAAGGAGGCCCGTGTTTCCCATATAATTATCTGTATTCTGACCCTGTCTACATTGCTTCTTATGTAAGAAGGTGTAGAGTAGAAGAGAATCACTAGGTTCTATCTGTCTGTTTCTGACCCTGTCTACATTACTTCTTATAGGATGGTGTAGAGAAGAAGAGAACCACTAGGTTCTATCTGTCTGTTCTGATATCTGTCTGACCCTGAGTACACGGCCGTATATGATCTCCTACAAAATCTACAAACGAAATTGTTTTGAATGTAGCAACCATGTGATAAAAAGATGGCACATAAAGTACTACCTAGATAGTAATCACACAAGACTTACATTAATCTGAAATCTGAAATCTGAATCTGTTATATGGAAATCTGAATCTGTTACCTGAATATCTGATTATCTGAAATCTGAGTATCTAAAATCTGTTATCTGATTACCTGACATATCTGATTACCTAACGTATCTGTTATCTGACACTTGACGTTTAACACTTGAGACATATGCTAGGATACCATGTTAGTTGATTATGTCGTATCATATTAGGTCTGTTTCTGATATTAGTTAGATCTGTTTAGTTTCCCCATGTGCTTGTATCCTACTCTATTTGTGATCCGGACTTGCAATTACGGGTACTTGTTTTCTCCTTTTCTCTTTTTTCCTGCAAATTTACTTATTGCAGATCAGGTTGGACAGCTACTTGATGGTAATGGCGAAAGGAATTATTAAGTTGGAAATTTCTGTTTTCTGCTTTTTACTAGTTGTTGCTTGAACAATGAATAAGTTGTATTTGGTTTAGTTGGATATTATTTGTATTTGGGCGATGTGACCCAGAATATTGTTTTTCTCCAGACACTGAATTTTATTTGGGAATATTGTATTTGATTTCAAGTAAATTTCTGTTGGTAATTTATTTCAATTATTCATGAATGGTTGTGCATTTTTCTTCCGACTCTGATATATTTTTGATGTGTTGCAAAGATTTCCTTAAAACAGCTTAAGGATGATAATAATCATTCGCTGGGCTTTTGTTACGTACTCGTATTTCGTATTTTTGGGAAGCGGGGCGTGACAACACTAGTGGAGATGTGATAGATCTTGGAAAACGTAAGTATGAGCACTGTTGCCAGTCGGACGAATGTATTCTGGGATTGTGTGTTTGTTGTGTCTCTCTAGTATGTTTGCGTGTCGAGTGTCGGCAGGCCTATTCACGGAATGTCTAAAAGTGAGACGCATTTGGTATATTTGCATGTCGAGGGTCGACAGGCCTAGTCATGGAACGTACAGTATATTCACGTGTCGAGCATCGACAGGCCTATTCGTGGAAGGTAAGGTGTATCTGCGCGTCGAGAGTTGGCAGGCCTATTCGCGGGTACACGACATGGAGGTGATTCTCTAGAGTTAGAGCAATGCTTGGGGGATGCTTGCGCATTGAGGGTGCTAATCTTGCGGGTAGATACCGGAACGTAGGCCTATTCGCAGAGTATCTAGATCTTATTTCTATCACCGTAGTAGGTTAGTTGCATAACGAGGGATTGAACCCAATAAAGTGGAGAAAGATAAGGGATTGTACTGGACCTATGTAGAATGGGATGCATATAATCCGACAAGTATGCATTAGAAATCATCATATGCATTTGTGTTTCTTGACTTGTTTTATGCATGCTTGTTTTCTGTTTTCATCTCATACACTTGACACTTAGCCTAGCTTCACTAGTTGTTCTATATTCTATTTATTATTGTTTATGCATCATTTATTATTATTTTATTAATATGCATCAAGTTTTTTATTGTGGGATTTAGAAGTATCACTATTACTATAGTTGACGTCAGTTGCAATTAACTGACGTGCCCACTTTTCAATAGACTTTTGTAGGGTTTTTAGTTATGGATAGCATCGATCTAAATAAAGCTTGGAGTATAAATGGAAATTGAAGATTCTATGTGTTGTAAATATTTGTAATTAATGTATTTAATTTCTCTGTGTTTTGTAAGAAGAAAGGATATAATAAAATGTTTTGATTTTCCCTGTATTTGATATTGTATTTATGATTGTAATTGAAGTTGATTCTGGAAATTGTGCCACTTATTTCTGATTTCTATTTATTGAAAATTTGGGGTGCTACAGCTTAACACCCCAACCTGACCTGACCCGGTTGACCTGAATGCCATCACTACTCGAGTTGGTCGATGGAGAATATTGATTCTGGAGTGAGGCGGGAGTACCATTTCCTTGATGATCCTTTCAATGTTGTAAGAAATTTCGACACAAACGGTGACATTATAGACCATCATGAGATTTTTAAAAATCTTAATAGGGTCAGCTGGGTCTGATTCACCATCATATGACTCAAATTGAGGAGATTTGAAGTTCTTAGAAATGGATGCATCAAGGATGGATTTACTGAAAGGAGGTCGACTAAGGCGGTAAGCCCTGCTGGAGCGGTTCCCATCGTTCTTTTTTTGTTCCAGGTAATCCTTAACTTCTCGGATAGCTTGGAGGATGTCATGTAACATCCCTCAAAATTAATTAATAATTATTTTTGTATGACACAAATTTTTTTATAGGAAGATTTTGTCATAAATTGATTTGTGTGCGCTACAATTTTTTTTCATTGATTGTGCACGAACATGAATTTTGAGTCCAAACCAACTCAACTTGGGTTAGATAATTGACCTCTAACCATGACTACTCATGCACCTAACACACACTATGGCTAACAACTTGTTAAGTGTACAATACACATATATTTTTATACTACATGGTACACTATAATATACACTACACTTCTCAAAAATAAGCAAACAAAGACTATGGGCTAGGTTTCGTTGTGGCCGGTTTTGGACTAGTGGAGTCTTGGGATTGATTGTTTTTATTAGAGCCGTGATGAGATTAGGAGTTCCAATTCATGATTATGTGGAACACAAGGCCAATGTCCACTCAAAACATCACCTCACTCTCTCTCCCTCTTGCATGTGGCCGGCCAAATAAGAAGGGACCATACGGGTGAACCTACCTCACTTTCTTTCATTTCCTTTACATTTATACACTCCTTACACTCTCTCAACCTCCCTTAGCTACTAAATTTTGAAGAAGAAGCCAAGGAGAAGAAGGAGCCAAGGAGCAAAGGAGAAGAAGCTAGCAAGGAGGAGGAGAACAAGGCTATGAGGAGAAGCTTGAAGCTTGAGGATTCACAACTTGTCTTCAATTCAAGGTGGGTGTCTTTCAACCCTCTTGGGTATGCTAGGATGTAGCCTTTTTCATATTATGATTTGCATGCAAATTATATTTTGATTGTAGATATATATGTGTGTGAGACTTTGGTAGAATAACTAGGTAATGCTCTAATGTTATGTTCTAAAATTTAACCATTTATCCTCAACTAAAATGGATTATAAGGCCAAAACTTTTATAGGATTATCCCTTATGTGTCTATGACAACTCCGAAAATTTTCACAATTTTTGGATGGCTTTTGGTATTTTAATAAAATCCGAAATCATTACTGGAACATAACTTAATCGATGATTCTGTCCTGATTTTCATGCCTAGTTTAAAAAATCATTTCTCTCCAAATATATGGAATTTTAAGCTAAAATTTTGATATGTGATTCTAGTATGAGTCTATAATATGCTCGCAAAATTTTATGAGTTTTGGACATCGTTAACATTTTAAATACATTCGGTCTAGTGATCTTGAAGCTAAAAGTTTCTTTTTTGAACTCATTTGTTCATGCAAGTTGAAATAATAGGGATTGATTCTTAAATCTGAGTTTATAAAGGTAGATTCATGCTAGAATGTGTTAGGAATTTTCTTGAGAGATTTAGATCAATTATATAATGATTAAAGCTTGTTACACTTCATGGAAATCAAAAGTATAGTTTATGTTCACTGTTTTTGCACTCTTGATACACCACTAGTATAAGGTGTTATAATGAAATTAAAAATCTTTTTTTTTCTCTAAAATCATGTTAAGAGATATTATCAAGTTTTGCAACAATAGATTTTAAATTTGCACATGAATGAAGTTGTTATTCAAGCTCATTGTGCAAAACAAAGCATGTGTGTTCACTGTTTTTAGTTAAATTTTAGTTATGTGTTAGTTAGTCATAAATGTGATTGTAATTGATGGTTTGAGGATGAAAATACCCCCATCCTATACTTATGTTTGCTTTGGATGTTGTGTAAATGTTTGAGGCTTGTCCGTACATGTTTAGCTCTTGAAACGGGTCCAGCAAGAACCCATAAACAGCAAACTTTTTGCCTTGCATGCTTGCTGTTTTATAATTAAAATTAGTGATTGTAGGGCTTTTACTCATTCTATTGCATGTATATCATGTGGATAGTAGTCCTATACGATGGCATAGTGTAGGATCACTTAGATGAGAATTTTATCGCCACTCGAGCTCAAAAGCCGATTAAATTGCTGTTTTAAGGCCGTCATTGTTGGTTGATCTTGCTCACTATTTTGAGCACCTTTGCACAACAATTTTAGTAGGAAAATGATACTCTTTAGGACCTTAGCTTACTGATTAATAGGGTAGCAATATCAACCCTAGGTTCTAGCTTGATGATACAATGTTAATTGGGAAGAATAGGAGCCCGTAACGCCCCGAACGTGACGGATGAAGACTATTTTCATGCACCGACATACTCGTTGCCCATGGAGGGATTTGACTCGCTGTTTTGAAGCTACCACTCGTCGAAAAGACCGTATAAGGGGTGGAAACCAGAGGAAATCAAGTATGGGTTGGTCATGGGCCGATGACGTGGTCAAAACTCCAAGCGAAGAGGGCAAAACGGCGATCGACGATGGTTCGATTCGTTGTTTTTGGATGGGCCAAGTTTGTGCCGAGATGGGCCAACTCTTGGGCCCGAGTTAGGGCTGAGTTGGGCCCTACTTGGGTTGGATTAAGTCTTGAATAAATGTCTATGTTAATGAACTAGTTAGGATCATCTAGTGCTGGCTAATCGCCTAACTAATAGGGATTAACTAGTTGTTTATAATTTGCATCAAAAATATAACTTCTAAGGTAGGATTTTATAACTAGATGGTAGATCGCCTAATTGGTTAATAAAGTAGAGCTAGACTCGCCTAGTATTTCACTAGTAAATTAAACTAGTAGGTTAATAGAAAGAGCCATTAGAATCGGGAACACTTGATAATAAAGGAAATGATCTAGTAAGAATAAGAATCAACCATATTCTCTAGTTCTAGTGTTCCTTAGAAGTGTGTTGTTGTTTGATGTCCTTGTATGTGGTAGTGTCCTTAGACTAGAACGTGTCGTTATGGGTGGTAAGGACAGACACTAGTTGGGTGTTGTACTCACCTGTCAAGGAGACACGGGCGGTGTTGTCTTGAGTGCTAATTTATGTGATCTAGTGTAAGGATGAGTTCGGTGGAAGCCTAAGGAATAAATCCTAAGTGTCCGTCAAGTTCTATATTGTTTAATGCAGACAGGGAGCAACAGCAAGACTGTAAGTCTCTCAGTGAGTCGAGGTACCGCAGGGCCACCTTTATGTTCGTAACAACTTTTGATGAGATCTAGAGCGGGGGTACCGCATGACCAGGCATAGGGGAACATATAAGACGGGGTACCGCAGACAACCACTACTAACTGTAGAGGCAGAATTGGACCAAATGACTGCAACCTCATTAGTCGCTAGATAAATGTCATAAATAGAGTAAGAGTACTAGAGTAGGCTGCATTGCGGGGAATCGAGCCATATAACCTGAAGAGCGTGAGCTTGATCGGGGAGTATGTAGTATGGGATGCATAAGTTTCCAATGTGTGCATTAGAGTAGGAGTATCGTGTGCATTTGAGTCTTTGTGCATTAAGTTTTAGGCCATGTCATACACTGACACTTGTGGTTTGACTTTCACATTTTCTGCATTCAATTTAATTGTTGCGGTTTTGGAGGCCACTGGTTTTATCAGCATTGCGTCAGTTACATTTAACTAACGTGCCCACAGTTGGTTAGTTACAGGACTACCTGATGTGGGAGCGGGGGACTAAGCTACGTGGTGTATCCAAGTGAAGTGGCAAGTGTATAATTTTTATTTGTAAATTCATGATGTAATTTATGTTGTAATTTTTGTAACATTTGAACATTGTAATGACATTATTATAATGAAAGTTTTTAATTTTCTGTGATTTTTCTGTGTTATGTACTATTTGAAGTAAGATTTGGGTTTGTATCACGAGTTCTAGTGTTAGAAATTCGGGGAGCTACATGGCATGCTTGAAGTGTTCTAATTCGGTCCCTAGGGACTGGGGCCTCTAGCACTTTGTTTATCTCAAGATGCTTTCGACTCTCATGAGTTGAACTTCTTTCTGCAGTGCACCCCCTGTGAGAGGAGGCATATCTTGATCTCAGCTTTCAGGGAGAGTTGCTTCTCCGGTTTACTTGACATTCTAAGCGGGAAGCCTCTATTCGAGCAAGCCTCTCATCCAAATGGATCTGTAGATTGGTTCCTTGTTGCCTAGTGCTAATGATTTGGAAATCTCTCGACCCCCGAGGACCTCGTGACGTCATTGAATCAGTGGAAGCATTATGGACTAAGATATGGTCGTGCAGAGGGTGTTGTTCTAGACGACTTTGTCGGGAGCCCCTCAACGCCTCTCCATTGACAGGAGCTTGACTAGGTTGTTGGGGCTGATCTGACTGATGAGGAGGAATGGGGTTCTCTACTAGAGGAGCTAGTTGATGAAGAGATTTTTTGTGACGGCTTGAGGCCGCCGCTCTCCCCTTAGCCTCAGTGGCATGACAGTAAGTCTGATCATTGATGTTGATCTGTGTAGTTTCCCACAGACGATGCCAATCTGCTGCTGCTTAATTTAGTGTGGGAGCAAATAGATATTGAGTATATATTTAAAGGAAACTACTAAAGATCTAACATTTGATCATTGTCGCAAAACGTAGTTAGAGCTCCCGAGAGTTGATCTGGATTAACACTTTGATCTGAATCCGACGGTTGCCGACGCGGCCGATGGACCTGCAAAAAGCCTGAAACACCGGGGGTAGCCCCGGCGACAGGCCCTCCAACACTCAAGTCAAAACTAGAAAGAGAATGAGAGTTTGAGAGAGAGAATTCCAATTGTTATGAATAGGCTTGAGAAATAGTTTTGGAGATTGAGATGAATCCGTTAGATTGATATGAATCCATTATCTCCTGTTGATTCTCCCCTTAAGAGATAAGACTCTTGTCTTGGGATAAGAGATTTGACTTACAACCCTCATGGGCTAGGTGTCACTCCTAGTGTGCCTAGTCGCTTTTAATGGGTTTAAAAGCGGTTCATGTCTTGTAGATGAGCCTGAAGAATATCCGGACATGTTAAAGAAGCTTGTTATGACTAATCTGTCTGTAGAAGCTTTATGCTCCGTGTTGGAACCGTACAACCACGATTTGCTACGATTTTTACCATTATTAGGGTCCATCTTCAACTCCATAATGGACCGTACAACTCCTATCGTGTGACTTCTTCTACAGGACATATCGGATGATTATTATATCAAGACTACAATTAGGGTATCTCTAGATCTCTCTATATATTATAATAGCCTCCATGAGAAGTGTAGTACTTCATTGATATTCTGATATGCTTCTCCATTCTAAATGAGGCTTCAGAGGTAGTTCTTAGTGAATGAGTTTGTAATCTAACTCCTTGTAATCTTCTCTAGTCGAATAAAATCTCATATTTTTTCCCGGATTAAGTTTGCCCGAACCGGAACAAATCTATGTGTATTTGGTAGATCTTCTTGCTTGGTGTTCTAGATTTATTTGGATTTTTTCGCTACCATTGCTCAACAAATTCCACTGCACCACATCAATTTTCCTAACATGTTTCTACATTATGAATACAGTTCTGGGTAGTCAAGATTGGCAGACAAAATTGGGAAAAAAATACATTACGAAAATAATTATAGTAAAATTTGAGGAGTGTTCTTTGAGATACTCAAATAATGAAGCAGTGTTTTTCCAAATTTAGCCCTAAAGAAAGTCCCAACCGCAACCAAACTCTAGAGAATTAGCTATAAACATATATATATCTAATATTATAATGGGAGAAGGCCTTAGTGTCATTTGTAAATGTTTGTCATTCTACCAACCCGTGCAACGCACGTGTTGGTAGATTTTTTTTTTTGCCCTTTTCATTCCCCTCCCCATTTTCCCCACGTGCAACGCACGTGTATAATACTAGTATATATAATACATCTAAATGATATGACATTCCATAAATCCTTTTGTAAAAAAATTGCAAATGTCTATTAACTTTTAAAGTTTTATTTTTAATGGATTATTCCAGAGTTTTGGTTGTACACATCGAAGAGTCTTGCTGGATTGATCACAGTAATTTTATTATCCCTCGCCATTAGCTTATGGCAAGGCATTGACGCTCTATTAAAATTCATAACTAGACCACATATTAATACTTTGAAGTTCTGTTCAGCGCCCGTATCGACGAGAGCATGTATTGTATATTCTTTTATTTAAGGAATACAGAGTGTAAGTGGAATATAGATGTATGATTGGGCTTGTTTATAGATCAATAGTTCGAATCATTTGCCTGAATTTGTGCTAATGGTATTTTTAACACCTTTTCTTCAGTACCATTTTGTTTTGAAAGCATTTTCTTTTTTTGTCCTTCAACATGTTCTAATCTATCTTGCTGAAAACTTTGTCTTGGTTGTGTTATTTGAACTGGTTTATCTTCCCCAAAAGTTTTAGCGGACATAGTTCTTGTGGGTTGAGGAGAATAGGATTCTCTAGGATGGTGTCTAATAATTGTTGATATTGTATTTCCTGATGCAGTAAAATATTTAGTAGGTACTTGTACTTTTGGTTTTAAGGACTTAATGAATCTGCAATTCTTGATCAAATTTTAGATGTCTAACATCTACTAATCTGGGTTGAATTGTTTTTCCTATTCTGACTTCGAATAGTTTAATAAATTGTGTTGGTGTAATGGATTTGAATGTTGATGTATCATTTAAAGTCATACAATGTTCCCATTGTATTCCTAATACTTTCGATCCAGGAAAAAGTTCTATATCTTGAAGATTTATGGATAATGTACAAACCTTTTCTATATTTCGATCTTCAAGACTTATACAAAAATCAGGATGTATATTTACCCCAAATAGTCTGTTGGTTAAATTCAATTTAGCTCCACCAATAATGATGTTTAAAGGACTATTGATGATTCTTTCATCCATACAGACTATCATTATAGGCGTATCTATGCCTGAACGAAATAGACCTGTTATTTTGATTTGTATTAACCCAATATGAAGATACTTCATTTTGGGATATTTTGTCTTTAATTTTTTAATTTTATTTTGATCAAGGAGTTTGACATATAAAAAAATTTCATCTCCTTTTAATTCGATATCACCTTCCATTCGTTCAAAAATATATGTATGTTGATTTAGAAATCTCGACTTAAAAGATGGTGTTTTGTAGATTTCTTTCTTGTTAGAGTGAGGAATGACCTCTTTTGATTTTTCTAAATCTTCATTATTCTCCTATGCTATCTTGTATGATGGAGTTTGTTATTTCTTCATAACAGATTGTATCATAAGTAATTGTGTTCATATATATTTTATATTCATAATATGCTTCTTGCTCTTTCCCTCTGGAGCTCGAGCTTTGGGTTTGGTATCTTTCTTCCTTTATTATAGAAAGATCCTCATATTTTTGTATAATAAGTAATCTTATGGGATCACTTCTTTCTATTCTATAATCTTGATTGTCAAGACAAGTGCTTTTTACTAATAATATAGTATTTACTGTTGACATGGATTCTACTAACCCATTGGTAATAAATATATTTTCTTTTGCATGCATTGGTATATTATGGATTATACCATAATATCCCAAAGTTATTTGGATAATCATATCCAAATAGATTAGTGTTGTTCTATATCTCTTGAGACTGTAGTCTCAACTAGCATATATCATGTACCCTACTGTTTGTCTTTTTTTCTTTTCATGGTAAAATAACATGGTATGCGAACGGAATAATTGTAATAGTGTTAAGTGTTTTGTTTATCGTCAGCATATTGATTTTTAAAGAATCAAAAGTCTCTTCTTGTTCTACATCTGATGTAGTAGAGCAAGAATCTTCAGAATATATACTTTCAATTTCATAGAGAGAAGAATAAGTAACACTTGGAATATCTTCAGTCGTTCCATAATAATACCATATTCTTCTATATCTGTAATTATTACTGATTTTATAGTTGTAGGACATTCGTTGGGCAAAATGCCCTTCTTTGCTGCATTTAAACCATTTACATCCTTTTTTGAATTTCCATTTGTTAATAACTGTTCTCTTCTCTTTTGTGTATTTTTTATTTAAATCTAGTTTCCACTTATTGCGTGTAATCCGGCACTTAGTTCCTTTCTTTTTTCTAAACATTTTTATATTTTTCCGATATTTAGATCCATATTCTGGTGTGCAACCGAATTGTAAATTAAGATCTTCACTATATTTAGAGCAACAGGTATAGCCTAGTTTTGAATTTTTAATTTTTTTATTGACATGTTTATAAGCTTTAGCTTGCTCACAAAAAAATTTCATTGTAATACCCCGCAAAATTGAGTTATGACAATTTTGCTCACTAGTGTTAGGCACATGTATTTTGTACCGTTACGAGTAATATCCGTAGCTTATTTTAATATAAATATCCTACATATTTTTTATTTCGATTATTTATATGTTTTTCTGTCATCTCAAAATTCATTTTATCCTATTTTGAGCCAACTCAAATATTAATCTTAATCTTTGTGATTTTACGTGTATTGCATGTGTTTTCAATACACATGACGATTACGTATATCCTACTGTTACGTGTAATGTTTCTACATATTTCAACTATTTATTTTTATAACACCGTTCAAATTAATTTTATAAATTGAAATTCATTTTTCTCATATTTTGACTTGAATATATTTTTATATGTGTTTTCTATGTACGTGTTGATTACATTGTCGTATATATAAAATTAATGAAATGTATTTTTCGTATGTTAGTATTTTGATTATTTATAAAAAAAAAATTCATGTTGATCAAATCCATTTCGTATATGAATTTTTTTTACTTGCAACGCACGTGTTTGCAGTGCACATGTTGGTTTCTAAAATTTTCTTGAGTCATGAATATTTTTCTTCTCATTTTTCTAGTCACAATTTTGTGATTTATTTTAATTAAAATCCACTAGGCATAAATCCATTTTTGTTGCCCACAAAAACTAATTACAAATTTAAGGCCATGATTAATTTTGTGTGCACTTAAATGTACATTTAAAATATAGTTGGTATGGTACACCTTGCCATGTGTAACACATACATATAACTTAATAAAAACTAATTTCTATGAAGCACGTGCACGTGTTTCTCACCATGATTGACAATGAGGGAGAGTGGTGCGAGTTAGTGGGAAATGGGGAGCTATTTTGAACACACAATTTTCCTATAAATAGTCCCTACTTTTGTCATGAACAACACAACTCAAAACAAAAACAAAAGAGAGAAAGAGAGAGAAGAGCTTGTGGGTTGTGCTAGGAAAAGGCCGGCCAACTTTTAGGTTGGAGCTTTGGAGCATTATTTTCTAGGAGTTCTACTACTATGAATTCGACATTTGATGTGGATGTTTATTCAACTTTATAATACAGTTTTATTAGTAGAAAATTTGATATGTGTGAATTGTTAGATGCATGATAACTTATATAGATTGAACATCATGTTTAGATTATTTGTTGTTGATTGAATGTGTGAAATTATGATATGTTAATTTGGGGGCATTTTCATAAGGTTCTATTTTGAGTTCTAGTTGCACTTCAAAAAATCATAACTATTAAACTAAATGGAATCTAGAACTAAAATTTTTATAGGAGCATCTAGTATATGTCAAGAACATTCCCTTAAAATTACATAATATTTAGATGTAGTTTAATAATTTAATAAAATCCAAACTTAGGACTGGTTGGCAGTTAGCTAGTTGCTGGAAATTTGTACACATTTCGGATTTTGAACATTTTAGCATCTAGATGAAGTATTTTGAGAAAAGTCAAAACTAAGTACTTGAAGTAGACTCATTAAACTTTTTTTAGAGTCTAAGAAATTAATTTTTCATGAAGAATAGAATTTATAATGAATTTTAAAAGATTGAACTGTGTCAGTCTGTATAACATTTCGACCCTACTGTAGATTTTGAAGAATTCAATGTTATAGACACAATATTTTGGGAAAACTTATAACTAAAAGGTTATAGTAGACTTATATACCTTTAATTTAATCTAAAGAACACAAAGTTTCGTAAAGTATAGAAATTTCTATGGTTTTTACAAGTAGCATGAGCTACAGTTTTCGGATTGTAGAGGGAGGTTTGCACGATGGGAAGGTTCCTCTCATGGGGCGACCATCTAGAGGGACTTAGAAATTAACTCCCTCCATCGTTTTTTGCTCACGGCTACAATCGAGAGGGATGAGTTGAAGAATGTAGTTCTTAAAAAAAGCTTGGAGGTTGCCTATAGACGGTCAGTTGGAAGATTAGGGTCAAGGATGCACAACTCAAGGAAAGGTGCATCGAGCAGGAGTTGAAGATCCTTTGACTAAAGTTACTACTTAAGCAGACTCAGACTAGGAGCACCTCTTGCTCTAAATCAAGGGAGGTCATTCCACGAAATGACCTTACGTCCGCAAGGGATCTCGAGGAACCAAGGGCATGCTAAAGAGTAGGGTAACCGGTTCCTCAAGTGTGGCTTATACTGAGGGGGCAGCACGCGTTAGCGGTAGAGCTACTCAAACTCAATCTGTAGGACTAGTACTCTCCTAGGGTCATTCAAGAGACCAAGGCAGTTCTCCAATGATAAAGAGGAATCATAAGCAGCTCGTGTCTATGGTAAGAAGACTTGTAAACATGTTGATCTTTGAATTTGATGTTTCTTTTTGGACTTGTAATGAAATATTGATGTGAAATGAAAAATCTTCTGTGTTCAAGTACTGTCTCCTGTTTCCTTTTGAGTTGTTTCTCATTATCTTAGAGTTGTTGAGTAATAAAGGGCAGCTCTGGTAGAGAGTTGGACCCCTCATGTCCATGTCTTGGAAAGTTGCAAGAGTAGCACTAGGGAGGAGCTAGAATCCATACTTGTTGATCAAGGTAGTGAACGAGTTGTGAATTTATGGCGAGTTAAGCTTTGAATTTTCTTCTTTGCAAGTTGCTAAAGAAACTTTGAGCCATGAGTATGAACTCCGAATATATGAACTCCAAACAAGTTATTTTTTAGATATTAACGAGTTGTGGGAGCAGTTCGAGTCGCAAGTTGAGCTCTAAACTTTCTTGCTTTGCAAGTTGTTAGAGCAACTCCGAGTCACGAGTATGGAGTCTGAAAAGGTTGTTTTAGAGATTCACGAGTTGTGGGAGCAGTTTGAGTGGCGAGCTTAGCCCTAAACTTACTCGCTTGCAAGTTGCTAGTGGAACTCCGAGCCACAAGTATGGACTTTGAACAAATTTTTTGAGTTTTAGGAGTAGGTTAAGTGGAGAATTAAGCTCTAAAATTGCTTTTTTGCAAGTTGATAGAGCAACTCCGAGCCATGAGTATGGACTCCAAACAAGTTTTTAACAATTTTCGGGAGTAGATCGAGTGGCGAGCTGAGCTCTGAACTTGCTTGCTTGCAAGTTGATAGAGAAACTTCGAACCATGAGTATGGACTCCGAACAAGTTGTTTTGAGTTTTAGGTGTGGGTCGAGTGGAAAGTTTAGCTCTAAACTTGATTGCTTGCAGGTTGCTAGAGCAACTCCGATCCACGAGTATGGATTCCAAACAATTTGGCAAGTTTAGCTCTAAACTTGATTGCTTGCAAGTTTCTAGAAAAAAAATTGAGCCATGAGTATAGACTCCGAACAAGTTGTTTTGAGTTTTAGGAATAGGTTGAGTGGCAGGTTGAGCTCTAAACTTGCTTGCTTGCAAGGTTCTAGAGCAACTCAGATTCACGAGTATGGACTCTGGACAAGTTATCAATGAGTTTTAGGAGCAGATCGGGTAGTGAATTGAGCTCTGAACTTGCTTGCTTGGAAGTTGCTAGAGCAACTCTAAGCCATGAGTATGGACTCTGAACTCGTTGTTTGGGGAGCTTAATGAGTTGTTGGTGTCGCATGGGGGAAGGCTAGGCGTCTAACTTATTGTTTGCATCCAGAGAGTTTGTACACATTTTTTTCCAAAACAAAATACTAAGTTTTTTTAGAAATAAATCTAAGTGCCTACTTTGATTGCTAGCCTTTACATGCTCTGGCCATTATAGTTTTCGGCCTTATTACAAATTGAAAACAATTACTAGCTAGAGGAGGGTGTTAAACGCCCTCATTGTACTTCATCAGGAGTTCGGTGTTCCAAGTCCTTATTATCTTCTTTCCCGTAGGTCTTTAAGTCGGTAAACTCTAGGGGACCACCTATGAGACCTTGTTTTGTCCTTCCCAGTTTGAAGTGAGCTTTCCCTTCTAACATGGGTTAGATATTTTGAGCTTTCGAATGACTAGGTCCCCCTCTTTGAGTCTGGTTGGACGAACCTTCTTATTATAGAACTTCTCCACCCTCTGCTGATAGACGTGTCTCCTCACAGCGAACTTCTCTCGTACTTCTTCAATGAGATCAAGATAGCCCCGTAAGTCATTCGAGTTCTGCTCTTTATTGAAGGAAAGGAGTCAAGGGGAAGGTAATTCGACCTCTAGGGGGATGAGTGCTATCGTGTCGAATGTGAGGTTGAATAGGAATCTTCTGTTGGTATTCTCTTCATGGTTTTGTAGGACAAGAGCACACTTGTAACCCATAACTAGCCCCTTCGGAGCTTCATCAAGTCTCTTCTTGAGGTCATCCAAGATTTTCAAGATTTGTAGATTGGCATTCTCTACTTGGTTGGGGGGGTAAGATAGAGGAAAAGCGTTTGTCAACCCTCAGATCGGTGCAGAACGTACGGAATCTCTTGCCGACAAATTGTGTTCTATTATCGGTGACTAGTGTTCAAAGAATCCCGAACTGGCAGACTATACTCTTCCAGAAGAATTACTAAACCTTGTGGTATGTGATGGAGGCTAGCGGCTCTACTCAATCCACTTTGTGAAGTAGTGAATGACTACCACTAGGAAGTTCCTCTGTCTGGTTGCTGAGGAAACGGCCATTGTAAGTCCACTCCCCACATGGCAAAGGGGATGTAGCTTGCCATGAAGCTGAGATTGGCTTGGGATAACCACTTAATGTAGGAGTACTTTTAGAAAGGATTGTATTGGTGAAAACATGGTTGGGGTTATTGAGGAATGTGGGCCAATAGTACCTGTGATTGAGAATTTTCTATGAAGTAGACTTTGCATGCAGGTGGCTACCACTTATTCCTTCATGTACTTCCTTGAGAGCATAGTTTGCTTCTTCAGGAGAGAGGCATCGTAAGTAAGGCCAACCTTCAACCTGATGTAGGAATTATTGTAGAGGATTCCTTCGATAAGTGTATATCTTTTAGCCCCCAGTTGGATGTTCCTTGCTTCTTTGGGACCTGCCGGGAGGATTCCCTTGTCGAGGAAGTTGATCAAAGATTTTATCCAACAATCTCTGGGTGTTTGAGGGGTGAAGAACATGAGCTCCAATGCTTCATCATTGATACTTGGCTTGAGTAGGACCTCGATAAGCACTGTGTGGTCAAATCCATCGAAGGAAGAGGATGCCAACTTAAACAGGGCATCTACTTGCCTTTTGTCCTTGCTAGGGATGCGAGTAACTTCGGCTTCCTTGAACGTAACTAAGAGCTTTCTCACATAGGCTAAGTATTTAACCATGCGGTCATCTCTGGCTTCATAGTCTCCACGGTTCCGATTCACTACCAGCTGGGAGTCACTAAACACCCCAACCCTTCGTGCCCCTTCTTTCCATGATAAGAGGAGTCCGACAATGACTGCTTCATATTCAGCCTCATTGTTTGAGGTCGGGAGGTTGAGGCATAGCGAGTACTAAAGAGTGAACTCGTCGGTACCAAGCAAGATGACTCCGGCCCCACCCTCTTTGAGGAAGGAGGATGCATCAATATAGACATTCTAGAGTGGGGTGTTTTCTCCTTCCTCAGGGGGTTCAGGGATATTGCTTTCAAGAATAAATTCGGTCAGGGTGTAACCCCTGTTTTTCAGTTTATGTATTTTGGAGTGTATTTTTCATTTTTGTGTATTTTTGTCTCTATTGTATTTTTTGGAACCGTATATTGGGTTTGATTTCAATATATATCCTTTTTATTTTATTTTGAGCTCCTTGAGTTGTTTGTTCGTCGTTTTTGGCTCGTTTCATCATTTTGTTTATTTTATTCATTTTTTTTGGCCTCATTATCTCCATTATATTTTTCCATGGTGTTGTGACGGTATTTTGGTGGTGTTTTCCCAAACCTATAATTTTTTGACTCCAAATTTGATTTTTCAAGGACCATAGAATTCACTATAAATTGTATTCCTATTTGAAATCTACCCAATACCCATTACCCATTTGTATACCTATTACTACATACTAATACCCACAATCCATTAACCCACATTAACCCCTTATATATAACCCCAACCCCTTAAACCCTAACCCTAATCCCTATTATCTCTCCCTCTCCTCCTAAGAATCCCGGCCTCCCCCAAAATCTGTGCTCCCGGCCTGCATTGCTCCCCAACCGAACACCCCCCCATCCTCTCAAAATCCGACCACCACCCTCCTACTCCAATCCGACCGCCCATATACAAAAGAAAACCCTACACCCCATTGATTTCCGACTACCAAAGAGCACCACCACCATCAAAAACACCATCTACATCCCTTGCATTATCTTCTCTTGGTGTTTCTTCAAGTGGGTATTCTCCACTTTGTTCATTGCATCAAGGGTTTTGTTCGTGTGGGAGTTTTATTCGTTGGTTGCTTGGATTCGCGCTTGGAAAGGATCTTGTTCGTGGGTTTCTTTTCTCTTTGCATTAGGATCGTATTAATCTCCATTACTAAGGCAAGTAACTTGTACTATAATTCATTAAGTTGATACAAGTCAAAAAGTTCACATCTAGTGTAGTTGGGTCTAGAGACAATCAAAATTTGTATTTTCTTTGATGGATTTTGTCCCTATTGTGTTAATTTGGCCATAGATGACTCATGACACCAATTTTGATAGGAAATAAACTAGGTTATGCCCAAAACATGATTTTGCTGCATGTATGTGATTATTTGCATGAATTGTGTTTGATTGAATGTCCATATGAAAATAATAGGTGTGGACATGTTAGTAACCCTAAATCATGATGTTTAGGTGTTTGGTAGGTTGTATTTCAAGTTTGGATGTGTTTGGATCAATATTGTGAAAGTGATGACGTTCTTGATTAGAGGTGTGAAATTTGTAATTGCTGCTTGTTCTGTTTTGATTGTTGTTTTCGTCCAGGCTACAGTCAGTATTTGAATTCAAAAATAAAAAATGGATTTAAGATAATTTTGTCTATTTTCAAACTCTACTGGTTTTACTTTATTTGGATTTCGTATGACTGAGATATGAAGGTTTTGGTACAGACGTGTCGAACAATTCCAGATTCTGTTTTGGGTTAGTTTTGTTAACAAACTATTTTCAAGAACTATTCTATACATAATATCTTGACCTAATATTTTGCTCAGTGTTTCTTTATGATTTTAGGGACTACCCAGATTTTTTATGAATTTTAAAGACAATTTTTGTGTGGTGTTTCATATTCTTTTCTAAAATCTACTCATGCTGTAAATTGCGCGTTGTTCAGTATAGAACTCTGTTTTCACTATAATTCCTTGTACTGTATGAAAATTCTTTGTGAAATATGAAAGTTAGTAAAATCTATCTATTTTCATATCCCTTTGGCGGAATTGGATTTCGATTCACTGGCTGCGAGATATCCTAGTTTTCGTACAGCAGTGTTGAGATTTTCAGATTCGTTAAACTCTGTTGTCTTGTTTCTTTGGTATTTTTGATGACAGATTTATACTTACTGTAATGTTATGAAACTTTTTATTTTGACTCTAGACATATAGGGGATTACCCCAGATTTTTCGTGGATTTATTCAAAGTGTTTTTATGCTGTTTTCATGCTCTTGAATTCGGTTTCCTGATTTCTGACTGAACATGTTTTCTGTCTTCGAACTTGTTTTGAGTTAAGATGTTGTGAAGTACTGTATGACTTAATTATACTCGTTGGATTCGTGTGGATGTCTAGTTTCTAGATCCTTCGACGGATTTAGGTTTGCATTTATGTAGAGTTCAGAATCACTGTTTTAGTACTGAATGTTCTTGCTGTCCTGATTATGAACATAGGCTATTTTGTTCGTATATGTGAATGTATATTATCCGTGCATGCTGATTTATTTTCCTGAACCTAAACCTGATTATACCATGTTAGTTTGACATTATTTTATACCCACTCATACCTGTTGATGACCATAATAATAAAAGTAACTAAGTCGGGGTTTAAGGGAAGGTCTAGTAGTGGAAAATATAGAAATGTGTACTTGGAAGAGGTCCTGTGTCCTGCCTGCCTGTTACGTGTTCATGATTACATGATTCACGATCCTGTTTACCTATACCTGATTGCATTCTTTCCTATAGGAAGGTGTTCTCGGAAGATAACCACTAGGTTATACCTGTTTTCTGACCCTGTCTACATTGCTTCTTACATAAGAAGGTGTAGAGTAGAAGAGAACCACTAGGTTCTACCTGTTCCTGTTTTCTGTACCTAAGTACACTGCCCTATGGACTCCACTATGAAATCTTACTAAGCGAAACTATTTGTTGTAGCAACCATGTGATAAAAGTTGGGGCGCATGAAGTGCTACCTAGATAGTAAAATAACAAGATTTAACCTGATATAATCTGATACCTGTTTACCTGATACATGGTACCTGCATACCTGTGTACCTGCTACCTGATTATCTTGTTACCTGTTTACCTAATTACCTGTTTACCTAATAATTTATACATGTTTACCTGTTTACCTGTTTACTTGACACTTGACATTTTACCTATACCTGTTAGTATGCCATGTTTTTAATTAGTTTCCCCATGTGCTTGTATCCTACATTATTTGTGACCCGCGACTTGCAATTAACGGGTACTTGTTTTCTTCTTTTCTCTTTTTCCTGCAAATTTACGTATTGCAGATCAGGATGGTCAGCTGCCTGAAGGTATTGGAGAGATGATGTTTTAAATGCTGGAGACTCTGCTTTATTATTATTATTTTCATTGTTGCCTGAACTTGAATAAAAGTGTATTTGGTTTATTTGGATATTATTTGTATTTGGGCGATGTGACCCAGGATATTGTTTTCTCCAGACTCTGATTTATTTGAGAATATTGTATTTGGTTTCAAGTAAATTCCTATTGGTAATTTGTTGCAAATATTCATGAATGGTTGTGCCTTTTTTGCTTCCGACTCTGATTATTCCTATGATGTGTTGCAAAGATTCTTGAAACAGCTTATGGATGATGAAAATCATTCACTGGGCTTTTGTTACGTACTCGTATTCCGTATTTTTGGGAAGTGGGGCGTGACACAGGGTTTAGGCTTTGATTGTCGTCCTTGGTCGATAGATGATGTCATGCTGGCTTAAATCAATAGACCACTTCATGAGTCGTTCGGCTCTCTTCGCCTTGTTTAATACTTGTTTAAGTGGCTGGTCGATGAGGACTTAGATGGAGTGTGCTTGGAAATAAGGGCGGAGCTTTCCGGTGGCGTGAGCTGCATCGAAACTCAGCATCATAAATAAGGTCGGTAATTGACCTGAGCTCGACCCGAACCGAACCCAACCCATTTTTAGGACTCGGGCTAGTTTTTTTCAATATTTTTGGATCCAAGCTCAACAATTAAGCCTGAATTAATTTTCGGGCCGGGTTCGGGAGTGTATAGGTCCGATCCGAACCCAACCTGATTTAGAAATATATAAAGATATTCCTGAGCTGCCCCTGTAACACCCTAGAATTTTAAATAATTATTATGAGATTAATAAATTAATTAAATTGATTTTTGGTGATTTAATAATATTTTTCTGAAATTTATCTTTTTTCGCGTGCAAAACACGTGCAAATATTTTTTTGAGAAACTCAAAGTCAGAAATTATTTTGAGGAAACCTAATATTTCTTAGTATGTATTATTTACAAATTTTCCGTATTATTTTGGTATTTATTTGGCATTTTTACAAATATTACAAAAAATATGGGCTTTTGTGCAAAATTACCACATGGAGTAAAACTCCAGATTTGGATTTCTGGGCTGAGCATGATGGCTGGCCAAATCAAAGGTAAAGATTTTAATTTTTGTTCTAATGGATTTGGTTTATTTTGTTAATTTATTAAAGAATGGTCTTTTTGCAAAATTGCCACGTTGAGGCACAAATTACAAAATTGATTTTTTGGATTTGAAACTGGTGCCGGCCAGATCTGGGGAGGATATTTTTTGATTTAATGTCAACTAAATTGGTTAATCTAGCTATCTAGTATAAAGGATCCATATATGTAAAGATATATTCTAAAGTAATATTTTGCAAAATCTTCTCAAAACCTTAATACTCCAGATTTCGGCTATATAAGGGCTGCTACAGCCGTCTCTTTATAAATGAATTAAATTGATTTTTGGTGATTTAATAACATTTTTCTAAAATTTATCTTTTTTTCACGTGCAAAACACGTGCAAATATTTTTTTGAGGAACTCAAAGTCAGAAATTATTTTGAGGAAACCTAATATTTCTTAGTATGTATTATTTACAAATTTTCCGTATTATTTTGGTATTTATTTGGCATTTTTGCAAATATTACAAAAAATATGGGCTTTTGTGCAAAATTACCACTTGGAGTAAAACTCCAGATTTGGATTTCTAGGCTGAGCATGATGGCTGGCCAAATCAAAGGTAAAGATTTTAATTTTTGTTCTAATGGATTTGGTTTATTTTGTTAATTTATTAAAGAATGGTCTTTTTACAAAATTGCCACGTTGAGGCACAAATTACAAAATTGATTTTTTGGATTTGAAACTGGTGCCGGCCAGATCTGGGGAGGATATTTTTGATTTAATCTCAACTAAATTGGTTAATCTAGCTATCTAGTATAAAGGATCCATATATGTAAAGATATATTCTAAAGTAATATTTTGCAAAATCTTCTCAAAACCTTAATACTCCAGATTTCGGCTATATAGGGGCTGCTACAGCCGTCTCTTTTCTGCACAAAAACAAAAGTATATTTTTATTATTGATTTCTTGGAGTTTCGAAGCGAGGATTTTGGATTTTTGCAAAATGAGGAGCTTTTCTTGTTCTTTATTACTTCGTCGAATCTTCATTAAGGTGAGTGACATGTGTTTGACATCTTGTTGTTCTATGCATGTTAAATATGATTTTTTGTCTAGTGGAATGCATGTTAGATGATTGTATGGTAGATAATGAATAAACTAATGGATGGATAATTAAAAATAGAATTTTTCATGAATAAAATACAATGGGTGAATAGATTTACCATATGGATGACTTGAGATTGTTAAGAACCTAGTAGGAATCATGGATATGTTGTTTTCTTCCATATTCTTGCTGATTTGAATATTTATGATGAGGTTGTATGATGTATGATGTATAAAGTGGAATAAAGAAGGGTTAATTACTGATGGTATACATGTATATGATCTGTTGATGTTTTGATAAAGAAAATTTTGACTAATACATGTTGTGGATGCAAATAATCAAGGGTAAATTGATCTAATTAGTTGTATATGTGTTTAACCAATTTACAAGAGAGCTTTTTTTTTTAATCAAAAGATCAAGTCTTGAAGTGTTGAAATGAGTTTTGATTTCAGGTCTGATGGCATTCAACCGAAAAGTGGATTTTTGAGTTTTGTGATATTTTCAAGTGGATCTTGACCTATATTGATACTGAGATTTGATTTGAAACATTATACTACTCATATACAATGAATTTTGATGAAGTTACTGATGCATATACACATATATACACATATAGATATATACATTACTGATTTGAAGAGTTTCAATGAAAAATTGCTCTTTTGTGATTTTGTTGAGAGTTTGATTTTGAATTATGAACTAGTATATTATACAAGTTGTGTTTAATCATCTCAGGATTTTAAGTTTACAAATTCTTGCTTTAAAGATTAAAAACTATGTATCAGATTGAAAAGTGTAAGAAATTTAAAGTGCTGTCTTTTTGGCTTGACGGCCGACCGCCCAGAATTTACACATGAAATGTTGGTCGACTGTCAATTGTGGATTTTCAGATTTTTAGCATGTCAGTCGATCGCTGCTTTTTGGAGATGTAGGTCAACTGACAGCTGCTGTACAGATTGTTTTGTGTAGTTTTCTTGTTGTTTTCTTTAATGATTATTTCTTCGAACCTATGGATTATTGATCTACTGTTTTAGATGAAGTTTTTGCTACAGATCACTATATTTTATAGAGAGTTATATTTTGATTTACAATAGAATTTAACTTGTATTTTCTATGGCATTAGAAAGCGTAATATATACGGTCTTCGAAGGACTGATGTTTTGTGATTTTTCTATGACTTCAAAATGTGAAACCTAGTTGTTTAAGAGATTTATTCTCAGATTTTATTTTAGGAAATTTGTGAGTATTCAGATAAATTTGGAGTTGTGTGATTTAAAGAACTATTCTTAATATGAATGAATTGATGATGGAACCAAGAGTTTTAATGAAAGATTTATGTTGATATTTGAGTTATGAGTCTCTAGAGGTTGAGTAGGATTCCTGTAAACTAGCAGATGAGATTTTGTGGATATTGGTTAGTTGGGGCCTTGGGGATGTTTTGGTGGAATTAAGTCCGAAAGGATACACCAATTCTAGGGAGGGAAAAATTGTGTTTTAATTAATAATAATCAAACTAAGGACATGCACTAGTAGTGATGCGATAGAACTTGGGAAACGTAAGTATGGGCTCTGTTGTTAGTCCAATAGATGTATTCCAGGACTGTGTGTTATTGTGTCCCTAGTATATTCGCGTGTCGAGGGTCGACAGACCTATTCACAGAATGTCTAGAGAATAGTTGGTATGTTCGTGTGTCGAGGGTCGACAAGCCTATTCTCGGAACATATGGTGCATTCGTGCGTCGAGGGTCGGCAGGCCTATTCGCGGAATGTACTGTGTATCTGTACGGCGAGAGTTGGCAGGCCTGTTCGTGGGGTACACGGCAAGGAGGTGATTCTCTGGAGTTAGAGCTATGCTTACATGATGCTTGCGCGTCGAGGGTCGTTAGGCCTATTCGTGGAGTATTCTAGATCTTTTTTCTATCACCGTAGTAGGATTAGTTGCATAATGAGATATTTAACCCTATAAAGTGGAGAACGATAAGGGCTTGCACCAGACCTATGTAGTATGGAATGTATAGAATCCGTCAAGTATGCATTAGAGAGTCATCATACTGCATTTGTGTTTTCTTGAATTGTATTATGCATGATGTTTTCTGTTTTCCTACACTTGACACTTATCTGAGTTTCACTTGATGTTTTCATGCTTTATTTATCGGTATTTCATATTCCGTCTTGTTACTACTTTGGGAATGTGTTGTAGCACCCTGAATTGCCAATATAATATCTCAGAAATATGTGGCACAATTCACAGCATCTACCTCAATGGAATAATAAACATAGCCAAAACACATAATAATTTTTCAACTTTTATTACACCAATTCTTTACAAAGCACAGCGGAAAATTAAACACCTTGAATTACAATTTCATTCCTTTACAACACATTCTTTTACAATTTACATAAGCCACATTATCATTCTACCACATGCATCCAAATCCCAAGCTAACGGTACCTACCTATAAAACATGAAGCTAGAGATAACCCTAACCCCCAAAACTACAGGGGTCAGCCATAATGGTGTGAGTGACGTCAAAGAAATACAACATGAATAAAACATAAAGAATAAAGTCATAAACAACATATGTCAACAGTAATAACAAATGGAATAAGGAATACCAATATATAAAACATGAAAACATCAAATGAAACTAGACTAAGTGTCAAGTGTAGGAAAACGAAAAACAAACATGCATAAAACCAAGTCAAGAAAACGCTAATGCAGGATGATGACTCTTTAATGCACACTTGTTGGTAACTATGCATTCCATACTACATAGGTCCGGTGCAAGCCCTTATCATTCTCCACCTTATAGTGTTAAATCCATCGTTATGCAATTAATCCTACTACGATAACTATTACGAGATTTAGACATTTTGTAAGTATTGGTTCTCTTCCTTGGAATACTGGAGGTCAATCTCACTCACGTGGATCATTTTGTGACATATTTCATCCATCATCCCGGAATACTGAGGATTGCCTCACTCCGCAGGTTATCTTGGAACCCTTATTGCACAAACATCCCATGAGTGTCGCTCTCGTCGTTGGAATACTGAAGACCAATCCCACTCACGTTGGATCATTTTGTGGCCTATTTCAGCCATCGTCCCAGAATACTGGGGATTATCTCACTCCTCGAATCATCCTGGAGTCCATAACTCACGTTTGCCCTCATTTCATCATATCACCATTCTAGTGCATGTCCTTATATTTATTAAGTTAATTAATTAATTACGAATCTCTTAGAGTTGGCGTACCCTACCGGACTTAACTCAATTGATAAACAACAAAGCCACAACTGGAAAAACCACAAAATCTCATCTATTGGTATCTAGGGTCCCACACACCCTCTAGAGACTCAACTCAACCATCAACATAAAATCTTTCATTAAAACTCTCAATTCCATCATCATTACTCTCACATAAAGAAAACTTCTTAAAAATCAACAAATCCAAATTCCTTTAATATACTCACAAATTCCAGAATTGAAATAAAGTATTAAATCTAGTAAATATCTAAAAATCATATTTTGAAATCGTAGGATATCACAAAACATCAATTTGTTCGAAAACCACATATCTTTCGTTTAATAAAGTTATAGAATAAAATTTAAAATCTATTATAATCAAAATGAAACTCTCTGTAAAATACTGTAATTTGTAGTAAAAATATCATCTAAAACACTAGATCAATAATCCATAATATCGAAGAAATAATTGTTCAAGAAAAATGAAGAAAACTCAACAAAACCAATCAGCCAAGATACTGACAGTCGACGGTCAAAGACAGCACAAAACGCAAAGGTCGACTGACGAGTGAAAATCCAAAAGAATAAAGAATTGACAGTCGACTGTCGCCTTCAGTTCAAAACGAAGCGGTCGACTGTCATATTGAGGAAAATACAGCTTTGAAATTCGTGCACCTTTTTACTGATACTCCAACAAATCTTTCTAAAATCATAAATTTGCAAAATAAATTTCTTGAGATGATTAAATACAACTTATCTAACATACCAGAGTTTATAAAACTAATCAAAACCACATCGAATTCACAAAATAGCAAGTTTTCACTAAAACTTCTCAAAATAATAAATACAAGTATAAGTGTATATAGGTATGTTTAAGCATCAGTAAAACATCAAGAAACTATTGTGTATATGTAGTATATTGTTTCCAATCAACTCAGTGTCGAAACAACTCAAATCTCAATCAAATTTCACAAAAAGCATCAAAAGCAATTTTTGGCCTGCACACCTTCAGACCCGAAGACAAAGCTCCTTTCTAAACATCAAAACTTGATTTCTTTTGATTCAAAAATCCTTCTACAACTTGTTATACACATCTAAAACTAGTTATATTAATTTTTCCATGGTTATGTGCAAATATAACATGTAAATAATCAAGTTTCGTCCATCAAAACATCAAGAACATAGTCTATACTTATATACACATTAAGGTTAAGTTTTGTTCATTTTTATGCAATAATCAACATACAACTCATCATATGCAATCAAATCAGCAAGATTATAATGCAAAACAACACACCCATGATTTCTATTAGGTTCTTAACAATCTCAAGTCATCTATATGTAGTTTTAATCATCAATAGCATAGTTTTCATGAAAATATTCAATTTTTATACATACATCCATCAAAATTCATTATATCATCAAACAATCATCTAACATGCTTTCTAATAGACAAATCATCACATACAACATGCATAGAACAATAAGAAAACAAGCATATATCACTCACCTTATTGAAGAATCAACCGAAATAATAAAAAGAATAAGAAAAGTCCTTCCTTTCGCAAGAAAACCAAGATCCTCGCTTCGAAACTCCGAGAAATCAGTAATAAAGAAAATCCTTTGTGTAGTGTAGCAAAGAGACGACTGCACCACTCCTTTAATAGGCCGGTTTTTGTAGTTTTAGGGTTTTGAATAGGTTTTGCAAAATATCCCTTTTGAATATATCTTTAAATATATAAATCCTTATACATGGAAATTAGATTAACCAGTTCTATTCAAATTTTTTTAAAAAATAACTACTCCAGGCCTGGCCGGCACCAATTTCAAGTTCAGAAAAACAAACTTTGTAATTTTGCCTCTAAGTGGCAATTTTGAAAGAAAAAAAAAACCCTTCTTTAAGAAATTTACGAAATAACCCAAATCTATTAAAATAAAAAGTAAACTATTTACCTCTGAGTTGACTAGACATCATGTTCAACCTAAAAATCCGAAAAATCTGGAGTTTTCACTCCAAGTGGTAATTTTGCACAAAGACCCCTCTTTTAGTAATATTTGCAAATATATCAAATAAATATAAAAAAAATCAAGAAAATTCACAAATAATACCTACTAATAAATATTAGGTTTCCCCCAAAATAATTTCTGACTTTGAACTTGTCAAGAAAATATTTACACGTGTTTTGCACTTGTAAAAAAATAAATTTCACAAAAATATTTATTTAATCACCAAATATCATTTTAATTCATTTATTAATATCAAAAGCATTATTTAAAAATCTAGGGTGTTACATGTGTTGTTTATAAATTTATTCTTTATGCTTCATTTAATTTGTATTTCTTTTGATATCACTCACACCGTTATGGCTGACCGCTGTAGTTTTGGGGGTTAGGGTTATCTATAGCCTCATATTTTACAGGTAGATACTATTAGCTTGGGATTGGATGCGTGTGTTAGAATGATAATATGGCTTTTGCAAATTGTAAAAGAATGTGTTGTAAAAGAAAGAAAATGTAATTTAAGGTGTTTAATTTCTGTTGTGCTATGTAAAGAATTGATATAATAAAAGTTGAAAATATTTCTGTGTTTGCTATGTTTACTATTACATTGAGGCAGATGCTGGAAATTGTGCCACATATTTTCATATTTATTTATTGGAAATTCGGGGCACTATAGAGTTTGGTATCAGAGCATGCTTCAATAGTAATGATAAACATGGTATAAGAATAAACCTAGGTGGATATGAGAGCGTGAGTACCTAGGTATGGACATTAGAGTGCGAGTATCACATGGAATTAAAATAAGTAAACTGGGTTGGGCATGACTAAGATTTTGCCATAAGGTATTAATGTGAATATGAATTATGTTGTGTTGCTCTATCTTTTCCCTCATTTTTCAGTATTCAGTATAATGGCAGGACCCAGGACCAGGAATGGTGGAAATGGTAATGGGGATGAAGGTTCCTATGGGGCCGGACTTGATCTAGAGACGGAAATTGCCATGGTGTATCAGACTTTGAACACATTCATGGCAGCCAACATGACTCGAAATCAGAATCAAGGGGCTGGACCAGTACTTGTTAATGCTAATCAAATTAAGCAGGTTGAGTCCTTAAAGTGGATGAAGCCGCCTATTTTTTAGGGGCAGTCGGATCCAAATGAGGCTGATGATTGGATTAGACAGATGGAGGTAGTCTTCGAAGTTCTGGAAACCCCAGTAGCTAACAAGGTGAAATTGGCTACAATACAGTTAGAGAATGATGTTGGCGTCTGGTGGTAGTCAGTGAAGAGGACTTTTGGGAGTGAACAGGTGACTTAGGAGGCTTTTCTGGAGGATTTCAGAGATCGTTTCTTTCCTCTGGATATTCAAGAGAAGAAGGCAACGGAATTCTTGAACCTACAGCAAGTCAGCATGTCAGTGCACGGATATGAGACTAAGTTCGCCTAGCTGTCAAGGTATGCACCGGAGCTGATTGTTGATGAAGCAAAGAAGGCCAAAAAATTCAAAGCAGGGCTTAAGGCCAAATTTGAGGTCTCGGATGAAACCGTTGGGCATTAGAAAATTTGATAAGCTGGTCAGGAGAGCAATAATGACAGAGGAAGATATGGATCAGTTACAGAAGAAGCAGGAGACCTGGAATAAGAACAAGAAGCCAACAGCAAATCAGCATGGGAAGAAGTTTCCAGCAAAGTAAGGCAGGTTCAGTAGACCAGAGCAGAAGGCCCCCGCAATTCAAGGCGTGACTTGTTTCAACTATGGAGAGGCAGGACACTATCAGTCAGCATGCACCAAACCACCTAAGGTGCGGTCTTGTTATCAGTTTGGTCATGAAGGTCATATCAGACCAAACTGTCCGCAGTTGAAGAAGGAAGGTGCAAGCAGAGGCAAATTCCAGAGGTAGGGACGAGTGTTCGCATTAACTGGGGAGGATGTAGGTAACTCAGAAGATGTGATCCAGGTTTTTTTCTTAATTAATGGAATAAAAACAAAGGTTTTATTTGATACTGGTTCTTCGCATACATTTGTGTCGCCCAATTTTGCTAAAGTTTTAGATGTGGAACCTAACGTATTTCCAGGTAGAGTCTTGTCAGTGGCAATACCATTCGGAGAAGAATTGATTGCTGATCGATATTACGAGGGCTGTGATATTGAGATTGGTGAGAGATTATTCGGTATTGATCTCATTGAACTGCAAGCCTTGGGTGTGGATGTGATCGTGGGCATTGATTGGATGGCAATATATGATGCCATAATTGAATGCAAGAACAAAGAGGTGTTAGTGAAGGCACCAGGAGGTCCCGCACTGACTTTTCAAGGGAAGAAGAATAACCCGAAAGTGGCTGCAATGGTATCTAAGTTGATGATTCCAGATGAAGTCAAAAGCATTCCAGCTATCAGGGATTTTCCTTCGGTATTCTTGGAAGATCTACCAAGGTTACCACTGCAGCAAGATGTTGAGTTCTGTATTAATTTTCAGCCGGGAAGTGCTCCAATTTCTAAGGCTCCATACAGGATGGCACCGGTGGAGTAGGATGAAGTTAAGAAGCAGATTGAGGAATTGCTGAGTAAGGGATTCATCAGGCCGAGTACTTCACCGTGGAGTGCACCAATGTTGTTAGTGAAGAAGAAGGATGGGTCAATGAGGATGTGCATTGACTACCGAGAGTTGAACAGGGTGACTATTTAGAACAAGTATCCGCTTCCACGGATTGATGATCTGTTTGATAGGCTTCGGGGAGCAGCTGTATTTTCGAAGATTGATCTGCGATCAGGGTATCATTAGGTCCGAGTTAAGGAGGAAGATGTGAACAAGACAGCTTTCAGAACTTGTCGTGGACTCTATGAGTTTTTGGTAATGCCATTCGGAGTGACAAATGCGCCGGCAGTATTTATGGCCATTTATTGATTCTGTCACGTCCCGCTTCCCAAAAGAATAGGGAATACGGTACGCGACTAAGCCCAGACGATAGTTTTCACCATCCATAAGTTGTACGGATCTGCTTGACTCAGTATAACAGTAAATATAATAGTATACTCCAACCAGGCATGCAAAAACAATCATAACTCAACAGAATTTATTGTATCAATAATAAATGTTCCAACAAATACCAGATCCGAAACAAAACAATAATTCTAGGATAATAAACCCAAATACAAGTCTCAATATAGTTCACAAATATAAATAGTTCATCAAAACATTTAAACAAATTATTCCAATTGCGCAGCTCAAAACGTTTGCTCACCAACTCCAGTAGGTAATTGATCAGCAAAACCTTCTCATATGGCAATTACAAGGAAAATAGGAAAATAGAAAAATATAACGCTCGTTAGATGCAAGTCCGGGCCGCAAGCAATACAAGTAGGAAAATGAAGGAAAACTAAACTAAATAGGGAATACTAACATGGAGAGGGTAGCAAAGATAAAAGTATACAAATGACAGTAAGCAGTGCAGTGATAACAGGAGAAGCATAACAGTAACAGTAAGGATCAATAGTAACAGTGTGTCAACGGTAGTAATAATCAACAGTAACAGTAAAGTCCACAATAACCGTAACAGGATGTGACAGTGTTAACAGTTATTCTTATGTCTAATTTTCATTACTAACAAGGTAGCACTTCATGCGTCCCAAATTTTACCACATGGTTGCTACATCAAACAGTTTCGCTTTAAGATTTTGTAGTAGAACTTCTATAGGGAAATATATTTAGACAAATAGTAACAGTAACAGTAATAACAACAAACGGTGTCATGGATCATGCCCTCATGCATCCAGAGATAAACATTAGGTACCACAGTAAACAGTGGGGAAACGAGTCCATTCTGAATATGTATTTTTATATTGTCCACTACTCGATCTTTTTCCTTAAAAACCCCAACTTGATTTCTTTTATTAATAAACATGTGTGAACAAATACAAACAGACTAAAGACATGGAAAGAACAGGAAATAAGTCTAAGATGAAATAGTGATTGCAACGGTTGATGAAAACAACTCTTAATAGTCAAAACAACAAAATTTTTATTTCTGGACAGCAAGACACTACTGTACCAAATCTGAGATTCCCATTGCTACATAATAGCAAATCCAGATCTGTCAGAAAATTCAGAAACTATACTCTCTGCCAATTCCAGCACATATATATAAGTCACATATCAGCCACAGAAACAGGGTCAAAAACTGCATTTAATATAGAAATCATGTTCAGCCAGAAAATTCAAAATCTTGTTTATAAGCATGAAAAGAGTTTAAAATCGTCATAATTAAATCTGAGAAAAATCTGGAAGATTCTCTAACATATCTAGTTTCAAAATATAATATCATGAAATTATATTACAGATAGTGTAGTCAACAAAATTGGAAAAACAGAGTAATGCAACAAAATCTCAATTCTGAAAGTTCAGACACAGTAGTACCAAAACAGAGATAATTCATAAAGTATAATTCGAAATCCAGATCCGTCAAAAGGGTGATAAAATAGACAAATCAGGCTCCAGTTTATATTCACAAAGCTTTCATCAAAAACAAATAGAATCAGGTTGAAAACATAATTCTTTACTGAACAGCAAGCAGTTTGGAATATTTCCATTGGTTTTAAAAGCATAAAATGAGATACAAAAGTCATTAATTAATTCCACAAAAATTATGGTTTTCTCCTAGTCGTATCTAAACATACTTAGCCAAATATAGAGTTCAAATTCTACTTTAATATCAGTTTTAAAATAAAATTTCATACCGAATACATATTGTTCAGAATCTGGAATATACGATATGACTGTAGTAAAACGGCAAAACTCATGCATCAAAACTAGGAATTCAGACTCGTCGAAAGTTCTGAAAACTAGAGAACAAAGGCTACAAATTATATTCACAAACTTATTTATTTTATTGATGTTAACAGGGTTGAAATTACTGTACAAAATAGGACAGCAGCAAAAGAAAAGTTTTTTCGGCAATTTATCAAACAACTTAACTACAAACGGTCCAATCTAGATGTCATACAAAGCATGGTATATGTGGTTTACTCAAATCAGCATGGCATGTGAATCAAGTAGTCCATAATGAAATCATACATCCAACAAATATCTATGCAACAGTCATCTACTGTAACATCCCGATCTATTATATATATATATATTCGTATATATTTCATTTTATGAGGATTTGAGACCGTATGTATTTTTGCATACATAATTTCATATGTTTTTCTAAAGTCCAATATTTTTTCTTCATAGCCTAATGGACTGATTATTCTCTTTGTTTCCTACAAGAGTTATTTTAAAGCCTAAAGAACATCCTAGGCTTAATTCTAGCTATTTATAATTAATTTAAGTATTTCTCCTTGGGCCCATGATTTTTGGCCCAAATAGTAAACCCATTTAGTTTAATTTTCTTTTAATTATGGTGACTTGTAGTGTAGACTCAATGGTAGACAATTAATAAATTAGTGCATGAACAATTTAAGAATGGGGACACTAGGGTGGCACGTGCATGCAATAGGGTGTGCATTGCACACTTTTCCTATTAGGCCGGATGGGATCCAAGAGAGAGGGAGAGATGGGAGTAGTGGTGAGGTAGTTTCTCATGTCATGGGTGGTTATGGCAACTTCCAAACTCATCCTAGCCTTTAATCCCTAACTAGTTGATCAAATCCTAACCATTCAATCTACCCAGAATTATGTATAAATACCCCATAGTTTCTTCTCATCTTAGTGCATTAGAAAATTTATTAAAGAGAGAAAAGAATTAGAGTGAGAAAAGATTGAGAGTTTTTGGAAGAAAAAGATTGAGGAATTCTTGTGTGGGTGTTCATCCAAAGAAGGTCGGGAATCACACTAGGAGAGGTTCGGTTTTGCTACACCTAGGAGGAGAATGATCTATTCGTGCAATCTAAAGGATTTTCTAAGAGCTTTCTATTCGTGTTTCTTCAAAAAGGTGGGTGTTTCTCATGACTTCTAATTTAGATACCATGCTAGGTCTTGTGCTAATTATGCAAGAATAAATAAGTGAAAGTATTGCTCCTTGTTAATACGATGATTAAAGTGAAAATGGAACACAAGTGAAATTGTATAAAATGAATGGGTGAACTTAATGGAATGATATGATTAATGTTATGTTATTCTTGATTTTTATCTAGCATGCTAAATTGGAATAAATGTTTATCTCTGTAGAGAAATGATGATTATGGGAAAAATACCTTTTTTGAAGTCGTGGTTGTGTGGAAAATACTAGTCGTAAGAATCCCTACATTATTTAGTAAACTATGCATGTTGCGAGGGTAGTCAAATAAAGTTGCATGTTAGTTTCGAGAAATGAACATATTGTAGTCTAAACTAAAATATTGTGTATTAATCGAAAGGAAAGAAGAAACGATTCTATATTTCAAGTTTTGTTACTGATCAGTCGACCGAATAGGTGTAGTTAGTCGACTGACCTGGTTATTGAATTCTTCGAGTTAAAACCCTATAGAACAGCCGACTGGTCTGAGTAATAGTCGACTGCCCTGAATCCTTCGAGTTTTAATTCTTTTCTTTGAACAGCTGACTGATCAAGTTTAGCAGTCGACTGTCCCGACCATTTTTCTTGAGTCTTTTAAATTCTTAATGAACAGTCGACTGGCTATGTTTTGAGAGTCGACTGTCCAGATTATTTTGACGTCTCAGATTTTTATTTCTGTCTCGTGATAAAAATGAATATATATATATATATATATATATATATATATATATATATATATATATATATATATATATATATATTGTTTGAAAGAGATTTGATGGAGATTGGATGTGACGGATTAGAAAAGTGAATTTTTATTTACCTTTGCATGAATCGTATATGAAGTGAAGTGAAATATTCTACTGAATTTATGAAAAGTTTTATGACTATGAATACTATGAACATGAAAAAGGAAAGTCTGATGTAATCATGAAAAAAATGAACTTACGAGCTTGAAAGGCTCAATTCTTGTGCAATTGTGAATTGAAATTAAGAACTAGAGTGTAGCTAAGCAGCATAACGGCATTGAAAAAGAAATGAGTTGAGATGAAATTTGAAATAAAAAGACCAAGATTTGGGTCGCGTTGAATAAAGAATTAAGACCGGTATAGTGGAAAGGATAACTCTAGAGAATTGATTTTGTTTATGATTCTAATAAACTAAGGATTAGACACATAGTGAAGATGTGATGAAAGTAAGAGAAAAACACGAGTATGAGGGCCATCGAATTGGCGGTGTGAGAGTGATTCACAGACTGCCTACTTGATGCGTCATGACATGGCGTGAGCACTACTTCAGAATTATCGTCCCGGTGGCGACGCTTGTGGGGTGTTTTGGTGGCTATGGGTGGTGCCATTGTTCCATGGTGGAGGCTAAATTGTCCATAGTCTGCCTGCTTGATGTGTCATGTCAGTGCATGGGATTCCCCTCCAGACTGCCTGGACATGGGCTCGTAGATCATAGAACATCTAGGATACTTACTGTAGTTATCGTAGTAGTTTAAGTCATGGCGAGGGATTGAACCCTATAAGATGAAGTACGATTAAGGGCTTGCCCTCGGACCTATGTAGTATGGGATGCATAGAATCCGAACAAGTGCACATTAGTGTCATATAATATAACAACTACATTAAGGACTAAGTGCACAGCACGACACGACATCAATAGGATAGTCGCTTTAGCTTTGTTTTTGTGAACAAGTTTGTGATTTTGTCAAGAAATGAAAATCGTTATATTGTTTCCGGCATAGAGAGGATGGCCGTGTATAATTTTCGTCGGTTGAATAAACTGACGTACCCACAGTTTTGTATGCAGGGTAAATGGCCTGATAAAGATTAAAGGAGAACTGATGCTTAGAGATCATTCAAATATTGTTGTACTTTTATATAAATGTTGTAAATTACTTCCGCTGTCAAATGTAAAGTGTAAAGATTCCATGTAACTCCGATGTAAAGTGAAAAGTTTTAAATTCCTTATAAAATTGTACGAAAGAAGTGTAAAGATCCTGTGGAATCTCGAATTCAGTTGTATTTTGGAATTCGGGGTGTTACATCTACAACATACGGTGTACCACAAACAACTTACAGTCAAGATGTCCACTAATTTAATTGTTTTCATGCAACGGGTGTCAATTATTGTAACTACTCATGATCAAGAGATGATGTCAACGGTTAAACTAACAAAATATGATCATCATGAGAGTAAAAATATTTTCATACTAGATTACTTACAATATTAACTTGTATGACAAAAAGAACACATACAAGCTACTTGCCTGTTATGAAGACGACGGAAAAGATGCAATAGAATAACGGGAATGGATCCCGAACAAAGAACACAACGAAAGCACGAACGAGAGACGAGATCCAATGCCAATTCAACACGTGCACAAGGACGCACACGCAAACACACTCAAAGAGACAGCAGCAAACAACAGCAAGGCATCGACAGCACCAGGCGACGACGACGACAGGGAAGACGAGTAGGCAAGGGCTCTGCCTGGCTGCTCACTGAGGTGCTGCTGTTCGACGACAGCGACGAGGGGACACGGGGGGTGCAGCAGGAGAGGAGAGAGAGGAGAGGGGTGCGGTGGGTGGTGGCCGGCGTCGGGGGTCAACGACGACGACAGCAAAGAGGAGAGGTCGAGAGATAAGGTCGGGGGGTAGGGGTAGGTGACCGCTAGGAAAAGAGAGAGAGAATAGTATTAGGGTTTGTTGATTAGGGTTAGGGTTCAATTAGGGTATTTATATAGGGACAATATGGATTTGGATGAACTGGGTAGTATCCAATAGAAAGAAAAGAATCCAATACGAGACAAATAGGCCATGAAATAGGTTTAAACAATAAACGAGATCAAAGACAAATTTGTAGATCAAATAAATGAGAATAAAGAGCTGAATCAATGCAAAATGAATCACAAGAGAGAGAAGAACGACACACCATACAAAGGGCATGAAATTAAATACAACAAAAAATAAAATAGATAATCAAGAATATTATTAAATATAATTAAAAATACAAATATGAGCAATAGGGGCTACAGATTCCTTCCTGGTGGTATTCATTGATGATGTTCTGGTATATTCGAAGTCAGAGGAAGAGCACTCTAAACACTTGGCAGAGGTATTGAAGAAGTTATAGGAGCATAACTTGTATGCCAAGCTGTCGAAGTGTGAGTTTTGGAAGTTCGAGGTAGCTTTCCTTGGTCATATCCTTTCTAAGGAGGGAGTGGCCACCGATCCTCAGAAGGTTGAAGCAGTGAAGGAAGTCAAGAGTTTCTTGGGGTTGGCTGGGTATTATAGGAGATTCATTTAGGGCTATGCACAGATCGTAGTTCCTTTAACAGGATTGACTCGGAAGAATGTGGCATTCACTTGGACTGATAAGTGTGAGGTGAGTTTCCTAGAGCTAAAAGAGAGGTTGACGACTGTGCCTATCCTAGCTTTGCCGCAAGCTGGGAAGGACTATGATATCTTCAGTGATGCGTCGCTCAGGGCTTTGGGGTGCGTTTTGATGCAGGAAGGGAAGGTTATTGCATATGGTTCAAGGCAGTTGCATCCGCATGAGAAGAACTATTCGACATATGATCTGGAATTAGCAGCTATTATCTTTGCCATGAAGCAGTGGAAACATTATGTGTGTGGAAACATTATGTCAACATGTTTACTGACCATAAGAGCCTGAAGTACATTTACCAGTAGAGAGATCTAAATCTTCGACAGAGAAGGTGGTTGGAGGTGTTAGAAGACATTCTTCCTGAGATCAAGTATCATTCGGGCAAGGCGAATGTGGTGGTCGATGGGCTTAGTCGGAAGAGCAGTCTGTCGAGTTTGATCATTACTCAGAGAGAGTTAGCAGCAGAGTTGGATCAGGCAGGTATTGAGGTTGTACTGCAGGGTTCGGGAGCATCTTTGGCTCAATTGAGGTTGCAGCCTTCTTTGAGAGAGCAGATTGTGGAGGATTAGAAATCAGATGCAGAGATTCAGAGGATGGTGCAGCAGGTTTCCGAAGGCAAGTTATCAGAGTTCTGGGTCCAAGATGGAGTTCTATGGATGGGTGAGAGGTTATGTGTAATGCAGATTTAAATGAGAGTATCTTGCAGGAGGCACACAGTACCTTGTTGTCAGTACATCCTGGAGGCACGAAGATGTACAAGGACATCAAACAGCACTTTTGGTGATCAAGTATGAAGAAAGATGTGGCAGACTTTGTAGCGAGATGTCTGACTTGCCAGCAGATCAAAGTAGTGAATCAGAGGCCTGGAGGCCTGTTACAACCATTGCCTATTTCGGAATGAAAGTGGGAGAATATCAACATGGATTTCATCATTGGGTTGCCGAGGAGTCCGAAGGACAACGACTCAATTTGGGTTATTTTGGATCGTTTGACCAAGTCAGCTCACTTCCTGTCTATGAAGATTACTGGCAGAGCTGTACATTGATGAGATCGTGAGACTTCATGGGATTCCTATGTCGATTATTTCCGACAGGGAAGCGAGGTTCACATCGAGGTTTTGGAAGGGTTTGTAAGTAACCTTGGGTACCAGAACCGATTTCAGTACTTCTTTTCATCCGCAGACCAATGGTCTGACTGAAAGGGTGAATCGGATATTGGAGGTGTAACCCCTGTTTTCCTAAATACGTATTTTCTGTGTATTTTCTGTATTTGAAATTTTCGTAAATTATTTTTATCGCTTTCAATTTCTTTTGCCAAATTGTACTATTGGATCTCCTATTAAAATCTGTTTTCGATCAATAATATTATTTGTAACTATTTCTATGACTTTTATATTGTAACACAATTCGTATTTTTTTTATTATTTCTTTTATTATTATTATTTCTGTTATTATTATTACCATTATTATTTTATCACTTTCTTCTTATTATTATTGTTATTAGTATTATTGTTATTATTGATATTTTTGGCTGGTTATTAAAAATCCACTTTTATTTACTACTGTATTTGTAGTATTTTAGATAAATCCTATTTCGTAATGCAAATTACCTTTTTATTATAAACAATTTTTATATTGGTTATTTTTCTATTTAAGTTTTTATAACCCATACTCATTTAACTATCCCCATACCTATTATTAAAACCCTATAACCCCAACACCCTAACTACCCAGACCCGTTAAGACCCAAAACCCGAAACCCCTTTCTCCCTGTTTAGCAGTCTTCCCCACTCTTTAACCTAAACCCAACCTATATATATTAACCCTGTTGCCGACTGTTCACCTTCCTTTCACCAAACCCTAGTCGCCATATACTCCAAACCCATTACCTCCCGACCTGCATCCTTCCGACTTGCTCCCTGTATGCGCCTCGTCGTCCTGCTCCAACTCCAGCCCTGCCGCGACCCCCGAGCGCCTGTCGTCAACCCCTCTCGATGCAGCACTCCCCATCGTGCCTGGTCCCTTTCCCCGACTCCCTTCCATCCCCTGCTCGTGACCACACAGCGACATCACCCTTCCGAACCCATCTCTCTACCATGTCTCCCCCTCGTCCTGGTGTCGCTCTGCCATAGCAGCCGTCACCAGCCCCTGCTGCGACTCTCTTGGTGCTCCCCTCATCCACGGCGCCGACCCCTGTCCCCTTGTGTGCTCTCCCGCAACCCCGAGGCTCCATCCCTTGTGCTGTCTCCAACAGCAGTAGCAGCTCCTCTCCTCCCCTTAGATAGCCAGCAATCGCGAGCAGCGCCCCATCGCCGTGCCATCGCCGTGCTGTCTCCTTACGGTGATTCTTGGCATTTGAGTTGTGTAGTGTGCACTTGCATCTCTCGTGCTCGTGGTACTTGATTGTGTGGTTCTCGCCCGTATTCGTGGGTATTGTGTTCGTTGTCGTGGTTCATTGTCCGTGTTCGTGGTTTTTGTTCGTAGTCGCTCGTTGTGATTCGTTGCCCGGGAATCCATTCCCGTTATTCTTGATCATCGTCGTTCCCGTCGTCGTCTCTCAGGCAAGTAACTTGTATTCTTTTCTTTGTGTAATACAAGTACTAAATACCACATGTAGTATATTTGGGTTCTAGAGACAATTTGTGTGTGAAACCCCTTGTTAAGATTGTCTCTATAGTGATGATTCGACCATAGTTGCCTCACGACATATATGACATGAATTAACCTAGGGTTGACCACTTCTTGTTGTGTATATGTGTGTTGTTCATGTGATACCATGTACTTGTTCGTGTTATTCGTGGTAGACTTATTGTGGACTTGTGAAATACCCTATACCATGTTGTTTGGACATCTAGTACACTATATTTTGTATTTGGTTATGATTTGGGACCTTGTACTTGAGAGATATTTTCTGTTTTGCCGGTTTTCCCGTTTTGATCAGTATTTTAGACCCTATTAAGGTCAGTATTTGAAAATATTTTGTGAATATGATCTGTAGAGAATTCTGTCTATTTTCTAACCCTTTTGACGGATCTCAGTTCCAATTTTTGGTTTGCGAGTTACATCTATTTTACTACAGTGGTGTCGAAAGATTCCCAGATTTTGTTTCTATGAATTCTGAAGAGTAATCTATTTTTATTGTGATGTTAAAAGTATTATTTTGATCCAATTGCATAGTATAACTAGACCTGATTGGTATTAGCCCAGAATTTTTATGGATTTATTTGATAATTTTTACAAACCGTTCTATGTTTCCAAACAACTCCTATTCTAGCATATTTTTCTTACTATTCAGTAAAGAACTTGATTTTCGACCTATTTTTACTTGCTTTTTCTAAATATTTCTGAATATGAAAGTTAGTCCACTGTATCTATTTTATTACCCTTTTGGTGGATTTGAATTTGGATTTATGGTTTGTGAGATATTGCTGTTTTCGTACTGCAGTGTTTACAATTTCAGATTTACAAAACTACTAAATCTTGATGTTTTCTGATTTTCGTTGACTGAACTAATTATATTGAAAAATTATGATACTTTATATTCTGATACTAAACATACAGGAAAATACCCCAAATTTTTCGTAGATTTAATTAATTATTTTTCATGTTGTTTTTCTGACATTGAATACAATCTTCTGATTTTTGGTTGAACGTGTTTTCTGGTTTCAATTCAGTTTTGAGTTATGCTTTTGTTAAATACTATATGACGTATATATGTTCGTTGGATTCTGACGCGAGTCTATTTTCCAAATTCTTTGACGGATTCAGATTTGCATATTTGTAGCAACGGGAACTATTGTTTTAGTGTAGTACTGTCTTGCTGTCCTGAACTAGAATTCTCGTTGTTCTATTCTTTTATGAGTTATATTTCACCTATGTATGTTTATTCTTCATCATGTACCTATTACTTGATCATGCCATGTATTTCTTGCCATGTTTTGTACACGTACATGCTTGTTTGATAATAATAACAAAATAACCAAGTCGGGGTTAAGGGAAAGATCTAGTAGTGGAAAATATAGAAATGTGTACTTAGAAGGGGATCCATGTTTCCCATTTTGATTAATGTTGATACATGAATCTGTTAATGCATGGACTTCTTGGTTCATGTACTTGTTACCTGTTGATGCATGGACATGTTCGTTAATGTACCTGTTACCTGTTGATGCATGGACCTATTGGTTCATGTACCTGTTACCTGTTGATGCATGGACCTACTGGTTCGTGTACCTATTAACTATTGATTCATGAACCTGTTGTTGCATGAATCGGATGATTCGTGTACCTATTTGATTCATGAACCTATTTCCTGTTCCTGTTTTCCTGATCCCTGAGTACACGACCCTATGGACTCCACTACGAAATCTAAACGAAACTGTTTGAATGTAGCAACCATGTAGTAAAAGTATAGATGCATGAAGTGCTACCTAGATAGTAATAAATATAAGATTTGACATGACATAATACATGATCATGAATACCTGATACATACTCACCTGTTACATGATACTTGTTACATGATTACCTGTACATGCTACTTGATACCTATTCACATGTTTACCTGTTTACCTGTATACCTGATTACATGTTTACCTGTTCACCTGTTTACCTGTTTACCAGTATACCTGATTACATATTTACCTGTTCATCTGTATACCTGTTCACCTATTTGCATGATACATGTGACCTGTTACATGTTATATACACCTATTGTTACTTGATTCTATTTATGATTCATGCTAGTTGTTCTATTTTGTTATCATGCCTATACCATGCTATGCTTGTTTCTGTTATCATTTATATTTGTTCTTCTTTCCCTGTACTTGTATCCTGCACTACAAGCAGCCCGTAACTTGCATTGACGGGCGATTTGTTTTCTTTTTCTCTTCCTACAATTTATTAAATTGCAGATTTTAGAGATCAACTGCCAGATAGAATGGGCGAGATGAGATACTAGATGCTGGAGTTTTGCTATCATGTTTTTCCTGCTATTATTATTATTCTTGTTGCTTGTTTTGAACAATTGTATCTTGTACTTGGATTATTGTATTTGGGCAATGTGATCCAGGATTATTAACTTATTCAAATCTGGATTATTTGAGATTATATATTTTGTTTCAAGTATTCTTGTTGGTATTTTGATTCAAATGTACATGCTTGGTTGATTCTTTTGCTTCTGACTCTGATTATTCTTGTGAAATGTTGTAAAAATTCCGAACAGCTTATGGATGATGAAAATCATTCGCTGGGCTTAGTCACGTATCCGTGTTTTGTATTCTCTTTTGGGAAGCAAGGAGTGACAGGAGGATATGCTGAGAGCTTGTGTTATGGATTTTGGTAGCAGTTGGGAGAGGTACTTGGTATTGGTTGAGTTCGCCTATAAAAATAGATACCATGCAAGTATCGGTATGGCTCCGTATGAAGCTCTGTATGGGAGGAAGTGCAGGACACCCATTTGTTGGTAAGAAGTTGGGGAGAGGCGGATGTTTGGGCCGGAGATTGTGCAGCAGACATCGGAGAAGATCGAGCTAATTCGTAAGAGGTTGGTCGAGGCTCAGAGTCGGCAGAACAGTTATGCAGATACTCGGCGAAGGGACTTGGAGTTTGAGGTTGGGGATGCAGTTTTTCTTAAGGTGTCTCAGACTAAAGGAGTTATCAGGTTTGGGAAGGGAGGCAAGTTGGCACCAAGGTACATTAGGCCATAAAGGATTTTGAGGCAGATTGGTAAGACAGCATATAAGTTGGAGCTACCGGAGAAATTGGCGCAAGTGCATGATGTGTTCCATGTGTCGATGTTGAGGAAGTATGTGCTAGATCAGAGTCATCAGTTTAGCAGAAGTGCCCGAAGGACTACAGCTGAACTTGAGTTACAAGGAGCAGCCGGTAGAGATTGTTGACAGTCGGAAAAAAGTGTTGAGGAATAAGGTGATACCTATGGTCATGGTATTATGGAGGAACCAGCTGTTTGAAGAAGCTACTTGGGAGCCAGAGGATTGCATGCAGAAGGATTTTCCTGAGCTCTTTGTATGATTGTATTCTTTTGGTTAAGTTGTATTCTCTTGTACGATTGCATTCTTTAAACTCTATTTTCATTTATGTAATTGCATTATTCTTTTTGCTTAAATTGTTTGGTCCATATTGGCAGTAGTTCTGAGGACAGAACTATTCTAAGGAGAAAGTGATGTAACACCCTAGAATTTTAAATAATGTTTTTGAGATTAATAAATGAATTGAAGTGATTTTGGGTGATTTAATAAATATTTTTCTCAAATTTATCTTTTTGCACATGTAAAATACGTGCAAATATTTTCGTGAGAAACTCAAAATCAGAAATTATTTTGGAAAAACCTAAATATTTCTTAGTATGTATTATTTATGAATTTTCTAGATTTTTTTAATATTTATTTGGCATGTTTGCAAATATTACAAAAAAGATGGGCTTTTGTGCAAAATTACCACTTGGAGTAAAAACTCCAGATTTGGATTTCTGGGTTGAGCATGATGGCTGGCCAAATCAAAGGTAAAGAGTTTAATTTTTGTTCTAATGGATTTGGTCTATTTTGCTAATTTATTAAAGAATGGTTTTTTTGCAAAATTGCCACGTTGAGGCAAAAATTACAAAATTGATTTTTTGGATTTGAAACTGGTGCCAGTCGGATCTGGGGAGGATATTTTTTGATTTAATCTCAACTAAATTGGTTAATCTAGCTATCAAGTATAAAGGATCCATATATGTAAAGATATATTCTAAAGTAATATTTTGTAAAATCTTCTCAAAACCTTAATACTCCAGATTTCGGCTATATAGGGGCTGCTAGCCGTCTCTTTTCTCCAAAAAAACAAAAGTATATTTTTATTACTGATTTCTTAAAGTTTCGAAGCGAGGATCTTGAATTTTTGCAAAAGGAGGAGCTTTTCTTGTTCTTTATTACTTTCGTCGAATCTTCAATAAGGTGAGTGACATATGTTTGACTTCTTGTTGTTCTATGCATGTAAAATATGATGTTTTGTCTAGTGGAATGCATGTTAGATGATTTTATGGTGAGATAATGAATAAATTGATGAATAGATAATTAAAAATAGAATTTTTCATGAATAAAATACAATGGGTGAATAGATTTACCATATGGATGACTTGAGATTGTTAAGAACCTAGTAGGAATCATGGATATGTTGTTTTCTTCCATATTCTTGCTGATTTGAATGTTTATGATGAGGTTGTATGATGTATGATGTATAAAGTTGAATAAAGAAGTGTTAATTACTGATGGAATACATGTATATGATCTGTTGATGTTTTGATAAAGAAAATTTTGACCAATACATGTTGTGGATGCAAATAATCAAGGGTAAATTGATCTAATTAGTTGTATATGTGTTTAACCAATTTGCAAGAGAGTTTTATCAAGTCTTGAAGTGTTGAAATGAGTTTTGATTTTGGGTCTGATGACATTCAGCCGAAAAGTGGATTTTTGAGTTTTGTGATATTTTCAAGTGGATCTTGACCTATACTGATACTGAGATTTGATTTGAAACATTATACTACTCATACAATGAATTTTGATGAAGTTACTAATGCATATACACATATATACACATATAGATATATACATTCCTGATTTGAAGAGTTTCGATGAAAATTTTCTCTTTTGTGATTTTGTTGAGAGTTTGATTTGAATTATGAATGTAACATCCAGTATTTTTTATTTTAATTAAAAATACATTTTTCAATTTTTTTGCACGTGCAATAGACGTGCAAATTTCATCTTTATTTTCCTCTCATTCAAAATTGTTATTTTTTTTGTTTTTGTAGCATGCATGAGTCTCTTTTTATTTTTAGTCTTTTATTAAATCCATAGGCCTAAGAATAGATTCTAGCCTACTAGACTAATTAAATTAATTAAAATCAAGCCCACAAGATAAGCCCATTAATTAAATCTACAATTAGTTGTGCATGGACTCATACATGACATGTAACAACTTTTTGGCACACAAATAAAATTATGGGATTGTATTTATTAATGGGTGAGAGTGTGCACGTGTGTACAAGGGGAGAGAGAGACCGGGTAGTGTGAGAGAGAGGGAGGCCGGAAGTGAGAGAGTGGGAGAAGCGGGATAGTGGGAGAGTGTGAGTGGGTAGTTACTTGATTGGTGAGATCAAATCCTAGCCCTCCATTTGTTCTGTAAATACCCCCCCCCCCCCCCCCCCCCCCATGTCTTCTCATTTACACCTAAATCAACTATCAAGAGAGCAGAAAAAGAAAAAGAGTTAAAGAGAATTCTTGTGTTGCTTTTTGGAGGCTTGGAGTGCTCTTGCTAGGAGGAGAAGGACTAGATGTTCTTGATTGGAGCTAGGAGTCTCTAGGAGTGTGTCTCATCTTTTTGCAAGTCTTCATTAGAGGTGGATGGTCTTTATGCTTTCTAATTGTAAGACAAGCATGCTAGTTTCGACATATGAGTAAAGTAGACTTAATTGATGTAGTAAATGTAGATTTTCCATGATATTGTGTTTATGCCATGAATTGTAGAAATTATGTTGTGATTAAGAAAATAATTGTCATCATGATAGTTAGAAAGAAAATAATAAAACAAATGAATTATTGCCATGAACCATACTAATATGCATGTTGAATTGTAAATGTCAAAATTTTATAACTTGTATGAAGATTGTTGAGACTTCCCTTGTAGTCAAAAATAAATATGTAGTTAAGTTTAATTGGCACAATGGGTTCATAATATGGATTGTAAGAGACACATTGTTATTTATTTCAAAATTGGAGAAATGCAATTCATGTACACAGATGAGAGAAAAAATAAATTGAGATATAAATGTGTTCAAAATACAAGTTTGAAAATTCATGGGTTACTGTTTTCAAGTAAACTCAGTCTGGATAAACTATTTATAGTCCACTAAGAAGATAGATCGATCGTATTATTTGGTTTTGTGAAAATAAACTATTACAGTGCGATATGAACAAAAGTTTAGCGTTTTAATTTCATAAAAGTGATTTGGGGTTGGATTTACTGGTTAGCGGAGGCACTTTAAAAGTGTTACTGTAGCGCAGGTTGTGGTCTTGGGTCTCGAGTTCGAAACTCGACAGCCCCCTTTTTTGTTTTGGTTTTAATTAATCCGAACACCGAGAGTTAGTAATTGGGGTTTTCGGCCCTCCTCTGTGACAGTGAAGTCACATGGACTTCTTGGTTAGTGGAGGCGCCATAGGGCGGTACTGTAGCGTGCTGTTGGGCTTGGGTTCGAAACCCGGTAGCCTCATTTGATTTTTTTTTAGTGTTTTTGACATTTTGAAGGATTTTAATGCAAATAAAAATTTGGGAAATATTCTAGTATTCCTCTAAAATGATTTAGAGTTTATTAAAAATAGTTTCATGATATTTCATGTATTTGTGTGAGAAATTAAAAGTAAAATTGACATAGATAATGGGTTGATGATTCGAAAATATTTATTTTAAGATTATGACCTTTATTTTGATTAGAAGAAGAGTAAATATTGCAATACTATTGACTTCTCTCTGATGAGATTATATAATTATCTTTGATTAAGAATACTTGATGTGGTTTAAGATATTATATGTGATTAAATTGCTAATGAGATTTGAAGTGTTTACTCTATATTATGAGTTCATGGAAAGAAATGTTTTCTTTGTAAAAGAATTGTGAATAAGTGAATGAATTGAATATCATGAATGATGCAAAAGTAAGACATTGATTAAGTTATGAATAAAGTTGAAGTTATGAATACAATGAGATTTAATACATGATTATTGAAGGGTATGAGTACCCATAGATTCTTGTACATGAAAGGTTGTGATCTAGAGGTTTAGTGAGACCCCGGGTACCGGCATTGTTGAATTAAATGATTGAATTATTTTGAGATATGGCTATGCGAGCTATCTCGGTATTTGTGATTAAGTCCGGTAGGGGGAGAAGCTAACTCTAGGTGTGATAATTTATTTATGTCTTGAACTTAAGATTTAGGCACTAAGTGAAGATGTAGTAAACTTGGGCAAATATGAGTGGAGGGCTTCTAGATAGTCGAGCGGTGTACTTCGGGACTATAGATGTAACGCCCCGAATCCCAAATACACTGAATTCGAGATGTTCTACAGGATCTTTCCGCTTCTTTCAGTACAATTTTACAAGGAAATTCAAACTTTTCACTTTACATCAGAGTTTACATCATTATTGCATTTACATTGCACAGCGGAAGTAAAATTTACAACAATGAAACAAATGTACAACAACATTGAGTAATCTTTAAGCATTTGTTCCTCTTTAATCTTTTTCATGCCATTTGTCCTGCATACAAAACTGTGGGTACGACAGTTTATTCAACCGACGATAATTATACATGGCCATCCTCTCTATGCCAGGAACAATATAACGATTCTCATTTCTTAACAGATCACAAACTTGTTCACATATCAAAATAAAGTAAAGGGGAAAATCTTAATGATGTCGTGTCGTGATCGTGCACTTAATCCTTAATGCAATCATTTATTTTAGATGACACTAATGCGCACTTATTCGGATTCTATGCATCCCATACTACATAGATCCGAGGGCAAGCCTCTTAATCGTTCTTCATCTTTGTAGGGTTCAATCCCTCGCCATGACTTAATCTACTACTGTAACTACGGTGAGTATCCTAGATGATCTATGAGTACAAGCACGTGCACTGGACCCTAGAGGGGAACCCCACGCCATGTCTTGACTCATCAAGCATGCATTCTGTGGCAATTCAGCCTCCTCCCTGAACACGATTCTCTTGCAGTCACCAAACATCCCACAAGCGTGGCTAAAGTCCGATCATTACTGAGTTGTACCCACGCCATGTCTTGACTCATCAAGCATGCATTCTGTGGCTAACACACCCGCACCGTAAACTCTAGTTCTCATACTTATGTTTTCTCTCACTTTCATCACATCTCCACTATGTACTAATTTATTAGAATCATGAATACAAATCAAAGCTCTAGAGTTAGCCTCTCCACTAGACTGGACTTATTCATTTCAACATGACCAACCTTGGTCTTTCTTTTCAAATTTTCATTTCATTTCATTTCCAATGCCGGGGGAACTTAGCTACTCTTTCGTTTCAATTTCCAATTCACAATTTCCAATTTGAGCATTTCAACTCATGAATTCATTTCATTACCTCAACAGGTATCATGTTCCTAGCTTTCATATTCATTTAATTCTCAATTCAAATTAATGATTCACCTCATGTAAAATCATGCAACAACGAATAGAGTTTACCAACATCAACCATAAGATTCACAACTTTTAACAGAAACAAAAATAAGATCTCTGACATATCAAAATATTCTGGACAGTCGACTTGGAGAAAGTCCAGTCGACTTGCTCAGTCAAATCAAGTTCTTCATAACTACTCAGGAGAGTCAACTGCTGCACATGGCCAGTCGGCTGCTCCGCAATTTTCCATGTTTAACATATCATTCACGTGACAGTCGACTGTCATTCAATCAGTCATCTGTCCTGGGGTTTCAACAGTACATTTTAATACTCAGCCCAGTCGACTGCTACATGCATTAAGTCGGCTGAACAGGTTAAAATTTCAATTTAAGGAGTCATCTTTCCCCTCTGTTCTTCCATTCACATGCAGCATTGTGTCACATTACAATATATTCATACTACATAAACATGTAATTTCTTAGCTGTTCACTAACATCACAACATATAATTTCACATAACTAATATTTCTTTCCTCAAGGGAAATGTTAAGCATGCAATTTCATTTACTCATCATTTACTTGCAGAGATGAATACTAAATCTCAATTTAGCACACTAGAACATCACAATAAAAATACTTCATTTCATGGAATTCTGGACTATTCATAATTTAATTCAACACATCAGTCGGCTGTCTACATCAGCAGTCGACCGTACGGGTTATTCCCAGTTTCTACTAATTTTCACTAGTTCTTTTTCATCTGTTCATGTCCCTCAATCATACACAACATGGGGGATATGAATTTAGCAATCATTCTATCACTTCAGTTTGTACACATGTACACCATTAAATTTTTCTAATAAATCATGAGAGTATATTCGTCTCGTGCCAGTCGACTTGTCCACGTGACAGTCAACTGTACAGGCCCATTTCAGTCTCATTTTCTTTTAAAGTGTCATTACTTCATTATTAGTCCTTCACAACTTTCACCATAAGCATACACAGGGCAATCTAATGTGCTTAAACTTACTTTTCATAAGCATGGTAACAATCATTATTGCATAACAGAATTCCTATGTTAGAAGTCCTGAGGAACACCCACCTTATTGACGAAATAAACGAATCCAGCAAAGCTTCTTAATGCGATGCACGACTCCTTGCTCCTTGCTCCTCACCGAAGCTCCTCTGTAGAGATGATCGGCCTCCAAAGGACACTCACTCACAAATCTCTAATATATATATCTTCTCTCAAGGGATCTTAGTGTAGAAGATGTTTAAGAGAGAGGGGGTATTTATACACAATTTTGGGTGAGATGGAGGACTAGGATTTAATAGATAGTTATAGGGTCAAGGGCTAGGATGAACTAGGGAGTTTTAATAACTACCTACACTCTAGATAACCACCCATGACTTGATCCCACTTCTTTTCCCAACCGGCCAAGAAGAGTGTGCTCTTGCACGTGTATGTGAAATGCACGTGCATGCACTAGTCACCAAAAAGAAACTTGTACAAAATACAAAAAAATAAAAAGTCTTTAAAAAAAGTGTTCCACATTACAAGTTGTAAATAAAATAGAATTAAACCCATGGGCTTTAATTAATGGCCCAAAACAATAGTTATTTTAAAATAAAAGAATGAATTACAATTCGGGTTTTAAGAAATAAAAGCTTTTTATCTAAAAAAATAAGGCTTTTGTACAAAATAATAAAAAGTACAAATTGAAATATCTTTACTCATCTTGAAAATATTAACCAAAATATTACACGTGCATACTACGTGCGAAATGAATAATTTATCATTAATTGAAAAATCAGGGCATTACAATAGACCTAGTCGAGCGGTGTACTCCGGGACTGTGGTTGCTTCCGATGGAGACGAGCTTTTATTTTAAATTCGGGACTATGAGTAGTCGGGCAGATAGTATGCCGTACTCCAATATATATACGTATACCGGGGCTAGAGGGACACTTGACGGGATGTTCACACGATGAGGATTCTGTATAGTCGGGCGGTGTACTCTAGGACTGGGTTTCGTACTCGTGGAATGTCTAAACTTTGTTTTATTAGTGGGTAGTTATCATGGCGAGGGATTGAACCCTGTATTGTGGAGTACGTAGGTGCTTGCCCTCGGACCTATGTAGTATGGGATGCATAGAATCCGAACAAGTATGTATTAGTGTCATCTTAGGGTAAACTTTTGCATTAGGCATTAAGGCATTGCATACACTTACATGTTTAGAGTAGTCACTTTTAACACTTTGTTTTACATTCAAGTTTGTGGTTTGTTAAAGTATTAACATCATTATACTTTCGGCATAGCGAGAATGGCCGTGTATAACATTTTTTGTCAGTTGTAAGCAACTGACATGCCCACAGTTTTATATGCAGGATTTGGATTTTTCAAGAAGATATAAAATTGATTTGATGCTGATGATTATTTAAAGTTGTTACAATTGTATATTTTTCATTATTGTATTTCAATTTACCTTCCGCTGTGTTATTAAATGTAAGGGACTCTGATGTAATATAAATTTTTAAAATTCCTTGTAAAATTGTACAAAGTGAAGTGTAAAGATCCTGTGGAACTTCGAATTCTGCCTTATTTGAAACTCGGGGTGTTACAATGAACTCCAGTATATTAGACAAGTTGCATTTAATCATCTGAGGATTTTAAGTTTACAAATTCATGCTTTAAATATTAAAAACTATGTATCAGATTGAAAGTACACAAAATTTAAAGTGCTGTCTTTTTGGCTTGACGGTCGACCGCCCAGAATTTGCACATGAAATGTCGGTCGACTGTCAATTGTGGATTTTTGGATTTTTAGCATGTCAGTCAACTGATGCTTTTTGAACTGAGATGTCGGTCGACCAACAGCTACTGTACAAATTGTTTTGTTGAGTTTTCTTGCTATTTTCTTGAACAATTATTTGGATTATTTATCTACTGTTATAGATGAAATTTTTGCTACATATTACTGTATTCTATAGAGAGTTATATTTTGATTTACAATAGAATTTAACTTGTATTTTCTACGGCATTAGAAAGCGTGATACATATGGTCATCGAAGGACTGATGTTTTGTGATTAGTCTATGACTTTTAAATGTGAAACCCAGTTGTTTAAGAGATTTATTCTCAGATTTTATTTCAGGAAATTTTTGAATATTCAGATAAATTTGGAGTTGTGTGATTTAAAGAAGTATCCTTAATATGAATGAATTAATGATGGAACCAAGGGTTTGAATGAAAGATTTGTGTTGATATTTAAGCTGTGAGTCTCTAGAGGTTGAGTGGGATTCCTGTAAACTGGCAGATGAAATTTTGTGGACATTGGCCAGTTGGGGCCTTGGGTTGTTTTGGTGGAATTAAGTCCGACATGATACACCAACTCTATGGAGGGGAAAGTGTGTTTTAATTAATAATAATCAACCTATGGACAGGCACTAGTAGAGATGTGATAGAACTTGGAAAACGTAAGTATGGGCTTTGTTGTTAGTCCAATGGATGTATTCCAGGACTGTGTGTTGTTGTGTCCCTAGTATATTCGCGTGTCGAGGGTCGGCAGGCCTATTCACGGAACATACGGTGCATTCGCGCGTCGAGGGTCGGTAGGCCTATTCGCGGAATGTACTGTGTATCTACACGTCGAGGGTCGGCAGGCCTATTCGTGGGGTACACGGCAGGGAGATGATTCTCCGGAGTTAGAGCTATACTTACATAATGCTTGCGCGTCGAAGGTCGTTAGACATATTCGTGAAGAATTCTAGATCTTGTTTCTATCACCGTAGTAGGATTAGTTGCATAACGATGGATTTAACCCTATAAAGTGGAGAACGATAAGGGCTTGCACCGGACCTATGTAGTATGGAATGCATAGAATCCGACAAGTATGCATTAGAGAGTCATCATACTGCATTTGTGTTTTCTTAACTTGTATTATGCATGATGTTTTCTGTTTCCTACACTTGACACTTAGTGTCACGCCCCGCTTCCCAAAAAGAATACGGAATACGGATACGTAACAAAAGCCCAGCGAATGATTTTCATCATCCATAAGCTGTTCAAGAATCTTTACAATACCTCACAAGATAATCAGAGTCGGAAGCAAAAGGCACAACCATTCACGCATAATTGAAACAAAATACCAACATAAATTACTTGAAAACCAAATACAATAATCTCAAATAATCAAGTTCTGAACAAGTCAAATATTCTGGGTCACATCGCCCAAATGCAAGATAAATATCCAAGTAATCAAGTACATCTTATTCAAGTTCAAGCAACAAATAATAATAATAATTAAATAAAGCATGCAATCCAGCTCTAGTACATCATCTCGCCAATACCATCTAGCAGCCGTCCATCCTGATCTGCAATTATTAAATTTGCAGGAGAAGGAGAAAAGAAGAAAACAAGTACCTGTCAATTGCATGTCACGGGTCACAAATAGTGTAGGATACAAGTGCATGGAAATGGGGTGAATCTAAGTATCAAACCTAGCATGGTAATATCATGATGTCCAACATAAACAACTAGCATGGCAAAAGTGAACAAGTGTAAATGGCACGAATCAAGTGTCAAGAAATCAAGTATTATGTAAACATGCATCAAGTGTCAAGTGTCATGTAATCATGTATCAAGTCTCAAGTCTCATATAATCAAGTCTCATGTATCATGTAGTCAAGTATCAATCAAGCATGTATTAGGTTCAAGTATCATGTTCAAGTAGCATGTATCAAGTCTTGTAGTGATTTACTATCTAGGTAGCACTTCATGCATCCCAATTTTTACTATATGGTTGCTACAACAAACAGTTTCGTTTTAGATTTTGTAGGGGACCATACCGGGCAGTGTACTCAGGGACAAGCTCTATGTATCATGTAATCATGTATCATGTAAACAAGCTCCAAAACCCAAACAAGCTCCAGTGTCATGTATGTACGTGTCATGTATATCGTGTCAAGCTCCACATGTAAACAAGCTCCAATAAACACTAGGTTCTTCTGAGTACACGTTTCTGCACTATCCACTACTAGATCTTACCTTTAACCCCGGCTTGGAAAATTTTATTATTTATGTCATACAAGCATGTAAATGTGCAAAACATATCAAGAATAGCATGGCATGATCATGTGGCAAGTTCAAGTAGCAAACTAAGCATGTACAAGTGCAAGATATCTCATAAGGGAACAAAATAAACACATCTCAAGTTCAGGATAGCAAGACCATGCTGTAGTAAAACAGTGATTCCAAGAGTTACAAACAAGAAAATCTGGATCCGTCAAAGGATCTGGAAAATAGACTTCCACACGAATACAGCGAGTATAATTACGTCATATACTAGTTCACAACAACACAGCTCAAAACTGATTTGAATACAGAAACTAGGATCAGCCAGAAATCAAGAAAACGAATTCAAGAGCATGAAAACAGTATGAAAACACATCAAATAAATCCACAAAAAATCTGGGGTATTCCCCTATAGGTCCAGTATCAAAATATAGAGTTTCAGAATTTTCCAGTAAGAATAGATTAGTCATCAAAAATACAAAAGCATCAAGAAAACATAGTTTAGCGAATCTGGAATTCCCAACACTGTTGTACGAAAACTAAGATATCTCACAACCAGTGAAACGAAATCCAATTCCGCCAAAGGGATATGAAAATCAATAGAATTTAATAACTTTCACATTTCACAAAGAATTTTCATACAGTAAAAGGAAATATAATGAAAATAGGGTTCTTTACAGAACAGCGAGCAAAATACAGCATATATAGATTTTAGAAACGAGCATGAAACATCACATAAAACTTATCAATAAATTCACCAAAATTCTGGGTAATCCCTAACTTAATAAAGAAATACTGACCAAAATATTGAATCAAAATAATATGTATAACATAGTTCTTGAAAATAGTTTGTTATCAAAATTACTGAAAAACAGAATCTGAAAAAGATCGACACCTCTGTACTAAAACAGTCATAACTCAGTCATACAAAATCAAAATCAAGCAAGGTCAGTGGGGTTTGAAAATAGACAAAATTATCTAAAACTCATGTTTTATACCGAAATCAAGATACTGACTGTAGCACAGTCGAAAACAGCAAACAAAACAGAACATCGATAAAATACAGATTTTTCCTTTAAAACAAAAACAACATAGATTCAAGAATATTGGTCCAAACACATCTAAACTTGAAATAAAGCCTACCAAGTATCTAAACATCATGATTTAGGGTTATTAACTTGTCCACGCCTATTATTTCACATGGGTATCAACCAAAACACAAAAACACGCAATATTCATACATACACGATTCAAATTCAAGAACGGGCGAATCCTAGGGTATTTCATGTCAAGATTTATGGCGTGAGTCTTCTATGGCCAAAATATCACAATAGAGACAAAATTCATTAAGAAAAAGACAATCTAGGGTTGTTTCTAGACCCAACTACACTATAGGTGAACTTTGGAACTTGTATCAAACAAATGAATTGGAGTACAAGTTACTTGCCATAATTTGGGGATGAAGAACGATGCAAACGCGAAGAGAAGCAAAACCCACGAACGAAATCCGCTACAAACACGAATCCAAGCAACCACGAACAAAACTCCCCACAAACGATCCTCCTTGAAGCAACGATCAAAGTGGCAAGCACCCACTTTTGCGAACACCACAAGGAGAGAGGATTGATGCAAGAGGATGATGTTGTTGATGGTGGTGGGGATCGACAAAGCAAGGAGAGGGAAAGAGGGGTCTCGGGTTTGAGGTGTTGATGTATGGCCGGAGTAGGGGGGTAGTCGGCCAAGGGGGAGGTGGTCGGCTAGGTGATGCTCGGCCTGGGTAGGGGAGGCCGGGCTGATGTGGTGAGGTGCTCGGGTTGGGGTGTAGGCCGGCAAGGAGAGAGGGAGAGAGTTAGGGAGCCTAGGGTTTTTGGTTGTTAAGGTTAGGGTTTGAATTAGGAGGGGTTTATATATAGGCTTTAGATGTGGGTTAATGAGTTGTGGGTATTAGTAACTAGCAATAGGTATACAAATGGTTAATGGATATTGGGTCAAATACAAATAGGGATACAATTAGGAGTGAGATTTATGGCTTTAAAAATCTTATTAGGGATCAAAGATAATGGAAAAGGGAAAAGGTAACCAAAACACCACCACAACACCACGGAAAAATGAAAATAATGATAACGAGACCAAAAATGAGGAAATGATCCAAATAATGAAAAACGAGACAAAAGAGACAATCAATCAAACACAAGGAGCTCAAAATGAAATAAGACGAATCTATATTGAAATCAAATGCAGTATACGGTTCAGAAAAATACAAGAGAGAAAAATACACCTAAATGAAAAATACAGTCAAAAATACATAAAATGAAAAACAGGAGTTACACTTAGCTTAGTTTCACTTGATGTTTTCATGCTTTATTTATTGTTATTTCATATTCTGTCTTGTTACTATTGTGGGAATGTGTTGTTTATGAATTTATTCTTTATTATTCATTTAATTTGTATTTCTTTTGATGTCACTCACATCGTTATGGCTGACCCAGATAGTTTTGAGGGTTAGGGTTATCCCTAGCCTCATATTTTACAGGTAGATACAATTAGCTTGGGATTGGATGCATGTAGTAGAATGATAATATGACTTGTGCAAATTGTAAAAAAATGTGTTGTAAAAAAAAAATGTAATTCAATGTGTTTAATTTCTGTTGTACTATGTAAAGAATTGATTTAATAAAAGTTTAAAAATTTTCTATATTTGCATTTTACTATTATATTGAGGTAGATACCGAAAACCGAAATTGTGTCAATTATTTTCATATTTATTTATTGAAAATTCTGGACGCTACTTCTCTCTTTCCCATTTGCACTTTACACTTCCTCGAACACTGCTGCGCTACACCTTCGTCTTCAAAACCAAAAACTCTCAACCGTCTCTTTCCCCCAAATTCCTCAGAACGCAACCCTTCTCTCTCCCTATCTCTCTCATGGCGGCGTGACCAGCGACTCATCTTCCATTCTACGTCATTGCTGATGCCTCTTTCCCTTCCCAACCCCAAATTCAATTTTTGATTGCTTCTTTCTCTTTTGCCTATTTATATGTAGACTTTTTGTTGGATGTATATGTATATTCTCAATATAATAGGATAATATTGTGTATATTATTCTATGGGGCAACACGGGTTTACACGTGTTATGTATTAATTATTGGAACGGGTTGAGTGGGCTAAAAGCCCAGTACCCTAAACCCAGTCTAATCTCTTTATAAGCTGGTCTAGAGATAGTGCTCTGTGATATTCCAATACTGATAAGCAGGGTATAATATCTTAAGCGGCTAGAGATTAACCCTAACCCTAATTTCCCCAAATCAGTATTAACAATCTTAAGATATTAGTCTTCATCAGAAGTACTGAGATTGAGAGAGAGTTCGTCGGAATCTCACCCCTGTCGTTCGTCATTGCTCGACGCCGCACGCCACCACACGAGGCCACCGCTGCTATCTCCGACCAGAGTGAGCGTCGCCTCCGTCTCCGACCAGAGCCGCCGCCGTCGCATCCGTCTGCGATTGTGGACGCCACCGTATTCACCAACGTCAGCATCGCCGGCGCGATCACTGTCGTCGCAGACCCAAGATCCACTCAGATAGATCGGGAGATCTCAGATCGGTCGCCAGATCTCAGATTGACGTTGTCGGCGCAGATCAAGTTCGCCGTCGCTCTTCGCCAGCGTGGTTCCTTCCCATTTGGCCGCATTCTCGAAGTCGATCATCGCCAGATCCAGATCGTCGTCTTCCGGTCGTCTTCTTCCTTTGACTGGCCGCTGTTAGTGATTAAGGTCGTGATCGGATCAGATCGAGCGGCTCTTTCCTTGATGTTGCTGTTTGGGGCACTGATCGGATCAGATTGGGTTCTATTCTTCCTCTTGACTGAGTGCTGTGTGCTCTTTAGATTTGGTCCATTCTAAACTCAATTATCTTTACTAAATTACATAAGTAGTAATTATTTAGAAAAGAACTCTATTGCTTGGAATCTATTGTTTATTCCTTGAAAAGCTCAGTAAGAGATGTGGATCTAATTGCTGGAGATAATGCGAGCAATGGGGATGATGTCTGGACTAGATCCAAATATGTTTGGACTGGATTATATCTAAAATTAAAGATAAGTTCTTCACCAAATTTAAATTGTTATTTAATTATTTGTTCGTATTAAGCATTGGTTAATTAAATGCAAATTTGAACAATTGTTTTAGCTATGTGCTAAAAATCAAATATCCATTTTGATAAGTTAAATTATAAATGTTGACTATAAATTTGTATCTCCAATTAAATTGTTGTGAATTAGATTGTGCTAATAATTTGTTTAATTGGCTAATCTTTAACAATTTGATGAATGTAGGAACTTTAATGTTACCTACAAATTGTATATGTTGGAGACGATGGATTTGCATCATGGTATGATAAGTCTGCACTACGCAGGCTTCTCCATCGAATTTGGAAAACCACTTCTAACTTGAAGTGTCGGTATGATCTACTTTAATTTTCTCAGTATTTTTCATGTGATGAATGTGTTAGCGTTTTGTACGTTTGATCACATGATTAAACATTTTAGATCATAGTTATTCTCGCTTTGAAAACTAGCATGTTTAGGGTTGTTAAGTACTTTATCATACTATGTGTATAGATATTTTGACAAATCCATTGTTTGCAGTTTGTGTGAGATTATATATTTGCTTCTCTAATAATTAAAATTTTTTTTTTGTATAAGATTTATAACAAATGTCCGTAACTTAGATAGGAGCATTCTGTAATGCAGAATATGACTCCATTATTTACGTTTTGTTCTTTATCGTTCATTATACTGTGTGTGCAAAATTGAATTATAAAATATGGGTCATTATCTCGCTTAGTGTTTCGAAGATGATGAAGAACGAATAAAGAAAATTATAGCTCAATTTGTTTGAGCACGTGGACATTGTTAGAATTACTAGAGAAAGCAAACAACTTTGTAAAATGTGATAGAGTAATCTTGTATTAGCTCTTATAATGTGCTTACATTGTCAATCGCATGTATAAGTTGAGTTTAACAAATGAAACAATTAATAATAATAGTTCTAATTATGTTCTTGAACCTAGCATAATTGGCTAGGATTTGAGAAATATATATTCAATTGTCTGTGAGGAAATGTGATCTAATTATCAAAACTGTGGGGAAACGGAGTTAAAAAGCTATTGAGTCAAAAGCTTTAACATCCAAGTTGTTTTGAAATTTAGAATCACTGTGAACTATATATTAATTTGTTTGTTCTTGTTAAAACTCATAACTCTGCTAAATGACAAATATGAAAGTTGTGCTCAGATTATGATCACTAGAAAATCATTTAGTATGGTCCCTAGGAGCACACAACTACTTGAGTCAATACATTCTGATATTTCTGATCTCAGTAGCTTTGCAAATAGATGAGACGATTATTGGTCAGAAGTATTTAGTCGCTTTTGTAGATGATTAATATGAGTCTGTCATATATATGAAGAATGAAGCACTTATTATTCTTAATGAATTAAAATTATAGTTGAATGCTAAAAATCAAGGGTTCAGATTTGATAGAGGTGGTGAATATGTTTAACAACTTTAGAGAAATGTTGCATTGGGCATAATCTCTACTGTACTCTACTTACAACAATCAAACAGTATTGATAAAAGTTAGAATCAAACTCTTAGTGAAATGTTGAATTCTATATTATTGACTGTTGGTTGATGTTGTATTGTTAATCATATCTCTAAATGTGTTACTACACTCTAAATTGAATACACCTTGTAGATCAAAGCATGAAAACACAAATAGTTTTGTTAAAGTGAGATTTTGTGTTGTGATACTTATGTTAGAATACATAACCCTAGAAGGCCTAAAGTAGGACCTACAACAGATATTTGTGTGTTTAGAAAGTGCAGAATGTAGTTCGGTGGACAGATGTTGGATCTATCTAATTTGTATTAGAAGAATCTAGACTTGCAGAGTTCTTTGAGGATGTGTTCATCAAAGATAAATGTATGAAATAATTTAGTCATACATACATGCTCAATGATTCACAGTTGGAATCAAGAACCATCCTTACTGACACTTAAAACCTGAATGACAAATGAACTAAGAAGAGTCTTTAGTAGACAATGAGATGATTTTGTGTCATACAATAATACTTTAACTTAGTTGATCTGCCAAAAGAGGCTAAAACTATAGTAAGTAAGTGGGGTTTTGTAGAAGAAACTTAATTTTGATTGTTCAGTAGCAATCTTAATGCTTTTTAGTAGCAAACAGATTGACTGAGAAAATGGGGTAGATTTGTTTGATATTTACTCACATGTTTGTCATATTGCTACAATAAGTATTTTTCTTACCCTTATATCTATTGAAAATTTTGGACTAATATGTTTAGTGAACAAGATTTACAATTTAGTAAAATCATTGTATGCTTTGAAACATGTAATATAGCTATCGTATAAATAATTTGACAAGTTTCTCAAAGAGCCTAGTATATGAATCAAGTAATTCAGATCAGTGCCTTTAACTTTGTGGTGTGTCAAATATAATGGCTATTATTTACTTGGTTTTATTGACATGATTGTTGATTGGAAGTGACATCTCTATTATAAATGGAATTAAAATTGTGCTATCCAAATAAATTTAGCACCTAAGTGGTGTGGACACCATATTATGTATAAGAGTGAGTTTTGGTTGGCAAGGGATAACCCTTAGTCAAACTCAATAAATCAATAATGTGTTTCAAAAGTGGGGATATAGTGATTGAAAGTGTGTTTTGAAACACCTAATGATGGTGCAACTATGAGACATGTAGATCATTCTAAAAGAATTGAAAGTCTCATGTATACAAAGATCTGCACTAGAATAGACATAGCCTTTGAGGTAGGTATGATCTGCAGATTCACTAATAATCCCATACACATTTGAGTGTCCTTAAGAGGCTAATGAGATACCTGAGTGGTACTCAAGAGTTTGCTTTGTGCTACTCAAAGTTTAGTGAAAGTCGACAACTAGTGGATATGTGTTCGCACTAGGAGGAGCAGAAAATTATGGAGATTAATAGGCAAACAAGTGTTGCGTTCTCATCCAAGAAAACAGACCTCTATGTGTTATCCTCTGCAGGGGAAGAGGCTGAGTGGATTGAATAACTTATTGCTAATCATCCATTTGAGAAGTTTAATGTAAATTCTCAATTCTGTTATGCGACTATCAAGCTACAATGCACTGTAGCTCATAACTCACTCTATAATAGTAAGAGGAGTATATTAAGGCTGAAAGAAGCCTAGTTGAACTTTCTCATAGATAAAGTGCAATTGTGACAAGTATGGCCAATGCTCTTGCTAAGAGACTTGAAAGTGATCTAATTATCAAAACTGTGGGGGAAATGGAGTTAAAAGCTATTGAGTCAAAAGCTTTAACATCCAAGTTGTTTTGAAATTTAGAATCCAATTGGAGCCATAGAGAAGTTCAAACTGAAGCATCAATTTTAGGCAGTTGACATGCTTTAGATAATTTGAAAAGTTCTATGTAAATTCTGTTAATATATAATTTCATTCCAATTTGATGATGCTATATATTTTCATAATTTACTTAGAATCATCTCATTATTCCAAAAGAAAGCATGAAAACCTGTCGATGTGTTTCCGATGTTTAGAATGGTTGTTATATCATTCCAATTCTGATGATATAACTCTTTTATGGATTCATGTTTCATTCCAATTTTGATGATTCAGAATTAACCATAATTGATTTGACTATTCTATCATTCCAATATGAAACATAGTATAGTTCTTGTGTGGAAACTATAATAGTTCTTGTTCTTTATTTTGTTAAAGAAACTTGATTGTGATGCTTGCGTTACATTTTGCTAAGCTATCGTTGAATTGTACTAAGTTCTTTAGTAGAACTAGATACTTTATGAAATCTGCTAGAATTCTTAGAGATATGTCTCTTGATATTCTTGTCTTCAATAAGCTAGCAAAGATGGAGGAGTTAAATCTGTCAACATAGATTTCAGAATAATGATTTGCTCAAAATGGAGGAGTAAACATAAAGCAGTTTGCAAGGATATAGTTTTGGCTTATTTATCGAAAGAATAAATTTGCCACTTGCTTGATAAAACTTCTGTTGAGTTTAAGACTCTTGTGTTCATGAGCTTAAAACTCATATTTTGTTCTTGAAGTTTATTTGCTTTGGTTGATTTTGAAACTATGACAGTCTCTCTAGTTGGTTTAGTCATTGTGAACTATTCTGTTTTGATATGGTTTTAGAACTATTGATTATTTTGGTTTAGTCATATTTGAACTATTCAAGTTATAATTGATTTAGTCTATTATCCATGTTCTTTATGATTCAATAATGTTTGAATCTTTGTGATCCAATATTATTACATTGCTTAGCCTAATATATTGAGAATATAGGAGGAGATTGTTGGATGTATATGTATATTCTCAATATAATAGGATAATATTGTGTATATTATTCTATGGGGCAACACGGGTTTACACGTGTTATGTATTAATTATTGGAACGGGTTGAGTGGGCTAAAAGCCCAGTACCCTAAACCCAGTCTAATCTCTTTATAAGCTGGTCTAGAGATAGTGCTCTGTGATATTCCAATACTGATAAGCAGGGTATAATATCTTAAGCGGCTAGAGATTAACCCTAACCCTAATTTCCCCAAATCAGTATTAACACTTTTCATATTCTTTTCCATCATAAATATATGATTTAGGTTAACAAACAACAAAAAGATCTCCCTCTATGATTTAGGTTACCAAGAAGAGCTCGAAGACGACGAGGACGATGAAGAAGCAGCAGCAGCGGAAGAGTACAAGGACGAGTACGAGTTGGGTGTTTCCGAAGAGGAAGAGGAGGCTGGGGAGAGTGAGGTGGTTGCGGCTGAGAGAGTGGGGGTGAAGGAGGAGGGAATGCGGTGGAGAGTAGAGAGGGTGGTCAATTTGGCGATTGAGTTGGGCGAAGATTTCATCGATTTCTCGGAGGTTGTCGATGTCTACGACTTTCTGGTGGATAGGTTTCAGGTTTGGATTGTTTTCTCTGTGTTTGTGTGATGCATACTTACTGTTTGATGAAATGTTATTGTGGAATATGGATAGCACTTGTAGTGCATGTGCCTGAAAATGTTTAACTCTAGTACCTTTGTAGAGTAGGAGGAGGGCATATGACATAATGTGGAGAGGATGTTGCTTTTGTTGGTGAGTTGGGTGAGGGTATTATAGATTGTGAGGAGATAAGTTTCCGATACTCTTTGATCAAGAACAGATAGTTGTTTGAGTTTGTTCGGAAAAGGAAGAATGTGTGCATAGTGTTAGATGGAAATCCACTGTGAGAATGATAATACGGGTACCCTTTGAAGCACAAAATATCTCATTTATGGAGAATTGTTTATACTTGGTGTGCCCTTAATTTTCCAAACGAATCATTCAGTTGTTTATAGTAAAGAAACTATGCCATAAAGTGAATATCCAAACCAAAAATTAGGAAAATTGCTCCTTGAAACATGAATATCCAAACCAAAATTTAGGAAAATTGCTCCTTGAAACATCCGTTTATCGTCACTAGTTTTGTCTGTGATGCTCAAACTATTTTTTTTGCTGATTTCTAGCAACATATAATGTTGTTCAGAAATTCCCATAAAAGTTTGAGAATAGAAGTATGCGTATCACATGTACATATTGTCTTTATAACAATAGTTTTGTCTATATGTTTTGGCTAAATGGTTTCTAGTATAGGTCATTCAATCTGTGATCATAATTTGCTGGAGTTCATGAGGTTAGACTACCGTTAAGAGTTTTCACTCAACTGTAGAATGGCAATCAGGAAATGCTCAATTGCTCATTTCCTTTAGATGAATCATTATTCTTTTCAAGTTGATTATTAGTTTAGAACTGCTCAATCTTATTATTGTTACCTTCTAGAATTGTTTAGATGTCAAACTTTTCTGGGAGAATATCATAATACGCAGTTTATTTTTATCTTTGATTTTGCTTAGATGATTCAATCCATTTGGACATGTTTTGGTGTCAAAGATGGGAGCTTGGAAGCTACTCCCACAAACTTTCAGTTTATCAAATAAGTGAGAACTCGTATATTGTTTTTCTTTTTCTTTTTTGTTTGTGATTTTCGTGCTTGGTCCTCTCCTCATCCTCTCTTTTTTGTACTGTGAACTACATTTTTGTTAAAGTCTCGTGAGTCACTTAAACTATAAATAGTTCAAGACATCAATTACACTTTGCTTTCAGTTTATCAAATAAGTGAGAACTCGTATATTGTTTTTCTTTTTCTTTTTTGTTTATGATTTTCGTGCTTGGTCCTCTCCTCATCCTCTCTTTTTTGTACTCTGAACTACATTTTTGTTAAAGTCTCGTGAGTCACTTAAACTATAAATAGTTCAAGACATCAATTACACTTTAAACTTATGCAGCTTGATATATGTGAACCAGCTTGATACATATCTATTCTAGGTTATTGGGACCAGTTTATAGATCTTGTCAAAATGTGACTAATACCTTTTTGTATCCAAACAAGGCCCCAGGTGTCCTTGAGCTCTTCATGTGTTTTACTATTAATCATTTATTGTTTACTCTCTGAATTCACAGGTAGGAAAAGGAATTTCAAAGGATGTGAAGGCTCGGAAACTAGCTTTGCACTGCAGTGGCTTGAAGCGGTAAGTGTTGCAAATGTTACATTTTTTTTTTGCTCTATTTGTTCTTTGTGTTAAAAATCTGATTGTTGCTTACACAAGATACTTAATATCATCAACAATAATTCTAACTGAAACAACATTATAATTGAAAGAACTCATGTCAGGAACCAAATATGAATACAATGGCATTATTTACAATAGTGTGTGCTCAAATGCATAGCTAACACCATAAATTTAGTGAACAAATTCATTTCATTGTACTGTAGGGGGCAACTGAAGCATGTCTTATCAGGGTTTTTGAAGATACAAATCTGTGTCATTCATGCCAAGCTTGCGATTATTATGTTGGTCTTCAGCCTGTACGGAGATTGATGGGCATTCACCTCAACTCATTCCTTGACATTTGCCTTGACATTTGCTTCTTGTTATTGCACTTGGGGAAAGACGTTTCATGACAATCTATTCCTGTAGAGATATATTGCTGTAAGAAATATTTTATTTCGAGGTGTAGTGAGACTCAATTGTTCTAGTTGCAAGTAATGATACAATTTCTTATGTTGTTTCTGAAATGTAAGACTTTTTTTTGATAAAACGGATAGAGTCAATAGACTCCAGCCTAGCAATCAATTATAAATTGAATAAATTACACGAAGGGTTTTACCAGAGGTAAAACAGAAGAGAATAAAGAAAGGTCCTAATACAGCGAGAGATAATCTAAGCGAGGACAAAGCAATAAATACAATAATAACTGAACATGAATGAAGAGAACAATGTAACAGAAAAGCAATCGAGACGCCTCCGAACTGATCTTGCTGCTTGAGGAGAAAGCATCTGACTCAGAAAGAGCTCAGAAGGGAAGCGCGCGCCAGGCAGTCCAACGCTGTCCCTCACAAAAAGATGACGAATGTTGACACTCATCAGAAACAATGAACACTGAACACAAACCAGAAGAGCTGAAAAGCTAGTCGAGGAGAACGCTGTCGCTGAATCAAGCGGAAAAGAGATGTGCCCGCGAGCCTAAAGGGCAACAGCTCAATGCCGCCTACAAACGAAGAAAGAAACAAAGATCATGCCCCAATAAGACGCCAGAGGTAAGGGCGTGGCCCTGCGGTAAGGTACGGGAGCCAGAAAAAGCTCCCTGAAGGTGAAAAGAAGGCTCAAAAATCTCAGATGCAGCACTTAGAAAACCGCAGCTAACCAATGCTGTAAGTCAAGAAAGAGTACTCACAATATCACTCTCCATACAGCAAAAGCATTAATAGAAAACACAGCTAAGCGCAATCCCAACCAAAAGAGAGGAGCTAACTCCAACCTCGAAATGCAGCCTGATCCAAAAGGCGGCACTCAGAGGGTAACAACAACACAGATCAGAGGAGAGATGAAGCACAATAAATAAAAAAACACGCCGCTAGATACGAACCAGCAGCAGCAAGTAAATCAGTAAGAAACAGTCAGAAATAGTAGCAAGTAAAAAAAGACAAGCCACTGATTATCAATACTAGATAAAAGTGCATGAAAGCACAAATCAGCTTAGCATACAGGATAAGTAGTAGAGCAATCAGATGTTAACGAGAGAGTCCAAAAGATACCATACAATCAGTTCCAAAAGAAAAGTTGAAACATAAGTAACCCCGGCAAACATACACAACCAAAACAGCTGCACAACCCCAACTGAAACTAATCAGTCATAAGCCCAGAGGGACAAAAAGAGTGAGAGACAGCTGAAACAAAAGATCCAAAAAGACTGCTCAGTCAGCGCAAACCATACAGGGAGATCAATCCTGCAATACACGAAGAGGAGAGGATAGAAAACATGTAAGTCAATTAATGTAAGTAAAAAGCTGCTATAAAGCTTGAAGATTTTTAAGACAAAGAAAAGAGTTAAATAGTTTTTGAAAAGCCAGTGAAGCATTGTCTTTGAACTTTGGGCTCGATGCCCAGAGTTTAAAAAGGAAAAAGAAATCATCGGTCATTGATACGATCGAGTTGCATCGATGGCCGAATAACCTGATGTTCCTTTCCTTCCAAATAATCCAAATGATGGTATGAATAGCTAACATCCACGCATTTCGAAACATCATGTTCGAGGGCGTAAAAGACCAAACGGAGGCTAATAGTGGGGGAATCACGCCCGTATCCCAAGCTAGAGTGCTAATCTTCTAAAGTGGGAGAATGAAAGGGTATTGAATGAAAAGATGGTTGACGTCTTCCGGTGCCTGATCGCACAACGGGCATAGTTGCCCCCAAGCCAAGTTCCTTATGTTAAGAACCTCAACAGTGAGGAGTTTGTTACTAAACGCTAGCCAAGAGGTAATTTTCACCTTAAGAGGGGCACAAGAATCCCAAATGAAGTGTGATGAAGACGATCGAATACCTCTAGAGTTGAGGAACTGGTAAAAAGATTTAACTGAGAAAACGCCTGAAAATGACCAGCGCCACGAGATACCCTCGTTAGAATACCATGTGTAGCTATTGAGGAGGCTTAAGAGGTTATTAAGTTTCTATGAGCGAAGGGGGGAGCTCGATAATAAAAGGGATCAACTAGTGCCTAGCATTGTCAATGAAGAGAAAGGAATCCGCGACCGTGGCTGCCGGGAAAGCAGCTAAGCGGAATAAAGAAGGAAATGCGGAAGACAGTTTGATGTTCCCGATCCACAAATCAGACCAAAATCTAGCTGTGGTACCGTCAGAGCAGGAACGAGAGATGCTACACTGGAAAGCATTAGACGCCTTCCAAATCCCCTTCCAGAAAGGGGAAGCATGGCGAGAGGTGGTAAGGGGGAATTCCCACCAGTTGGAGGAGGATCGATAATTTTTGATACATCGAATCCAAGGGAGGTGATTGAGATTATGGAATCTCCACAGCCATTTGCCTAAGAGGGCAATATTATGGTCTCTAAGATCCAAAACGCCGAGACCCCCTTCCTCTTTAGGTGAACAGATAACTTTCCAATGGGCTAGATGCGATCCAGGATTAAAGGCGGAAGACCCTGACCAGAGGAAATTACTCCTGATCTGATCAATTCTTTTGATCACCCAGGAGGGAATGAAATAATACGACATCATGTATAGGGGCATGGCTGAGAGAACCTGAGTTAATGAGGATCAATCTTCCTCCTCGAGAGAGGACTTTACCGGACCAAACAGTAAGCCTAGATTCCACTTTATCAATCAGTGGAAACCAATCAGCTCTGAGAAGTTTACCTCATCTCAGGGGGATGCCAAGGTAGGAAATCGGAAAGCTGGCGATGGGGCAATTAAAGAAATTGGATACCTCTACCTGGCGATTGGGGGACCCACTCAGCCATAGCACAGAGGATTTTTGAAAATTAATCGCTAATCCTGATGCCATTTTGAAGCAGTAAAGGAGCAGTTTAAGGTTACGAAGGGAGTGGAAGTTAGGTTTGGAAAAGATTATAGTGTCGTCTGCGTATTGCAGGTTGAGAACGCCCTCAAAATGGAGAGAGGATCCGAGGCCCTCGATCATTTGAATGTTCCAGGCATTCCTGAGAAGTTTGCTAAACACGTCGGCTACAAGGGTGAAAAGAAGGGAGGAAAGGGGATCTCCTTGACGGAGACCACATTTAATTTTGAATTTATGCCCCTCTGAGCTGTTGATATAGATAGCAGAGGTCCCAGAGTATAGGCTGGATTTAATCCAAGCTATCCATTTGGGGCCAAAACCCCTGAAGGTAAGGATGTCAAGAAGGAAATCCCAATTGACATTATCGTAAGCTTTTTGAAAGTCAAGCTTGAGAAGGATACCCTCAGCGCGAGATCTATGACAGTGTGAAATGATTTCCTGGGCTGAGGCCACACTGTCAAGGATGAAACGATCATTGATGAAACCCGACTGGGCTGAGTCTATGAGGGGGGAGATAATGTCGCTTAGCCTAGTAGAGAGGACTTTCATAATAATTTTAAAGGACGTGTTGATCAGGCTGATAGGTCTAAAATTAGTCAACAAGTGAGCCCCCGCAATCTTGGGGATGAGGACAATGTGCGCATAATTAATGCGGTCAAAAGAGAAATGACGCTGGTGAAGATCCTGAAACAATTGAGGAAATCATCCTTGAGCCAATCCCAAAATTTCTGGAAGAAGAAGGCAGGGAAGCCGTCAGGACCGGGGGCGGAATCGCTTTTTAAAGCAAAAACCGCCGATTTGATTTCCTCCATAGTGAAAGGAGCTTCGAGAGAGGAGAGATCGTGAGATTGGTTACCATAAAGATGGAACCAGTCGAGCTCAACGGTGCGCTGTTTATTAGAACCAATGAGGTTTTTATAGAAATTGAGGAATTCACGATGGATCTCTCCATCGGAGGAAACCTCACCCCCCTGAACCGAGAGGGAGGAAATACGGTTGCAACGTTGCTTATGGGAGGCATAGTTGTGGAAGAACCCGGTATTGGCGTCACCCTCCTTCAACCATTTAATGCGAGCTCTTTAAGCCCATTTAGTATGATCTTGCTGGAGAATATTAGCATAATCCTGTTTGCAAGAGAGACGCTCAGCACGAGCGGCATCCGACAAAGGCTCAATTTCTTCCATCTTATCAATGGATACGATTGATTGGAGAAGAAAGTTTTTGAGAAAAACAGTGTTGTGATGTCTCTCGGAGCGCCAGATTTTGCATCCGTGTTTGATAGCGTGAAGTTTGAGGAGGATGTTGTCCAGACCCGAAGAGCCAGTAATCGAGGCTAGACATTCCCCCACCAGACTAACAAAAACTTGGTCTTGCAACCAAAATTTTTCAAAGCGAAATTTGTGCTAGTGGTTGAAAGGAAAGTTCGACGTCAAAGCGATCGGGACGTGGTCAGAAGAAGGGTTAGGGAGAGCTTGGACGGAAGATTGAGGGAAACGATCGATCCAGGGTTGCGAGACCAGGAAGCGATCAAGTTTGGCGAAGGTGGGTGGTGACGTTAGTTGGACCAGGTGAAAGACCTACCAGAGATCGGTAGGTCGGATAATTGCAATTCGCGGATGCAATCATTGAAAAGGCTGGATTGTGTGTACGATAAGGCAGGGTTCGATCTTTCGGAAACAAAGCGAGTGGCGTTAAAGTCGCCGCACAAGACACAGAGATCAGAGGAGAATTGTTGTAACGAAAGGAATTCATTCCAGAAAGATGGCCGCCTCTCAGCGGTGGAGGGGCCATAAACCGATATGACGATAAGAGGACAATTGAATTGCGTCCAATTAAGTTGAGTAATAAGAAAGAAATTAAGACGGTGAATTGCGATTAGCGAGAATCGCGATTCTTTGAATCCAAAAAGGATCCCTCCTCTCGATCCGATTGCGTCCAACGAAATCCACTTCGAAATCAAAGATCCGCCTAATGCGCACAAAATCGAGTGAGAGGGCGATGCCAATTTGGATTCTTGAATGGAGATCATGTCGCAACGAGAAGAAGAGATAAGATCAAAAATCGCCCGTTGCTTAGACGGGCAATTCGAACCCCGAATGTTCCAAGAGACACTAATCATGGGACTGACTATGCTCCAAGACTCTAAGACGTTCCAATTTTCTAATGACACGGATCCGATGGGAGTTAGAAGGGTTGATGAGAAAACCCATGTCCTGCGCAAGGGATGCAAGTTTACTGTCAGAGAGCGAATCGAAAATAGGGAAATATAGGGACCCTAACTGATTATGGGGAGTCAGAGGGTGGTCGGAGGAAGATGGAGATAAAGTTTTGTGATTGTCACCCCTGTGAACATCATCTGAGAAGAGATCGATGTGTAACGGAGAATTTTTCTTTTTAATAGCCAACAGGCGAGCGCTAGACCTAATGAAGCGTTGAGGTGATTGTGAGGAAAGAACGCCCTCGAAATCGGAGCTCTTCGACACCAGCACAGGAGAGGGGAGAGGGGGTGCAGTGCTGGAAGGGGAAGGGAAAGGATTGACAGAAGTTGTAGTCGATGCAATGATCTTTGCATCGCAAAAAGAGGAAGACAGAGGAGAGAAGTGAATCGGAAGCTCCGATAGTCTCCGGATCTTCGTTTCGGGGGACGGAGAAGTCCAACCTCGGCACGAAGATCCGAGAGGGTCAGTCTTAAGAGAGCGATAGCCCCGATGGGGCACGTTAACAACTTAACCCAGCACAGCCAGGTGCAGCAGTTTAAATACACAGTTAGCATAGCTAAGAAAGATAAAAGAAAAATGCTTGGCTGAAGGTAAAGACAATACCTGCTTTGCTTGACACTCTCTATTAAGATCCTCTTCTTCCTCTAAAAGCAGGGGATCCTCGTTAATCCATAAAGCAGCTTTGGAAGATTTCGAGGCCTTAAGAATGACCGACTCAAAGGCAGGATCAGTGCGCTTGGGAGTGGGAAAGTGGGCGAGTTGTTGAAATTGCTCCCAGTCCGACGCAAAGTTCGGATTGACCTCCCACGCCGGCCAGGGAGAGGAAATCTGCTTGCCTTTAGACTTAGGAGAAAAGGAAGCTTTCGGAGTAGCTGAAATAAGAGCTGCCGACTGAGAGGCTTTAGGGGGCAGATTAGAGGTATCTGTTGCTTTAATAGGCGTAGAAAGATTGGTGGAAGAAGAGCCCTTCGCTGCTTGAAGATCAGGGTTGATCCACACGAGGTTGGGGGCTTTGGATGGAGAAATCTTAGGAATGTAAGGGGGAGCTGCCGACCTGGAGTGATAGGAGAATTTGCTGCGCACAGCCCCCCCCCCCCCCCCCCCCCCCCCCACGATACACTTTCGCTACGGAGCTATAGACCTTCGAAGAAGAATCATCTCCAGGATGAAAGGGGGCCTTAAGATCAGCTTCAAATTTCGGGACAGCAGGCCCAGAGGGAGGAATAGAAAGAGACTCGTGCGAGACAGTGGAATCGTGGTAATGAACAGACACAGAGTAAGAGGATGTACCATCCGATAAGCAGAAGGCCTCGATACGGTGGGGGGGTTTGGGACAGCGGAAGAGCGCTTCAATTTGAAGGCTACCCGAAGCAAGCCATGCTTTTGAGCTAATGCTGACTAATATACCAATGCATTTGGCCATCTCTCCGACTAAGCGGGGAGAGTCACAGAAAGGTGGAAGTCCAACAAGGGAGACTTTTGACTCTACAGAATCAGCTCCCTGAGACTGGGAAGGGATCTGCACCCAATGTCGAACAGAGAGGGAGATAGAGCCAATGGATAGGGAGGGAGACGCAATCAGGTCTTCCAGTAACTTAGGAGAGGGGCAACGGATCACCATGTCGCCATTGGAACAGTTGTAGAGGACCCATTCCCAATCTTTAATGTTACAGAAATTACTAAGGAAGGAGTTCAAAGTGAAAAAAGGAACCGCACCTCCAGTGAAAGAGATCGCACCGTAGGTACTGAAAAACTTCAAGCGATCCGATAGCTCAGTTTTAGGAATGAATACGTGGGTGACATGCTGCTTGGGAGGGAGACTGGGAGAAGTAGCTGATGGTACAGAAGAGGGAAGAGGATGCTCTGAGATGCAGAGATCAGTGGAAGGCGTGGGGAGCAAGGGGGGTTTGGATGATGAAGGCTGCTTACGAGATGTACACGGTTTAGCAGACGGCAGCTTGCTACGGAGAGAGGAAAGGTCCACGGCGCTCAGCAGCTGATCAGAGATCGGAGCGCCCATGGGTAACCCTAGAATCTTTTGAAGAGCGTAGCAGCACTGCTGCGCATGCCCGGATTTGAGGCAGAAAAGGCATTTCATTTTGTTGGGGCAGTGAATTTTGAGATGGCCGCTCTGTAAGCAACGGAAACAGTTCGGCCAGAAACGGAGAGAATGTGTTGAAGCAGAGGAAGAAGAAGAACAGTTGAGGTAAGAAGAAGGGCGGGAGAATGGAGCCGAAGAGGCATTGGGAAGCTTCGCGATATAATGCTTAAGCGGATTAGAGAAGCCCAGTCCAAAACGTTGACTGGGCCTAGGAGGGGAAAAGGAAATTTTTTTATTTTTATTTTTTTTAACCACTTCAACCCAAGATAAATCCATGGGCCTTGAGAGATGAAGCCCACTCAAAAAGGGAAACCACGGGCTGAGAGAAGTAAGAGAAGAAACGGAGAGAAATAAACGTCAATAATGGCGACGCAATGTACGAAGCCTGAGGGAGGAAAAGCAATGGGTGGAGCGCATAGCCGAGATCAATAGAGAAGGAGATCCGCTGCGAGGAAACAGAAAAAACTGGGGTAATAAGCCGAAGAGGGAAGAGCTAGCCCCAGAGAAGGAGGGGGAGAAAGAAGTCCGTCCAACACGGAGGAAGAGGGGGACCAATACACGGGGATAGAGATCCACCGCCCAAAGTCCAAGGGGCAAAGATATGCCAGAAAATCGCGAGAAAGGCCACACAAGAAAGCAAAATAACAAAAATTACTAACTGAAAATGGAGAGCTTGAGCAGGAAAACTTACAGTGCTAGGGCAGGCTGGTGCTTGGAGAGTGAATGGTACCTGAAGCCGCGACCGGAAGCTCTGAACCACTAAGAGGGAAGAGGGCTGGGGCAGGGAGAGGAAGCTCCAGAAATGGCACGGCACCGCGCTCCGAAGAAGACGGAGAAAAGGAGGGGAAGATGAACTGGATCAGCACCTAGGACGATGATAGAGGGAGAGGGGGGGTAACTCCTGCGAGCGACGGAGACAGAGCTGAGACGAAAAGGGTTTGGAGAGGAAGGCAGGAGGAGCAACTTTAGTGAAGGGAGGAGGGGGGTTGGAGGAACCCCGGAGCTGGATCTGACCGATCAAGGATAGGGGAGAAACAGAAGAAGAAAAATTGCCTTTTTTGCCAAATACCTCCTTAGTTCTTGATTCTTGAATTTTGATTCTTGAATATTGTAATCATAGTTAGGTATGAACGACAGACTGACAATTGATCAACGATAGACTGAAATGTAAGACTTAAAGTCATTATACACAGAATGGTGAACTCGACTTCGAAGTTTAGTTCGGAATGATTATGTTTTACTTCATTGGACAAAAGGCATGATTTTGATGCATGGACCGTGATAATTCATTTCTAATTGTTGGGTAGTTGGTGACTTGGCCTCATTTCAGATCCTATATTCTTCGAGATATTGAACTTTAAATTTATGAAGTAATTTAGTAGATTGGGTTTTCCATTTTTTGTAGCAGTTTCTTTAACTAAAACTAGGCAAAACGGAATCATATTAACAATTCAGTTATGCTTCGAATGACTTGTTTGGTTTATCTGGGCTCGGGTTTTTTTTGTTTATCCGGGCCAGGTCTTGGGCCTGAGTTTTGGAGCCCGACCCAAAATCAGGCCGAGCTTGGACCCTACAAAAAAATTTCGGGCTCGGGCTCGGGCTCGGGCTCGGGCAAGTCTGGCCCAAGCCCGGCCCGTTGCAAGCCCTAATCATAAAGTACTTTGCTTACACAATAGATTTGCTTCTGAACTGTATCTTCTTTCTTTACCAAGATGACACTAAGGGTTTGATCAGAAGTGGTCAGGTAAAGGTAGATAACTTCTCCTGGCTTGAGCTTGCTAAGGAGTGGGGGATTGACGAGGTGTGCCTTGAGGCGTTCAAAGGCTACATGTTATTCTCCCCACTCAAAATTCTTTACTCCTCGGAGAGCTTTGAAGAACGGGAGACTTTCTCCCAAAACTTGGAGAGGCAAACAACCAATAGCAGCATGACGTCCCATGAGCTTTGGACTTCTTTGACGGTGGACGAGGGAGATATGTTAAGTATGGCTCGGAGCTTTTTAGGGTTGGCTTCAATTCCTCTCTGGTTGACCATGAAACTTAAGAACTTTCTCGAGGAGACCCAGAAGGCGCATATCAAGGGATTCAGTTTCGTATTATGTCTTTGCAGTACGTCAAATGCTTTCTGGAGATCAGGAACATAGTCTTCTTGTTGAGTTTCGAGGTTTACAACAGAGTAATAGGCAGCGGAAATTTTTTTAAAAAATTATGAAACCCAGCCATGGATCCATGTGAAAACCATAAAACGTGTTAGGAGTTTTTACCTCAAATGGAACGATTATTTTCACAATCTTCCAATCATGAACACTGTAACGTTGTAGTGCCTCTACGGTATCTACACGAACGAAAAACAAAATTGGGGTTTCCCTCACGCTGCGGTGCTAGCTGTGGGAAGGAGATGTTTCTTTCTTTCACTATCTCTCTCACTTTCTGTGATAGCTAGGATTTTTCATTATTATTTTCCCACAGATACATATCATATATATAATAAGAAATCCACCCTAAGAGAGTAATGAGGCTGTCGGGCTCACAATCTAACCTAGGTTAGATTCATGTGTGGGCCTTCTAATTTTTGTTGTCTCATTTAATCTAATTACTTGTCCAACCAATCTTGGGAGTCCAAGTCTTACTTGGATTCTTAGATAAATTCATCTTATGAATTTAAATCTCAATTTCAATCCATTCTAAATGTGTGACCTTGTATGTTCCCATTACGTTGACAGTAAAACTACAATCATATTTAGTGTTACAAATAGTGAGCGGTATCTAGTAATACATCACTGCTACTCAAGTAAGTCGGTGTTTTGACATAACCTATATGTGACCAATGTTACCATGTAGTAGTCTTTTTGTCCTGATATCTTAATTGACCATAAGGCATGGAGCGTGTCACCCTTGTATAGTTCAATCTTTGGTTTTTTGATGTCTGAGTAGACTTGCTAAAACAAATGAGAACAATATCTCATATTGACTCATTTGAGCACGACCATGCATTTTGCAGTTTCACTCAATCAAAGGGCCCGAAGATATCGCTTATGTTATGTGAGAGGGACAAATCCTATCTAAGTCACTCACATCCCTCCGCATGAATATCTCATATCGACTCATTTGAGCACGACCATATATTTTGCAATCGCATTCAATCAAGGGGCCCAAAATATCGCTTATGTTATGTAAGAGGGACAAATTCTATTTAAGTCACTCACATCCCTCTGCATGATTTATAGTATGTCCAATAGACGACTTTATAATCACCTTATCACATGCGACGTTTGACGGTATTAAAATATATAACTTCTCATGTAGGGAACCGTAGTGACTTCAAGTTAAAGGACCACGTACACTATGGTCATTGTGAGAATCGCTCATGACACTCACCTAACGATCCATGCAGCGTTCCTATGGTGGGTCAGTCCAGTACATTATCACTCTAATATGTACCCATGTGAAGACTTGATATCTCATATCCATGAGCCGTGACATATGGTCATCAGTCTACACACATACTAGTCTCTATGTATTATTATTGTCCTAATTCACAATAATACTTGACTAGGAACATCTAAGAATAGTGTTTTGATTTCAACCAAAAGGATCTCACAATCAAGTAATGCACTTGATGCCCCATGGTATTGAACCTACTATTCCAAAACTTTATCAATCACAATAAACAACACCATAAATAAAATACCTCATATATAAAATAAATTTCATGATACAATGTAAACTAGCACGGTCAATACACCAACACTTCTTTCTTGAGGCTCTTGACAAGCATGTCATCTACATAGACTTCCATGTTTTTGCTGATTTTCTCCTTGAAGCATTGGTTCACCAAGCACTGGTATATGGCTTCAGTATTGTTCAAACCGAATGGCATCACCCGATAGCAGTAGAGTCCTTGGTCGGTAATGAAGGACATCTTCGTGATGTCTGGTGGAAACATTCGGATCTAGTTGAACCCCGATAAGGCATCCATGAAGCTTAAGAGCTCGTGACCGAAGGTGGCATCGATCAAGGCATCTATATTTTGATAAAGGGAAGGGGTCTTTTGGACGCGCCTTGTAGAGGTCAGTGAAGCCTATGCAAATTCTCCATTTGTCATTGGCTTTCCATACCATTACTATATTTGTTAGTCACTCGAGGTAGCAAACTTCTTGAATGAAGCAGGCAGCTACGAGTTTCTTGACATCCTTTTGACTGATTGTTGTCTGCGGGAGCAAACTTACGGCACTTTTGTTGGATGGGCTTGACATCCGAATTCACGCTCAAACGGTGCAAGATTAGATCTTCGGAGTTGCCAGACATGTTAGATGTGGTCAAAATGAACAAGTCTCGGTTCCCCTTATGCAAACAACAAGTTTCTCTTTAACCTGGTGGGGGTAGCCTTGCTTACCCAAAAACATTTAATCTGATACCCTACGAAGAACGGGATCTCTTCTAGTTCATCCACGGGCTCGGAGTTCACTTGGTCCCTTTCTTGCAGGAGTTTCATGACATCAACGGGGAGGACCAAGCCCCACATTATAGTTGTGTAACATGCCTGTGCTGCTTCTTGGATCCCTTTAACTTCTCCAACCTCAGCAGCTGTGGGGAACTTCATCTTCATATGGGAAGATGAGGCCACTGCGTGAAGGGCCGCTAGGCCTGGACAGCTGAAGATGGCATTATAGGCGGTCTCCGCGTTGACGACCATAAAGTCAAATACTTCTGTTCGAGTGGCTAGAGCCTTCCGCGTGGTCACATCAAGGGTGACTATACTTTAATCTGAACTAAAACCCTGGAGAACCCATGAAGGGTGTACCCGACGGATTTGAGATGGTCCTTGGAGAGCTTGAGTACTTCAAATGTATCCAAGAAGAGGATGTTCACCAAGGTGCCATTGTCTACCAGGATGCATTGCACCTCATGATTTTTCATGCAGAGGCTGATTAGTAGCGCGTCGCAATGAGGTGTTCAGAAACCCTCTAGATCCTGGTATGAGGAGGTTATTAGAACTTTAGAGCCTTTAGCGGAGGGGATGTTGTGCACTAAGTTTACTTCTTGAAGGAAGGTCTTCTTGGAGAAGTTAGACTCTTTCCCCATTGGTCCTCCGTGAATAGAGTGGAAGACTGCCATACGTCCAAGTATAGGACTCAGAAGATTTTTCTGTATTTTGTTAGCTCCCCGGACTGGAGGAGGCTTGATGTCTTTCCATTGGGTAAACTTGGAGAGGTAGCCCTGTCATATCAGAGCTTCAAACTCCTCCTTGAGGGCTCGACAATTATCAGTGAGGTGACCATGATCCTTGTGAAATGCACACCATTTGTTCTTGTCTCTTCGTTTGTTTAACGCGCTCATCTTAGGAGGAGGACGGAGAAACTCATCCTTCTCTACTTCCATAAGGACAACGGAGATGCTGACATTGAGGGGGGTGAACTTATCAAAGGGAGATGCTAAGGGATGGCAATACTGACCCGAGGCATCCTTCTGGGATTTCTTATGTCCTTCATTGGTACCCTTACGTTTGTTTTCGGAGGAGAACATCTTCTGTTCTTATGGATGAATGGCATCTTCCACTCTAATGTACTTTTCACCCTTTTTAAGAGCTCTGAAAAGTCCCAATGAGGTCTCTTGACGAGAGATGTTTTGAGGTCAACGTGGATGACATTGTACCTGAAGGCAGCAATGGCTATGACCGAGTCGAGTGAGGGGATGGGCTGGAATTCGGCCGTAAAGCACCTGACATAAACCTTGAAGGATTCCTCATCCCTATGTGCTTGTCTTCTCAATTTTGCGACTCATGACGAAGTGAGTGAGGAAGAGCTCCTCAAGCTGTTCAAATGAGAAGATGGACACCCGAGAGAGACAAGAGAACCATTCTCATGTGGATCCCTTCTGCGTTGCTGGAAACGTCTTTAAGAGGAGGGAGTTGGAGGCTGGATGTCATCATGGGAGTTTTTAAAATCTCAAGGTGATCTACAGGGTCGGACTCACCATTATATGATTCGAAAGATGAAATTTTGAAGTTTTTCGGGACAAGGGCTTTGAGGATCAACTTGGAGAAGGGGGTTGGAGAGGGCGATATGATCTGTTTTGGCATCCATCTTCTTGCCTTATTAGTGATAGACAATCCCCCATCTTTTGGAGGTGCTGAAGAACTGTGTTGCCTTGTTCCCGGATCTAGTAAACCCACGGGACTCCTTCATTCGAGAAGGAGTAGGGCGGTGACTGTTGGTTCGTAGGACCCTGCCAGGGACGGTGTGGAGGACTTGAAGGACCTCATCCTTGAAATCTCAAAAATGTATCATGGTGACCTCATCCTTCTCTTTCTCCCTTAGAGCCATGGCTGGAAAAACTAAATATTTGCTGACAAAATTTGATCTGTTTGTTAGATCTGTAAGTTCCTACAGACGATGCCAATCTGTTGCTGCTATTTTCTGCGTAGGAGAAAATAGATGATGATTAAGGAGCGGTTAACGACGATTAATTCCAATCAAAGTAAATGCTAAATTTTGATAGTTTTCCAATAAAGAATTCATAGTTTTCTGACTGTTGTGGACGCTTGGATCTGAGTTGGATGGCCAAGATCACTCCTACAAACCAGCAAGAAGTTTAAATATCGGGGTGTCCTCCGGCGAAATACCCTCCGACTAGCACTGCTATCGGGTTGGGTCGGGTTGGGTCGGGTAGTGAGATATCCGAACCTTGCCCTATGGCAACAGGTCGAGTTCGGATCCGGGTCTTTAATTTTTCGGTGTTCGGTTCGGGTCTAATCAGTTCTCGGGTACCCAAAGGGTCTAATAATATACGATAATAAATTTTTTCCCAATGTTTACCAAAGTTTTCAATATTCAAATTCCTAACATTTTTTTTTCTTTATAGTACCACTTGACTTAGCTACATACTCAAAGTGAAAGTAAAATTAATTAATATGCAAATATAAGCAAATTGATTTTATAAAATAAAGATTATGAGATGCAAGAGTAAAAGAAAAGATTGCACAGTCTTTATTAAGTTATATGAACATATTAAGCTATTTTATATCAAAAAAGTTATAAAAAAAAAAATTTAACACATACAACTTTTTCTAATATATTAAAAAAATAAGTTATTGGTCTGCTAACGGGTCCATGGGAGTCCGGGTTGGGCCGGATCCAAAATCATTGAACTTTTATCCCACCCGTCTAGAATCAGATTAGTTTCGGTCCAATATCGGGTCCGGATCGGATCCAGGTCCGGGTCTTGGGTAAATGGGACAGTGCTACTTCCGACACTCAAGTCAAAAACCAGAAAAATGTAGAGTTTTTGTTGGAAAAATAATGATTACCAGATTCTGAAAGAGGTGAAGGTATGTATAGGCCTTGGAGTAGTTACAAAAGATCAGCTTGAAATAACATTTTTTGTGTTTAATTTGCTTATTCCCATGGTTAGGAGACATAGTTGAAAACTCTTTTTTAGATAAAGGATTTGGTCATGAGTTTTAATAAACCTGAACTTTTCTTTTTGGGTTGCAGCTTACTCCTTATTTGTAGGCCTATTTTAGTTGATGGACCTGGAAATGGCTCATGTTCTTCATGCATGCCTATATTTGCTTGTAGAATTATCGGTCTACCCCTAGAAGTTTCGAGATTCGTGCCTCAATTGTGTGGCCCCAATTTGCTGCGATTTTACCCTCATCACTCTGTAATTTTTTGATATCTACCTCTCAGAAGTCAATCATGTATCAGTTCCAAAGAATCTTTTCCCGTAATAAGCCAATTTTTGAAACTATTTCCCAATTTGAGCCACTTTCCAAACTATTTCCTTGAGTGAGTCACCCCCCGCCATGTAATCTTAAGCCGTAGTTGGGAACTGCAGCTACAACTCTTTTGAAGTCGTAGTTCCCAACTGTGACTTCTTTTTTTTTTTTTGAATGCCGCAGTTCCCAACAACGGCAAGAGTGAAAAACTGAAAATTCTTGAGACATAAGGAGCCAAGTGGTGGAGACTTACAAAAAGTTTCTAAATTTTTTATGTTAAAAAGAGACCGCAGTTGGGAACTACGACCTCTCTTTTATGTAATTTTTTCAGAGAGCAACAAGTCTCTAGGAAAATTACACAAATAAGAGGCAGCAGTTCTCAACTAACTGCGGCTGTAATTGGGAACTGCAGCCTCAGTTGAAAACTTTCTTGTATATAATTCGAAATAATCAAGGTACGTATAATTTTCTCAACATCTCACAATTTTCCAACATCACAGATATCACAATAAATCACTAACTAGAGTCAATTTCCCAACATCTCAAATCTCACAAATATTACACACTTTCACAATATTTCACAATACCTCACAATCGCATGAAAAGTCAAAATATAACATAAGTCACAAGTCCAAATTAAGAATAACATAATTCCAAATTAACACAATCCCAAAAACACTTAATATCACAAGTCACTACATATTAGCATAATTCAAAAATTATTTTAAAAATATTGTTAACGACCTAACCAGGTGTGTATAGCACAAGCTTCCTCCTCTTCCGACAAGTCTTTGGCCGACTTGTACCTACCTGTGTGAGCTGTGAGATGGGGCATTTTCGTTGAATTCCTTTATTTTCGGGTGGCACAACTTCTTGTTGCGACTCTTCGTGTGGCGGTGATTATAGTTGCGGTGATTCGTGCAATGACTCTTCTTGTTGCGGCTTTTCATGTGGTGGCTCCTTTCGTCGTGCCTGCCTGCCATGACTCACCACCTTCTTACATCATCCCATAAGAAGAACCAAAGTTATCAATATGGCAAAGCATCACTCCCTCACCAACTTCTTCGTGTTGTGATCGGTAGGGTGCAAGAATCTCACGTGTGAACCCCTTGATGCCCTCGACCACATTACTCGTCAATGCTCGAGCGCATTTCTGTGCAAAACCCATACATTTTCATTCAGTAACAAATTAGGGCGTATTAAAATACAAATTATAGTGATTCAAATGGGAAAATTTGCTGAAATTATTTATATGAAATGAACCCAAAAAAATTATATCATACGATTGATCGAGAAGACAACATCCTCAGTTGATACATGGCCACTAGTTCCATCTCTCTCCCCGGAACCGAAATCTGGATCCCTGCTGGTGAAGTAAATGGAGGAGCACTATATAGTCGTGTGACCTTCTGATACCAAGACATATAGGCACCGTACTAGTACATCTGCCACACGATGTACACATCTCGAAGCTGGTCAAGCGCATCTTTATAGTAGTTTGAAACACTGTGTGGGTTATCTCTCCTGTGTGTCCCCCACTCCAGTACACACCAAGCGAAGACAACATCGCCTCATTCTCTGCATCTTCCCACCACGACTGTGACTGCCTACTTATTTGGGTTAACCGATATGAATACACTCCCAACTCCATATCTGTAGTATCACCATCGGCCCTACCATCTGCATCGCATTCAACACCCCGTACAAAGACTCTGGTACAAAGACACTAAAGCCGCACTACCCCAACTATATTGGCCGGTCATCCTGAGATCGGCGAGCGATGGCAGATACATGAGTGGCACGACATCTCCTGTCACGCCCCGCTTCCCAAAAAGAGAACACAGAATACGGATACGTGACTAAGTCCAGCGAATGATTTTCATCATCCATAAGCTGTCAAGATCTTTACAACATTTCACAGGAATATCAAAGTAGGAAGCAAGAGAAGTCAACCACGCATGTATAAACGAATCAATATACCAACAGAATTTACTTGAAACAAAATGTAATAATCTCAAATAAATCAGATCTGAACAAGTCAATAATTTTGGGTCACATTGCCCAATATAAATAATCCAAGTAACAGATACAATTATTCAAAATAAGCAACTGGAAATAATAATAATAATAATAGCCAGTTTTCCAGGAACTAGAATCTCAGATCACCTACTCCATCAGGCAACTGGTCACCACAATCTGCAATTTAATAAATTGCAGGAAGAGGAAAATGAAAGCAAAATGTCCGTCAATACAAGTTACGGGCTACTTGTAGTGCAGGCACAAGTACAGGAATAAAGTAAATAATATAGAGTAACAGCGGAAACAAACATAGCATGGAATAGGCATGTCAACAAAGCAGGATAATTAACATAAATCAGGCAATAAAATCAAGTAATATGATATACTAACAGGTACAAGTAATATGTATCAAGTGTCATGCAAGCAGGTAAACAGGTAACAGATGAACAGGTGAACAGGTATCAAGTAGCATGTACAGGTATCATGTAACAGGTAAGCATGTAACAGGTATCATGTTATGTCATATTAAGTCTTGTATTTATTTCTATCTAGGTAGCACTTCATGCGTCCCAGACTTTTACCATATGTTTGCTACGTTCAAACAAGTTTGTGTTTAGATTTCGTGATGGAGTCTATAGGGTCGTGTACTCAGGTATCGGGTAAACAGGTACAGGTACGGGTATCATGTAACAGGTAATCATGCATCAGGTAGGACTATGTCCCCTCCAAGTACACCTACCCGTAGGAAGTATGTAGTTGGGTAACAGGTGGGAAACACGGGCCCCCTTCTGAGTACACCTTCTCATAAGGAAGTATGTAGTCAGGAATCAGATAACAGAAAATTAGAATCACATGTCAGGTAATCATATCACAGGTAACAGATAACAGATAATCAGATGGGAAACACGGGCCCCCTTCCAAGTACACATTTCTATATTTTTCACTACTAGATCTTTTCCTTAACCCTGGCTTGGTTATTTGTTATTATTATCAAACAGGCATGTATGTGTCACAAAATAGGGCAAGAATAATATGGCATGAATAAGTAACAGATTCAGATTGAAAGATAAAGATGTACAGATGAAAGACAACTCATAAAAGGATAGAACAATGAAAATTCTAGTTCAGGACAGTAAGACAGTACTGCACTAAATCTGAAATTTCCGTTGCTACAAATGTGCATATCCAGATCCGTCAGGAAATCTGGAAAATAGACTCTCGGCTGAATCCAGCTAATATATATAAGTCATATGGTATTTCAGAAAAATAAGTCTCAAAACAGATTTGTATCCAGAAAACATGTTCATCCAGAAATCAGAAGTTTATATTCATAAACATGAAAACGGCATAAAAACTTACTGATTAAATCCATAAAAAATCTGGGGTATTCCCTAGTATGTCTAGTATCAGAAAATAAAGTTTCATAATTTTCCAACACAGATAGAATAGTCAAGTAAAATCAGAAAACAGCAAGATACAGCAGTTTTGTAAATCTGGAATCATAAACACAGTAGTACTAAAACAACAATATCTTACAAAATATAAATCGAAATTCAGATCCGTCAAAAGGGTGATAAAATAGATACAGTAGGCTACAATTCATATTCACAAAGTTTTTATAAACATCAAATAAAATCAGGTCAAAATTATATTTCTTTACTGAACAACATGAAAATTCTGTAAGTATAGTAGTTGTTTGCAAGCATAGAATAATATATAAAAGTTATCAATTAAATCCATAAAAATTAGGGGTTAGTTCCCAATCAGGTATAGTTGTACTCAGCAAAATATTGGATCAAAATATTATCTTTAACATCAGTAGAAAAATAAATACTCATACAGAATTCATATAAAACAGAATCTCGAATTTTTGAAGACATCTGTAGTAAAATAGTCATAACTTGCAACTCATAAATCGAAACTGAGATCTGTCAGAAATTCTGGAAAGTAGACAGAATTCTCTATAATTCATATTCACAAATAATTTTCATATACTGACCTTAATAGGGTCTGAAATACTTAACAAAAACGGGGTAACAACAAAAACTGTAATCTTCTTTATGCATAAAACCATCTAGTTCATATATAACACATCCAAATCATATCAAGGGGTGAAGTTTGGTGCATTAGATGTCCAAGAAACATGGTATAGGGTGTGTAGCAAGTATACTACGAGTTATACTACATCGAACACATCTTGCATACAAGATCATACAACACCTCATAATCACGAACACATGTATGTATACAAGAATTGATTATCTCTAAGTCTAAATTTATGTCGTGTGTGTAATGAGACAACTACGGACGGATCAACACATAGAGACAAGATATAACAGGGGTTTTGTAAAAGAATTATTTCTAGAACACAACTACACTACATGCGGTATTTAGTACTTATATTACAAAACAAAAAGAATACAAGTTACTTGCCTTATATATGCCGATGACGAAAACGATGCAAAGAGCGAGAATAACGGGAACGAATTTCCGGGCATGAACACAAGCAAACGAATCATGAACCAATCACGAACACACGATCACAATCGCAATCATGAACACAAAGCAAGGATCTTGATGATCAAGATGATGAAGATAAAGAGATCCAACGGCTAGATCCAAAAGCGATGATGATCATGATCAGATCAGATCGGACGGATCAGATCAAAGATCAAGATCAAGATGATGAAGATTAGATGGCCTAGATTAAGGTGAAGCTCACTGTTGTGATCACCAACAGGGGACTCAACGATCGGGGTGGCTGACTTCGACGATGGCAGACAGCGACGGCATTGGGATAGCGACGGCAATGGGATAGCGACGGTGACGTGGATAGGGACTGGCAGTGCTAGCTGGCTGATGGTACTGCTGTCTGTCGTGGGTGGCTGACGTTGTGGATCCAAGGCGGTGCGACAGGAGAAGGACATCGGAAGTGGGGGTGCTGCTGCTGACAGGCACTGTTGTCGCGCGGCTGGCATGCGGCGCGCTGGAGGGAGGTGCAACACAGGAGCACAGGGGACCACCGGGAAGGTGCTGCTCGCTGCTGCAGGAGCTCGACAGTGGCACTGCAGGAAGGCAAGGGAAGCGTAATGCAGGTGGAGGCACCGGAGGGAGGGGAATCTGATGACGGGATGCTGGGTCGGGAGAGAGAGGAACAGGGGATCGGGAGTTGGGTTAGGAAGGTCATGATGAGAGTAGAGCGGCTAGGGTTTTTAGAATAGGGTAGATGAACAGGTGAGGGGGAGTAATATATGATAAGGATAGAATAGATATTAGGGTTAGGTTAAGGTGATAACGGGTTAGGGCATTGGGTTTAATAGGTTATTGGGTATTAAAGATCCAATAGGGGGAAATAGGGTTTTAGGAATAATTGGGTTTATATTAAAAGATCCAATAGAATTTATGAAATAACAAATAAAAATATGATTTATAATAAAATGTAATTTACATTACAATATAGAATTTATTTAAAATAACTACAAATACTAATCAATTAGTACATGAAAGTGGATTTTTAATAACCAGTCAAAATTAATAATAATAATAACAATAATACTAATAAAAATAATAATAATAAGAAAAATGATGAAAATAATAATCGTAATAATAATAACAGTAATAGTAATAATAATAGAAATCAAAGTAATAATAACAATAATAAGATTTGTATTACAATATAAAAATCATAAAAAATAGTTACAAATAAAATTATTGATCGAAAATAGATTTTAATAGAAGATCCAACAATACATTTTGACAAAAGAATTTGGAAGCGGAAAAGAAAAAAAATACGAAAATTTTAAATACAGAAAATATGTATTTACGAAAACAGGGGTTACATCTCCCGAGGAGTTCGGAAAGATAACTCCTCTGAATAGTGCAAGCAGATACGCTCGAGTGAAAGCCCTCAACATGGTATTCACTTAAGGCGTAGTTCAAGAACATGGTGAACATCGATTTTAGCCATGAAATTCGTATCGATGGCCCACTAATGACATCTCACCGGCCTCAACACCGAGCAAGTCTCTGATCAACTCCTCTCCATCAAATGCCATACTTTCAGTCACAATCATCCCATCGATCGGAAGTCCCGAAATAACAGCAATATCCTGTAGTGTCTTAGTCATCTCGTCTATGCGAAGATGGAATGTATGTGTTTCGGGCCACCATCTTTCATGAAGAGTCATAAGCAGCACACTATCTAGCTTCATATTGCCCATCAGTCCTATTACATAGAATCACGCATCGACTAACAAGCCTTAAGTATGCGGATGCATGGATAATGGTCCGTATACGCAGAATGTGCACTCTTTTGATGAGTTGTTCCAGACCGACAGAGACATGTGTCTTTGTTGTAACGTCAGGAGTGTAGGGTCTATGGGTCCTAGACCTGCAGGTGCAGTGGACGATGAATATTCTTAGCCAACATCGATGGGAGTAGTTGATTGTCCAGTAACTTGCACAAATAATTATACTAGTCAAGGGTCGTCGACCACTTGTACCAGCAGCCTCATCCATATCGTCCTTTAACAGATAGATACTTTCTTTAAAATAAATGAAAATAATCGTATTATTCAAATATCCAAAACATATTACTTACACAGGGCCTTCTAATACTACCCGAGGGTCCACGAGTTCGTACCATTATGTCGAATATGACACTGCATTGTAGTATTGCAAATATTAGTCAGTTAATACGGTATATGGCAGCGTAGAATTCTTAGTACACTACTTATATTAATCCAATCACAAGATAACATACATAGATTACTCTTATTAACCAAACCGAATTTGCCTTCACAACATCTCAAAATACTACTCACATCAATCCATACGTATACAACAATTCTAAAATTTGTGGGTCATTATCCAATAACAAAGATTATGTTTATATGCTACTCGTATTAACCAAACCGAATTGTGCACTCACAACCGATATATGTAAAATAGAACCAAATCTGGATCCTTCAAATCGGGCACGAATCATAAAGCTCTTAGAGGTAAGACGATAAATGTCACCATATACGGGCCCGTAAAAGGAGGCTGGCCATCTTTTAAGCATAACGACCGAAAACAGGTTTGTCATACTTGGTTGCCATAGCGGCCCAATATAAAGGAGTTCATAATTATCTGAAGTGTAACACCCCGTAAAATTGAGTTATGACAATTTTGCCCACGGATGTTATGCACATGTATTTTGTACTGTTACGGATAATATTCGTAACGTATTTTAATATAAACATCATATGCATTTTGTATTTCGACTATTTATACATTTTCCGTCCTCTCAAAATTTATTTTTATCCTATTTTGAGCCAACTCAAATATTAATTTTAATATTTGTATTTTTACGTGTATTGCACGTGTTTTCAATACACGTGTCAATTACATATGTTTTACCGTTACGTGAAATATCTGTAACATTATTAATATACATGTTCTACGTGTTTTATATTTTGTCTTTTTTTGTTCTCTCAAATTTATTTTGTATTGTTACATGCAATGCACATGTTTGTAATGCACATGTTGGTTCCTAAAATTTTCTTGAGTCGTGAATATTTTTCTTCTCATTTTTCTAGTCACAATTGTGTGATTTATTTTTAATTAAAATCCATTAGACCTAAATCCATTTTGTAGCCCACTAAAATTAATTTAAAGCCCATGATTGATTTTGTGTGTACTAAAGTGTACATTTAAAATATAGTTAGTTAGGTACACTTGCCATGTGTAACACACACATCTAACCTAATAGAAATTAATAGTAAATTTTGTATGAAGAGTGTGCACACATTGACTACACGTGCATGTGTTTCTTACCATATTTGAGAATGAGGGATAGTGGTGTGGGTTAGTGGAATGTGGGGAGTTATTTTGGGAAGTGGGGAGCTATTTTGACCACATATTTTTCTATAAATAATCTCTACTTTTGTCATGAACAACAAACTCAAAACAAAAACAAAAAAGAGAAAGAGGGAGAAGAACTTGCGGGTTGTGCTAGGAAGATGCCGGCCATTTTTTAGGGAGCTTGGAGCTTTGGAGCATGATTTTCTAGGAGTTCTACTACTAAAAATTCTATATTTTAGGTGGGTGTTTATTCAACTTTCTAATATAGTTTTATTAGTAGAATGTTTGACATGTGTGAATTGTTAGATACATGATAACTTATATAGATTGGACATTCATTTAGATTATTTTTTGTTGATTTAATGTGTGAAATTATGATATGTTTGATTTGGGGGCATTTTCATAAGGTTCTATTTTGAGTTCTAGTTGCACTTCAAAAAAATCATAACTATTAAACTAGATGGAATCTAGAGCTCAAATTTTTATGTGAGCACCTCATATATGTCAAGAATATCTCCTTAAAATTTCATAATATTTGGATGTCGTTTACTATTTTAATAAAATCCAAGCTTAGGACTGGTTGGCAATTAGCTAGTTACTGAAAATTTGTACACATTTCGGATTTTGATCATTTCAGCATCTTAGATGAAAGATTTTGAGAAAAGTCAAAACTAATAAATTGAAGTAGACTCTTTAACCTTTCTTTAGAGTCTAAGAAATAAAATTTTCATGAAGAATAGAATTTATAGTGAATTTTACAAGATCGAACAGTGACAATCTGTATAACATTTCGACCCTACTATAGATTTTGAAAAATTCAGGGTTCTAGACATAATATTTTGGGAAAACTTATAACTACAAAGTTATATTATACTTTTATAACTTTAATTTGATCTAAAGAACACAAAGTTTCATGAAGTATAGAATTTTCTATGATTTTTACGAGTAACATGAGCTGCAGTGTTCGGATTGTGAACCTACTGTTTTGTAAATGAATTTAGACGAAGTAATTGAGGATGAATGTAGATGATCTTAACTACAAAGTTGTAGTAGACTCATTTATGATTCCTATGAAACTAATAAATCTATTTTTGAAGTAGTATTGGAATTTATATGATTTTTTCAATATCATTTGGTTGATGTCTTTTATCTAGTTGTCCTAAAACTCTTACAACGTATAAAATTGAATTTAAAAATTGGAATGTTAGTAAGATGTATCTTATAAGGAATTAAGAGGTAATTAAAGGATGAATTTTGGATATTAATCATATGATGTTTATAAGGGTTTAACTCATCAAGTGTTATTGAATGTTGCTATAAGAGATTGGTTACTTCATGATTGATAATAAACATAAAAGAATGGATAAAAGAAGTTAAAAGATGTTTAATGAATAGAAATTTTTATGATGAGGTTAGACGTAACCTATGTGATTTCTTTTTGAGATGGTAGTTTGTTCTAGAGTGAGCGGACTCAGAATATCGGCAGTTGTGATAAATGGAATTTGAGAAGTAACCAGTGTGGGTTAACTTTCTCTTTGAGAAGTAGCCAGTGTGGGCTACTATTCTCAGTGTTTTGGTTTAAGTCCGGTAGGAAAAGCTAAACTCTAGGTCTTAATAACTGTAACTTAAACTTAAGGTCAAACACTAATTGGAGATATGATGAAATAAGAGCAAATGTGAGTTATGGACTCCAAGATGACTCGCAGACTGAGACAATCTCCAGTATTCCGGAACGATTGATAAAATAGGCTACAGAATGATCCGCGAAGTGGGATTGATCTCCAGTATTTCGGGGCGAGAGTGACACTCACGGGATATTTGTGCAATGAGGGTTCCAGGATGACTCGTGGAGTGAGACAATCTCCAGTATTCCAGACGATGGATGAAATAGGCCACAGAATGATCCGCAGAATGGGATTGATCTCCGGTATTCCGAAGCGAGAACCAATACTTGCAAAGTATCTAAATCTTGTAGTAGTCATAGTAGTAGGTTGTATGGTGAGGGACTAAACCCTATAATGAAGAGTGCGATAAAGGCTTGCCCTTGGACCTATATAGTATGTGATGCATAGAATCCGAACAAGTATGCATTAGTATCATCGTAGTGTAAATGACTGCATTAGGCATTAAGTCATATTATACACTGACACAACTAGGATAGCACTTTTCCTATTTGCATTCAAGTTTGTGTTTACTAAAGTAGAAGAATCGCTGTATTATAGCATTGCATCAGTTGTATGCAACTGACGTACCCACAGTTTCCTAGTTGCAGGATTGGACTTGGCATGGACTTGAAGTCATTATGATGAGTTGTTACAAGATTGAAGATTTTTCAGTATTGTAGATTGTATTATATTCATTAATTCCGTTGTGCTATTGTAAAGAACATGTTGTAAATGAAAAGTTTTAAATTCCTTATATTTTTGTAGGAATTTGAAGTAAAAGATCATGTTTGTGCTACAAATTACATGTATTTGAAATTCGGAGCATTACATGAAGTGTCTTTAAGAGAGTAACTAACTCCTTACCAAGAGTAAAGTCCTAACTCTATTTCTACAACTAATTTTATCCCTTTATGAAAAAACAAGGTCAACCAACTTTATCTCTTTATCAAGAGGAGAGTAACCGATTCTATCTCTTCATGAAGAAGAGAATAACCAACCATATCAAAACACTGGAAAGTAGAGATAAGTCAATATCTTGAAGCTGCCCCCTTAAGCGACTATAAATACCCCATGATCTCTTCAGAAATGGGTAATCGCAAATTCCACACACAAAACTCTTCATGTCTTCGGAGTTTTCTGACTTGGGCATCGGAGGGTCAGTCACTGGAACAAACCCCAGTGTTTCAGACTATTTTGCAGGTCAATCAAAGTGATCACTACCGTTCGGATTAGATTTAAGCATTCACACGAGTCAGATTTTAGAATCAAGATCAGTTTAAAACGATTAACATCGGAGAAAACTAAATGTCAGATATTTTATTGTTTCCATCAAATAATTCACAACATTTGTTTGCTCCCACACAGAAAATATCAGCAACAACAACTTCCCAATACCCTACTCATATCGATTCCTACATATACAACAATTCTAAAATTTGTGAGTCATTATCTAATCACAAAGATTATGTTTATTTACTAGTTGAATTAACCAAACTGAATTACCCTTCACAATATCTCAATACACTATTCATATCGATTCATACGTATACAACAATCTTAAATTTGCGAGTCATTATCCAATCACAACCATAATAAATGATTTTGAGTACGTACAAAAAATATATATATAATTTATGGTTTTATGATTACCTTGAAAAATTACGGAACATGATGGCGGAAGAAGACAACATAAATGATGTCGAAGATGACTGTGGAAGATGCTAGTGACCACTCTCGAGCTTTTGAGTAAGTGTTTTTATTTAGAAAGAAAGAGTTGAAAATCGGGGGAAATTTAAAAGAATTAGAGCTTCAAAATTAGAGAGATTCAAATGGAGGGAGACAGAGAAAGAGAAAGAGAAAGAGAGTAAGTGGAGGGAGAGAGGGGAATTGTGAAGCTTCAATTTTTTGAAGAGATTTGACAAAGCTAAGAACAGGCCGCAGTTGGGGTGATTAGGGATCTAGGATTTTTTGGGTTTTGGGCTTCTGAGAGGAGGAGAGAGTGTGGAGAGAGATAACGTGAATGTGAGATAGAGGAGTCTGATATACTTAAATGTGGTCGAAGTGGGGTACCTCTTAAGTCTGCAGTTGGGACTATTGCCTCTGTTCTAAATAGAGGCCGCAGTTCCCATCTGTGGCCTTTCTTTAAAATAATTTTACATCTTGCCTCACTGATTTGCTCTCTAATTCATAGAGCAAATTTTGCGTACAGTTTAGGCTGCAATTCATATAGTCTCTTTTATATAATTTTTTCAGAGACTTGTTGCTCTCTGGAAAAATTACACATCTTTAACATTAAAAAATTAGAAATTAGAAATTTTTCTAAGTCTTCACCACTCTGCTCTCTATGTCACAAGTATTTCCATTTTTCACTCTTGCCGTAGTTGAAAACTGCTGCATTCAAAATAAATAAATAAATAAGGAAGAAGCTGCAGTTGGGAACTGTAGCTTCAAAAGAGCTGTAGCCCTGCGGCTTATGCTTACGTGGCGGAGGGTGACTCGGTTTGGGAAATAGTTTTTAAAAGTGGGTTAGTATGGGAAAAAATTCACTTCCAAAAACCCCCTTCAAAAGTTCAATCCTTTACTTCAACTACAGGCTTGTATCAGCCTTTCGTGATCTGCGTAACTCTCAAAATCCAATCTTGTAGTTAGGTACTGGTTTTTTTTTGCCAAGAGATTTACAGTAAGAACCTCTTGTAAGAGCCTCTTTTTGAGGTGTTCTTTTTATATAAAAATAATCTCTTATAAAAACCTCTTATAAGAGATTTCTGTTCATTTTTCACCTCTTACAAGAGCCTATATTATCCCAAAGTATAAAAATAGTGAGTTGAAGGACAAGAAATGATAAGTTCAAATTACTAATATATAAACTAGTTTAATGCCAAGTTAAATTCACAAATCAGTGTAAATCATCAATTATAATTCCGGAACCGAGATAGAGAAGTAGAACCACAGGAAAACAAAACTTTAAAAAAATAAAAGAAAATTTACAAGTAGCGAGCTGACTTAAGAATATGCATTTGTCACTAAAGATGGAGGCAGCTAAACAAAATGATCGGTAAATGTTGTCACTAAATACTTTGTTTTTTAAAGACATTATTTATCCATCCACAGTCCAATGATTTCACTATATATATCTCCTGATACATTTTCTCTACAGAATTACTATTCCTGACTTCCTATTGGTAAATGTTGCAAGCACTAATAATTTTAACAAACAAGATTCATTGAGGTCTTACTCTGTGCAAGAGAATGCGGAAATTTGAGATTGAAATTAGTAACAATTATAATATAGACTTTGAGGTGATATAGACTTTTTAAGTGATAGAAGGCTTATAAGAATTTGAAAGAGGCTACTAGAAGCCTTTTAGGCTTAGAGCATCCACAGCGGTGTTTCTCATTTTGCCAAAAATGGCTGCAACAGTAATAGCAAAAAGGATCGATCGCTGCAGTGGTTGTTTGCTATATTGTTCGCATTTTGCCAAAAATTGAGTGGGACGGTATATGATATACCATCTCACAAAAAAGAAAACCTCTCAGACAAGAGATCTGAGGAGTTTTTTAAAATTAAAAAAAAACTCTCAGACGGGATATGATCTCTTGTCTGATCTCAGACGGGATATGATATCCCGTCCTTTATAATTTGAGAATTGGTATTTGGTTTCTCATATATGAGAAACCGATATAGAAAATTTTCTATAAAATGGGAAAATGAAAAACCATTGCAGCGCTCAGTTTGCTATAAAATGGCAATTTGCCATTTATAAAAAACTACTGTGGATGCTCTTATAAGCGATTTTGGAAAAAATTGCTTGTAAGAGGTAAAAAAAGAACACTAAAATTTTTTTTGTAAGAGGTGGATCACCTCTTACAAGACGTAAATCGCTTGTAAGAGGAGAAAAAGAGGTAAATCTCTTACTCCAAATTTTCCATTTCATTAGAATTTGACTGTGGTTCTGTTATCTGGGTTTTTACCCAAAATTCCAATTTGTATGATATGGATATCACCAATGAGGCAAGGATCGTGTTATGTTATGACCCAAATTGCTCTTAGGGCCCATTGGGCTTAGTATCTTCATATATGTAATAATTAGAATCAAATGAATACAATCAACATTTTTGCCCTATCTCTCTCTCCTACAGCCGGCTCCTTCTTCTTCCTCTCTTCTCTTCATCTTCTCAAAACCCTAACAATCCACAACACATTCAAATCCTAACAAACTGGTATCAGAGCCAACACCACCCAGTTCCGAACCCTACTCCCAATCACTTCCGCCACCCCGGCCACCACAAACCAGTCCAGATCCTCTCCTCCCCAGATCTGATATGATCCCGAGTTCCCTTCCAGTCCAGATCTGATTACTTCTTCTCAGGCCAGTTCTGTGGTGATTTCTTCGTCTAGTCGCGACCACACTTCGTCCGTCCAGTCCAGATCGGGTTTCTTGGTTTTTGTCGTCGGGAGCACCGGAGGAGAAGGATATCAAGAAGGAAGGTTTGATTTTTGTGAATTGAGTAATTAATTTTTGGGGGGAAAATTTTGGTGTTTTGTTGAATTGGTTCAAGAAATTTGAATGGATATGTCGGGGAAATATGATATTGAGAAGTATGATGGGAAGACGAGTTTTGCATTATGGCAAGTGCGTATGGCAGCGATTTTGTCGAGCCAAGGCATTAAGGATGCCATTTTTGGTCGAGAAAAATTGATTGATACGGTGGCGGATAAGAAATGGAGAGAGATGGATGATAAAGTGCTCTCTATTATCCAATTGTGTTTGAGCGATTCGACATTGTAAGAGGTCCTATCGGAGAAGACCGCTAAGGCTTTGTGGGAGAAGTTGGAGAACATTTACATGAAGAAGTCCCTCACCAATCGACTGCGGTTGAAGTTGCGCCTCTACACTCTTCGCATGGTTGAAGGTACATCAATTTCCGATCATATTACGAAGTTTGCATCTATTTTGAATGACTTAAGTAAGATTGATGTTAAGGTAGAGGATGAGGACCAAGCCCTTTTGTTATTATGCTCATTACCCGCATCATACAAGGCTTTTAGAGACATGTTATTTATAGTAGAGATAAAATTTCTCTAGAGGATGTTAAGAGCAATTTGCAAGCCAAGTTGCACATTGATAGTGAAATGACCAATAATGAGAAAGGGAGCCAAGGTGTTGGTTTAGTTGTTGATCGAGGTAGGTCATGGAACCGAAACTCGAAAGATACAAGGACCCGTTCGAAGTCTAGGCACAAGAATTTGACGTGCAACTATTGTAAGAAGAATGGACACATTAAGGCCGATTGCTTCAAGCTAAAAAAAAACAAAAGGCGGATAGTAAAGGTTCTTCTTCGGAGGAGGCCAGTGTGGCCGAATGTGACACGGTTGATACTCTTTGTGTGATAGATACTAATGTTGATGATATACATTGTTGGGTGATGGATACGGGTGCTTCGCAACACATGACTCCGAATATAGATTGGTTTGAAACTTATGAGCCTACGGATGGTAAGGTTCTCATGGGGAACAACAATATGTGTAAGGTTGCCGGAATTGGTTCGGTGACAATTAAGTTCCATGATGGAAAGATCCGAAGGTTGACGGGTGTGAGGCATATACCCGATTTGTCTAAGAATTTGATTTCTTTGGGGTCTCTTGAAGAAAAGGGGTGTAAGTTCCAAAGTGAAGGTGGAGTCCTTAGAGTCTCTAAAGGGGCTGTCACAATTATGAAGGCGAAGAGAATTGGAACTCTTTATTTCTTACAAGGTTCCACGGTCACGGGCTCGGCCACCATTGCACGTTCAGGTACTATGTCAGATGAGGATACTACTAGGCTCTGGTATATGAGATTGGGGCATATGAGCGAGCGAGGAATGACCATTTTGAGCAAGAGAGGCTTGTTGTGTGGCTAATGCACGGGCAACTTGGAGTTTTGTGAGCATTGTTTATTTGGCAAGCATAAGAGGTTGAGCTTCTCCACGGCCATTCATTCGACCAAGGGAACACTGGACTACATCCATTCGGATCTTTGGGGACCTTCTCGTGAGCCTTCCAAAGGTAATGGTTCTCGTTACATGCTTACTTTCATTGATGATTTCTCAAGGAAGGTTTGGGTTTATTTCTTGAAAGAGAAAAGTGATGTGTTTCGTACCTTCAAAGAATGGAAGTCACTTTTGGAGAACCAAACGGGAAGGAAAGTTAAGAGGTTGAGAACCGATAACGGTTTGGAGTTTTGCAACCGTGAGTTTGATAATTTTTGCAAGGCTGAAGGGATTGTTCGGCACAAGATGGTGGTCAGCACTCCACAGCAAAATGGTGTTGCAGAAAGGATGAAAAGGACACTACTTGAAAGGTCTAGAAGTATGCTTTCAAATGCGGGTTTGGGTAAGGAGTTTTGGGCGGAAGCCATTAACACATCTTGCTATTTGGTAAATCGATCTCCTACCACTTCAATTGAGTTGAAGACACCCGAAGAAGTGTGGTCGGGTAAGACGGCCGATTATTCGAATTTGAGGGTGTTTGGTTGTCCCGCTTATGCACATGTGAATGAAGGAAAGTTGGAGCCTAGATCGAAGAAGTGTATTTTTGTTGGGTATCCCACAAATGTGAAGGGATATAAGTTGTGGTGTCCCGAATCATCTAAGTTCCTTATTTCAAGAGATGTCATTTTCAATGAGTCGGCCATGTTGAAGGCAAATGATGTTGCACCCGAGCCAACTATTAAGGAGAATGAGAAGGTTGAGAAGAAGGTGGAGTTTGAGGTGCCGGTCCAAGAAGGTGATGATTCGATCTCACATGATGATGTCAATTTGGAGGAAGCCCAAGAAGAGGCACAACCATATGTATTGGCAAGGGACCGAGCTAGAAGAGAAACAAGACCACCTACGAGGTATGGATACTCCGACTTTGCTTATTATTTGGCAATTGCAGAGGATGTGGAGTATTGTGAGCCATCTTCCTACAAGAAAGCCATTTCTTCTAAAGATGCGGCCAATTGGGTTGCCGCTATGAATGAAGAGTTACAATCTTTGCAACAAAATGAGACTTGGTCTCTTGTGAAGCCTCCGAGTGGTAAGAGGATTGTGGGTTGCAAATGGGTGTTTAAGAGGAAGATTGATGGCTCAAATCCCACGGATTTTCGATACAAGGCAAGGCTAGTGGCTAAAGGGTACAGTCAAGTCCAAGGTGTGGACTTCAATGATGCGTTCTCCCCTGTAGTTAAGCACACCTCCATTCGAGTTTTGCTCTCTTTGGTGGCAATGAAGGATTTGGAATTGGAGCAAATGGATGTGAAAACTGCCTTCTTGCATGGTGATTTGGAGGAGCAAATTTACATGAGCCAACCGGAGGGTTTTGAGGTTGCGAGAAAGGAGGACCGTGTGTGTCTTTTGAAGAAGTCCCTTTATGGCCTTAAGCAATCACCGTGGCAATGGTATAAGAAGTTTGACTCATTCATGGTGAGTATTAATTTCCATCGTTCCAATTATGATAGTTGTGTTTATTTCAAGAAGTTGGATGGTGGGAATTTCATTTACTTGTTGCTCTATGTGGATGACATGTTGATTGCATCCTCAAACTTGAAAGAAGTTAGGAGGTTGAAAGAGCAACTAAGTTCGGCATTTGAGATGAAAGATTTGGGGGCTGCCAAAAGGATTCTCGGGATGGAGATCACAAGGGATAGGTCCAAGAAAATTGTTTCTTTCACAAAGGAGTTTTGCCGAGAAAGTGCTACGCCGTTCTGGCATGGAGAAAGCGAAAGTTGTTTCAACACCTCTTGCGGTGCATTTCAAGCTTTTGGCCGCTTTAAGCCCAAAATCCGATGATGAGAAGAAATATATGGAAAAGGTTCCATATTCGAGTGCGGTTGGGAGTCTCATGTACTTGATGGTGTGCACTCGACCCGACATTGCTCAAGCCGTTAGTGTGGTAAGTAGATATCTCTCTTGTCCGGGGAAAGGGCATTGGGAATCGGTGAAGTGGATCTTCCGCTATTTGAGAGGTACTATTGATACTTGTTTGGAGTTTGGTAATGGCAAGAAACTGACGGGTTTTGTGGATGCGGATTTTGCAGATGATTTGGACAAGAGGCGTTCCTTGACGGATTATGTTTTTACCCTTGGAGATTGTGCAATTAGTTGGAAGTCTACACTTCAAGCCACCGTTGCACTCTCAAGTACTGAGACCGAATATATGGCAATTACTGAGCCTATTAAGGAGGCTATTTGGCTCAAGGCGTTTGTTGGTGAGATGTCTTCACTCGAGAGTCCTATTACGGTGTTTTGTGACAACCAAAGCGCGATTCATTTGACCAAGGACCGCATGTACCATGAGAAGACGAAGCACATTGACATTCGATACCATTTTGTTCAAGATGTGATCTCGGAAGGCAATGTTGCCGTGAAGAAGATTGGTACCGAATCGAATCCGGCCGATATGCTCACAAAGCCTCTTCCAATTGCAAAGTTCAAGCTTTGTTCAAGTTTGATGTCGGTTTGTTTCTAGCTAGTTTGAGCTAGTTTGTTTCTAGCATGTTGCTAGTTTGTTTAGGTTATGTTTGCTTTATGTTTTAGTTTGTTTTAGATGCAATTTGGTTCAAGGTGGAGATTGTTATGTTATGACCCAAATTGCTCTTAGGGCCCATTGGACTTAGTATCTTCATATATGTAATAATTAGAATCAAATGAATACAATCAACATTTTTGCCCTATCTCTCTTTCCTACGGCCGGCTCCTTCTTCTTCCTCTCTTCTCTTAATCTTCTCAAAACCCTAACAATCCACAACCCATTCAAATCCTAACAGATCAGTTCCTTCTCTATTGGCCCATCCTCAATCATCAGCCGTTCAATCACTTTTCGCGTTGGGTTCTTGTCATCATTCTCCGAATTCCGCAATCAGATTGCCCAATTCATCCAAATTTTGGTTCACAAACTTACAGTCTACGCCTTTTCATTCATGTCATGGTTTCACTCTAGGAACACCCAAGGAGTTCTTGCTATAGTGACCTTGGTAGCATTTCTCTTGAGGTTCACCAATGTAAGGTACAGGATTAGGACAGCGTACCGTACAAAGTTTTGAAGGAGTATGATGAGGAGTGCTACGTATGAGGAGTGGGCTCATGCAGCCAAGATGCTTGATGGAATAACACCTAGGATGAACGAGTCTGGATTTGTACGATGAGGAGCTGGTGAAGAGCAAGTTGCAGGAGTTGAGGCAGAGGAGGGAGGAAGGGGATTTGAGGGAGATTGTGCTTTTTATGCTGGCGGATTTGGTGAGGAATTTGGGGAATATATGTAACCCTCAGCTGTACAGAGGCAGGATTCAGGTATCCACTTAATTTGACTTTTGTTTCGTATTATAAGATGTTAATTCATCACCTTATTGAATTTAGTTTGATCAATTTCGATGCTACTGTCAGTTCTATTTATGTTAGTTCTACTAAAGTATTTGCATACATTTTGATAAATTTCCTTTTTTTTTTATGGGAAAAGTTATACCATTTTAATGATAGATGTGCAATAAACATTGTCTGTGTTAACAATATGATAGATTTCTTTAACCATGAAGGTATTCATGCTTTCTATTCTTCAATGGTATATGATAAAACTGAATAGTTTGTAACATGGCTCTTGATGCTGTTAATTTTGGTGTTGGACCAATCAGACTGAGTTTTTTTATCGAGGGAGAAAGCACTGCTCTGGACTAGATCTAATTCTGAATAGTCGGAAACACCTGAGGGTTGATCTGGACCGTTGATCAGTTGTTGGATGGCTGGAAACGTTTGGATCTGGATATGGACGGCTAAAAACGTCCGGGAACCTGCAAAAAGTCTCACACTGGAGGTGGCTCCATGTAAGACTCTCCGATGCTCAAGTCAACAACTAGGCAGTTAAAATCGGTTTTCAGAACTAATCGGTCTATGAGCGATTAGTGACTAATCGGGTAATCGGGAAAAAATCGGAAAAATCGTGTGTGTGTGTGTGTGTGTGTGTGTGTGTGTGTGTGTGTATATATATATGGAAAAAAATAATTTATTATCTCTAGTATATATGATTAAGAAGATCTTAAATTTAAATTATCGTGTATTGACTATTTAGTATCTATTTGACTTTGTTAATAAAATGTATATTTTTTCTTATTGCAGGTAATTTAAAAAAAGCACATCCTTTTGAGTAAGCGGTGTTCTTATCTTAGGGACCAGTGTGTCACCTTTATGAGTTGAAGCTGAAGTTGGTATATAAAGCTGCAGCTGATTGATTTGCACATTAATATGCTCAATAATATTGCTCCTGGATATTCAATATTGATGTATTCTGTTGAATAACAAACTGATTTTTATTATTGACATGCCAGAGATTATTTTTACTATGAATGAATGGAAGAGAATTGAGATAACTGTTATGTTTTGTTCTTGTTATATTGCGGAATTGCACATTATCAATTTAAAACTGCATAGCAGGTTGTAACAATTTTAGTTCTTAATCAGAACCTTGAAAAAAAGTGCATCATTAGTTTGCACGGTTAAATGCACATAGTTAAAATTTTGAAAGATATGTTCCTGTTTACTTGAAAATGATGCATATGCATGATATGATCAGCAGCTTCAATAAAAATGAGAATGACGTTGCAAACAACCGTGCAAGTTACTGCTCAGTAATAAGGATGGAGTTTCAAAGGAATTCCAGGCAACCATATAAAACCAAAATAAAAGAGTCAATGAGTCATACAAACCACTCTCATATGAGCTTGCAAAAAGACAACACCCATCCAAAATAAGCAGAAGCAAATGGTTACAAAACAGATAGGAAAACAAAGCTAAGCATCGATATCAATGTCGGCATCATCATCAAGCTCGTCCATTTCCTCGTTATCATTTTCTTGATTGCTTCCAAATGCCATATTTTCCCATGGTTCTTCCAATTCATCCTCATCCTCAATTCGGACTCTCGTCCTTGTTGATGGCCCTTCATAATGTGGTCCCAAAGCATTTTCAACTTGTGTCCAAGTGAGATCATCACCGGCTTGAACAAAGTCTTCAAGCTCTTGTGATGTGGGAGTTACCCAATCATCATTCTCATCCACTTCTCTCAAAATTACTGGATTAACATTAGCCCCATCATTCACCCGAGCATTGAACCGTCTTGCCAACTTTTTGTTGTATTGAATGTAGACGATTTGATTCAACTTGTTTTGCAACAAACAATTTCTTTTCTTTGAGTGTATCTAGAATTAAGAAAAAAAGTTAAAATATAAACTTAGATGAATCAAATATAGGAAATTTAATTTATACTTATGTTGTCGAAGGCACTCCAATTGCACTCACAAGGAGACGCACTACAAGTTTGACTTAAGACTCGTATGGCAAGCTTTTGGAGATTCTTCGCCGAACTCCCAAAGGTAATCCACCACTCGGCTATGCAATATTACATACAATTATGAGATTACAAGGACAAGAAAAAAATAACTGCATAAATAAATATGGAAGTAGAAGAGTAATAAAAATACCGGGTGCTAAAGTCTCCCGTGTCCTTATTGCTTGAGGTTCTCCAAAACTTTGCAAAGCTTCTCTATATAAAACTAGCTCACCAATGAGCTTATCATTCTCATCCAAGTCGGGCACAAGCCTATTAAAAACTTTAAACAACCCTTTCTTCACTTCTGCATTTCCCTCAATGGACAAAGAATCATCACTACTTTGAGAATATTTGTAGTAGATTCCCGGGTTTAGATATAACCCTGCTTCATACAAAAAAAAATATACTTATGTATAAATTGACCCTCATGTGATGGTAAGACGGTGCTTGTAAACCTAACAAAATATTGCATAATGAATAATTTGCGATAATAAACAAACATATATTAAACCAAATTTGTTTTAAGATAAATAAATACCTCTTCCATATTTTCCAACTGCATATAACATCGTTTGGAAGCTAGGTACACGCACGGCATTAAAGGGTAGACCAACTTCACATGCCCATTCCTTAATAGCAACCCAAGCTTCTTGCTTCTCTTCCTCTTTGTACGGGTTAGAATGCTCAATTTGAGTTTGCTTCGGTTTCAAATGAGCATCCATTGGCCCTCTATGACTGCTAACAACCTTCCTCTTCTTGTCTTTGGTGGCAATGGGGATAGAAGGCCTAGAACTATTGCTTCCACCTTCGAGAATTTGCAAATCTTCTTCGCCATCACTATGAAGAAATCGTTCATGCCCTTCAAAGACATTATTAAGCCTCTTCTTCTCGTTTCTTCGATTACAGTTCTCGTCATTGTACTCCTTAATCTCCTTCATCTGGTCCATTGTGACATTAGGACAACCCGTCACATTTCCCGTCTTGTGAAGAAGATGTTCCTTGGCTCGGGTGATCCCTCCCGAAAACTTCTTTTGACATAATTTGCAAATAATTTTCATGCAATTCGGGGGAAATTGTAAACCTGTATATTTCCAAGCAGGATCTTTGGAGGGAGGTTTCCATGTAGAAGTTGCAGCATCAGACGATTGGGTAGAAGCCTCTCCTCCAATAGGTGGACCAGTAGAACTCATTATTCTTCAAATAGTTTTACTGCATGAATAAAATTAATGTATCATAAGCATCATAAATAATTTAGTGAATACTGAGTAACTGAGTTACTGACTTACTGACTTAACTTAACTTACTAACTTCAAAAAAAAACTAACTTACTAGTTACTAGTAATACTGTAATACTATTAGTCTATTACTAACACTATGGAGGTGAAAGAGAACTATTACTAACACTAACAGTAACTTACTAATACTAACAGTAACTATTACTAACTTACTAACTTAATATTAATACTGTAATACTATTACTAACCTGTCGCTGCCGAACTTGAGTCGCTGCCGAACTTGAGGGCTTTCGACGATCGTCTGAAGTGGAGTCGACGTCGAAGTGGAGTCGAAGTGGAACTGAAGTGGAGTCGACGTCGAAGTGAAGTGGAGTGGAGTCGAAGTGGAGTCGAAGTGGAGTCAGACGTCGAAGTGGAGTCTGAAGTGGAGTCGAAGTGGAGTCGACGTCGAAGTGGAGTCTGAAGAGGAGTCGACGATGTCTGAAGTGAAGTGGAGTCGACGATGAAGAGAGAACTGGAGGAAAAAGAAGAGAGAAGAGCTGTCGATTGAAGAGAGAAGAGCTGGATTTGGGTTTTGGAAATTAGGTTAGGATGGAATTTGGGATAAAATGAAGAGAAGAGGATTGATTGAAGAGATGGGGGATTTGAACGGGTCGGGTTTGCTGTAGTGATTAGCGAACGGGTCTGGGGGATTTTAGGTCAAATTAAAACCCAGGCGATTAATCGGCTTATCGGGATTTCTGAATATCGGCCGATTAGTACGATATTAACGCTGTAAGTGCATTTCCAAAAAATCGCTTCAAAATTAATCGGTACACTACCGATTACCGATTAATCGGCGATTAATCGCCGATAATCGCCGATTTTGACTGCCTAGGTCAGCAACACAGAAAAAAGATTAGGGTTTTTTAGTAGGGAAAATATTGATTACCTTTTGCTGAATGAAGGGAGAGTATTTATAGGCTAGAAATCAGTTATCAAAGATAGACCTGGATAGGTATTTTTTAAGATTCGGTTGGAGATTCCTATAGTGCAGGGATGAAATTAATATTTAATCCCTGATTTTGGGGATTTGATTGATAGCTACAATTAGCTGGAAATCTTTCTTTTAGGCTATAAGTAAGTCGTAATTGTGGATCTGGTTGAGCTGATGAGCTTGAAGATGGCCCATGATCTTCTAGTAAGCTTGCTTCTGATGTGAAATTAATATACTGCACTTGGAAGCTATGAGATGCTTGCTGGAATCATGTAGCTTCGATTTTTTACCTATATCATAAGCCTCTCACTCCTGAAAGTTGGGTATCGTAGTCTTCGATGAGTAATTCGCTCTATTTCGGGCAATCGGTAAAGCATGTATGATCTTCGGGAACGCTTGGAGTCTTGTTCGGAGCTTCTAAAGGTAGTAGCTATTTTTCTGGAATTCTTAATTAACTTTTCTGAATTTATAATTAATTTTTAAAAATTTTAATTATTTTTTAATTTGTAATTATTTTTTGGGATTTAAAATCAAATTTCCCAAATTTATAATTATTTTTTTGGATTTTTAATTATATTTTATAAATTTATTATTATTTTTGGAAATTATCAATCAAATAATCAGATTGCGGGAATCTTGAGGAGATCCGAGGGTTCCCCATGGCGCCTCACGTTAGGGGTGCTCGAACAACAGAGCGAGCAACCGAGCCAGGGGGCTCTGCTCGGTTCGACAGGGATCGGCTCGGATCGATTGGATCGGTTCGGATCGAGGAGCCTGGTTTGGATGACACGAATCTTGAGGAGATTTAAGGGCCCCATGGTGTTTCATGCTACGGGGTGCTCGAACAACAAGTTGAGCACAGAGCTAAGGGGACTCGGCTCGACTCGGCTCAACGGGGATCGGCTCGGATCATGGTTCAGATGGTGCGATTCTTTTGGAGATCCGATGGCATATCAAGGGTGCCCGATTTTTTAGGAAATCCAATGGTGGATTAGGAGTGCTCGATTTTTTACGATATCCGTCTGCAGACCAGGGGAGCATGTTTTTTGCGGAGATCCAAGGGCCCTCATGACGCCTCACGCCAGGGGTACGCGAACGACAGGCCGAGCACTGAGCCAAGTGGGGCTGGGTTCGACTCAATAGGGATCAGCTCGGATCGATCGGACAGGTTCGGAATAAGGAGCCTGGTTCGGATCAGTCAAACTTCTATTTTTTTGTGTGTATCTTGAGGAGTGCTCAGACGACAGGCTGAGCATGGAGTGTATGCAACTTTTGTGCATTTCTTGCAAGGGGATCGAACGACAGGCCGAGCACCAAGCTTAAGCATTTTTTTTGCTTTTCTTATGATGAGGTCGAACAACAAGCTGTGCACCGACCCTCGGTGATTTTTACGCATTCCTTGCGAGGGCCTCAATTGACAGGCCAAGCACCAAACCTAAGAAAATTCTGTGCATTTCTTGCGAGGGGCTCGAACGACAGGCTGAGCACCGAGCCTAGGTGACCTTTGTGTGTTTCTTACTAAGGGTTTGAATGACAGGCCGAGCTCTGAACCTAATGAAATTTTGAGCATTTCCTGCGAGGGGCTTGAACGACAAGCCAGAATCGAGGTAATCAATTTTTATGCATTTCTTGCAAGGGGCTCGAACGATAGGCCAAGCACCGAGCCTAAGCAATTTTTGTGCATTTCTTGTGTTGGGCTCGAATGACAAGCTGAGCTCCAAAATTAAGCTTTTTTTGCGCATTTCTTGCTAGGGGCTCGAATGACACGCTTAGCACCGAGTCTAAACAATTTTTGCGCATTTCTTACGAGGGGCTCGGACGACAGGCCGAGCACCGAGTCTAAGCAACTTTTGTGCATTTTTTGCGAGGGGCTTGAACAATAGGCCAAGCATTGATCCTAGGTGATTTTTGCACCTATCTCGCAGAGTGCTCAGACGACAAACCGAGCACCGAACGTATGCAACTGTTGCGCATTTCTTGCGATAGGATCGAACGACAGTTCTAGCATCGAACCTAATCATGTTTTGCACATTTCTTGAAAGGGGATCAAATGAAAGGCCGAACACCGAGCCTAAGCAGTTTTTGCGCATTTCGTGTGATGGGCTCGAACGATAGGCCGAGCATCGAACCTAAGCATTTTCTGCGCATTTCTTGCAAGGGTCTCGAACGATGGGGCAAGCTCCGAGCTTAAGTAATTTTTGCGCATTTCTTGTCAGGATCTTGAACGACAGGTCGAGCACCGAGCCTAAACAATTTTTGCGTGTTTCTTGCGAGTGGATGGAACGACTGGATGTGTACCGAACCTAAGCAATTTTTGTACTTTTTTTGCGAGGGCCTCGAATGACAGGCCAAACACAGAGCCCACCACCTTCGGCAATAGTGACTGTTAAGGGTTTGGATGAACGAACCTCTGAACTTAAAAAATCTTTCGCACTTGGTCTTCCTTGCCTTTTGGCTTCCAACGTTGGATGGGCTGACCGACATGTGGGTGGCAAAGATCATGACACGCCTTTGTTGCTATTTTCAGGGCGTTTCTCGAGATTATTCTTTATATTCACTCTATAAAATCCCCCACCACCTTATCATATCTCACACCACTCTTCATTTCTCCATCAGAGATTCTCTTTCCTCATCTCTCTCTCTTTCTCTAGATCTCCGGTTCCTGTCAGTTTTCTGGCTACTTTCATCGTGAATTCACCATTTCTTTCCCCCAGGTAATATTTATTTTAAGATAATGTCTAGGGTCCAATCATGTGACTCAATCTCTATGCTCGCTGAGAAAGAGATAATGAAGTTGAGGTGATATTCCTCCCAGCAGTTGGAGGAGAGGAGTGAAGCGATGTCCTCGGATGAAGAGGGGGGCGAGGTTAAGATGCTACCTTCTGAATGGGACGATGAAGTCCAAGTATACCCCATGGCTCCAAAAGCTCCGAGAAGTAAGGCAAAAAGAAAGTTAGTCTTTTTAGATGAGAACTCGATTGTGAAGGAGTAGCCCATTTGAGTATGCAAGAGAAAATGGTTTGGAGCACCCCCATCGTCAAGATCAGCTACTAGTTCGGATGTACTCGAAGGATCTTAAGGATTTTGTGAGATTCGGACCTCGTCTCCCTTCACCTACAGATAGGGCTCTGATCGAAGCGGACCAGATCCAAAACATTCTATCAAGATAGGATCTCTTGACTATTTGGAACGTCTTCTTCATTCAGAGAGATAATGAATAGTTTCTCTCTGGCCCCGGGATTCGACCCACCAATATCCTCCCCCCTGGGTTTTGTATTTTTCGTTTCGACATATTTCATTCGGGCCAGCATCTGCCGATCCATTTCTTTATCAAGGAAGTACTTAATGGTCGAACCCAATGCAGCTGACACCCAATTCCTGGGAGCACATAGTGAGCTTTCTCCTGTTATGCGGGAAATAGGGGGTGCTGGCGTGCCTTAAACTCTTCCATAGGTGCTTCGGGTATTTGTTCTTTCCGAGCTAGAGATGGTCGGTACTACCTCCCCTTAAATTGGGAAGCACGCGGTTCAGGAATAGCCCGACTCCATAAAGGATTGGAAGTCGAAATACTTTGTGGTGTACGGTGCCAAACCATGGGATATACCCACGTGCTGGGCTTATGAGTTGCCAACCGGAAGGGGGGAAACTCCTAAGGAAAAGGAGTTTGGTGTGAAGGAATTAGAGGCTTACGACCGTATATTTGCCCAGGGGTCAGTGCTTTGGCAGTCTTGAAGGAGAGGCACTTATTTAAGTGGGGATTGAGGGGACCCTAGTATGTTCTTTGTTCGTGCCTCTTTGTATGGATTTAACTTCTTTTTAACTTGTTTACTTCTCTTGCAGAAATGATCAGTCAATGCAAGATCAACGCTCGGAGGGCCGAGCTCTGTAGTAAAAGGACCACTGACATGTCGAACAGTCGAAAGAGGCCATCGATGTCTGCTTCCTCGAAGAACGCGATGGTGTTTGTAGAGGACTCTCCTACCTGTTGATAAGGGTACCCCTGTTCCCCACTACTCTGGCTGCCACTGACCTTGTTCAAGCTCCCCTCCTCGATTTCACCACCGAGGCTCGTGTGGTCCTCACCTTCGAGATGGCAAGGATCTATCACCCCGACTGGACTGTATTGGCATGCGAGACCTTCGACTCCAGCTACCTCATCTTCTCCCGAGCCCAAGTTGTGTAGTCAGCTCCTTTGTCCCCTAATTCTCGATGAGCATATCTTTGAGGCAAGCATCATTGACCCAAATCTTCTACTGAACCACACTAGTGCAAACCGAGCAACCTGGATGAGCCTCAACTGACCAACTAGGATGAGTCTCCTTCAAGCGGGCAAGCTCGAAGTCCTTCTCAAGAAGCAACTCCTTTAGACGATTGTTTTCAAAATGCTCCTCGTCCAGCAAGCCGTGTAGATGGACGATGTTAGCATCCCAGAGATCCCCTCTGGTGTACACAATAATCTGCCAACACAAACAATGAAGTTACAACGCAGAAAAGTACAAACACACTTAGCTTCAACTTTGAGAAGTTTTTAGAAGATCCAAAAAATGCATCACAAATTTGCACTTCAAGGTTCGAAACAAAAACTTTCATTACTTAGGGAAAAGATACACAGCAGTGGCCAGTCCGCAGTTCAAAAAAATAACAAAAAGAAAGTTAAGAGGTTCGAATGTTGAGATCAAGGGAGCACCTCGGTGGCCATGTTGGGGGCCTTCAGAGGTTCACCCATCTCCATCATCCTATCCGGATGCTCCGAAGTGCTCACCTCCCTACCCTCCATGCGCTCGCCCTCCTCGCCGCTCCAGCTCTCCTCGGGAACCACGACTGCCCCTCTCATGTTAAGGTCGAAGTGGTACCCCTCACCACTAAAATTGATGACCTTCAAGGCCTTGTTATAGCCATCATCTTGGCTGCAATGACCATGTCCATGGCCTCGGTTCGGACAATGCCATCTCCTCCTTCCTCTCCCAATCTGCCTTCTTTTTTCGCAGCCTCTCCCGCTTGGCATTGTGCGAGCCGCCTGCCCCCTATTCTGAGAAGCTTCGAGGGTCTCTTTGGTGTCAAGGCACTCCTCGACCCGCATAACTCTCCCCTTCAGCAGCTTCATCTCATAGGCGAACTACCTCTTCATCTCGAGCGCCTGGAGAGAAGCCTGCAAAGAGAAATTAGAAACACTAAGAAAATTAAGAAAGTAAAAATTAAGGGGACAAAGGATCTGACTGCACAACTTGGGCTCGGGAGAAGATGAGGTAGCTGGAGTCGAAGGTCTCGCATGCCAATACAATCCAGTCGGGGTGATAGATCCTTGCCATTTCGAAGGCAAGGACCACACAAGCCTCGGCGGTGAAATCGGGGAGAGGAGCTTGAACGAGGTCAGTGGCAGCCAGAGCAGTGGCAAACAGTTCACCAAGTTCCTTCAGTATCCCATCGTCTGTACATGTATAAACATTAACTAAAAAGAAGGGGAAAGTGTCTGTTAGAGCAAAGCTACGGATGGCAAGTAGTTACAAGCAGTGTAACAATAAAATATGACATAACAAGGAACAATGAATTGGAACGATATAATCATGTACATTACAATGTGGAGGATGATGATATGCAAGCATGACGGTGAGGTTTAATCAATCGGTATGAAATAGTCAATAAACAATAGTCGGTGATCAATAATACAATGGTCGGTAACAATAAACAATGATCAATAATGCAAGTGTCGATGCTCAGTGTTAGATTAAGTCTATCAATCTTTTATTAACCTATTAATGCATGCAATCCTATTTTCCATACCATAGATTCAGGTGCATAGAATCAAGTGAACGTTTAGACTCTAGTGGTGGACCCTACAGGGTCATGTACTCGAGTCTTGCAATAACAATGACCAATGACCGATGACCAATACACGATAATTGGGATACTGTAGTGAGTAATCCGCAATCAATCGATAAACAGTAAACAATAGGCTAAATATAAAAAAACCTCACTCAAGTATTGCCCAGTTTAAAAAAACCGCACTTAACTTTTTTAAAAAAAAACATCCACCAACTATGTTTTCAAGGCATGGGTGACTGAGGGTTTTTTTTTTAATCAGTGTTCAAAACATAGTTGAGGGAGGTTTTTTTTTATAAAAAAAAAAGTTGAGTGCGTTTTTTTTTAAACTGGGCAATACTTCAGTGAGGATTTTTTATATTTAGCCTAACAATAACATGATCGATAACAATGACCAATATGAAAAACACAGGGCCCCCTTCCGAGTACACTCTCCTATATTAACTACTAAGTCCTACCCTTATTACCCCGGCTTGTTATTATTTTATTATAAGTAAACGTGAACATGCAATCGATGAAAACAGGTGTTAAAAACAATATCAATGAGGTATCAAGAGTTATACATTGCATGATGTACTAGTTCAATTCATTAATTACGAAGAATAAACATTTAAAAACATAAAAATACAATTCTGGATAGCAATACGCTGTAGTACAAAAACTAACTTTTCGCTGCTACGGGGAAGCGAATCAGGTTCCCTCAGGAATTCTAGAAAATAGACTCTCTTCCGGTTTCAATGTATATTCACACGACACATTCTAATTACAGGAAATATGTTTACCAGTCAGTTCTTTATGGGTCTACTGTTCAGGCAGCAAATCGGGGTCAAGTTCTTGTGTATATAACGAGATTGAAAATTCATTAACAAATCTTATAAAAATCATGAAATGACTCCTAATCATGTCCAGTAACATCCTGGTTAATCTTAGGTCTAAATTCTACTAATAACATATTATTTTAATTAGTTAATCATGGCGATATACTTTTAAACACTAATATGAAATTAAGAACATTACAGTACTAAAATCTTAATATCTTGCAATCTGTAAGTTGGATTGCAAAACCGTTAGATGATCTAGATTCTAGATACATAGGGCTACAACTCTCATGTACAGGGTTCTAAATTATATTAAGAGTAATTGGTTCAAATACTATTGGTAAGTTAGGGGAGATAACAAGACAACATCTAATACGTCATCTTAAAATCACTATCTACAGGAAATTCACTTTTATACTCAGAAATAGATTTTATTCATAATTAGTAATTAGAACGTGCCTCTACAATTAATCCATCAAACTCATTATTTCTACGATTAACATAATAGAAAATCTACAACTTCAATAATATACCAAATTTACGGGTAATTACACTGTCACATTGCAACCAAACAAAGCATGAGTCGATGATTTATCTAGGTGCATATATCTGCCTAAGTTACGATCATACGGTGTATGTCATGTCAATGTAGTTATGATATTTTTATAGATATTGTATCAACGGAAGTCACTAGGACGATTCGAAATTCACTAGTACAATGGTCCAACAATGAGAACTATGATAATCAAATTCAATAGACGGTAATTAGAATTTGCGAGCAGTATTCAATTCAATGAACTATGCACGAACATGGACTATGAACTAATGATATAGCACGATAAAAAAAACTATTATTCCAATTCGCCGATGAATCAATAATAGTTTTCCTTGAAATATGACAATTTGATGAGACATGATAATCAATGTAAAGAACTACTTGCGGAGATCAATAAACATTTCTTGAACATGAACAATAAAAGAGGTTCAAGAGATGCTTGCCTTATTATAACGATTTTGAATGCGATGAGAATCAACGGAAGGAGGGAGAACGACGATGACACACAGCAAATGCAACAGTAACTATAGCGGAAGCGGGAGCAGTAACCCAACCAGCAAGAACGACACCAATAGTGGTGAGAAGGCGAGGCGATGACACGGCAAGAGGGCAACGAGTGATACCGGCAACGACGATATTGCTCTACGGGCAACAATAGGAAGCAAGAGCGACGACAACGACAAGCAAGCGCGACGTCGAGTTGCGAGCTGTAGGAGACAACAAGGTACCTACAAAGGTGTGGTTGCAGGTGTTCGAGGTGCAGCAATGGAGAAGCAGTCGGGGGTGGTCGCTGCGGTGGCAGCAGCAGTGAGGGGCTGGCATCGAGGTGATCGAGTGGTTGTGGTGTGAGGTCCGGGGAGCTCGGTGAGGAGGCAGCGGTCGGTGGGGTAGTGGGAGGGATGAAGCTCGGGGGCGGTTGTGGCGGCTGTGTCAATGGCGGTGGTAGGGTTGTTCGGTGATGCTAGTCGGGTGTGGCTACAAGTGACGGCGGTGGTTGTCGAGTGGTCGGCGGCATGGAGCAGCAAGGGACAGGGCGGTCGCAATCGGGATGAGGGGCTGTTGATGGATGGTTGTGAGCAAGGTGGTCGGGGGCGCTGTGAGCAAGGTGGTGCTCGGTGCTGATGGCGGAGGCGAGTGTGAGATAGGGTGAAGAGTAGGAGGAAGGTTAGCTTGGATATGGATTCGGGTGTAGGCGGTGGTGGAGAGATGAAGTGGAGTTGAGGGTGTTGATGGGTTGGTCGAGTTGCAGTAGAAGGAAGGAGGTGATTAAGAGGGGGATGATTAAGTGTTAATTAATTAAGGAAATATTGATGTAGGTTATGGTGTTGATTAATAGATTTAATGGGATTGTAATTACGTGGAGAGTGGGGTTTTAAATGAATGTCGGTTTTGGAGATGGGGGATTATGAGTTGACTGATGGTTGAGATTTTATATATGGGTTTAGGATTGGATTGTATTGGGCTTGGGTTAAGGCTTACACAAAATAATTATTGAAGGGATTAAGATTTAAATATGGGCGTACAAAATAAATAATTAAACTAATTATAGAATGGATTGGGAGCTTGGGCTTTTGACAAAATAATTGATTATTTAAATGTAAATAATAGGTTCGAAAAAACGTAAAGATTCATAGAAAATTGAAATACAAGAATACGAAGAAAAGAAGAATCCATATCATCGGAAACAGGGGTTACAGAACATCTTTCGGACAGCCTGAATGGCCAAGGGAGGACTTCTGCGCTGAGAATGCATCGTGGGCAAGGCATTTCGCTTAATCGAAATAGCCTTTTCCTTATGGTCGTAGATAATTTGGATGCGAATATAGTGCTCATATGTATGAAATCAAGACGCTCGATGTTGAGCAGCTGATGTACTTCTGCCCCAAAATGTATACTAGAACTTTGATATGAAATAAAGATTGCACACTTGCTTTTTTTTTTACTTGGTGTTATGACTCATTGTTTAAAGTTAAGAGTTGTTGGAGCAGCTCGAGCAGCAAGTTGAGCACCGAATTTATTGTTTTGAGTCAAAGAGTTGCTGGTGTAGCTCGGGCGAGCGGGGCTTCGAACCCATTGTTTGAAGTTAACGAGTTTTTGAACCTGATCGAACGGCGAGCTAAGCACAACTCATTGCTTGGAGTCATCGGGTTGCTGGTGTAGCTCGAGTGAGCGGGGATCCAAACTCATTGTTTGGAGTCAACGAGTTGTTGGAGCAGTTCGAGCTGCGAGCTGAGCACCGAACTCATTGTTTGGAGTCATGAGTTGCTGTGTAGCTCGGGCGAGCGGGGCTCCGAACCCATTGTTTGGAGTTAACAAGTTTCTGGAGCAACTCGACTAGCAGTCTGAGCACCGAACACATTGTTTGGAGTCAACGAGTTGCTAGTGTAGCACGAGCAAGCGCTTTGAACCCATTGTTTGGAGTTAACAAGTTTTTGAAGTAGCTCGAGCGGTGAGCTCAGCACCTAAGTCATTGTTTGGAGTCAACGAATTGATGTGTAGCTCAGGCGAACAGTGCTCTGAACCCTTTGTTTGGAGTTAACGAGTTTTTGGAACAGCTTAAGCGGCGAGCACCGACTCATTATTTGGAGTCAACAAATTGCTGATGTAGCTCGGGCAAGCTGAGCTCCAAACTCGTTGTTTGCATCCGGAGAGAAGTACAAGAATTTGGGAAGAAAATATTGAATTTATTGGAAAATCAATCTAAGTAGCTTATTTGATGACTAGCTTTTATTACATGCATTGACTGTTATATTGAGCGGTCATATTACAACTATAGTGGAAGGCGTTAAGCACCCTCATTGAACTCCATCGAATGCTCTGCGTTCCAAGTCCTTGATATTTTCTTGCCCCCCAAGTCTTCAAGTCGGTAAGCTCCGGGGTGTACAACTGTAGATACTTTGTAACAAGTTGTTGTTGGAATTAGTCGGAGCGGACTTTGCTAACTTGAAAATTTTGGATTGGTCCCCTAGGGAGAAGGATATTTCTTCTAGTTCATCAACGTGTTCGGATAAAACCTATTTCTTTTCTTGAGGGAGCTGTAAGGCTTCGAGCAGGATAACCAAGTCTTATATTGCATTCTTACAAGGATGTATTATGGCTTCAAGTAGGAGGACAGAGTCCCCAATTGCATTCTCATGAGGATGTACCAAGGCTTCGAGTGGGAGGACAGATCCCCCCCTCATTGTCGTCGTGTATTTTCACTTCCCTTGACCTCTCCCACCCCTGCCAGAGTGGAAAATTTCATCTTCTTATGAAACGCCAAAGCTATGGAGTGGAGGACCGCCAGTCCAAGATGACCGAGAATGTCATTGTAGGCAGCCTTCGCATTAACAATCATGAAGTCCATGGCTTCGGTTCAGATAGTGGGAGCTCTGCCAACTACCACATCGAGGATGACAATTCCTTCGATATGGACCGGAATCCCGGAGAACGGATGGAAGGTGTACCCAGGGGGTTTTAGACGGTTCATGTAGATCTTGAAGCCTTCAAAAGCTTCTAGGAAGAGAATGTTCACCGAGATACCACTATCCACCACGATGTGACGTACCTCGTGGTTCACCAAGGAGAGGCTGATCACTAGGACATCAAAGTAAGACATACCTCGTGGTTCACCAAGGAGAGGTTGATCACCCAACTTCTTCTTCAAGTCATATCGTACGGCTCTCAATACAGGGTTATCTCTTCAGTAGTAATCGGATGGTTAATATATCAAGTGTATCAAACTAGAGTTTCTCTAGATCTATAAATATAATATAAACGGCTCCTAGAACGATATGATTCTATTGAGTGCCGAATAGAAAAAAGTACTTGATGTGAGAGGGTGAGAGATTTCTCCATTGTAAACAGCAACCAAGTTCCAGTTAGGCTTGAGAGAGGATCGTGGTGAGAATTGTAATATTCTTGTTTCTTCTCTAGTTGAAATAACATCGCGGTTCTTCCTCTTCCGAATTAAGGCGAAATCCCCAACCAGTACAATTTTTGTGTGTTTGTGTGATTTGCGTGATCTAGTTTTGCTTGGTGGTTTGCATTGATTGTGTTGAAGACTTAACGAGATCCTCAGTTTTCCTAACTAGTGGTATCAGAGCAATCAGGATTCGTGGGTTTGTTCGAGTTCCTTGGAGAAGATGACAGATCAAAAGACGAAAATCAAGCGGTTTGATAGTAAGATCAACTTCAATCTACGAAAGGTGGACATGTATGATGTTCCGGTTTAGAATGACTTGCACCTTGCCCTAGAAGAGAAGAAACCAACCGACATGAAGCAGGAAAAGTAGGATGAAATTTGTTTGAAGGCCTTGAGTTTAATCCGGTTGCAATTGGCGGACGAAGTCAAGAGTAATATTCTTGAGGAGAAAAGTGCAGCGAGTCTATGGGCGAGACTCAAATCTGACTACTCGTGGTCGTTGTTGCTAGATCGGATGTATTGGAAGAGGAAGCTATTTAGATTCTCAATGAAGGAAGGTAATCATCTTTAAGATCATTTTATGGAGTTCAATAAGGTAATATCTGAACTGAAGGTGATTAACGCTGATGATCTTAGCGAAGAGGATAAAGCTTTCAACTTGATTTATTACTACCAACTTCTTATGATCACTTGATAATTACCATGCTGCATGGAAAATCATCCAAGGAGACAATTACAGTAGCGGGGTGATTAAGGGTATGAAGAAAGATGAACTAAGAAAGGAAACTCATAAAGGAGGGTCTACTTCTACAGGGTATTTTGCGGTGGATGGTGATACTTCGATTGGAAGGGATGCGGTACACAGGTAAGATTCGTTGCCACTATTGTAAAGGAGTTGGGTATTACAAGAGAGACTGTCGCAAGTGGTTGAGTCAAAAGAGTGTTACTAAAGGAGTTGATCAAGCCAATGTAATCAACGTTACTGATTTAGGTGAATCAGGTGAATCTGATAACTTCGACCTATGTCTTCTTGTTTTAACAAGAAGTCTGATATCCTTGGGGACTTTTGATGCTATTAGCTGTAGGTACACAGCTCGATTTGAAGTGTTGATGGTTTGGGATAATCGTCATAAGGTAATGAAGGGTAAGAGGGGGATTGAGCAGGGTCCACACAACCTCTACCAACTTTGTGGAAGCAGAAAAACTCGGCTGAGTGTACGGAAGCCCATTGTTTCTAAAGCACTGTCTAGTAAGCTGTCACTAGAATTACCGAATCGAGGCTGCAACGTTCGAATACCATTGGAAGGTGGAGAGAGCCTTGAAGTAGGTGGAGTTCGTGTGGACGATGGCATCTCCATGATAACATCTACTGAGGTGTGCTCTTGAAGGGGGCATACAGCTGGAGGAAAACAAGTGGAGGTTTATTCAACTAGCATAAAAAGCCATTGAAACGTGTTATTTATAAAGTGGAGAAGAAAGGTCTAGAAGAGTTTTAAATCACACAGGTATGGATTCATGAGTATGCAATCCAAGGTAGAGATTATTGGGTTTATATGTCTTGCATATACATGTTCGATGAAGAAGGCGATGAAGCGTTGAGATGGATCGAAGCGAGGCATCGAAAAAGAAATAAAGCAGTCTGCAGAAGCAAAGAGGTGGAGTTGCGGTCGACCGCACTTGGGGTCGATCGACCGCCCCGACTGTATGGGGTTCCCGAGAGGGGAACGGTCGACCATCTGTTGTGTACAGTCAACCGCCCGCGGCGCTGATGGGTTATTTGGGTCGGAGCTTGGAGATTCGTGAGAAGCCCAACTTCGTCTTCAAGTCAGATCGTACGACTCAATGCACGATTATCTCTTCATTAGTAATCAGATGGTTAATGTATCAAGTGTATCAAACTAAGGTTTCTCTAGATTTATAAATACAATATAAACGGCTTCTAAAACGATATGATTCTATTGAGTACCGAATAGAAGAAGAGAGTCTTTCATGTGAGAGGGTGAGAGATTTCTCAATTGTAAACAGCAACCAAGTTCCAGTTAGGCTTGAGTGAGGGTCATGGTGGGAATTGTAATATTCTTGTATCTTCTTTAGTTGAAATAACATATCGGTTCTTCCTCCACCGGATTAAGGCGAAAGCCCTAACCGGGACAATTCTTGTGTACATTGTGTGATTGGTGCAATCTAGTTTTACTTTGTGGTTTGCATTGATTGTGTCGAAGACTCGACAAAATCCTCAGTTTTCCTAACACAACTTCATTCAACATGTCTTAGATCTGCATCTACATATACAAGTTTGGCTTGTCTAAATGAGACGGCGATATAGGGAACTCACAGCGGTAGTATGATCAGGTACAACTTTTTCAACTAAAAAAAATATATATTTCTTAAGCATTGTATGTTCTACAAGATGGGGAAAAAAAAGCTTCTTCCCAGATATTGTAGCCTTTTTTTCTTTCTTTTCACTGTTTGACAAGGGCAACAAAATTAATGATAGCAAAGCATTTGACTTGTAGTATTAAATAAAATTTTAAAAAATAAACCAGGTAATAGTTACTTGTTAATTTAAACTTCAATCCACTAATTGATGATATATAGTAGAAAACTACTAACTCAGTACACCAGTTTCAAGAAACTGCAACACTTGCATTTTTCTTGCTGGTATCGAAACTCATTCATTCATGACAAATTAATGCTAGTTGTTACTTTCTAAGTAAAAGCCAGTGTTCGTTTCAAAAAATACAATAATCTATATTTGATGCTACATGTAGTGGTCTTCTATCTACACTATACTTTAATCATCTCTTTCTTTGAGTTGAAAGGCCTTTGTGTTGTGAGTTTTTGAGAGATCATGGCTACCCTTAAAATTCCTCACCCTGTTCCTTCTCCAACTGAAGATGCCGAGGCTCTCCGGAAAGCTTGCCAAGGTATACCTGCTCAGATTTATCAATAGTTCATGTTTTTCGGTCGAAGATAAGATCAACTCATACTTTTAACAGAAAAAATTAAGTTATTTTGTTGCTCTCACGAGAATTTGATCTGTTCTCAAATCCTCCTATGTGGCTTCAGAATACAAATTCAATTATATTGATGCTTGCAAATATACTGGTCCGCATTAAAACTTGAGAGTCCATTATAAGATCTAATCATCCATCGTTGCTTTGATGCCACACGCGTCTCAAAATACAGATGGATGGCTGGAACATATGCACTTAGGTGAACTAAATACTTGGGAGGAGATGCCTTAATTCAGTGTCTAGATGCCCCTAAATTTAATCTAGTGCCCTTAGTTTTTGTGATGAGGAATTTGAAATTTAACTAAAACTAGGTCACTCGCAATAAAGATATTGATATGTATAGTTTAGAAGTGAAGATGAAGACACAAGGGTTGCTTTGGCCTGCCTACAATTTTGTTAACTTCGCTTTGCCTTTTTTTAAATTTAAATATAAATATTTGTTCATGAAAAATATTATTTGCTTCTTCCATATGGTTAACCTTCACAGCCTGCATGCTTAATAATTGTTTATCTGAATACAGTTAGCTTTGTATATGCCTTTGTCAATCCCATATATACATAAAATGTTCTCCAACATGCCAAAGCTTGGGTAGAGCTTTTTATTGATGAACATTTATTTATAGGAGTAATTTCTGACGTGGTCTGAGATGTGGTTTGAGATCTGGCTCCTAATTTCTAGATTCCACAGTTTAGATTTTAGTTAATTTGTTTTTGATTTATTTTATTCAAGGATGGGGAACGGATGAGAAGGGCGTGATTGAAGTCTTAGCACGTAGAGATGCAAATCAAAGGAAGCTAATCAGGCTCGCCTACGAAGACATTTACAAGGAGAATCTCATCAAGCGACTTGAATCTGAACTCTCTGGAGATTTTGAAGTAACTGCTTCTAAAACTCTGTCAACTAATTTCTAAAATTACTTCATTAGTCCAGAGATATAATACTATTATGATCTTCATAAAATGCAGAGAGCAGTTTACCGTTGGATGTTTGATCCAATCGAGAGAGAAGCCATTATTGCGAATGTGGCAATTGAGGAAAATGACTACCGTGTTCTCGTTGAAATTGCTTGCATCAATTCTGCCAATGAGCTATTGATCGTTAAGCAAGCATACCATGCTCGCTACAAGCATTCCTTGGAAGAAGATGTAGCCTCAAGTACGACCGGAGATTTTCGAAAGGTATTAGCCCTCAACAATGATCATAATATTTGCAATATATGAAAACAAGATTTCTGTAGTACTTAATATTGTGAATCAGTGAAACTTGTTATGTACTGTGGGGAGTTTTTACATAGAACAGACAATAAGAGCCACATTCACCCCACATAAGTTATATTTTTCCACTTCGTATTATGTTTGGATATCATTAACATATGAACTAGGAAGGGGGGAAAAAGCTGAACAGCATTTAGTTTGTATTACAAACCTTACACTACGTTTGTACTGCTTGTAGACCTCGATTGATCCTACTTGCTCCTAGTGGTAAAAGTAGTGAATCGTGTAACACAATTACCACTGTTCAATCTAATGATACCATACTTCTGGAGTTATGACAATAGAGGTGTAATGGTATTTTTGAATTTCTGAGGTGCAGCTTTTGGTTGGCCTTCTGAGCACATATCGGTATGATGGAGGCGAAATTAATGTTACTTTAGCACAATCAGAGGCCAAGGTTCTTCACGATGATATCAAACAGAAGTGCTACAATTATGAGGAGGTTATCAGAATCTTTGGTACAAGAAGCAGAGCACAACTCATAGCTACATTTAATCAGTACAAGGAAGAGTTCGGCATTTCCATCACAAAGGTAAATTTTAGTTTTTAAACAAAACAACAAGAAGAAAATTTAGTGATCCAGTAACTTATTGTTATTATTCTCTCAATTTGTGTGTTTTTATTAGGATTTGTCTGGTGAATCTTCAAATGAATTTCTAGCGACACTCAGAGCAGCCATTCGATGCATTACTTCTCCTAAGAAATATTTTGAGAAGGTGAAGCAAATGATTAGAAACTTAAAGTGAAATAATTATGTTTCAGGTTTATCTTGGAAGATAAGTATCTTATGTTATTAACTTATTGGATTTTGTGCATTGCAGCTTCTGCGTAGTGCAACTAGCAACCCTGGCACTGAGGATGCACTGACCCGTGTGATTGTCACACGAGCAGAGAAAGATTTGAAGGAGATCAAGGAAATGTTTGAGAAGCGAGCGAATGCCACTCTTGATGATGCAATTAGCAAGCGGGCTTCGGGTGATTACAAGAAATTTCTCCTTGCGTTGATCGGAAATTGAAAGAATTTAATCAGAATGCATGTTGTCCACTGTCCTATCCTTGCTCCTAATAAGAATTCTCTTTCATTTCAGTAATCTGTTGTGAAGCATGTCCTATTTTTCTACTATTGAGCTATACCTTGAGTGATGTTTTTGGTTTGAGAACTATGAAGATGTTTAATCTACAAATTTTATTCGGGTTTATATCATCTTTTTTTAAAATTGTATTTCAACTATAATGAAGAGGGTGGAAATGAATAATTAATTTTTTTTATAAGACACTTTTTAAAAATATTTGCAGAAAGATGACCGTTGGCCAAGTATTTGCGCTCATGGACTCAACAACTAAACTCGTCGTTCCCAACGGCAAGTTTAGTTGTTTCATCATCGCCATTGGGAAACAGCGTGCTTGGTGCTAATTTTTAGTTCACAATTTTTAAAGAAGACTCGCTGTTTCCAACGGTGATGACATTTATACTAGTATCGTTGTTGGGGAACAGCGAGTTTAGTTCAAAATTTTCAAATAATGCATGTTGTTTCCAACGGCGATGACATTTACATTAGACTCGCTGTTGGGAATAGAGAGTTTAGTTCAAAAAAAATGTGGAGTTTTTTTTCCGAAAATTCACCAAGTCCAACAGAATGTTTCACTCTCTGTAAAATTTCCTACATCCTCGTCATTCCCAACAGCGAGTCTAGCGTAAATGTCCTCGCCGTTGGGAACAAGTCTTCTTTGAAAATTTTGAACTAAACTCGTTGTTCCCAATAGCGAGTCTACTTTAAATGTCCTCGCCGTTGGGAACAGCGAGTTTAGTATAAATGTCCTCGCCGTTAGCAACAGTGAGTCTTCTTTGAAAATTTTGAACTAAACTCGTTGTTTCCAACAGCGAGTCCAGTGTAAATGTTCTCGCCGTTGAGAACGAGTCTTCTTTGAAATTTTTTAACTAAAAATCAGCACTAAACACGCTGTTTCCCAATAGCGATGACTCAATAACTAAACTCGCCATTGGGAACGTCGAGTTTAGTTGTTGAGTCCATGAGCGCAAATGCTTGGGCAACTGTCATCTTTCTGCAAACATTTTTGAAAAATGTCTTATAAAAAAAATAATTCGGAAATGAAAACACAATTTGTGTGCATATTATTATGATTACTTTAGTCTTGTTTAAAGTTTAATAAAAGCAAAAAAAAAAAGATATAAACATATATATATAGAGAGAGAGAAATCTTCGGTTGCATAAAAAAAATAATTCGGAAATGAAAACACAATTTGTGTGCATATTATTATGATTACTTTAGTCTTGTTTAAAGTTTAATAAAAGCAAAAAAAAAAAAGATATAAACATATATATAGAGAGAGAGAGAAATCTTCGGTTGCACACTACTTTGGTGAGCACTCCGTGAGCACTCACGAACTAGAGACCCTATGAAAAATCCGAACCGCTCATACTGTTCTATATGCCTTAAATAGCCTAACAATAAAAAATCATGTAATTTGAAGTTCATTTGCCCATGATTTACATCATCACAAAATTGTATGGCTGAAAATTCTAACAACATGATGGATGGGCAAATAAACTTCAAATTACTTGATTTTTTATTGTTAGGCTATCTAAGGCATATAGAACAGTATGAGCGGTTCGGATTTTTCATAGGGTCTCTAGTTCATGAGTGCTCACGGAGCGCTCACCAAAAGTAGTGTGCAACCGAAGGAGACTCATATATATATATATATATATATATATATATATATATATATATATAGGGTTAAAGGGATATGAGCAACTTGCTCCAATCACATGTATGCCACATCATCAATTGCTCATTTACTAAATGAGCAAGTTGCTCATATCCCTTTTACCCATATATATATATATATATATATATGGATATAACAGATGGAGTCGACAGACAGACTCCAGCCCCCAAAACAGTACATATAATAGAATAAAAGATTAGTGAACAATGAATATGTTTACAAGAAGTAACACCACTCTGATGAAAATGGGCACACTCGCCACCAGAAAGGAGCCATATACAGCAAAGAAAGCTTTTGCTATAGGCTAAAGCAACTCGAATAAAGAAAAGGAGGAAAATTACAAGCATCATCAAGGGGGGTAATCAAACTCAATAGCAGCGCAATACTCTCAGGCTGATCGGGACACAAAAGCAGTGAGACAAAAATAGCCCGAACACAGCCAAAAAATAAGCAGATCAAAATAGCTAGTACACCCGTGCAGAATAGAACAAGCAAAATACGAGAAAGAGCAAGTAGAAGGAAACTTCGAAGTCTGCAGCGGATCAGCTCTGCAAAACGAAAATGTACCATATATTTTTTTTTTTTTGAGGTAAAAGGTGGGATAAATCCACCATGTTTCATTAATAAGAAGTTAATAAAACAATCCCAGTAAACTAGAGGAAAACAAAAGTACAGTGCAGGAAATAAAAACATCTCCTCCCAACAACACCCTGGGGGATGGATCTAACTATCCAAACAAAATACAACAAAAAGTACAATAGCTCGAACCCAAAGAACAAACTAGCGATAGGTGCTGCCAGCTGGAACCTGCTGTGTCAACTGAGCCATAGGGTCACCTACCCCTCAATCCAGAGTCGGTCCAAACTCGACCTCCTCATCATCAAATTCTTCCACCTAGAAGACTCTGGCAATCCTCCCTCTCACCCCTGTGGCAGCAGCTGTGGCCCAAAAAGAAATCAGATGTATAATATGAGTAACATTACCAGAAATACTATTACATGAAGCACGAAAGTAAAAACTATTCCTGTCCAACCATAACACCCAAGTAGTTGCGGCAATGGCATTGTACCAAGCATCCTTCATCTCGTGGCGTACCGAGGCAAATTTGGGACCGATCCACAAATATTCGTATTCGTTTGGGTAGTCACTTGTCTCTAAGGCCCTTAAAACCTCAACCATGGTAGCCTTACTCCTCTGACAGTGAATGAAAAGGTGGTTCAGAGTCTCCGTATGTGTGTTACAGAATCCGCAATTGATCCCTATCTGGGATTGTCTTTTGGTCAGGTTCTCTCTGGTGAGGATCGCGTTATTGAGCACTAGCCAGAGGAAGACTCTAACTTTAAGGGGGGTTTCGTCTTCCATAGCACATTTGCCCAGCTAGGTCTGCATCCTCGAAAGTGAATCCGGTTGTACAGAGATCTCACAGTGAACGCTCCCTTGGTCTCAAGGGCCCATCGCATCTGGTCTGGATCTTGAGCACACATCGCGCCGGACCCTGCTATATGCATTCGAAGTTCCAGCAGTTGCTGATGAAGCACTGGGGTAAGAGTTCCTCGGAAAGACGGTTTCCAGGTGCCCCTTTTCCAAGTCTCGGCCACAGATATGTTGGGACGATTCATTTTCTCATAAAGTTCTAGGAATGTCTCCTTAAGGTTATGTGCACCACACCATTTATCCCACCAGAATCTGGTGGAACGTCCATTACCAATAGTCGAAGTAACTGCTGAGTTGAAAGGCCCGCTTGCTTTGGTAATTCCTTTCCAGAATCGAGAAACTTTCGGTCCTACTCGGAAGCCTAAACTTCTCTCCGCTGTGGTGAAAGACCTTCCACCACTATTTTCCCAGCAGGGCAAGATTCATATCTTTCAGGTCGATGAAGTCGAGCCCCCCGTGACTCTTCTTCATGCAAGTGATACTCCATTTTATCAGGTGGTATCCTTCCCTATTCGCGTCTGCTCCTTTCCAGAGGAATCGTTTTTGGATTCGGTCAATCCCCTGGATTACCCATTTCGGAAGCTCAAAAAATGACATATAGTAAATGGGCAGATAAGACAACACTGAGTTGATGAGAACCACTCTGCCACCGAGGGACAGCGATTTGCCTTTCCACCCAGATAATCTGTCCTCCACCCTGTCAATTATAGGTAGCCAATCCATCTTATTTAGCTTCCCTGACCTGAGTGGGAGCCCTAAATATTTGATTGGGAACTCATCCGTCATACAGTTAAGTATGGTCGCGTGGTCGTGTGCCTCACTATCAGAAAGTGCAATTGGGATCAGTGCACTCTTGTGGAAGTTAATCCTGAGACCTGACCATACTTCAAAACAGTATAGTACCCCTTTAAAGCAGATTGTCTCTGAGCGATTCCCATTACCAAAAAGAAGGGTGTCATCAGTATACTGAAGAATCGTGCACCCTTGATTAGCATGACTTCTCGCCACTGGTGTAATCCAACCCTTGCTCTGACAGTTGTCTAGCATGCTCCTCAGTACATCTGCTACAATGGTGAATAGTAGAGGTGACAGCGGATCCCCCTGGCATAGCCCCTTCTTGCAAGGGAATGGTTGACCTGACCGACCATTCACCGAGATAGCTGTTTTGCTGGAGTATAGACATTGTTTAATCCACCTGATCCATTTATCTCCAAAGCCCCTCCCTCTAAGGGCTTCCAGCAAACATTCCCAGTCTACTGAGTCGTATACTTTCTCGAAGTCCAGCTTTAGGAGGAAGTTCTTAGATTGGCCAGTGTAGCAATGGTGGATGACTTGTTCAGCGGTCGCCACACAATCCAAGATACATCTACCCTTAATGAAGCCAGACTGCGCTTTGTTAATTAAACAGTCCATGGTACTACCCAACCGAATGGCCAGAACCTTGGTGATGATCTTAGCCGAGCAGTTTATGAGGCTAATCGGTCTGAAATCCCCCACCCTCGACGATTCCGCCCTTTTGGGTATTAGAATTAGCTCTGCAAAGTTGAACATGCCCAGTCTGAGATTGTGGTGGAAGAAATCATCCAGCAACGCCACAAAGTCCCCTTTTATTTCCTCCCAGAACACCTTGAAGAATAACATTGGGAATTCGTCCGGCCCAAGTGACTTGTCTGCTCCCATTTTCTTAATGGCCTTTTCCACTTCCATTTCCGAGAAAGGTGCTTCCAAGTTGGAGAAAGTTTGCGCTGTTTCGGTGCTCCCAACCTGCTAGAAGTCTTCCCTAATCGGGATCCTGAAGTCGTCTTCTTCCCAAAGATTCCTTTGTAGTGGTCTTGAAAGGTCTTGGAGATCACATTTTCATCTTGCGACGTTGTAATACCCTGATTTTTCAAATACATGAAAATATTATTTATTTTTACATTTGGTATGCTTGTGTAGCATGTTGACTAATATTTCTCAACATGATGAATTAAGTGTATTGTTTTCTATAAAATATTTTCTTAAAGCCCAATGTTAATTTGCTTATTTTCTTTTTAAAATATTTTGGCCCAAATGGATTTAAGCCCATAAATCTAACTTCTTATTATTTTCCTACCACTTGTATGTGTAGCATTTTTCTTTTTATTTATCCGGGTACTTGGTGTACAAATCATGTAGTGTGATTTGTGTGTACACGTGCACTCAATGTACACGTGCTTTGAGCACCCTCTTTGTGGCCGGTTTGTGAGTAGGGTAGTGGGTTAGGTCATGGGTGGTTACTCTTGAGGTGTGGGTAGTTTCTCAACTCCCGAATGAATCCTAGCTCTTGATCTCCAACTCCCTAGTGCATCCTAACCCTCCATCTCACTCTAATTTGTGTATAAATACCCCCTCCTATTCTCTATTTCTTTTACACTAGATTCATATTATAAGAGAGGTATTTGTGAGAGTTGTGTGGGAGCTTTTCTGTGGAGGCCGAGTAGCATCTGAAGGTTCGGTGTGGAGCAAAGGAGCGAGGTGTAAGGAACAAGGAGGCGTTCACCACATTGAGGACTTTGCTGGATTTCGAATATTTCTTCATATAAGGTGGGTGTTTCTCAGGACTTCTAATGTAGGAAACATACTATGATAGTTATGATTGCTACCATATTGTGAAATGTGAATTCGATGTAGTAGAATTGCCATGAACATGCTGCTGTTAATAAGACGAGTTGTGTCGGTACAGTCGACTGTCGTGTAGATAAGTCGACTGGTACGAGACCATTAAATTGTGATGTGGTGATAAACTGTATGCAAATAGACAAAATAGTGTGATTACTGAGTTGTGAGTTCCCTATGACACATATGATGGAGGGAAGGTAAATGGATGAAAAGAACCAGCGATGATTTAACAAATTAAGAACTGTCGGAGCAGTCGACTGACACTGTGTTCAGCCGACTGGTGCTTCAATTTGATTCTGATTATTTGGAAATTCCATGTAAAGAGATGTTCTATTATGTTGACCCAGTATGATGACTTGAGATTTATATCTTCATTTTCGTAAGAAAGTTATGAGCAGTATGAATGCATGTTTAAAGTATTTTCTTCAAAGAAAGGAGTATTTTAGTAACTTGGAATTCCATGTTTACGATGTTCCTGAACAATCAGAGACTCTGTGTTTATGAAACATGAATATAAGTGTATTGTAAATTGATATCATGATGCAAGAACATATAAAAGCCATTAGATAATCCCTTAATTTGAATTATGGAATTGATCAGTCGACTTAGTGCGTGTAGCCAGTCGACTGAGCTGGACTTAGAATTGTGCTGTTGAGAATCCCAGAACAGACGACTGATGGATGAACAGTCGACTGTCATGCGGATGACACTGTGAACATGAAAAGTTGCGGGACAGCCGACTGACTGTGCGCAGCAGTCGACTATCCCGAGTATTTATGATGAATCTGTATTTGACTGTATGAGTCGACTGGTGTTCTCCCAAGTCGACTGTACAGAGTGAACCCTGATATGTATGAATTTCATTTTATTTGCTGTTGGAAGTTGTGAACCCTATGATTGAAGTCCGTGGACTCTTTTATGACTGTGTGGATTATGTAAAATGAATCATAAATGAGAATTGAGAATTAAATGAATATGAAAGGCTAAGATCATGATAAGAAAGTCTGTGAGACTCAAATTGAATTATGAGCTGAAGTGCTCAATTGGAAGTTGTGAATTGTAAATCGAAACCGAGAGTAGCTAAGTCTCCCCCGGCAGTGAAATGAATGAAATGAAATGAGAATTGAAATATCAAGGTTGGTCATGTATTGAAATGAAATGATAAGTCCGGTTTGGTGGATAGGCTAACTCTAGAGCTTGATTTATATTCATGATTCTAATATTTAGTGCATAGTGAAGAGGTGATGAAGGTGAGAGAAAAACATGAGTATGAGAACTAGGGTTTACGGTGCGGGTGTGTGAGCCGCAAAATGCATGCTTGATGCGTCAAGACATGGCGCGGGCACAACTCAGTAATGATCGGACTTTAGTCACGCTTGTGGGATGTTTTGGTGACTGCAAGAGGATTGTGTTCAGGGAGGAGGCTGAATTGTCGCAGAATGCATGCTTGATGAGTCAAGACATGGCGCGAAATTCTACTCCAGGGGCCAGGATACATGCTTGTACTCATAGAATCATCTAGGATACTCACTGAAATTACAGAAGTAGAGTAAGTCATGGCGAGGGATTGAACCCTACAAAAATGAAGAACGATTAAGAGGCTTGCCCTCGAACCTATGTAGTATGGGATGCATAGAATTCGAACAAGTGCGCATTAGTGTCATGTAAAATTAAATAAATTGCATTAAGGATTAAGTGCACAATCACGACACGACATCTTTAAGAGTTCCCTTTTATTTACATGCTTATATTGAACAAGTTTGTGATTTGCAAGAAATGAGATTCATTATACTGTTTCTGGCATAGAGAGGATGGCCATGTATAATTATCGTCGGTTGAATAAACTGACGTACCCACAGTTTGTGTGCAGGTAAATTGCATGTTAAAGAGAATGGATGCATAAAGATTTTTACCATGTTGTTGTACATTCATGTAAATATTGTATATTTTGCTTCCGCTGTGTAAATGTAAATGTAATATGATGTAAACTCTGATGTATGATGAAAAGTTTGAATTTCCTTGTAAAATTGTACTCAAAGAAAGTGAAAAGATCCTGTAGAACATCTCGAATTCAGTGATTTGGGATTCGGGGCGTTACAGACGTTCCCGAGTCTGTTTGTAGTGACACTATTAGGATAGATCTACGTCTTGCGCTCGCGACTCGGTGGAAGTAGGCCGTATTCGCGTCTCCCTCTTTGAGCCACCAGATCCTCGACCTTTGTTGCCATTTGATCTCCTCTAGCTTATAAAGATTAGCAATGTTTTGACAGAGCTCTAGCAGCTTGTTTCTTTCCTCTTGTGACAGGACTCTTGCCTCTTCTAATCTCTCTAACTCATCAATACCTTCCAAGGAGTCTTTTGCATGCCAGATGGTCGAAAATGTACCATATTAGAGCAACATAAACATATAAGAGAGGAGGATGAAAGGAAATAAATTTAAGGCGGTTGAAAACTCGTGTGAATGTAATCATTAGCAGCATAATCAAGATGATGAAGGTGAAGTGTTGTAACTTTGTTCTGAGGTAAACCACTAGCTCATAACTTAGTAAAGAAAAGGAGACCATCCATTAGACCATAAATAGAACGTTAATTATTCGGAAAAAAATCTGTTATTTCTTTCTTTCAAATAATCGATATCAATGCCATTATGGATAAATCTCATAATGCAAGATAGGAACTCTCGACTCGACGAGACCTCCAAATATATCACCACGATGCAAGAGTGACATGCTTACCTTTAACTAGCCAAGCTTTTTTACAAATGATTCATAAGGGACGAATGAAAGGGCAATTAATGAATAAATGAACCACATTCTCGAGATCGGTGACACATAAAGAGCATTTCTGACCTAAAGCCATATTTTTTTGTTGAGATTATCAACAGTAAGAAGCTTGTTGTGAATTACAAGCCACACCAGAATTCTGACTTTAAGAGGAGCTATGCACTTCCAAACAGATTTAGCAAACGGAGAAGTTACATCTTCGGAATTGAGAAAATTGTAACATGATTTAACGGAATAGGAGCCTGTCTTAGACCATTTCCAAAAAAACATCGTCCTTAGGATGCCAGTGGTAGACGCGTAGAGACAAGAGTAAACAGATGTATGTAGGGACAAGGGAAAGGGGAAGCGATATTCTGAAAGGGATGCGCCAGTTCCTCTGGTTGTTTAGTCACGAGATACTCAACAACCGTAGCTTGAGGGTTAGAAGCAAGGTTAAAAAGCTCAGGAAAATGAGAAGCTATAATGATATTTACCCAACCTGAAATTGGTCCAAAATTTAGAAGAACTGTCGGCACACACCATGCGCAACCCGCATTTGAAAGGTTCAATTACTTTTCATACCCCTTTCCAAAACGGAGAGGCCAAAGAAGAAAGATTGGGATATAATTTCCAAATTTTGTGACGACTATGGCATTTATAAATCACGATATGTGCCCAGGATAAATGATCATGTTTGAGAATTTTTCATAACCATTTACCAGAAGAGCAAGATTTTGATGTCTAAGATTAAGAATACCAAGTTCCTCTTCATGATTACATTTGCAAACTATCACCATCGTATTAAACAATTCTCTTCAAAAATTAAAAGAATAAAACTACAAACTATATTTAGAATAACTGGATCCCGATCCTTGTTCGCATGTCATAAACCCTATACATGGTTAGATTTGAAATATGAGCTAAAACACTCTGTTGCTTCGATCGTTAAATGATCCACAATCTTCACCTCTATCTACACCTTGCATATCCATCTCCTATGGTTAGGGTTGGCTCTAATATCAATTGTTAGGAACCTAGGATAACTCACCCTTAAAAGCTAGCTATTAAAGGGTGAGAGCCCAAGTTTATAACTAGCCAACATTGGTTCCCCATATAACCGATGTGGAACTAAATTTGGATCATAACACCTACTAAGCACTGAATCTGAGACTTTAAAACTTCAGTAACAAACTGTATCGGACATTTTCAACAGTCTAAATTGGTGCATTGTAGGACATAGAATTTTCAGTCTTAATGATAAATTATAAGAAAGAGGAAAGACATCTGCACCTAACAACACAAAATAAGAATTGGGTTATCAAAACAATTCTATCCCACTTTGTTTTATACACCTCAATAACAGAGGCCAAGCATTACAAGAGTGAGTTTGATTCCTTTCATGCCCATTGTAGATTGTACGTTTAGGCAGCATCAATGTATGAGCAGCTAATTCAAATCGTGCATGGTTAAAAAAGAAGAATAAAGAGTAACAAGCGAGGATTCTTATTTGAAGCTGCAGATGATACATGTTTTGGTGGTCGACTCCTTGCCCAACAAACAACAAGCAATATGTTCAAAAACGATGTGAAAAAAGGAGAGGCAACACATAATCTCTACCCGCATCAAACAAGCTTAAAGACTTTTAAGTACAATGTACAAACCTCTTGCGTCTACAGAGTAGGGGGAGTTATTTGTCAAAAATTAGATATTAGATAATATAGCATGCATGGGAAACAACTAAATTGATCACAGTCCTTGTAAAACAAAATGATGCTTCTTACAAAGAAACATTTCTTTCTATTGCTAATGAAGAAACCCTCTACACCCTTGGATTCATGATTCCTTGTCTAGCTCACAGATGGTGCAGTAAGTATTTACAGTTATCACACTGCATCATGTAAACTGTCTCAAAAATCAATGTACTTTGGAGAAAGAAGGGCTGCAGTACTCCTTACAAACAAAGAATAATACCAACTTGATATGGATAACATCCAACAATTTCATTTCACAAACGTTAATATGTTTCAAGAAACAAGAACAGGATAGGACCTCATTATTCTGCAAAACTCAACATACCAAATATCAGTAAGGGGAACAAAACAGCTTGATGATAGGCATCTGGGTTGAACTTAAAACTTTAAAAGTACACTCCTTCCTTTCACTCCTCCATTTCTAAACAAAACTTATCCGTTTTACATTCAATCTTCATCTACAGAGAAATATGGAGGCCAACAAAATAACACAAGAATACATCAAAGTCCAAAATTTTAGTGCCTTGAAGTATATGACCATGCATGGAGTTCAGTAGGATTTCCCACAATGTATCAAGCTTCCAGCCCCCAAGAAAAGTCCGAACAGTGCTGCACTCCCAATAGTAGTCTGGCCAATGTGTCTGATTTTTAGTAGTCCTGGAACCTGAAATAGCAAGCACACAATAGTCACAGAAATTGATGATATATATCCAAATAATCGATAACAGACCTACCATCTGCGTTCCTATAATGATGGAAAGGAAGATAACTTGCAAACATCACTATATAAAAAATTTAAAAGAGATGGTCCAGAGGTACAGTTTGCAAAATAATTTATGAACATGGATTCTGGAAGGAAAGTGTTTAACAGCCTCTGAACAGAAACTAAGCAATAAGCATTCATTTTTTAATTGTAATATTTGTCCAAATCTGAATACAGTCTTGTACCAAAAGAGATGCCCAGATTACCATCATGAACTTCAAGCAAACTTATCACACAAACACGAATCATGATCGAGTTTCCAAATAATGATGGCATGCTTTGCAGATGAAATTCTTTATATTGAATTAATGATCAAGATGTTCATATGTAGGAAAAGAGAAGTGATATCATTTAAGGTATCAAAGATAAAATAAATTATTTAAGTATTTACTATTATAACCACAATAAGTTCGAAGCCAGCCTCCATCATGTGTGAAGCCAACCTTTAAATCACAGGCGTTCATCACATCAGTTTCTTTGAAGAGTGACCTCTAGACTTTCAATGATGAGTGAATTCTAGACTTTCAATGAGCGGAGTCCACCTTATTTAATGTCTAACATACTCATTTAAATTCCCAGAATGAAATCAAAGAGAACAATTTTTTTAAACACCACAAAATTTCATCAATAAATAATTTTCAAAGAAAAATTACACAACCATCATTTTGATTACACCGCACGTGTTCAAAGCTAGTATTGATAATTACAGACCAAGCACGTCATGTGAAGCCAACCACTGTGTCGTGTGTGAAGCGAACTTTTAGTAAGTGAGAAATATCATTTAATGCATATACATCCATATTCTGTTACCTATAGTGGTCATTATTTTCTACTTTGTAGAATATGGTAGAATGTGTGCATCGCACGACCAAATAAATAAAGCTGCATAATAGTCGGATACAACTATTGTTTAACCAAGGAAAGACGGGCAATATAACAAAAAGAAAGAGAAGAACAAAAGTGAAGCCTGTAATGATTTCTCTTAGAACAACCAACCAGACATGAGAACACCTCTATGAAAGGTACTACAAATAAATATATAGAACAAGGGCAGAATTTAGCTATGTTTTAAGAAGCGTTTGAAGCACCCGCTGAAGCGGAAGCAGTGCTTGGAGCGCTTTGCTTCGACGTGAAGCGGTGCTTTGAAGCGAACATCACTTCTTCGGAAAAAAGAAAATATTAAAAAATTCAAAAACCAAAAAAATATCAGAAGAGGAAAAGAAAACATGCCCGAGGTGTCTCGCCATTGACTGTCGTCAAAAGCATCGAAAGTTGTTGCTCCTACCTTGCATGTGTTGCCACCATTGAATCGGGAGGGATAAAGAGAGAGAAAGAGAGAGAATGCGATAGAGAGTGAAACCCAGCTCATTCAATTGGAGGTTGGATCTTACTTAAGTTAAGATCCAAATTAGTTGGAAATAACATAAGGGAAGCGGATCCAATTCACCAAACTACTTAGGGGGTGTTTGGTACACAGATTGAAATATTCCCAGGAATGTGAAGGTGAGAATGAAGATTTTTGGAAATGTTGCATTATCGCGTTTGGTATAATACATTGCATTCCCCGGAATCCTTTATTATTATATTTTTTATTCTAGTTTTTTGGGTTATTTTATTGTTTATTAGGAGGAACGTTTTTTTTTTTATTCAAGTTTTTTGGGTTATTTTATTGTTTATTATGGAAATCTCATTAAAATCCTCAAACCCCATGGTTTTTGGGGGGGAATGAAAATTCCCAATAAAGGATTTTGATTCCCTTGGAAATCCATCATTCCTTCCAAAACTATATTTGTCACATACCAAACAAGGTGATCTAAGAAGAAATCTGAGATTTTCTTGCACATTCCAATGTACCAAACGCCTCCTTAGATTTTGATGGCTTCTTCTTTTGTCATGTTTCATGTCGCCGGCGGTGAACATTTTTTGGCACTCTCGACAACTGTTGAACTTCTTTTCATATGCTCTCAAGTGGTATTATTTTTAAATTTATTTTTCCATTTTCCTCTACAATTTATAGCTTCTTTTAGGAATTTACAACTAATTAAACCAATATAAAGATAATTCAAATAGAAAATTCAATGAAACATTCACATTCGCTTAAGTGTCCCCTTAAGCGGTGAAGCGTGAAGCGGTTATTGGACCGCAACGCACCGCTTAACGCTTTGAAAACCTTGGAATTTAGATAGGTAGATGTTAGGGGTTGTGGATTCAAATACACGATAGGGTTGAAGAAGACAGATAAGAAAGAAGAGTCGAAGTGGGAGCAAACAGGTCAAGAGCAGTCTGAAGCTACAGGCAGAGTTGCGGTCGACCACAACCCTGACCACACCCCCGACCGACTATGTACAAGCAATGCACGGTCAACCGCGCAGTCGACCGTCTCGCTCTCTGTTGCAACCCTGTACACTTGAAGGAATGATCGGTCGACCGCGCAGTCGACCGAACCACTCTATGTTAGATCTTGTACAGTCGAAGGCATGAACCGGTCGGCGTTCATGAGTTGCAATCGACTGTCGCGGCGCTGATTGATGAGCAACTGAGATTAGAAGTTGTGAAAACCTATATATATTGTATTGTGTACGATTTTAGGATAAGGTGAAAAGCAAAGGAAGATCTATCAGCCACCAAAGAGAGAGAGAGAGAAACCCTTACACCATGGTGGTGAGTCCTTGAGAGATTTGTAAACTTGTTCTTCATATTTCTAGTAAAAATTACAGGAGTGCCTCTATGTGAGAAAACAGTCATTGCATTGGGTGAACCTCGAAAAAATCTCGTGTTCTTGTGTGTTGCTTTTGGTCGTTCTTTGTTCTCTTGCTTTTGATTCTATTGTTCTTGCATCTCGTGAGTTATTCCGAGGTAAAACTCAACAAAGTGGTATCAGAGCACCAGGTTAGTAGTGTTGATTGAGATAGGGGACAAGAGTAGAGTCAAGGAGTTTGATGGAACAGATTTCACAATGTGGAAGATCCAAATGATTGCATATCTCCGACAGAAGGATCTAGATGATCCATTGTTTGGTTTGAAGCCAAAAGGGACAGAGGTCGATCCGTTTGCATTGGTGGCTTGGAATAGATTGGATCAAAAAGCACTTGGATAGATTCAGTTGTCGATGAATAGGAAGTCATTATTTCACATTGAGAAAGCAAAGACTGCGAAGGAGGCAATGGAGATCTTGATAGGTATGTTTGAGAAACCGAATGCAGCGAACCAGATCCTATACCGAAAGAAGTTGGTCAACTTGAAGTTGTCGGAAAGGGGTTCAGTTGCAGAGCACATCAACAATTTCTGTATGATTTACAATGAGATGAAATCGTCGGGTTTAAAGTTTTGAGAAAAGGGCACAATCGTAGTTGTTGCTATCCAGTCTTCCCGATAGTTACGACACAGTAGTGCAGACAGTTATAAGCACCATGATTGAGACAACTCTAAAACATATTATAAGCAACATCATGAATGAGGATGCAAGCATGAAGAGACATGGAGAGACTTCGGTATCATATCCTAGCAATGCCGCACTGTCAGTTGATAACCGTGGTAGGAGTAATAATAGAGGAAGGTCGCAAAGCAGGAATCACAGATCCAAGTCAAGAACCAGACATCGTAAAGGTGAGTATTGGTACTGCAAGAATCCGAGAAACAATAGAGACCAATGCGAGTATAAGAAAGCACAAGCAAGGTTACAGGTAGCCAATGTGGTAAGTATTGAACACCGTCTTGATAAATTGTATCCACATACAGCACAGGAGGCTCATGGTGAGCCTATTGGGAATGAGCAGGTTATCCAAAACGAACAGGTACAGCTAAAGCAGTTCGGGAAACCTAAACCGGTCGGTGAACCGGTACCCACATTGAGGAGATCAACACAAGAGAGAAGGCCAACCAAGATATTTGATCCATCATCTAGTATTATTTACGAGCATGTTCTGTATACGTATTCAGGAGAGCCAGAGACTCATGAAGAGGCTTTGAAGGATAAGGCTCGACTTCAGTAGGAGTTAGCCATGAGGGACGAGATGAACTCCTTGGAACAGAACAAAACTTAGGAGTTAACCCCAAGTTACCTGCAGGAAAACGGGCTCTTATGAACAAATGGATTTTTAGAGTCAAGGATGAGGCAGATGACAGTAAGAGGTACAAGGCAAGACTTGTTATAAAAGGATTCTCTCAAAGAAAAGGTGTTGATTACAGTGAGATCTTTGCACTGGTTGTGAAGATGACTTCAATCAGGATTCTGCTTAGTACTGTGGCAGTTGAAGGCTTGCACTTAAAGCAGTTGGATGTGAAAACAACATTTCTCCATGGTGATGTCGAAGAAGAGCTGTACATGAAACAACCCACAAGTTTTGAAGCTAAAGGGAAAGAAGACATGGTGTGTTGACTAAAGAAGTCTTTATGGGCTCAAACAAGCACCACGGCAATGGTACTTAAAGTTTGATTGTTTTATGAGAGGAAAAGGTTCCGATAGATGCAAAACAGAGCATTGTATGTATGTTCGTAGATATGAGGACAATGATATAGTTATCTTGGCATTGTATGTGGACGATATGTTGTTAGCAGGTTCATGGATGGAGAAGATCAAGGAAGTGAAGAAAATACTGCTTCGGAGTTTTCTATGAAGGACTTGGGTGAAGCAAAGCAAATTCTCGGCATGAAGATTAGTAGAGACAAAAAAAACAAGTGTTGGTTATCTCAAGCGGACTATGTGAAGGTGTTGAATAGATTCAATATGGATGGCGAAGCCAGTCACTTGTTCCCTGGCTGCTCACTTCAAGTTATCGATAGACTTGTGTCCTAAAACGGAGGCAGAGATGGAGAAAATGGCTGTTATTCCTTATGCCTCAGCCGTTGAGAGTTTGATGTATGCGATGGTGTCTATAAGACCAGACATTGCACAAGTAGTGGGAGTTATCAGCCGTTACATGAAAAATCTAGGTAAACAACATTGGGATGCAGTAAAGTAGATCTTTCTCTTTGTTTTCGGGGGAGATTTCCTGCATATACATGGTTATGTTGAGGCAGATTTTTTGGGCAGCGTGATGGTTGCAGAAGTACCACAGGGTATGTATTTACAGTTGGAGGAACAACTGTCAGTTGGGCTTCGTGGTTATAAAGGTTGTAGCACAGTCAACCACGAAGAGTATATGACACTTACAAAAGCAACGAAAGACATGTGAATTTTGGAGCTTATGAAACAGTTGGGCAAAAAGCAACCCATAAGTGAGCTATGGTGTGACAGTCAAAGTACAGTTTTCTTGGTAAAAAAATTCGGCACATTCAAATGAGGTATCATTTTATTAGAATGGTGATTGAGCAGAAATGGTTAAAGTTATCTAAGATTCTTGGCACTAAGAACCCGGCGGACATGCTCACAAAGGTAGTGGATAGCAGGAAATATCAGTTCTGCTATACTGCTATTATATTGTCTCCAAGTTAATTGATGATGAGACTTGCAGAGGTACAGGCCTAGACTAGGCCAATGGAAGAATGAAGAACAGGTTAGAGACTTCGTGTATATGTATCCAAGTGGGAGATTGTTAGGGTTTGTGGATCCAAATACACGATAATGGGGTTGAAGAAGACAGACGTGAAAGAAGAGTCAAAGTGGGAGCAAACAAGTCAAGAGCAATCTGAAGCTACAGGCAGAGTTGCAGTCGACCGCAACCCCGACCGCACCCTCGACCGACTATGTACAGGCACTGCATGGTCGACCGCGCAGTCGACCGTCTTGCTCACTGTACACTTGAAGAAATGACCGATCAACCGCGCAGTCGACCAACCCACTCTATTAGATCCTGTACAGTCGAAAGCATGAACCGGTCGACCGACGCTGCACTAATTGATGAGCGACTGAAATTAGAAACTGTGAAAACCTATATATATTGTATTGTGTACGATTTTTGGGTAAAGTGAAAAGAAAAGAAAGATCTATCAGCCGTCAGAGAGAGAGATAGAGAGAAACCCTACACCTTGGTGGTGAGTTCTTGAGAGATATATTAACTTGTTCTTCATATTTCTAGTGAAAATCGCAGGAGTGCCTCTGCGCAGGGAAGTAGCCATTGCATTGGGTGAACCTCAAAAAAATCACGTGTTCTTGATTGTTGCTTTTGGTTGTTTTTTGTTCTCTTGCTTTTGTAACTATTGTTCTTGCATCTCGTTGGTGAGTTATTCTGCAGTTAAAACTCAACAGTAGATTCAATAAAAAGCACGACTCAAAATAAATAAAGGGACAAAATTCCATTTGAAAGCATTTAGATTTAAAAATGCAATCACTGCAAACCTGTTGACTGACTCAGGAAAGAAAGAGCTAACTGATACTTCGATAAAATTACAAACGTTACTACGCAAGATCTATAGTGTTCAAACTCCCAAAATGATGACAGAATTAAATAAAAATTTGGGGAAAAAATAAGTGCAGAAAAAAAAAATTGTAGCATAACCTTGAACAATCATAAGATTCTAATGTGAAAAATGACATCAACTTTTAAGAGCATACCTACAGGTAATAAGAAATACAAAATGGACAAAAAACACTAACTTGACGAATACTGGAGCCTTACGAACTTTCATGAAGAAACTATCAACAAAAGGAATTCAAGGAGGGTAACAAAATCTATTAGATTTGTAGAGACACCGGTTACATTGTAGAATATGAAAATAAAATGAATTAGGTTTTAAAAACAAGGGTAAAAAAAATGTTTAGAAAGGGCAAGGAACAGACAGCAAAGGTAAAGTACTTTCTGTAAGAGAACTGGCATTGAGTTAAGATATATTGGGAACCATTCTCCTAACTGAAATTTGAAAGTGAGAAAAAGTATTACAGTTAAAAGAAAATACGACATATTTACTGAGTCAAGTCAATCTGGAAGAGAATGCAGGGATATCTGCACAAATGTAACTAAACTATTAGATTATCAAAGCGAAACAGAAGAAAAATATAACAAGCTATCAACTTGATAAATATCAACCAACATACTTCAAAGTAACAACTGGGTATGTTATGATTAAAAAAAAAAAACAATTGGCCACGATAAGTGGAATGCAAAAAGGATTAAAATACGTACGGCAGCATCTACCAAGCGGTCAATAAATGGAGTTCAGGAAAGGCAGGCAGCTTGAAGGAATGATTGAAGAGACTTGAAAGTTTATGCATCCAAGGGAATCTAAAACTTGGAAAAGCTGAACAAAGAGTGTATCCTTCAGCAGAAATTGAGTAGCAAAATTTTCCGCGAAAGATTCTCTGGTTAGTAGGATTAAGCTAGTATGAAGACCAGATTTTGTGTTGATGTTCAGACTTCGGATATGAGAATAACCATTAAGGTCTCTGAATCATCCTGCTAGTAAATAGCCATATCAACAGAAATTGATGACTCCACAAAGTACAGAAGCCAAGGGAAATGTACCTATTATTTTCATGAGATACACAATAACAATTCTATGTGAAGAGTGAAATCTAATCATATAAAGGAAATGGACTATTAATTGATTGTCAACAGATAAAGATATGCTTGAAGTAGGCGTAGGCACAATAAGTACAACATAAGACACCGTAAGGGATGCAAGTTTACATCCAGTCATATAAACTACAATGCACATTGTTCAAGTTTTCTTTTGGAGAAATGGAACCAGATTTTATGAGTTACATCATACATGGACAGCATAACAGGTACTACAGACCCAAATTTAACCAGTCATATAACCTACAATATGCATGATCATGTATTTTGGTCCTGCACACTACATATACAAAATATTTCTGCATTTCGTATAGAGTCTACATTTTGGGCAACTAAATAGAAGAAGGGAAAGAAACTTAGGAAAATAACACAAGGTTAAGAAAAAATGAAAAAGTCCACAAATAAATAAAATATTATAAAAATTTTGAAATGAGTTAATATAATCAATTCAAGGAAAAGGATGTTAGGGTTTGGCCTCAAATACACGTAGGCACTGAGTACTTGAAGTTGGAGAAGAAGAGAAGACACACAGCAAGTAGAAGAATGCAGTCTAGAGAGATGCGGTCGACCGACTTAGTCTGCTGAGAATTCTTCGTGTAAAGGTTTAACAGAGGAGAGAACGGTTGACCGACCTTGGGGGTGCAGTCGACCGGTCAGCTCTTGGGTCTGGACTTACACGTTGGGGTCGACCGACCTTGGGGGTACGGTCGACCGACTTCGGTGACTGATTGTTTTTGGGCTTACGAGTTTAAAGGCCCAATTGCTAGATTTGTGTTTATCTTTTAGGGTTTACTTGGGGGCTATATATATGGCCGTAAACTCTAGGGTTTAGTTATCTAATCTGAATAGATCCAATTTGTATAATCAAGAGGTGAGCCGTTATCATTGTTCAACTTCAAGAGGGGATTGTGCTGAGTATTTCAAGGGTGAGAGAGAGAGATTGAGAGTTGTAATCTCTTTGTAATCTTTGTATTTCTTGGGGAATAAGAAATATTGGTTATCTCTGCATATTGATTGTGTTCTTGTGAGATCTTGCATATATTGTGGTGGCTTGTTCTTGGTTCATCTAAGTCTTGGGAGTTTCTATTGCTTGTGGTGCACTTCCGCTATTAGCACTACGAATTGTGGGGTAGATCCCCCGACAAGTGGTATCAGAGCAGTTGGTTCGAGATGGTCGATAACAAGATAAAGATTGAGAGATTCGATGAAAGTGACTTCGCAATGTGAAAGATTAGATGATAGCGTATCTTCGTCAGAAAGATTTTGATAGTCCGTTGTTTGATGAGAAGTCGGTAGGTGCAGACAAGGATGCGAAGGTCTTGGTGGATTGAAATCGCTTGGATCAGAAGGCGCTGGGGCAGATTCAGTTGGGACTGAGTAGGAATGCGTTATTTCATATCTCGAGGGCAAAGACCACAAAGGAGGCTATAGAGATTCTCACAGATATGTATGAGAAACCGTCGGCATCTAATCAAATTCTTCATCTGAAGAAATTAGTTAATATGAAGTTGAAGGAAGGGGGTTCAGTAGTAGAGCATGTGAACAATAACTGTATGGTTTACAACCAGATGGAAGCTGCAGGTTTGAAGTTTTTTGAGAGGGGGCAGTCATTGTTACTTCTATCTACTTTATCCGATAGTTATGGTACGGTGGAACAGACTATTACATGCACTATGACAGGTTCGACGACTCTACAGGATATGGCGAGTAGCATTCTGAACGAGGAGGTGAGAAGGGTGAGAAACGGGGGATATCCATCATCATCTTCTAGAGATTCCGCCATGTACGTTGAGAAGAGACGTGGGAGATCTAAGAGCAGTCGAAGAAGAAAAGATCAGAGTAGTTCATCTGAGAGTGGGTCTGATGACAGCGATGGGGACATGGGCCTAAGTGCTGGTATTGTCACAAGGGTCAGATGATGCACAGTTGCAGGGCTTATATGAAGAAGAAGCAGGAGAAACCGAAAAAAGATACTACAAAGGAAGCTCAAGTGGGGCTTATTGAGGATTTATGCTTATCAGCTCGGGAGGAGTTGGACACTCAAGATTGGTGTATTGATTCGGGAGCTTCTTTTTATTGCACTCCGAGGAGAGAGGTATTTGATGACTACGAGGAGGGTTCTTTTGGATATGTGATCATGAAAAATGGTCACCGGTGTCCTGTACGTGGGGTTGGTACTGTTCGCATGAATACCATTGATGATCAAAGTGTTGTCTTGCGGGAAACAAGGCATGTTCCAGACTTGAAAGAAAATCTTATTTCGATTGGAAGGCTAGACAAGGAAGGATTGTCTACTACAGTTGGTAGTAGGGAGTGGTGTATAACTACAGGTTTAAGGGTGATTGCAAAAGGAAAGCGTGAGGGAATGTTGTATTTGCTTAGAGACGTGGGGAACGTTTCTCTTGTAGTTGACTCTCAGCCAGAATCGAGTAGTAGGTTGTGTGGGATGCAACCAAGTTCTTTCAGTTGTGAAGGGGAGGTTACTAATTTAGTGGGAGCTGCTGGCCATGGAAGTAATCCTAGAGGGCAAGACGTTGCTGCGGTGAGGGTACTTTGCGAATTGGCAGTTGAAGCTTCAAGTCACTCTTTGAGGTAGATAGCACTGGTATCAATATGCGGGATGATATCGATGAGGGTAACCGAATTGAGACTGTAGGGGTTAAACAGTCTGCGGAGTTTGTAAACGTGTCGTCCACGGAGGTTTCTAGTACAGAGGGTGCATTGAGAGGCTTTGAACCATGTCCGGTGTTGATGGAGATCTTGCGAGTTGGGGAGTCTCATAACACGGAATCCGACACGGGAGATTGTTTCTTCGGTATTCATGCTCTATGCGATTGGTGGAGCACATCCTTCATGAGACGGAGGGGTGGTTGGTGCACTTCACGTGGTGGAGTGGCTGAGGTGCTCTTCATGAGAGTAAGGAGTACTTGGGTCTTCCACGAAAGTGGGAGATTGGCAGTGATAATGCGAGGTGAAGATTGCAATAACTTTGAAGCGTAGTGTATTTAGTCCAAGTGGGAGATTGTTAGGGTTTGGCCTCAAATACACAAACACTGAGTACTTGAAGTTGGAGAAAAAGAGGATGAGACAAAGAAGCAAGAGAAGACAAGCAACGAGTAGAAGAATGCAGCCTGGAGAGTTGCGGTCAACCGACCTGGGGGTGGGGTTGACCGACCTGGGGGTGCGGTCGACCGACCTAGTATGCTGAGAGTTCTTCGAGTGTAAAGGTCTAATACAGGAGAGGACGGTCGACCGATCTTGGGGGTGCCGTCGATCGGCCAGCTCTCGGGTCTGGACTTACGTTGCGGTCGACCGAACTTGGGGGTGCGGTCGACCGAACTTGGGGGTGCGGTCGACCGACTTCGGCGGCTGATTGTTTTTGGGCCTACGAGTTTAAAGGCCCAATTGCTAGATTTGTGTTTATCTTTTAGGGTTTACTTGGAGGCTATATATATGGCCGTAAACTCTGGAGTTTAGTCATCTAATCTGAATAGATCCAATTTGTGTAATCAAGAGGTGAGCCGTTATCATTGTTCAACTTCAAGAGGGGATTGTGCCGAGTGTTTCAAAGGTGAGAAAGAGAGATTGAGAGTTGTAATCTCTTTGTAATCTTTGTATTTCTTGGGGAATAAGAAGTATCGGTTATCTCTGCATATTGATTGTGTTCATGTGAGATCTTGTATATATTGTGGTGGCTTGTTCTTGGTTCATCTAAGTCTTGAGAGTTTCTATTGCTTGTAGTGCACTTTTGCTATTAGCACTACGAGTTGTGCGGTAGATCCTCTAGCAAAAGACTACATCATTACCTAATTGTACGATAAAATAATTAAGATAATTAAGTTATTAACCTCGTAAAAAATGAAAACCATGACATGTGGGTAATTTCGAATGGTATAGCATGAACAAAAGTGAGCGGAGAAGGTAAAAAACAAAAAAGAAGAGGGAAAAGATAATGAGAAGAGATGACATTTATAAGCTAACATTTGGGTCAATTTTTTGGTCCAAAATGAACTACATACTCTAGGCCATTAAAATAAGTTTTTGGAACAAATCGGTCTCAGAGCGATTAGTGATTAATCGGTTTATCGAAAAATAATCGGGGATTAAATCGAAAAAATCGCGCGCGCGTGTGTATATATATATATAATTAAAAAATAATGTTGATATGGCTAGAAATAGAACCAAATCAGGACTGTTCAAATTAGACACGAATCTCAAAACTTTCAGGGGCAAAATAGTAATTTTCCCTACAAACGGGTCGATAAATGGGAACTAGGTCTTTTCCAAGGCCCAATGACCCAAAACGGATCTGCATTACTGGGTTATGATGGCAGCCCATTATAAATAAACCCAGATCATTTAAAGAGTTATTTAAATTCATAATTATCCCTAAGAGATGGTTTAAACCAAATCTCTTATCGTGAAGGAATTTAAACTCTATTTTCTATTCAAAAATACCGGGAAGTGGAGATAAATGATTATCTCAAAACTGGTTCCAAAGGCAATTATAAATACCCTTCTACCCCCACCATAAAAAAGGTAATCAGAATCTTTCTTCAAAAAAGCTCTTTCATGATCCTTCAGATTACTGACTTGCGTGTCGGAGAGTTCGTCGCCGAGATCAATACCGGTGTTTCAAACTTTTTGCAGGTCAGTAGCAACATTAAGAACGGTCAACATCGGCAAGTAGTAAAAAGGTTAGCTTTTATTGGTTCCAAAATAATTCACAAATCATTTGTTTGCTTCCACACCAAAATTAGCACCAATAGATTGGCGCCGTTTGTGGGAATCAGAAAAAGCAATCCGACCATACTCGCCAGTGAAAGTAGTTTCCAGCCATGCCTCTAAAGGAAAAAGAGAAAGCGGCGGCATCAAACAGAAGAGCCACCCCTCTTCCTCCATCTCCTCCACTTCAGGATGTTCCCCCTCAACAAGATTAACAAGTTCAGTAGCCTCAGCCTGAACAGCCGTCTCCCCAACAGGTTCGCCCCACGTCCAGAGGGGCTATGCCGGGGGACTTCCGTCAAAGCCATCAAGAACAACATCCTCTCCATGACCATGTCTCAGTCAACAATCCTTCCACCAACTCGATGGCCTCGCAAGATCCTCAGGGGTCAAGAGACCTCTGTCAAATCATCGTCGACAGCCAACAAGGGATCGACCTCCGAACTCATCTGAATGAGAGACGAGGTCCCTCATCCAGAACACGAGATAAGTTAGAGAAGTTGTTCTCCACGGAGGCCGAGATCTGGAAGGCCTGCCTCCCCGAAGGGGCGAAGGGGGTCTCTTCCCCGTCGACATCGAAGAAGCCATATCGCTGCAAACCGATCAACGCCAAGGGTTCACCAAGGAAGGACACCGGTCACCCAAGCAGAATTCTGAAATTTCAAAGATAACATCCTGCGAGCCCTTAACATCGCTCCAAACCACGACCGACAAGCACACAACCCTCGCCGTACCACCACTCATGAAGGAGAGTTCCAAAGGTCAGTTAGATCCGACCAGAGGGACAACTCGGTTCATCACCGCCTCCTAGAGATGGAGAGGCGCCTCAACAAGATCAACATCGAAGGTCAACAGACCAAGAACTTCCACCCAAACAGACCCTCCTTATCCAAGACCATCATGGGAGCCCCTCCCCGAGACCTTCAAGCCGCCTCATATTGAATCCTACAATGGGGAGTCTGATCCAGCTGATCATATTGAGAGTTTTAAAACTCTCATGATGATTCATCAAGCCTCGGACGCGCTCCTCTGCAAGACCTTCCCAGCAACGTTAAAGGGACCAGCGAGAGAATGGTACTCCCGCTTATCCCCAACCTCCCTCTTATTTGACTAGTATGAGGAACTCTTCCTCATCCACTTCGTTAGCAGCCGCCGAACCGAAAAAACGAATGCATCCTTGCTAGCCCTCAGTCAAAGAAAATGTGTGAATGCCTAAGAGATTATGTTAGGCGCTTCACCGCCGAAGCTTGGTCTATTGCCTCTCTCGACCAATCAGTAGTCTCTGCAGCATTCAGACACAACATTAACCATGCCAATCTAAAGGCATCTTTCGCTAAGAAGCCTCATCGAGACTTCTCAAAAAACCTGCTGGGGAGTGAGAAGATCCAGGCCGAAGAGGCTCTGCAACCCCCTAATCAGAAGGAGCCTCTATCCGGGAACAAACGGAAGGGTGTGGATGAAGAAGGCTCCAAGAAGTTCCAGAAAGACAATAACGGCCAGCCTCATTTTGAAAAATTCACCCCCCTCAATGCCAGCATCTCGATCGTCCTCATGGACATGGACAAGGAAGGACTGCTCTGTCCACCCCCGAAAGTGAAGGAATAGAGACAAGTGGTGCCACTTTCACAGGGACCACGGCCACGACACAGATGATTGTCGGGCCCTTAAAGAGGAGATCAAAGCCCTCTCATTCAGCGAGGACAATTAACCATGTTCATCCGGAAGGACAGGGCTGATCCTCCACCCCGGGGAGCTAATAAGCGAACCGAAAGGCCCGCCGAGTCCCAGACTCCGAACCTGGAGCCGTCCTTCATCTTATCCATAGAGGTCCGATGGGGGGAGAGTCGAACTCTTCCTAAAATGCCTTCGTCCGTGAAGTTAATTCAGTACATAATTTCCCACCGCCCAAAAGCCTCAGGATTCCGGTGACGTTCTCAGATAAGGATCTAGAAGGCATCCGAACGCCCCACTATGATACCCTCGTCATCAGTCTCGGGTCAGATCCTGGTCGACAATGGTAGTTTTGTCAACATCCTCTTTCTAGAAGCCTTCAAAGGCCTCAAGCTCTCCTAAGATCGCCTAAAACCTCCTGGATACACTCCATGGATTCTCAGGGGTACCTGTAACAATCGAAGGAGTAATCACTCTTGATGTGACCGCTGGAAAAGCTCCGACAACCCGAACAGAACCGATGGACTTCATGGTCGTCGATGTAAAAGTTGCTGACAATGCCATCCTTGACCGATCCGACCTAGCTGTACTTCATGCTGTACCCTCAGCCTTCACATGAAGATGAAATTCCCAACCTCAGCAAGGGTGGGAGAAGTCAAGGGAAGCCAAGAGACTGCTTGAAAATGTTATATGACTTCAATGGGAGGTCCGGTCCTTTCACTCGAAGCACTAGAACTCCCCCAAGAGAGCAGCCAAGCCAACTCAGAGCCAATGGATGAACTAGAGGAAATCCCCTTTTTCTGAGGACCGAACCAAGACATTCCAAGTGGGTAAAGTCCTCCCCTGCTAGGTCAAGGAAGAGATCATCAAATGCATTAGAGGGAACCAAGACCTGTTCGCCTGGACCGCTGCCGATATGCCCGGTATTTCAGAAGAATTACTTATGCACCGCCTCTGCGTAAACCCTGAAGCCAAGCCGGTCCAGCAGAAACATCGCAAGTTCTCCCCTGATCAACAACAAGCCATCAAAGAAAAAGTAGATAAACTCCTAGCGGCCCAGTTCATCCAAGAAGTCAATTACCCTGAATGACTCGCAAACGTAGTAATGGTAAAGAAGGCCAATCGATAAGTGGAGAATTTGTATCGACTTCACAGACTTGAACAAAGCGTGTCCGAAAGACCCGTTTTCCCTTCCCAACATCGATGCCCTGATCGATGCCACGTCCGGTCATGAACTCTTAAGTTGTATGGATGCTTTCTCGGGGTACAACCAAATCAGAATGTTCCCCCCCTCCCACGTTCCAGATGATTTCACACTCCAGTACTCCCTCTGCATCAACTTTCGAGCTTCCAACAATGAGACAGAATATGAAGCACTAATTGCCAGCTTACGGCTGGCCCACAAGGCTGGAGCTCGACGCATCAAAGTATTTAGTGACTCTCAATTGGTTAGTGGTAAACCAAGTCCTAGAAGACTACGAGGTCAGGGATGACCGCATGATCAAATATCTAGCTCAAGTTAAGAAGCTACTAGCCACCTTCCAAGAGGCAGAAGTCATTCGTATCCCTCGCAAAAAGAACGGGCAAGCAGATGCCCTATCAAAGTAGGCTTCTTCTTCCCTTCACGGACTTGACCACACCGTCCTGATTGAAGTCTCAAGCCAACATCGAAGAAGTAAGTCTCGAGCTCATGGTGATACCTCCCCCAGCACACAGGGAGAACTGAATGAAGCCTCTGTTCGAATTCCTCGATAAAGGAACCCTCTCCCCAAATCCTAAAGAAGCTAGAAAAATTCAAACAAGAGCAAAGCAATACACTCATTGAGGGAGTCATGTACAAGCGCTCCTATACTACGGTAGATGGCAGGCCCTATTTGCGTTGTCTATCTCCCGAAGAAGCCCAGTACGCCCTCAAGGAAATTCATGAAGGGATCGGCGGCGCTCATATGGGAGTCAGATCCCTCGCCCACAAGATCGTGAATCATGGTTACTTCTGGCCTACGCTCCTAAGTGATGCTCAATAACATGTTCGTCAGTGTACTTCCCACCAAAGGTTCTCATCCATCCGACGGATACCTCAAGCCGAGCTCTCCTTCATGTCCAGTCCAATCCCCTTCACTGTGTGGGGGATGGACATGCTCGAACCTTTTCCTCCAGGAATCGGTCAAAGAAAATTCCTTGTAGTGGCAATCAGTGTTGTAAACAACATTAGGCAGTGGAGGTGGCGGTTCGGTCAAGGAGCGCCTGGCGCCTAGACGGCACCTAAACGGTTGAATTTTTTTGTACCGATTTAGTTAGTTTCAGCCCCTATTCTTCAATCCTAAGTATAATTATGCAATCAAATTGTAAATATTCATCATGTTCTTATGTAATGTGTAATTCAAGAGTGTATATGCATAAAAAAAACTTCATGCAATTAGAAAAATAATTTATCCAATTGTAATATGTGCAATATGCCAATATGTGTAATATGTATAATATGTGCTATTTTAAAATGTGTAATAAGTGTAATATGTGTAATCCATCACCAATAATACTAAAAAAAGTAAAAACAATTCCGCATGTGCTTTTATCTGAGTCGGACCGAACAGAATGGGAGAGGGAGACGAAGAGTCGTGGTGTTCAGAGAGGAAGAGCATAGGAGTGCGGTAAGAGTTATGTGCGGGTAATTTTCTTTCTTTATTGTGTGTTATTTTATAGTATTTAAAAAAATGTCTGGGCATTGGACATTTGCCGGACGCCTGATCGGCGCCACAGATGCCTCCTTAACAAGACGGTCGCCTAATCGCCTCCAACCGTCTAGACCACCGCCTATAGTAAAGGCGGTTCGTTCTCCTCCATCTGAGCGCTTAGGCGCCGCCTAGTCGTCCAAGGCGGCCGCCATTTAGAACACTGGTGGCAATCAACTACTTCTCCAAGTGGACCAAAGCCGAGCCATTAGCGATGATCACAGAGAACAGGATCCAGCGGTTCTTTTGGAAGAACATTGTTTGTCGGTTCAACATACCCCGGATCCTGGTAACTAACAACAGAATTCAATTCACAGGAGCGACGTTCCGTAAATTCTGCGCCGACCTTGGCATCCCACAGTGATTCTCCTCAGTTTCTCACCCACAGTCCAACGGTCAAGTATAGAATGCCAACCGGCAAATTCTCAACGGCCTCAAGAAAAAACTTGACAAATCCTCAAAAGGACTTTGGGTCGAACAACTACCCAATGTGCTCTGGTGCTACCTAACAACCAAGAGAACCCTAATAGGAGAATATCCCTTCAATCTTACATATAGCTCTGAAGCCCTCATACCCCTCGTGGTCAAACTACCCTCTCCCCGCCTACTAGCCTTCAGCGAAGAACAAAATTCCAACAACCTCTGAGGCAACCTCGACCTCATTGATGAGATCCGAGAGAGAGCATCCATACGACAAAAGATCTACCAACAGAGAATCGAGCAGTCCTACAATAAGAGGATACGCCCTACAACCCTCAAAGGAGACCTAGTTCTTCGCAAGCTAGAAATCACCCATCCTCGCAAGCAAGTAAAACTAGCTCCAAACTGGGAGGGACCGTACAGGATCTCCAAAGTTGTCCACCCTGGAACATATCAACTTAAAGATCCGGGGGGGAAGAAGATACCAAGGACCTGGAATACCAAGCACTTAATGAAGTATCAAGAAAGCGCCTAAACACCCCCTTAGAGCTAGTTTCCCTATTTTTCAGTTCTTTTAATTTCCTTTTCAAAAGGCCGGTACATGTAACGCGGCCAAAGCATGTAATAAAGGCTTGCAACATAAAAGCAACCACTTAGTTTCTCTTTTATAAAAACTTAGTTTATTTTTCTGCAAAAATTGTTGTTCTAGCCTAATACATACGTGCCCAAGTCACGCCGACCACAAACACAAAACAACAAGTTCGGTGTCCAACACTTGGTTCGACGCCGCTTTAGCCGCTTGCAAACAAGTACAGAGCAGCTTACCATTCGAAATTGCTCCCACAACTGTTGAAACTCTTAAACAACAATTTCGGAGTCCAACACTTGGTTCGACACCGCTTTAGCCATTTGCGAATAAGCAAATGCGGAGCAGCTCACCATTCAGAATTGCTCCAACAACTATTGAAACTCCCAAACATTACTCACAATACAAAGGGGATACAATGAAAAGAAACAATGTTTCAACAAAGAATTTTTTCATTCAAATCCAAAACCTCGATACAAGTTCAGGAAACAAGAACTAGATTACAACTCCCTACAACCTTAGACATCCCCCTCACAGCCACCTTCACCACGCCGTGACAGGGGAATGCTCCTTCTAAAGAGACAATGAGGGTCTGCGGCTCCCTTCGGCGACCGAAGTGCTTTCTCGCTCCTTCAGACCACTTGAAGAGGACTCCAGCCCAACGGATCGAGTCTGAGCCATATGATCTACGCTACATGCTGCCTCTCCAGCCGACGAGGTGCTCGAAGCACCAGCCACACCGCTTTGGGCGTCTCCAGGATTCTTCGAAGCTCCGTGCGAACGAAGAGCCAATTCGTGGAACAACCACCCTTGCTTGTACTCTTCATAGGAACAGGAGGTACTATTAGTCTTGACTCCTCGAGAAGCTGCTTCAGTCGGTTAATCTCGACCTCTCGCATGACAAGAATCTCCTTAAGAGTATCGTCCTTCATCCTAAACTTTAAACGACCAAAACGAGCACGCGCCAAACTGGCCTGACATGTTTTCCCCGAATTCTCGAAGATGGCCTTCCTCAAAAGAGTCACCTCTAAGCACTTCTCGAGCACCACATTCTTCAGCTCATCTGTAACCCTTGTTCCCCCAAACCCGTATTTTATATGTATTTTTCTATATTTAAAATTTTTGTACATTAATTTTTCTGCTTTCAAATTCTTTGTTAAAATGTATTATTAGATCTTCTGTTAAAACCTATTTTTAATCAATAGTTTATTTATAACCAGTTCCCAATGATATTTTTTTATAATACAAATATTTTTATTATGCTTTGGATTATTATGTTTTTTATTATTATGTGTTGATTTTTGTATTATTAATATTACTTTTGTTAATGCTCATTATGATTATTGTTATTTTTGTTATTCGTGTTATTTTATCTTTTACTCTTGATTGTTGATTTAAAAATCTATTTCTGTTGTTATTTGTATTTGTAGTATTTCAAATAATTTCTATCTTGTAGATCAATATACATTTTAAAATATAATTCTACTTTTATTTATTACTTTATCTATTCGATTTGATCTTTTATTTAAATCCTATTTGTTATCCTATAAAATTAATCATCATCCATACCCATTAAACAAATCCTACTACTACGCCTAATTACCCACAACCCAATTACCCATTAACCCTAATCCCCTTATATATATATCTCTCATCCCTCTCTCTCTTAGTGTTTTCTTGTGGCCGCAAGCCACTATTGTCATCATCCCTCTTCGATCATCTCTCTTTTGGTGGAATTGTTCGTGTGTAGATTTTCGCTCAAGTTTGCTTGGATTCATTCGTTCGTGGATTTTGTTCGTTGTCGGGAATCCATTCCCGTTATTCTTGATTTTCGTCGTTCTTCATCTTCGGTTAAGGCAAGTAACTTGTACTCCAATTTATTTGTTTGATACAAGTCAAAAATATAACCTACAGTGTAGTTGGGTCTAGAGACGACTCTTATTTGTGTTATGTTTGATGGATTTTGTCTCTATTGTAAAAATTTGACCATAGATGATTCACAATACAATATGGACATGAATTAACTTAGGTTTTACCCGTTCTTGATTTTGATCATGTATGTGAGACTTTTGTGAGAATTCGTGTTTTGGTTGAGATCCATGTGATATACTTGGTGTGGACATGTTAGATACCCTAATTTATGATGTTTAGGTTTAGACACTTGGTAGACTCGATTTCATGTTTGGTTGTGTTTTGAACAAGTTTTGTATGATATATGTTGAGTTGTTGTAAAAGGGAAAAATCTGTATTTTGTCGCTGATCTGTTTTGGTTGCTGTTTTGGACTGTCGTGGAGTCGGTATCTTAATTTCGGTATAAAACATGAGTTTTAGAGAATTTCATCTATTTTCAAACCCCTCTGACCTTGCTAGATTCCGTTTTCGTATGAGTAAGTTATGACTGTTTTACTACAAAGGTGTCGATCTTTTCCAGATTTTGTTTTTCAATGTTCTTGATGACTAAATGATTTTATTAACTGTGCTACACGTATTATTTTGATCCAAAACTTTGGTCAGTGTTTCTTTATCTAGTTAGGAATTGCCCAGAATTTTGGTGAATTTTATTGATGAGTTTTATGTATTGTTTCATGCTCGTTTATGAAATCTATACTTGCTATATTTTGCTCACTGTTCTGTAAAGAACCTTATTTTCACTATGATTCCTTTTACTGTATGAAAAATATTTGTGAAATATGAAAGTTAATATATTTTATCTATTTTCGTATCCCTTTGGCGGAATTGAATTTCGTTTCACTGGTTGCGAGATATCATAGTTTTCGTACAGCAGTGTTGGGAATTTCAGATTTGCCAAACTACTGTTTCTTGATTTTTTTACCTTTTGATGAATGATCTAATTTTACTGGAAAATTTTGTAACTTTATAATTAGATACTGGACATATAGGGGAATACCCCAGATTTTTCGTGGATTTATTTAATGTTTTTTCATGTCGTTTTCTTGCTCTTGAATTCGTTTTCCTGATTTCTGGCTGAACATATTTTCTGTATTCAAACCAGTTTTGAGCTATGTTTTTGTGAATTACTATATGACTTATTTATATTTGCTGGATTCGTGTGGGGGTCTATTTTCCAGATCCTTCGACGGATCCAGATTTGGATTTTGTAGTAGCGGGAATCACAATTTTTGTACAACACTGTCTTGCTTTCCTGAATTAGAAAATTAGTTGTTTTATCCTGTTAAGTGTTATCTTGTACCTATACTTGTTTATCTTGCACCCTGAACCTGATCATGTTTATACCCTGTTATTCAACTTTGTTTTGCAACACATACATGCATGCCTGATTATAATAACAAATAACTAAGCCGGGGTTTAATGGGAAAGATCTAGTAGTGGATAGTGGAGAAACGTGTACTCGGAAAGAGACTTGTGTTTCCTGTATGACATATTACCGATCAAGTTTACCGATCAAGTTACCGATCAAGTTAATATTCTGTTACCGATCAAGTCACCGGCCAAGTTCTGTAATTCTGTGAATAACCGAGTACACTGCCCTGTATGGTCTCCTACGAAATCTAAAACAAAATTGCATTGACTGTAGCAACCATGTAGTAAAATAATGGATGCATGAAGTGCTACATAAATAGTAATCACTATAAGACTTGATACATGATCCTTGAACATGATACTTGAGACTTGAGACTTGACACTTGATACATGATTACATGATACTTGACACTTGATACATGATTATATGATACTTGATGCATGTTTACATGATACTTGATTACTTGAAACTTGATTCATGCCATTTACACTTGTTTACTTTGCCATGTTAGTTGTTTATTCTAACATCATGCTTAAACCATGTGCTAGTTAGTTTCCCCATGTACTTGTATCCTACATTATAAGTAGTCCATAACTTGCAATTGACGGGTCTTGTTTTCTCTTTTCCTCTTCCCTGCAATTGTTGAATTGTAGATTTTGAAGAACAGGTTCCAGACGGTATTGGTGACATGAATTATTAGTGCTGAATCTTGTTATTATTATTTCTTATAGTTTGCTTGAACAATAATTGTATTCATGTATTTGGATTTATTCTTGTATTTGGGCAATGTGACACAGGATTATTTGTGTTATTCAGATCATGACTATTTGAAATTAATATATTTTATTTCAAGTATTCTTGTTGGTATTTGGTTCATGTGCATGTGGTTGATTCTTTTGCTTCCGACTGATGATTCTTGTGAATGTTGTAAAGATTCTTGAACAGCTTATGGATGATGAAAATCATTCGCTAGGCTTTTGTCGCGTATCCGTATTCCGTATTCCTTTTGGGAAGCGGGGCGTGACATCATCTCTTTCGGTGGTGGCCACGAGTAAAGAACGTCGAAGAGATTCAACTATTGTATCCTTTCCTGCTACAGCCTCGGCAAGGGGATCTTTGCCTTCACTACAATAATCCTCCACTTCAGCTGGGAGCTAATCCCGAAGAACTTCGGTCTCCCTGCAAACCAACATTCTTCTTAAGTGACCAAGCTCCGTCTCTGCCTTAAAAAGCCTATCTCGTGAGCGACCAAGCCCCAGCTCCACAACTTGGATTTTACTTCGAAGGCGGGCGATCTCACTTGAGTAATAACTTCCTCTGTCATACACGACAATCTGCCAAGGCAAAAGAGAAAAAAGTCACTTCAACAAGAACGATCGTGGTCACAGAAAAGGCGAAGGCTTAAATACTTAACTTCGGAACTTTCAACACAAGTTAGGACAACCAAAATGGGATTATCATTGATTCAAAATAAAGATACATCAAGCGGTGGCCAATCTTCCATACAAAAGTCCTAAGCTAAGCAAAAACAAGAAACAAATGAGAAGAAGAATCAAGGGTCCACCTCGGTAGAAGGAACCTCGGGAGCGAGTGTCTCCTCTCCAACTCCCTCTACAGCACCTGATCCCCCCACGATCGTGGAAGAAGGATCCACTGCACATTCTTCCTCCCCCGACTTTTCCTTTGACCCCTCCTCATCAGCGGTGGGGGCCTCCTTGAACAGGACATACCCCGAACGGTCGAACTAGGAACCCGCTCACTAACCTCATTAAAAGCCCTAGCATACGCCTTCTCCATGTTCATCGCCATGTACCAATCCGCCTCGACCTTCGCCTTCGCTACGGCGGCATCAACGGCAACCTCTCCCTCCTTGGCTGCTCGCTCCCTCACCAGGACTCGTCAAGGCCGCCTCTAACAGTGCGATCTCAGTCGCATGAGTCTCCGCTTGATGCATCGCCTCCTACAATTACCTAACGGACTTCAACCGCTCCAACCTCTCCCTGTCCCTTGTAGCCCTCAGCTCCTGCTCCTGCTCCGCTACTTGTTTCAACAAGTAGCTAAAGTGACAAGTGATCTGAAAAAAGACGGCTCAAAATCATAAACGGGAAAACAACTCTCGGCACTTGGCAAAAATAATAATGCAAAGGCCAAAATTACAAAAGACTTACCGTCATGTTTGCCTTGGCAATCTCCATGGCTGAGTCGCCCACAACCCCATGCTCCATCGAGGCTCTATCCTTCGGGGTGGCCATGTGGTGAATCGCATCCATGCAGCTCGCCGAATCGGTGAGAAAGTCGTCGTATCTCCTGACCTGCCAATCGGGGACAAATATATTCTTCAGCTCATCACTCAGGATCATATCGGCCTCCGCAGTAAAAGGCGAGGCCTCAAAAGCTAGAGCCGCAGACAAAGAAAATCCACCGGCAGCAACAGTGGATGGGGTAGCAGGGGGAGACTCTAAGTCCACAGGAGTAGCAACCCCCAAACTCCTGGCAACCTTCGATGGTGTAGGCTTAAGGGCTGGCCTGTTTCTCTTCTTCTCCTCGAAACGCTTGCTACGCAAACCCGATCTCTTAGACATTATCGCGTCGAAATCCATGCCGATCTCTCCTACAAAAGAAGACACAAAGATGATAAGGCAACGAAAAGAAATGATACAACGCCAAAGATAAAATAAACACATAAAAGCACACGTACTAGGGTTCATCAGGCTGAGACCCCCCCCTTTGAAGAAAATCTCCTCGGTTATCTCTCTCCAACCCAAAAAATAGTCGGGCTAAAAAAGCTCTGACCATATCCAACTCCTTAAGGCTAAAAATCGGATCTATTTTCGCCCTCTTCGGCACCGTCTCCCTCCACACCATAGGAACCTCCCACGGCTCACGACTGCAAATCACAAAATACTTGTGCCTCCAGCTCTGGACCGAATCGGGGTTTTCAAGCAACTTCACACCCTCACAAGGAGTGAGATAGAACCGATACTCTGCTCTATTCTTAGGGGATCTTGTAAATTATTCGCAACACATTGAGTAGGGGCTAAAACCCCGCTGCCTGGCAGTGTAGCACAAATCCATTAACATGTCTCCACATATTCGGTATACATTGTTCGGCCCCAAACCGTACCACCTCATAACCTCTCATTAACGGGTGGAGAGGAAGACAGAGTCCAGCATGAAAGGCGTCGAAGGGGAAGAAACATAGGTCTGGAAAGATAGGTGAACAGGCTCTAATTCCGGGGCCTGGTAACGCCAACTCAAACTCCACCGGGATTGTGTAACACTCTCGTATAGTCAGCAAATCAACCTTTGAGAGTATCAAAGAGATGTGGTCTATTTCGGAACGCTCGCACGGCTCATTCTCTTCATAAAAGCGCATCAGGCCTTGCTTGACTCGTCTCAGCTCTTCGGCTGAGTACTCTCTAACTCCGCCTAAATGCGACACTGCAATCGAATCTCCCCCAAACTCCCCCATTCTCTTGTCTCTCTCCCGACATTTGCTATTGTTTATATTTTTAATTGAAATTTTGATGATTGCATGATGAGATCTCTTAGTGTGATGAGTTGAGCTTATTATTAATTATTATTCTTTTATTCATGGTTTTACTTTTTGCTCGAGGACAAGTAAAATCTTAAGTTTGGGGTATTTGATGTGTCTAATTTTTATATAAATATCTGTACTCATTTACCCATAAAAATTGCTTGTATTCGTCTATCATGTTAATAATTTATCTTATTTCCATAAATTTCAATTAATTAATTATTTTTGAAGGAATAAGATACTTTAATGCAAAATGTGAAGATTTTCGGTAAAAATCAAGAAACAAAACAAGAATGATGTATTAATTTTTATTGATTTGTTGAATTTTAAATTTTACAATTTGGCCATGTGAAAAGCAAAATAGAAATTTTAAATTGCCAATAGAAGTGAAAATGAAATAAACAAATTTTAAAAGGGTTTAATTGAGCTAATGTGTTTATTAGTTAATTTAATTTAAACTAATTAATTTTATTTTTATTTTTTTTAATCCTAAATTCTGTTTTATTTTGTGTGTGCAGCACGTATTTCAAGAAAAGAAAGAGAAGAAGAAGAAGCAAGAAATAAAAAGCAAATCAAAATAAGGAAACAAATAAAAAAGATGTGGAGTTTTCTGCAAAAATAAACCCTAATACCCACATTCGGATCCCTATAAATACAGCAGCCAACTTCTAAATAGGGTACGCGCTTAACGAGAGAGGGAGAGCGATGGCTGACTTCTCTATTAATAAAAATAAAAATAAATAAAAAATAAATAAAAAATAAAAAAGAAGAGACGTGGAGAGAGAGAGTTTGTGGTGCGGGATTCAAAGCGAAACAAGGACGAGAAAGGGAGAACAGAGCGTGGGCTTCGGCTCAGGTTCGAAGGCGGCGCGAAAATCAAAGGGGCAGAAAAGACGGAAAGGCTGACGTGGCTGGTCGCTGACGTGGCTCGCGGTTCGAGGCAAGAATAGGTTGTGGCGCGCGACTCAAGATCAGAGGAAAAAGGGAGAGAGGAACAGTGGGGAAGACGTGGCACCTTTGTCTGTGTAGTGGCTAACGTCAGCAGACGTCACGGCAGTTAGCGACTGGGGACTCAACGCAACAAAGAGCGAGAGAAAGATAGGGGTTTAACTGTTAGGCACAAAAATCGAGGCTTCGGTTTGCAAATTTTTTTAACAAAACAGCTCTTTTTTCTCTCTTTATCTTTCTAAATTTATAATGCAATCCAAGACAGTATTTGTTAGTTGCAAATTTATTATGAACTAATTTTATTTTTCTAGGATTTTGATGTAGCCTAGTTTTGAGAACACAATTTAAATTTCATATTATTTTTCCTATTTTTCCATGGTTGTGTGTTTGATTTTTGTTCTTAGTGCTTACAATTGTTTGACCAACTTTTGTATGATCCATTAAATCATGGAGAGACCGAACTGGTAATTTGTGATTTCGAATTGATAAAACACCGTTACAAGAGCGAAGCGCTATTAATGTGACCGTTAAGAAATCCATAGATCATAATGAATTTTCAATTAGTAATTTGTGCATGAACTATGACAAATAATTAGTTGAGAATATTTTTGATGTTGCTTGAGAGTATTGAATAATTTGAGAATTTTGGTCTACAACTTGGAAAAATAATATTTTTATCCACATGGAGTTATAAATTGTGTGGGATTAACTAGGTGAAGTCAAAATCCCTAGAATTTATTTTGCCATTAACAAATCACAAAAATTTCAAATTCCGCTCCTTTTTAATTAATTTAGTTAGTCATTTAATTTAATTTAGTTGTTTTTTTTATTGAATTTCGATTTTCCAAATAGTAGTTAATCTAGTAATTTCGGTACTCGATAAAATAATTAGTCATTGTGGGTTCGACACTATTTTCACTTAACTATACTACTTGTTGCGATTTTGTACACTTGCAAAAATTCACATCATTATGTTTTTGGGTACATCGAATATAAAATAAAATATATTTAATAAACATACAAAATTCAAAATTATTAAATAAGTAGAAAATTGTCAAATTAGTGAATTGCTACATTCGAGAATTGTGTCCATGGAATGTGACTGACTGTATCTCAATTCAGTCAATTGTGTCCATACACTTATTTCTTGGTACTAAATGCTTTATTAACACAATGTAACTTGATTGACTATTTCTCAAATGTATCTATATGCTTATTTCTTCGTGCTAATTTGTGTCCCTTCGTGCAGAACAAAATAATGCATACTCGATTGGAGGCTTTGCATATTAAGTTGGTTGATCTATTCCTCTCAGAGTGACAAACTCCAACATAAGCAATGATTCACTACCTACAGTAATGATAACAAAGGCCCTAAACAAACGGGAAGATGAACAAGCATGACTCACAAAAGAAATACACAAAAAAGGAGTGTTGGATCAACCATGGCAGTGCTTGAGTTTTCAGATTTACTTCAGAGGCAGAAGAAGCAACGACGCTTGAGAGAAAGAGGCGGCGGCGAGCGCTGACGAGGTGGTGGCGACAACAGTGACGGCAGAAAGCTATGTTGATCTCAGAGGAGATTGAGATCAAGGAGGTTGACGAAGGAGGAAGACGATGGTGATGGCGATCGAGGCAGCAACGACTTGAGCGAGGAAGAGGCGATCGTTTCGAACATCGATTGAGGATTTAGGGTTTTGATCGAGCTCAAAATTGGGAGTAATTAGGGATTTAAGGTTTTGTTTTGAGAGTGTGAGATCTGTTTTGATAGAGAGAGATTATTTTTTTTGTTAAAAGAATGCTTTTTTTATTAAACCCCAAAAGACGCACACATGTTGCACCTGATATTTTTTATAAATGAATAAATAATGTGGGTATGCACCCAGTACGTACCCACGGAATACCGCATGCAGTACGTACCAGGACTGGTACGTAGGCCAAAACTAAGTACCCATGCTTCATAGGGAGCTATTAGAACTCCAATTAGCTAAAACAGTCAAACCACATAACATTAAAAGAAATTCAAAGTACTAATCAAACTGACAAAAACCATTCATTATATCAAATCAGGTAGGCCGAAATCTGTATAGACCATAGTGCAAGTCTTATTGTCTTGGTAATAACAAATACCATGAACCATACTTTCATCCATGCATCAAGCACTCATAAATGAAAGGTTTTTCACCCATAGATGTTTAATGCATTTAAATCATGATCACTGAAATAGATTGCCCTTTAGGATAGACAAGCTCACGAGTCAAGAAGCATGTTTTGTTTCTTGTTGAAAACAATTCACATTGTAATCTATATAATAAAACACAAAGAATGCTATCAAGTGGCTCTCATTCAATCTCCACAAAATCAAAAGCCCAAATTGATTCTCACAAAACACATTTTTCCGCCCAAAATTTCAAACAAAAAAAATAATTTTCTCTCTCAACTCAGAAAACACCCCCCCTTTACCGCCTCTCTCTTTCTCTCTCTGTCTTCCCCCGCTCCCTCTCTCTGTCTCTCTTCCCCTTCCCCAAACCCTAACCCTAACCCCTTCGATGATTCTGACGCCATTAACGTCGAGTCCTTCTACTACGACTATTACGACGCCAAGTAATAGCTTTCATTGGTTTCTTTTTCCTCTCTCCAGGGGCGAAGCCAGAACAAAATTTTCAGGGGGGCCAAGAAAAAATTCTATAACTATATATAAATATATAGGTATTTTTCATAATTTTTAGGGGGGCCAAATAATAAAATTTAATAGATTTATGGGGTTTTTTAAAAAAAATTCAAAAAATTTATGGGGTTTTTCAAAATTTTGGGGGGGGCCCGGGCCACCCCGGGCCCCCACATAGCTCCGCCCCTGCCTCTCTCTCTCCCCCAATCGAATCTCTTCGGGTTTCGTCTTCCTCTCTCATCGAACCTCGAAGACTCTTAGGGATGTTTCGTCGGTACGGCGCAAGATGCTGTTCGGTTTCATTGGTTGGAGAAGCAGGAGGAGGCGGGGAAGCAGACGATTCAAGAGCTGTAGACCAAGTCGGCCACCGCCGGTGGCCAGACTGGCCTCCTCGAGTTCAACTCTGACAGCTTCAAGGTAGTATTCAAATGACTCTTGATATTTGAATAATTTTTTTAACTTGGGGGTTTGGGTTTGCATTTGGGTTAGGGTTAGGATTTTGATGGGATGGAGAAGATGAGTTTCTGAGATGGAAACGGTCATAAAGTTAGGTTTTTGAAGTTTAATTTAAATTTGAATGAGTACATCCTTTTAGACATGGTTTACGAAATTTATGGGTCTTCATGATTGGGTTTTTAGATGGAATTTGTGAGTTGGGATTTTCAAGTATTATTAACCCTCTCTTTTTGTTTCACATAATTGATTTATTCCAAAATGGAGACTTTACCATTACAAGTTTATGTTTTAGGGACATTGTTGAATATAAAGCAATGATTCAAGAGTACGACAAAGTTTGCCTGCATAATTTTACATTAAAGATCCGGTTGTGTTGAAGAAAACTCTTGGTAATTATTTTTTAGTGTTATCACTTTGTTGTATCTTTCTAAGTTGCTATGTTTTTCTTCCTTTGCTTTCACTTTTTCTTACATAAATGGAATTAAATGGTACAATATAACAACGCCCTAACTTTGAACTTTGGTATACTTATCTTCCTGAAATTCATTGTGTGCATCGTCAATTATCTACCTGATTATCTATACTGTTGTTGTACTATATTAAGAACATTATAATTCTCATTGAATTGTTGGTCAAATTATTGTGCTTTGTTTTTGTAGTAATTGTGTTTTATGCATATGTAGAAAGAGACAGAATCTGCCGTAAGTGTGTGCAGGAGAAACCTTAAGTCTAAAGCAACTCACATGCCTTCTGCGAGCGGTTCCATGAGTCTCTGAAAGCTATTGGCTTACATAAACATGGTGTTGTAGATCTGTACACATTTTTTGGAGCTGAGGTCACCTCAACTATTCTAATGGTATGGTGTTCTCCTTCTTCATCATCGTGATGTTTGCTTTGTACCTTTTTTATTTATGTTATCAAATTAATATTATCTTCTCTAACTTTTGTTCTAGAGTTTAATATCTTTGTTTTTTTTGTGTTAAGAAATATACTTTGTGGTTTGTGCTGGATTGTAAGTAGTTCAAATGTCTAGCATCTAATGTAGTAACAGGTCACTTTAGTTTGGATATTTGCTTATTGTCTTTAATAATGATGTAGAAGCACCATAACATGAATACTTATCTGGCACTGATGTTATTGGATCATTGAGTACTTTCTTAGTTGTCACGTATCTGGCACTGATGGCTTATAACAAAAGTTTGATGGTTAATACTCATTTTTTGTGTGGATGTTGTTAATTTATGATTGCTGCTGCATTTGTATATTTCAACCTGCATGATATGCATAGACCTCATGACTGTACTATTTATGTTAGGATTATTTGATGTGGAAGGAGCGAAGAGGAAAAGAAGCAATGCTGACAATGGAAAAAGAGGTGGAAAGACAGCTCTCACTGAGCTCACTTTGCCATATGAAGATAGGAGTAGGCTCTATAGATATCTTAAACTGACTTTAAGATTGTATGAGGTGATCTACTACTCGAACCAGATCTTGAAGTATCTGGATCCGTTCAAGGGCATTATTGTATCTCACATCAAGTTACGAAAGAACTGAAATGAGTTCAATCATACCAACAGGTAATTTGATAACATAGAGAGCTCATTGTATTTTAACTGCATGCAATATTATGAAGTGTTTCTGTTTTTTCGGCATTAACCTAAAAAAATAGATGTGTCGTAGGCACGTGTCCACGGGTAAACCACAAGGCAATTTGGAAAAAAACATAGGGGTGGTTCTCAAAGCATGCGGCCTTAGAGTCATTCCATCAAGATTCGTATTCTAAAGATCCCTTTTTAAAAGAAGCCTTATATTCAATTTTTATTTGTTTTGGGATCTTTCCGTTAGTTTTGGGTTTATGGGGGTTTAATGGGTTCTTTTTTATACCACTTTTCATGAATGGGTTATCAAATTTTAATCCTTTTTAAGATGTTCATGTCATTTAGGGTAAGGGGTTTGTTGTTATTTTGTTAGATTTTGATTTTGATAGAACTCTACGCACAACTAAGATTAGATTTTCATTTAGCTTCAATTTAATTCCAGTTTGCTTCAATTTAATTCCAGTCATATATGAAGTTTAATTCAATTTAATTCCAGTCATATATGTTCATGTCATATATGAAGTTTGCTTCAATTTAATTCCCACAATGATACACAGATAGATCCACAAGCTTCATTCAGTAATGTTACAGGCTTTTCCATTTTCACTTTTTGGGCATCACATGATCCCTTATTATACATGCACAATTTGCTGAGAGATGTTTAGAATATGATGCTAGAAATATGAGATTACCTTTGAGAAATCATCGTCTAGATGTGTTTATTACATGTTTGTTACTGATTCAATATACGTCTACCAAGTAATGTGGAGGGTGGCCCTTTTTTTCTTTTTGTTGGGTCAAAATAAATGATGAGCCTACTATTTTGTTCATAGAACCCCGTCCCTATTATTATATATTCGGTATATTTCTTATGGTATGTTTGTTTGAGAGGGGATGGTCCAGTAACATGATGCACACACACATGCACATTTTCCATGTGATATATGTGCCAAATTGATGGCATGTTTCTGCATATTTCTGAACAATATATTTTCGTCCAGATTCTTCATTCCTCAGAACATTAATTGGATTAAACTATTAATAAAAATTATGTTGTTATTAAGAAGCTTAAGCAGATAAATGATGAACAAAAGGAAGAATTGATGGTAAATTTGTCAATGAAGCTGTAGCAGCGATATGCGAAGCGAAGCTTAGAACTTCAGACATTCAAGCTGCTGTACAGGTACTATACCCTTTTTTTACTTAATCATTGTTCTTATGTAAATGTTCTTTGAGATACTTTAAACGGTCGTCCATTTTTAATCTGATTGCCTTTTGTTTTTCTAGGTGTGTTCATTGCTTCACGAGAGATGCAAAGATTTCTCCCCAGGCCTTATTCAGGCCCTCTTGAAAATTTTATGTCCTGCAAAAGGTGTAGATGACCTTGAGTTTGATAAAAGCTTGAAGGCAATGAAGAAAAGAAGCACTTTGAAGCTTCTCATAGAACTTTATTTTGTTGGGGTAATTGAGGATGCCAGTGTGTTTGTAAATATCATCAAGGACCTTACTGGCTTAGAGCGTCTAAAAGATCGTGATTCAACTCAGTCAAATTTATCACTTCTTGCCAGTTTTGCCAAACAAGGCAGATTTTTCTTAGGATTTCAACAAACTGGGCATAAATTCATGATGAGGTACTTTCTCTTCATTGTCATTTGAGTTAGACGTGATATATCTATGTCTATTGTCTGATACTTCATGCAAGAAATTCATGACTTCATCAGCATGTGGCAAATTTAATTCCAGTCATATATGTTCATGTCATAGTAGGATTCATACATATTTTAGGTACTGAAGCATCTATTTTCGAAATCTGAGCAGTGATGAACTTAATTTGAGTCTCTTTGGTTTTGCACTTGGTTCTGATTTGAGATTTTCGATTTGCTGCTTCTCTGAATATGAAATGTGTTTATGAGGCTCACTCCTTCAATGCGTGGACTAAAAGAGTTATTGCTAGTTATTATATTTTGGTGATGCATTCATTGTGCCAAACTATGTTTTATTGCATTTATTATGCAACACATTCTAGCATACTTTCATTGGTTTTGACTGCACTGATTTAGCCTAGTTTATGATACACGGTTCAGATTTTTCTTACTTCATGAAATGTGATCTTCATATGGTTCTGAGCTAAATATTGAAGAGAATTAGCGTGATACTAAGCCATTTAATTGTACTCATAATTGTGTTCATAATTGTGGTGTTCCCTTAACCCTTATGATGATGGAAAAACATGTGTTCTGAGTCATTTCAATGCTTAAATTTACCTGCTTTTATTTGTTTGATATGATCTAAATTTGAATTAGCCCCCTAATAACCTCTTTTAATTGTGTATGTCTTTGAGAGTATTTCGAGTATCAGCTTTTTGAGTGAAGCTTGGGATCAGAGATATGGCAGATGACCTTGAGTTTGATAAAAGCTTGAAGGCAATGAAGAAAAGAAGCACTTTGAAGCTTCTCATAGAACTTTATTTTGTTGGGGTAATTGAGGATGCCAGTGTATTTGTAAATATCATCAAGGACCTTACTGGCTTAGAGCATCTAAAAGATCGTGATTCAACTCAGTCAAATTTATCACTTCTTGCTAGTTTTGCTAAAAAAGGCAGATTTTCTTAGGACTTCAACAAACTGCACAATAAATTCATAATGAGGTACTTTCTCTTCATTGTCATTTGAGTTAGACGTGATATATCTATGTCTGTTGTCTGATACTTCATGCAAGAAATTCATGACTTCATCAGCATGTGGCAAATTTAATTCCAGTCATATATGTTCATGTCATATACTATGTTTGTTATGGCTGTGATGAGATTACACATTTTGATTCATACATACTTTCATTGATTTTGACTGCACTGATTTAGCCTAGTTTATGATACACGGTTCAGATTTTTCTTACTTCATGAAATGTGATCCTCATATGGTTCTGAGCTAAATATTGAAGAGAATTAGTGTGATACTAAGCCATTTAATTGTACTCATAATTGTGTTCATAATTGTGGTGTTCTCTTAGCCCTTACGATGATGGAAAAATATGTGTTCTGAGCCATTTCAATACTTAAATTTACCTACTTTTATTTGTTTGATATGATCTAAATTTGAATTAGTCCCCTAATAACCTCTTTTAATTGTGTATGTCTTTGAGAGTATTTCGAGTTTCAACTTTTTGAGTGAAGCTTGGGATCAGAGATGTGGTGGAGCAACTGAGAACAAGCAAACCATAAGCATACATGAAGCTTGGGATGAAATGGCCTAGGTGTTGCTTCTGATAACAAGCAGAGCTTCAAGGATTAAGTTTTTGATACTTGAGCAAACAAAGCAACAGGTAGTTAGAAGCACAATAATGCAGCTAAAGGCTCAATGTAGTAAAATTATTGAATTTGGATTAAATCAGTTAACTTTATTGTGTACAAGATGGACGGATATAGTCCTTTTAGTATGAAATGTACAAGTATATTGTATTTGGTTGACCGAGAGATATGAATTGTTTGTAAATACATTTTTTAACATTCAATAAAAATGAGGTTTTAGTTGATTTTTGTTGTTGTTGAAGTTTTACATAGTAATCTATTGTTCATATGTATAATCATACTCATTATAGTCACTTTGATACCTTACATAATTGATAATTGAGTCTAATACATTGTCTTGATGAATCAACTATTCCATTTCACTACAATGGACCATTGCATAAGCTTTTGAGCTTTTACATTTGCCTCCAACAACTAGCCACAAAATGGGCACATACAAGAAACATCAAAACAATTGAAAAAAAAAACTTGAACAACCAAGCTCTTTCCACGGCCATGTTCAACTCCATCTCCTTCAGCTCTGTTAAATGCTCTGTCTCTCCAACTCTACTTCAAGCCTACTACATGCATTAATCTCAGCAATCATTTCAATCGTATTACTAGAATTTGACTTCATCTCACACTTTATGTACTTTGCTTTGTCTGTATTTTCTTTATGTGTTTATAGGGTTTTTCATATGCTGCATCATTCACGAAGACGTGTCGTAGGCACGTGTCCACGGGCAAACCTAGTGTTTTGATAAATAGGTATGGTTTCTTTATGACATTTAGATCAGAGTGAATAGCATAACTTATCATGCACTTACATGAAAGAGAAAAAGTCACTGCACATGAAGGTTGCACTAGAAAGTCTTTATCATAGATCAATGAAAGTCAGGCCTAAAGATGAAGCCCCAACTTAATCTACAATTTCCAGCAATGTCCGAACAACAAACTATAATGGATTATCCCATATGACTGTAGTCCCCAAATAATACCTTTCTCTCCATCCAACTCTGTTAAGGTTTTTCTCTCTTTAAACCAACTATTACATTATTCTTAACTACCTTGAACATAACCTGATTATAGCTCTATTAAATTACTCTCCTGCATAAAGTAACCTAATGTGAACCAATTGTAAAATTCAACAATAATTTACAGTAATAGTCCCTAAAAAAAGCATATTGCAACAAAAAACAAACAAACCTTCTATATTTAAAGGCTTGGCTATCTACTATAAGAACACCCCTTCACCATAAAATTTCAGCAGCTATCTAGTTGGAAGGCAATAAGTAGTGTATAACCAATGGTTTTATGTCAACCATAAGCATAGAGATCAAGAACACACAACTCATTTACATGTTGTTAAAACTATCATGATAATATAGGAAATTAATCAATATAAATCATTTATACCAAAAATAATGAAAATGAAGAAGTGACTAAGAACATATTAAATTCTGGTCGAAATTGAGGAAATTCCCAATGTTCAGATTCATAATTTTCAAAAATTATGGAATACATCCATGATAATATGTGCACAGGATGATGACTCAAACTTCTTCTAAGAATGTCTAATTTTTTCCGCATCACATGGATGAGCCAAAAGCTAACTCAAATATCTTTTCTCATTTGACAATTTACCAACAATCATGAACAATACATAAACCCACAATTAGGATACTTTTTTCAACCAGAAACCACAGAAAGGAGAGGAGCTTGCCATAACGCTAAAATGCCCAGTTGACATCTTCCGAATTCTCCTAGGTTTGGACAAAAACTCTACAGTACCGAAAAATATCATAATTTTTCTCTAAGGAGTTACATTCAACTTAGACAAAATTAGAGCAAACTAATCGACCAAATAGAAAATGGTCAACAGCACGGCTTCGGCTTCCGAAATTTATTTGTACATTTCATCTCTATCTATCACTTAAACTCACTAAGTTACCACTCCCATACCATTTTCAACTATTAGCAGCTTAGAAAAGATGCAAACAAACATTTTATAATATCCCAATATTTATTCATGAAATTAAATCAAATAAATACCCAAAAATTTGTAGAAAAAATAAGGTTACCTTGTATCTAACAGCCTCATAAGTCCCATAAACTGCGCCTGCCACAACAAAAAGAAAGGAAATCAGGGTTAGAGTTTTGGGGTTTGGGGGTTTTGGGGATTGGAGCAGAGCGCATACCAACTGCGCCGCCGACTGCTCCGCCGATTGCGACACCGGCGGTGATGCGAGCAAGACAGCTATCCCTAGCCATTTTTCTTCCCTTCTTTTTTTAAAAAAATAGTTTTCTTTTATGTACCCTTTTTTTTTTTGCAAGTCTCTGTTTTTTTTTCCTCCTATATGGAGGCTAACATTCACTTGGGCAACAAGTTGTAGATTGGGGCCTAAACAGGCTTATTATGGGGCCTTTAAGAGTGGAATTTTTTTACCAAACTATCCCACTTTTTATAAGTATGTACGAAACTATCCCTATTTAAAAATTTAATACCAAAACATCCCTGTCGCTAACTAAGTTAGCGCGATTAGTAATTTTCTTCGCGCTAACTCAGTTAGCGTGCTGCACGGGGATACAACTTTTTCCCTCTAGCTTGGGTGTGCGAAAAAACTCACCCAATTTAGACACGCTAACTCCGTTAGCGTGCGTGTTTAAACCACTCGCGCTAACGGGGTTAGCGTTCGTAGATGGGACAGTATGGGGCACTACCTCAAAGAGGGGTGTGAGTAAAAAAATCACTAAGTATAGACACGTTAACTCAGTTAACGTGCCTATTATTACCTAGGCCGTTAAGACTGTGAAGATTTCAAGTTTCCAGAAAGTTGGAACTTTCTTGAAATTGGAGTGATATGGCTAAAAATGGGGTTAAATCGAGATCGTCCAAATCGGGCACGGATCTCAAAGCCTAGGGGTAAAATGGTAATTCCACCTACTAATGGTCTGAAATGGGAACTGGGTCTTTATTCAAAGCCTAATAACCCATAAATGGATCTGTCTCAACTGGGTTCGGGTTTCAACCCGCAGCAAGCCCAGTCCGGCAGGGTAGAATTAGGGTTTCTGATTAATTCTAATCAACGGCCCTGATTCATATCTATCCTTTCACTGGAATTAGGGATTACATTCCTAATCTGGTCACAGGATTACATTCCTTATCTGATCACAGGGATTACATTCCTAATCTGATCTCTAAGGCGACTATAAATACCCCCCATCTACCACCATTAAGAGGTAATCAATCTTTTGCCAATTTACGCTCTTTCATAATCATTCCTGATTACTGACTTGAGCGTCGGAGGGTGCGTCGCCGGGATCAACCCCGGTGTCTCGCACTTTTGCAGATGAACGGCCGGAGTCAACGGTCAAACTCCTGCGGAATAGGTTTCAGGTTTGCTATTCAAGTTTTCCAAGAATCCACAAATACTTTCTGTTTGCCCCCACACCAGATTTAGCGGTAACAGTTTAGCGCCGTCTGTGGGAATCAAATGAATAGCAGCCTCCCCTCTTCCTGCTAGTCAGATCTTCTCCAGCCATGCCTCCCAGGAAAGTAAGATCCAGAGGGTCCAACCGTGGACCCAACCCTGTTGATCAGCAACAGGAAGTCCCCATCCAACCCGCTCAGCAGCAGGGGCAACTTCCTCTACAAGCTGAGGACCCTCTCCAGCAGGACCAGCCTCCTCTTCAGAATCAGCAACCTCCTAAGGGTCCCCCCGGTCCTAAAAATGCCGGTGCAGGGGCCTCGCGTCCCAACCCACAGAAACAACCTCTCCATCAGGACCGCATCTCAATACACAATGCCTCTACGGATTCTATGGCCTCCCACAATCCCCGAGCTTCCGACCTTCGCAATACCATCCTCAATCGGCAGAATGATGAGGATCTTCGCCGCCGTCTGGATGAAAAGCGGGCCCGAGAGGGAGCCTCCCGCCAACAACGTCCGGATGAGCGATCTCCTCACCGCCGAGACTACAGAAGGTCCTCTACCCGAAGAGGGCGGAGAGAGTCCCCCGAGCATCACAGGAGAAGACCCCATTCCCCTGCTGGTCGGCAACATCCGAGGAACGATGAGGCACCCATCACTCGTGCCGAGTTCCAGCAATTCCAAGCAACGGTGTTGCAAGCTCTCAACCTACGACCCGAAAACAATAATACCCAAAGGGTTCCTACTCCCCCACGGGTCCAAAGTCCTCACCATCGGTCCATAACTCCTCCTCTAGCTTCTAACGACCAATAGCATATTCCTAGTCCTCGCCGCTCCCAGGGTTACCGTCGCCGTAGCCCCCGCTCCCCTTCCTATGAAGACGAGTCCAGGAGCTCATTTGACTACCATCGGAGGGAGGATGCTCTCTACCGCCGTCTCCACGAGATGGAGAGGCGCATCAGCTGAATAGACAAGGTTGAGGAGTTAAGAGGAAGAACCATCCGCCCGAGCAGACCTCCCTTCTCCCGAACCATCATGGAGGCTCCTATCCAAAGAGGTTTCAAACCCCCGCAGTTCGAAACTTACTCGGGGGAGTCAAACCCCGTGGACCACATCAAAAGCTTTAAAACCCTCATGCTAATCCACCAAGCTTCCGATGCCTTGCTGTGCAAGACCTTCCCCGCCACTCTTAAGGGTTCGGCTCAGGAATGGTACTCCTGCCTCGCCCCGTCCTCCATATTCTCCTTCGAACAGTTTGAGACCCTCTTCATCACTCATTTTGTGAGTAACAGACGCACGGAGAAAACCAGCATCTCGTTACTCCAGCTCCGCCAGGAGAAGGGAGAGAAGTTGAGAGACTACGTGAGGAGTTTAACTACAGAGGTAAGATCCATCTCCTCCCTCGACCAGTTAGTTGCGGCGGCCGCCTTCCAATCAAATGTCCTCAACTCTAACCTTCGCTCCTCCCTCGCCAAGAAGCCCCTGCATAACTTTGCCGACCTCCTTCTCAGGAGCGAGAAGTACATTCGGGCCGAAGAAGCCGAATATCTCCCGGGCTTCGGAGGGTCTACCTCCTGGACAAAAAGAAAGGCAACTGAAGAAGAAGGGGCCAAGAAGCTCCAGAAAGACAATGGCGGACAGCGCCGACCTCCCCCTAGATTTGAAAAGTTCACTCCTCTTAACGCCAACATTTCCACAATTCTCATGGAAGTCGAGAAGGAGGGGGTGATACCTCCTGCGCCAAAAATGAACACCCCTGGCAAGAAGAGGGACAAAGAGAAGTGGTGCCGCTATCACCGGGACCATGGCCACAACACCAATGATTGTCGGGCCCTGAAGAACGAGATAGAGGCCCTCATCCAGAGGGGGCAAGCTGACCAAGTTCATGAGAAAGGACCTGAACCGATCTTCCTCCCTCGGGAGGCTAACAAGCGTCCTGAATGCGATGAAATGCCCGAATTTGAAGAGGAGCGTGTCCTACACCTCATTCATGGGGGGCCCAATAGGGGGGCTCCTCCAACTCCTCTCGAAAGGCGTTTATAAGGGAAGTTAATTCGGTTCGCGCCACACTTCCACCTAAAGGCCTCGGAGTACCCGTCACATTCTCAGATGAAGACCTTGAGGGTGTCCGAACCCCCCATTGTGACGCGCTTGTCATCAACCTCCATATGGAGAACTTTAAAGTGGAGAGGATCCTGGTGGACAATGGCAACTCCGTTAACATCCTCTTCCTCGCCGCTTTCAAAGACCTCAAACTATCCCGAGACAGACTTAAACCCGCCGGCTACACACTCCATGGGTTCACGGGAGTGCCAGTGACTATTGAAGGGGTGATCACCCTCGACGTAACCACTGGCAAAACTCTACTACCCGAACGGAGTCGATGGACTTTATGGTCGTGGATGTCCCTGCAGCTTATAATGTCATTTTGGGTCGGCCCGGCTTAGCTGCTCTCGAAGCCGTCCCTTCCTCCTATCACCTCAAGATGAAGTTCCCTACTCGGGGAGGAGTAGGGGAAGTAAGAGGCAGCCAGGAAATGGCCCGCAGATGCTATATGACCTCTACCATGGGTCCGATCCTCTCCCTCGAAACTCTTGAAATCCCCCAAGATGTTGTCCGGCCAATGTCCGAGCCGGTGGATGAGTTGGAGGAAGTGCTCTTCTCTGAGCAAGATCAGATCCGCAAGTTCTTTATCAGCAAGACCCTCCCATCTGCCCTAAGCTCGGACATAGTTCAATGTATCAGAAAGAACCGCGACCTCTTTGCCTGGTCGGCCGCTGACATACCTGGAATTTCCGAAGAGCTTCTAGTCCACCACCTCAGCGTCGCTCCGGGGTTCAAACCGGTCCAACAGAAGAGGCGCAAGTTCGCTCCCGAGCGCCAGCAAGCTATAAAAGAGGAGGTGGACAAGCTCTTGAAGGCTCGGTTCATACAAGAGGTCAATTATCCCGAATGGCTCTCGAATGTAGTGATGGTAAAGAAGTCCAACAGGACCTGGAGGATTTGTATCGACTTTACCGACCTCAACAAGGCATGCCCCACAGATCCATTCCCTATTCCAAGCATTGATACTTTGATTGAAGCCACTTCGGGCCATGAACTCCTCAGCTTCATGGACGCCTTCTCAGGCTACAATTAGATTCGTATGTTTCCCCCGGATATCTTGAATACCTCCTTTGTAACCGATCAGGGCCTCTACTGCTATAGGGTAATGCCCTTCGCTTTGAAGAATGCAGGTGCCACTTATCAACGCCTCGTCAACAAGGTTTTTCAAGCACAGATCGGCCGAAATATGGAGGTATATGTTGACGATATGCTTGTGAAGAGCATCCACGGGGCCGATCAAGTGGCCGATCTGCAAGAGGCGTTCGACGTACTCAGGAAGCACGATATGAGGCTCAATCCGAACAAATGTGCATTCGGAGTCTCGTCGGGGAAATTCCTAGGCTTCATGGTCAGTCAAAGAGGAATCGATGCCAACCCCGAGAAGATCAAAGCCATATTAGACATGGCTCCACCGAAGAATGTTAAAGTGGTTCAGAAGCTAACGGGTCGCCTGGCAGCCATAGGGCGCTTCCTTTCCAAGTCAGGGGAGAAGTGTCTTCCCTTCTTCAAAGCTCTCAAGGGGGCTAAAGGCTTCGAGTGGGGTCAGCAGCAACAAGACTCATTCGACCAGCTGAAGGCTTACCTAGTCAATCGTCCTCTCCTCAGCAAACCTGTTCCCAGGGGAAGCCCTCTACCTCTACTTAGCTGCCTCCGAGCAGACCCTCAGCGCCGTCCTCGTGAGGGAAGAAGATAAGACTCAAAAGCCCATCTATTACGTGAGCAAGGTACTTCGCGATGCCGAGCTCCGCTACCCGAGGATAGAGAAGATGGCATACGCCTTAGTCATGGCCGCAAGAAAGCTTCGCCCATATTTCTAGTCCCATTCGGTGGTCGTTCTTACCGACCAACCACTGAAGCAAGTCCTCCACAAGCCGAAAACCTCCGGTCGCCTCATGATGTAGCGCCCCGAATTTCTAATATAATAACTTAGAAAATACGTGGCACAATCCCAGCATCCACTTCAATGTAATAGTACACATAGCTCAAAACACAAATAATTTTATTCCAAATTTTTTATTACAACAACCTTTTTTAAATGCAGCGGAAATACAAACACCTTGAATTAAAACATTCTTTTTACAACACTTCTCTTTACAAAATTACACAAGGCTCTATTACATTGCTTATAATCTCCAAAACTAACTTAAGCGTGCAAACCCCCAAACTCTAAGCAACATCCTGCAACACATGAGGCTAGAGTTGAACCCTAACCCCCAACTAAAGGGATCAGCCATAAATGGTATGAGTGATATAAACAAACAAACAACATAATTAAACAATAAGCATGGTTTCTTAAACAACATGTACTGAACGAGGGAAACATATACTAAACATGTATTGTGAAGTAAGAAATGACAGGTAAACATGAAAACATCGAGTATAGCTTAACTAAGTGTCAGAAGAATCCTTCTCAAATGATTACAGCTCAACTGTGCAGTACAGTCGACTGCTTAATGGATCAGTCGACTATTCGCTGCCAATATTCGGTTATCGGTCATTCTCAATGCCACAGATCGGATACCCGGTTATCAGTCACTCACAACACTGCAGATTGGATACCCGGTTATCAACCACTAACAGTGATTCCCAACACCGCAGAGTATACCCAACCCTAGAGCTCAATGACTCCCAATACTGCAGAATATATCCATCTATCAATTACTAACAATACTTTAGATCGAATACCCGGTTATCAGTCACTCACAACACTGCAGATTGGATACCCGGTTATCAACCACTAACAGTGATTCCCAACACCGTAGAGTATACCCAACCCCAGAGCTCAATGACTCCCAATACCGCAGAATATATCCATCTATTAATTACTAACAATACCATAGATCGGATACCCAGTTATCAGTCACTCACAACATTGCAGATTGGATACCCAGGTTATCAACCACTAACAGTGATTCCCAACACCGCAGAGTATACCCAACCCCAGAGCTCAATGACTCCCAATACCGCAGAGTATATCCATCTACAAACACTAACAAACTTGAAAGGACATTCAAGATTATGAAAAACTCATCAGCACCAGTCGACTTATACTGTAATAAGTCGACTGCCCCGAGAACCAATATCTAAGATTATAACAAGTACTATAAGTCGATTTAAGAAACCATCTGTCGACTTACCCGAGACAATTTTCAATAATTCTCACGAAAATATTCCAAGCACTAACAGTCGACTTAAGAGGTCATAGGTCGACTGTCCAGGAAAGAAACTAAACTTGCAGAATAAATCTTAAGCATACCAGTCGACTGTAAAAGAGATTCAGTCGACTGTCCAGATCGTATTTTCAAGAATTTAAAGACACAGCAGTAGGGTCGTACCAGCCGACTGAATAGTAGACCAGTCGACTGTCGGCCTACAGTTTTCATGATTAAGTCTGAATACAATAATCAAAACTGAAGTTTTCTAAGGATTCATTGCTTATGAAATTAATTCGTATTCAGGTAGAAATGACAAATCTCAAAGTATCTCAGATTGGATACGTTGGTCTAATTAATCCATGGCTCAAAACTCAAGTTCTCATGTTCTAAATACCTAATTCTTCCATTAGGGTTTCTTAATACTACATTTCTTTCACAACTCTTAACCCAGATTTGATTTGTAATCGTAAGATCCAGATATCCAACCATCCAATTCCTTATTATCATAACCATACTCAAATCTTGACATGTTTTCAAGCAATAAAGAATTTGTTAATCAAGATCTACTAAACATTCATGGATTTCACATGCATAGCATAAATGACAACTATTGTATCGATCACATACAAGGTACAAGAATATCGAAACAAAACAACACCCAATCGTTCACATAAATCAATCAACAAAACAAAGTTCATATTACTCACAAAACAAAATAAAATAAAACGATATCACTCACCTTTGAATTGAAAAGATCCAACGAAAAAGTCTTCCCTTCGTGAGATCCAAAATCCTCCTCTTCAATCACCAAGAATTTAATAATAATATGAAACTTGAGTTGTGCAGCGAAAGACGGCTGCACACTCTCTTTTATAGGCCGGAAATACTGTTGTTAGGGTTTAGAAATGCATTTGCAAAATAATCCTTCCGAAACATAGCTTTACATATATAGTCCTATTCTTGGAAACCCAGTAAAACCATTTAAATTAGGACTTAAAAGTAAATATAATCCTAAATCTCAAACAGTACTGTTCAAAACGTCCAGAAAATACAATTTGCATTTTAACCCTTAAAAATGTCAAATTTGCAAAAAGGCCCTTCTTTTCTCGAAAATTGCAAATAGGTCCAATTAATTTTCAGAAAAATCTGGAAAAATACTAAATAAATCCCAAATATTAAATAATGATTTCTCATGAGGAAAACTTGACTTTCAAACTTCTCAAGAAAGTATTTGCACGTGTTCCGCACGTGTAAAAAGATAAATCTTTTAGAAAATATTCATTAAATCTCCAGAAAATCATTTAAATTCATTTTCAAATCTTTTAAAATAATATTTGAAAATACGGGGTTCTACACATAAAGTGGTCTATCGAGCTGAGCCAACACGACATATCGTACCGGCCTCGGACCGCAATCAAGGCTCAGGCCTTAGTTGAATTCATCGTCGAGAGTACCATCTCCGAGGTCAGCCAAGCAATGAAAGGACCGCCTGTCTGGTCAGGTTTACGTAGATGGATCCTCTTATAACGAGGGAAGCGGAGCTGGGGTCATTCTGGCCGGTCCAGATGATTTCGTCCTCCAGTACTCCCTCCGCATCAACTTCAAGGCCTCTAACAATGAAGCAGAATATGAAGCACTCATAGCTGGCCTCGAATGGCTCTTAAGGCAGGGGCACAGCGTCTCCGGATCTTTAGCGACTCTCAGCTGGTCGTAAATCAGGTCCTAGGCGAGTACGAGGCACGACTCTCCTACAAGACGCCGAACTGCACGTTCGGCAATGCAGCTCTTGTCAGAAGTACTCCAACGTCCGTCGCCTCCCACAAGTTCGACTCACCTCCCTATCAAGTCCTATCCCTTTCGCAATGTGGGGGATGGATTTACTAGGGCCATTCCCACCAGCTCCCGGCCAGCTCAAATTCTTAGTCGTGGCAATCGACTACTTCTCGAAGTGGATAAAGGCCGAGCCCTTGGCCACAATCACCGAGAACAAAGTACTTCAGTTCTTCTAGAAGAACGTTATCTGCCGATTCGGTGTCCCTCGAGTCCTCATAACAGACAACGGAACCCAATTTACCGGGTTTGCCTTCCAAGCTCTATGTGAAGACCTCGCCATCTAACAACGTTTCTCCTCCGTCTCCCATCCACAGTCGAATGGTCAAGTGGAGAATGCTAACCGAAAGATCCTCTCCGGTATTAAGAAGAGGCTGAATATGACCTCTAAAGGCTTATGGGTCGATCAGCTCCCTAACATGTTGTGGAACTACCGCACCACGAAATGGACCCCCACAGGAGAGTCGCCATTCAACCTCATGTATGGGTCCGAGGCTGTGATCCCATTGGAAGTCGGCATGCTTTCTCCTCACCTTGTTGCCTACGAAGAAGAACAGAATGCCAGAGAACTTCGGGCAAACTTAGACTTGATCGACGAGCTACGAGAAAGAGCGTCAACCTGTCAACAGAGCTATCGGAGGAGGATCGAGTTGGCATACAATAAGAGAGTCCGTCCCACCGACCTCAAAGAAGGGGACTTGGTCCTCAGAAAGTTAGCAATCTCTTTTCCTAGTCAGAAGAGTAAACTAGCTCCAAATTGGGAGGGACCCTACAAGATCACCAAAGTGGTTTGGCCCGGGACATATCGTCTAAAAGACCTCGAAGGCAGAGAGATCCCCAGGACTTGGAACGCCGACCATCTTTTGAAATACCAAGAGAGCGCTTTAACGCCTCTCTAAGTATTCTGGGATGTCGAACCGTTCATCTCCTTTTACTTGTATTTTTTCCCTTTATTTCTCCTATGTAATAACGGCTCGCAACTTAGAAGCAGCCAACTATTAGTTGTCAATAAAGAACGTTTTTTCATATTTTACTTGTAAAATTGTTTGTATCTCTCTGCTTTTACTCTTCACCCTAATGACGAGTTCGGAGTCCAACACTTGGCTCGACTCTGCTTCGCAAGCTCGCTCTTAAGCGAGCTAGGAGTGGTTCGCCATTCGGAGTTGCTCCCACAACCGTTGAACAACTCTAACGACGAGTTCGGAGTCTAACACTTAGCTCGACTCTGCTTCGCAAGCTCGCTCTTAAGCGAGCTAGAAGTGGTTCGCCATTCGGAATTGCTCCCACAACCGTTGAACAACTCTAACGACGAGTTCGGAGTCCAACACTTGGCTCGACTCTGCTTCGCTAGCTCGCTCTTAAGCGAGCCAGAAGTGGTTCGCCATTCGGAATTGCTCCCACAACCGTTGAATAACTCTAACGACGAGATTCGGTGTCCAACACTTGGCTCGACTCTGCTTCGCAAGCTCGCTCTTAAGCGAGCTAGAAGTGGTTTGCCATTCGGAATTACTCCCACAACCGTTGAAACAAATTCTAACGACGAGTTCGGAGTCCAACATTTGGCTCGACTCCGCTTCCTTAAGCACTCCAAGTTACCGAGCCAAGTGGACGAGGTACCGACCTCCACATATGGAGAAAAATGCCGCCGAACCAGTTTCACCATCGGATTATCTCAAAATTCGTACTAGAACATGATGCACGGCTCAGATCACGCCACATCTCCACAAAACGACAAGATAACATTTTCTCAGAATCTGAGCCTCTTGTCTCGTGATTCGCACCAGGATCATGACCCACCGCCAGATTAAGCCACGTAGCTCGGCCATAAATCCGAGCTACCTAACTATCGAAAAGCAAAGAGACCTCGGCACACCCCGAGCAAAAGTGAAAATTCTACAGCTAGAACGAATAAAAGGAGCTAACTTTTGGTTCTTATGGTTCGTTTCAAAAGTAAAGTAACTACGGCACAACAGCGAGCAGACGAACTCCAATTTTATTAAAACAACTTAATAATTTTACAAGGCAAGGTTACTACAAAAAGGCGCTACAAAAACTCGAAAGCCCAGTACGACTTTTTCAACGCCTCTTCGGAATGGGGACATTCCGATTCAGAGACACTCGGGGTCGGCGTCGCTTAACCTCCGAGCTCGTCTCTAGGCCGACGAACCGAGATGCCTCTTCGCCACTAACTCTAATGGTGGCTCCGACTGAGGCTCCGCTTGAGGAAACTGCTACGCCACTTTGGGCATCGACCGCAGTCCGACCAGTGGCGGGAAGGACGAGTCGCGAGCTCGTAGAAAGAGATCCCTCGCTCGCACTCCTCGCGGGTACATGAGATGCTGTAGACGTTAACCCTCACGGGCTGAGGCTTAAGACGAGCGACCTCCTCCTCGAGCTCGACGATCCTATCTTTCAAAGTGTCGTCCTTCACCGATATCTTGAGCCGAGGAAGTTTTGCCGAGCCCGGGTACTCAGCACTATCAGATATGATGCAACTCAAATTGGCCACCTCGATGCTCTTGTCGACTGTAACCCTCTGCAACTGCTCGACCTTCGTTGCGAGCTCGTCTCGCTTGGCCAGCACCAAGGCCAAATCTTCCTCCTTAGCCGAGAGTTCTTCCTCGGCTATCCGCAAGTGATGCACCTCGGCCAGTAACTCGCTGTTCTTCTTCTCCACATTGAATAGCACTCTCCGGATCAGCTCGATCTCGCCCTCGAGACGAGCTTCGCGAGACCGCTTGAACAGTTCCGCACGACGCTGAGCTGCTGCGGTGTCCGAATCAAGTTCGACGATCTGAAAGACGAGGGCATCACATTGAAAGACTATATCTGAGCCAGACACTTAGACAAATTCAAAACAAAATTTTCTAGAAGAAGCCTTTTCATTCACATCAAAAGAGCGGTGGACAGTCTGCTATAAGGCCTTACACAAAAAGAAAAATTACAAAAACAAAAGAATCAGGGATCCACCTGGGGCTGGCAGCTCAGTTACCGGTGCCTCGCCAGATGGCCCTTCGCCCTTCGTCACCTCGGTTTGGGGATCGGCCGACGTGGTCTTGGGGTCGGCTGGCACGTCCCCATCCCGAGGTTCATTCTCCTCTTCCCAATCGTCATCTTCTTCAACCTCTTCGCCTTCATCCTCGCCGCCAGGCCACAGCCGGTACCCTACTCTCTGAAAGCCGGGGACCCGAGCCTGGACATGGTCGAGCGCCCTAGCGTAGGACTTCTCCATATTCCCAGCCATGTGCTTCTTCGCCTCGGCTTCGACTTCCGCCCTTATCACTGCCGCCGCGGCGTCCTTCTCCGCCTTCGCCACCTCCAGGGCCCTCGCCGATTCTGCCAACTCCTCAGTAGCCTTAGCGACTTTGGCGACCTCCGCGGCGAGCTGCTCCTTCGTTCGCTCCAAGTCCGCCTCGAGGTTGGCTGACTCGAACCACCAAGCCATCCGAGCGACGTTGCTTTGCCTCGAGCTGCCTAACCGCCCTCGCCTTCTCCGCCCTGTCCTTGTCATAGGCGGCCTTCAGTTCCCTCTCTTGGTCAGCAAACTCTTGAATAAGATGGCCGAAGTGACAGGTGGCCTGCGATAAGAGGAAGTTAGAGCTGAGCTGTGAACTTAGGCGAAATTCTTAAAAAAAGGGAAAATCAAGACTTACAGACATAAGCGACCGGGCGAACTCATAGGTGTCGTCGCCGGTCGTCCCCGCCTTCAGAGCAGCTCGGTCCTTTGGGGTGGCGAGATGCTTCACGGCCAGCATACACATCTGCGAGTCGCAAAGGAAGCCATCATGGTTCTTCACCCGCCAGTCGGGGACGAACAGCTTCTTGTGCTGCTCGGTCAGAATCTCCTTGGCCTGAGACGTCAGAGGCGGGGCCTCGAGCGACAGCGCCGCCGAGACAGAGAAGGTCTCACCGGCCACGGTAGACGAAGCAAGGGCCGAGGGGTCGGTGGGAACAGCCACCACCAACGATGGAGCTTGAGTAGCGAGGGTAGGGTCGGCGACTACCAAGGGAGCCTTGGTAGGGCGGCCGGACGAAGGACCCGTGCCCGTCCTTTTCCTCTTCCTACCGTCGGCAACCTTGCCTCGCTCATTCAACATCCGCATGAAATCCATCTTCGATGCTTCTGTTCCGAACAACCAAACAAACAACAAGTTAGAAAAGCGAACAAGAAACTTAAAGAATGAGACAAGATGTCAAGAGCATACTCGGGTCGATCGGACTAAGGCCCGACCCGTGTAGCACCTCCTCGGTCATTTCTCTCCAGCTCAACATTGGGAGAGCAATGAGCTTCGCCGCCACCTCCTTCTCGGCCGCAGTCAGCACCGGGTTGACCCTTGCAAACTTCGGCACCTTTACCTTCCACCGAGTCGGAAAGTCCAGCGTCGAGCGCCCCTTCAACAGAAAAAACTTCTCCTTCCAACCTTTTATCGAATCCAGGTTCTCTATGAGCCTAACGCCTTTCCGGGGTAACAGGTAGTAGCGAGGCTCGGCCTTATTCATCCAGTGGATTCGATACAGGCTCCGGAGGATCTCCACGTCTGGCTCGACTTTGGCGATGCGGCACTGCAGCAAGAAGGCGAGCACGTGGTGCCAGGTGTTCGGCATAAACTGGGTCGGTGCCAGGCAATACCACTGAAGGGATGCAGAGGGAAGCGCAAGCCGGCGCTTAAAGAGTCGAAGTCGAACACACAGGTATCTGGCGACAGTTCGGAGTTTGCCCGCATCACAGGGCCGGGGAGGATCAGCTTGTACTCCGAAGGGATGGCGAACCCCTTTCTAATCCGAAGGAGGTCCTTCTCAGATAATACCGAGGCAATGTCATTCACCTCGGTAGTCTCTCTCGGGTTGTTCTCCTCGTAAACTGCCGACCTACCCACAATCGCCTTCTTCAGAAGATCACCCTCGTACTGAATAATTCCGGCATGGCCGACAGCACGCTAGGGTACCGGCCTGACTCAGGGGCTCGCCTCTCAGTCTCCACAATCTCCTCGACTACAGGAGACCGGGCCACTATCTTCTTCCTCTTCTCCTCGGCCATGGACGATCCTACCACCTCCTTCCCCTTTCTCCGGCTCGCCACTTGCCTCCTCTCCTCGGCACCACTATCGTCCGAGGACGAGGCCTCACTTCCCGAATTTACCCTTGACATCTCTAAAAAAGTATAAGGCAAATACGCTGACCTTAATATGACGTAGCCTTGAAGTGACGTTCACGGTCGGAATTAGATCACGGAAATTGCCTGGCCCACGCGACAGCTAGCGCAACCACCTTGGAGCACAAACCACCGCTAGCAGAGCGAAACTAAGAGTAAAAGTAAAAATTCAAAGTGAAAGAAAGAAATGAGCTAGGGGGTGAGGAGAGTGGGGACTTATAGCCAGGAGAGCGACGTTTGGGCTCCCTAGGCGGTTAAGGGCCCACTAAAGGAAGGCAAAACGACAAAACGGAGAGTTGCGACGTTTCAAGACAAGGACTCTTCAATTCGCTTAACTCCATCACTCGGCCACCGGGGTGCATGGCCGAGCTACCGAACAGCTTGGCTAAGCAACCGAGCTACTGCTTGGAAGAGCGATCCGCCGAACCTATGGTGAGCCTCGCCGAGCTACCGAGCCGAGGTGCCGAGGTACCGACCTCCACATATGGAGAAAAATTCTGCCGAATCAGAATCACCGTCGGATCGTTCCAAAATTCGTGTCAAAATTTGATGGACGGCTCGATAGCGCCACGCCCACAAAACGACAAGATAATATTTTCTCGTGATCTGAACCATATCCTCGTGATTCACACCGTGATGAACGCTCCAGATTGGCCACGCATTCCTTCCGAGCTGCCAACCACCGGAGTGCATAGCCGAGCTACCGAACAGCTTGGCTAAGCAATCGAGCTACTGGGTCGGAGGGTGGCGACGTTTCAAGACAAGAACTCGTCAAAACGCTCAACTCCATCACTCGGCCACCAGGGTGCATAGCCGAGCTACTGAACAGCTTGGCTAAGCAACCGAGCTACTGGGTGGAAGAGCGATCTGCCGAACCCATGGTAGGCCTCGCTTAGCTACCGAGCCGAGGTGCCGAGGTACTGACCTCCACATATGGAAAAAAATTCTACCGAGTCAGAATCATCGTCGGAACGTTCCAAAATTCGTGTCAAAATTTGATGGACGGCTTAGATCGCGCCACGCCCACAAAACGACAAAATAACGTTTTCTCGTGATCTGAACCCCGTCTTCGTGATTCATGCCATGATGGATGCTCAGGATCGTGCCACGTAGCTCGGCAGATCCCAGTGCTCCGAGCCGAGCTGCCGAGGTGCCGAGGTGCCAAGGCACCGACCTCCACATACGGAGAAAATACCAGCCGACCCATACAAATCGTCCGATCCTCCAGAAAATCGCGCTCGGCGACGATAAAGGGTCCAGATCGTGCCACGTCATAATTCGGTATTATAAATTAATTTTTATTTATTAAAACCATTTTATTTATTTAAAAATTGCGAAAAAATGATTAAAAATTTGGGAAAATTAGTTACAAATTTTAGGAAATAATTATAAATTCGGAGAAATATTTTGAGCCCCTAAAATAAGTAATTATTGCCTAGAATGGTTGATTAAGACCCCCGGCCGACGAATCAACACTTCGCAAAATTAAATAAGTAATCCGAAGAATAGGTAAAAATTAAGAAAAAATGCTAGCATACCAGAAGAGCTCTAAAACAGCTTAGAGCACGCAACTAACCCGGAAAATCACCATACTGCCTCATACAAAGATTCGAAACTCCCCGTTGGACTCCGATACAACCCTGCAAGCCATGGAAACAGTAAAACTACTCCTTAAAGGCTGATCAAGCTCAGTCTTTGGGAGTGGGAGGCTCGTGATATGGCTAAAAATGGGGTTAAATCGGGATCATCCAAATCGGGCACGGATCTTAAAGCCTAGGGGTAAATTGGTAATTTCACCTACAAATGGGTCTGAAAGGGGAACTGGGTCTTTATTCAAAGCCCAATAACCCATAAAACGGATCTGTCTCAACTAGGTGCTGGTTTCAACTCGCAGCAAACCCAGTCCAGCAGGGTAGAATTAGGGTTTCTGATTAATTCTAATCAACGGCCCTGATTCATATCTATCCTTTCAATGGGAATTAGGGATTACATTCCTAATCTGATCACAAGGATTACATTCCTTATCTGATCACAGGGATTACATTCCTAATCTGATCCCTAAGGCGACTATAAATACCCCCCATCCACCACCATTAAGAGGTAATCAATCTTTTGCCAATTTACGCTCTTTCATAATCATTCCTGATTACTGACTTGAGCGTCGGAGGGTGCGTCGCCGGGATCAACCCCGGTGTCTCGCACTTTTTGCAGGTGAACGGCGGGAGTCAACGGTCAAACTCCGGCGGAACAGGTTTCAGGTTTGCTATTCAAGTTTTCCAAGAATTTACAAATACTATCTGTTTACCCCCACACCAGATTTAGCGGTAACATGGATATACTCACACACGTTAACTCAGTTAATGTGCCTATTCTTACCAAGGCCGTTAACTGAGTTAACGACTGTGAAGATTTTAAGTTTCCAGAAAGTTGAATTGCAGATACTCACACACGTTAACTTGCCTTGTTTTACCAAGGCCGTTAACTGAGTTAACGTGTATGCCTATCTTCACAAACAGACTAATAATAATCTGAAGCTGATACATAATTACATATCTCAAAATCCTTCACCCCAAAATTCCTTCAGCAAAAATCCTCTACCCCAATCATATATAAAACCCCATATCTCCACATTTCTCAACAATAATTCAGCCATATCTCAACATATTTCAAACGACATATCTCAAACATATCTCGACATATCTGCAGACAACAAAAACTAAGCCAGAATCCTTCAGCCAAAAAGAGGCATGTGTGTTATTTAATATGATCTCAATCGATACACGCTAATCAAGTTAACGACCTTGGTATAAAGAGGCGTGCTAACGGGGTTAGCATGTCTATATTGGGTGAGTTTTTTACCACACTCAAACAAAAGAAAAAAAGTTGTATCCCCTACAGCACGCTAACTGAGTTAGTGCGAAGAAAATTACTAGGCGCGCTAACTCAGTTAGTGACAGGGATGTTTTGGTATTAAATTTTCAAACAGGAATAGTTTCGTACATACTTACAAAAAGTGGGATAGTTTGGTAAAAAATTCTTAAGAGTGAGCTCATAGTTTTGAATTTGGGTTGGGCCCTTTGTTTGAGTTGAGTTGGCTCTAAGCAAATAAATAGCCTATTGCAACTCCAATACTCTTAACTACAAAAATGGCTAAAATGTAAATTGCAAATGCAAAAAAAAACAAAAACAAACAAACAAACAAACAAACAAACAAATAGGTCTTTTCTTTATTTTTCTTTTTGAAAAAGGACGTAGCCAAAACAAGGTCTCAGGGTCTGCCCTAGGGCAGGGCCCAAAGAACGACCGTTTCGGGCCTCACATGACCCTTATCTCAAAAATTTTCAAAAAAAAATTCCAAAGAGTTTTCAAAAATCCAAATCTCCATCAATAATTGTATTTAGGACCTTGGGTTGGTAATAATGATAAGTAATTATGGTTCTTAGTAATCGTAAATAAAAATTAAAAAGAATTTAATTATAGTTTATAAGGCATCATCATTATTTTTTCATTCAACTTTCCAATTTTTTTCCAATTCAAATCTAATTCTCTCATCCTCATCCGAGAAAGAATTCAGTCTAATTTGGAGGAAATTCCACATTTATTTCTGTCTCTCATCGCTGGATAGCCCTTCATATTACTCCAACAACTTCCATGATCCACTTTTGTTAGGTGTATTCAACTTTTCTTATTTTATATCATTGTGTTGAAACTTTTATTTGTCATGTTGCCTAGGAGGCAAGAATCTAGATATGAGAAAAGACAAAAATAAAAAGATTAGAACAATTAACTTTATCACAAAAAGGTGCATTAAATAAAATCTTCGTTAATGTTTCAATTGCTTATAAAATATTATTGACTATACATGTGACTGTGGTATCTGCTGAAAGAAAGTTTTCTAAATTAAAAATATTAAAATCTTATTTGCGATCGATTATGCCACAAGAGAGGTTCTGGATTAGCAATCTTATGTATTAAAATTGATTTGTTGGAAAAAAATGATTTGGAAAACATTATTGATGAATTTATTTCTCAAACTGCTAAAAGAAGTAGTTTTAAATGATGATTGATATTTTTTATATTATTGTCATTGCTTTGCGGTTGGAAATATTTTAGAATTGTCAAGATACTTTGGAACTTGTAGACATATTTGTGGTCATATATTATATTGTTTGTATGACAGTTTTTTGAATCTTTGGAACTATTTTTAAGCTTTCATACCATTTAAGAATTTATATATGACTATATTTCTGTGGTAATTTTGGACATATAAATTATTTTTATATACTAATTATTTCAATTACTAAAAAAAATGACATAACTTTTTGTTCTCCCCGGGGCTCCAAATTGTTAGGACCGGCCTTGCAAGGTCATCTACAGTTTTGCCCGTATATAGGTTGAACTTTTAGGAGTAAAGTGTCACTATCCTTCACACCTTATATCAGGGCCCAATCGAGATTAAGTCTTATACTACCTGGACTTGTATCCTTATAGTTAGGTGTTTTGGCTTCATACTCTATGCCAATTAAGGTTGGGTCTAGGCAGGGTTGGCCCAGGGGTAAACCCAACAGGCCAGCAAGCTTAGGCAACCCCCCTTTTATGGGGCTACAAAAGTTTTTAAGGCCCTATGTATGTATAACATATAAGGGCATTAGAATTTGGATTTAACAATCCACTATGTCAATCAAGTCCACTTTAACAGCCCACTATAAGAGCATCCACAGTCGTGATTGTTAGAAAATGCATAAATGCATATTTACATATAGCATTTTGATAGTTTGGCACAGTTGTCGAATGGTATTTTATAGCAATTTAATAAAAATAATAATAATAACAATAATAATAATAATCAGACGGAGTTTGAAGTTGAGTCGGAGGGATTTTAATATTTTTTAAAGGGTAGACAGAACTTCAATTTGCATCGGAAGAAAACAAAAAACAAAAAAACACCAAAAAATGAAGCGACGACACTTCACTTTGCGTCCGGGTTTTTGGGGGGGGGGGGGGAAGATCCGTCCGACAGCTTATGTTTTTTTTTTTTGCTTTATTTGCTTTTCAGTTATTTGGGCCATCAATTTTGGGTTTATTAAAAAATTATGGACAAAATTACCCCTAGTTCATCTTCTATATATTGATGAAGTTATATTGGAACGAGGCAAACATTAATCTGCTTTCGCCCAACTCTCTATCTCAATTTCTTAAGCCCAACTCTCTATCTCAATTTCTTAATTAGTCGAGAAAAATGTCTTCGATACGAAGATTTATTGGTCATTTGAAATCAAAGCGGGAACAGATGCCAGCTCATGGCAACACAAGCAACGAAGGTGAAGAAGAGATTCCAAATGTCGACCTTGCCGATCAATCTAGTTTGAATCGTGTAGTGGACAATTCCAAACATATCAGTCAATATATTACTGTTACCCCTGAGGGCGGTTTTTGTAAATTCAGAGGAAATTGAAAGGACCCAATCAAGATGTGCAATCAGTACTACTCATGGGTCCCACTAATTAAACAACTAGTAGAGTAGGCGGGATGACACCGTTTCATCAAAATCAATACAAACAAGTTGTCGAATCGGCTCGTCGAGGCACTCGTAGAGAGATGGTGGGACACTACCTACACTTTCCACCTACCGTGTAGTGAGTTGGATTTCACTTCATTGGATTGGGTTATGCTAACGGGGATTCCTATTGGTATCGGTGACTTACCTCCATGCGACGACGAGGCCTATACTTTCCAAATTGTTCAGAATCGCTTCTTTCTGGAATTAACAGTAGATGATTGGAAACCACAAGGTATACGGTATTCATTTTTCAAAAATTATTTTACCAATACTATGATTGAAGAAGCTGAAACCGATGACACTAACAACGGGGATTGCACGAGCTTTCATTATATACTTCCTCGGTGCATTTCTTTATCCTAATGGTGTTGGATTATTAAGGTGTGATTGGCTAGCCACAGTTGTAGATTTGAATGCTGTTGCCAAATACGATTGGGATAGTCATGCAATTGCTCTGCTGTATTTGTCTTTGGACTCAGGTAGCAGACTTAAAGTGAAGTCATTTAATGGGCTGTGGCAAGTGGTGGGGGTAATACTAAATCTATTATATACTAATTTTAGTCGAATAATGTCATTATATTATTTCAATTGGTCTATTCGTAACATATTTAATAATTATGTTTTACAGCATTGGGCTTACGAATACACAAATTGATGCATTCCAGTTAGAGATAGGAACATCCCTATTATTACCGCTAAATTTGGTGTGGGGGTAAACAGACAGTATTTGTGGATTCTTGGAAAACTTGAATAGCAAACCTGAACCTGTTCCGCCGGAGTTTGACCGCTGACTCCCGCCGTTCACCTGCAAAAAGTGCAAGACACCGGGGTTGATCCCGGCGACGCACCCTCCGACGCTCAAGTCAGTAATCAAGAAGATTATGAAAGAACGTAAATTGGCAAAAGATTGATTACCTCATAATGGTGGTAGATGGGAGGTATTTATAGTCGCCTTAGGGGATCAGATTAGGAATGTAATCCCTGTGATCAGATAAGGAATGTAATCCCTGTGATCAGATTAGGAATGTAATCCCTAATTCCCAGTGAAAGGATAGATGTGAATCAGGGCCGTTGATTAGGACTAATCAGGAACCCTAATTCTATCCTACTGGACCGGGTTCATTTCGGGTTGGGACCCGTACCCAGTTGAGGTTGAAGAAAGACCCAGTTCCTATTTCAGACCCGTTAGTAGGTGAAATTACCGTTTTACCCCTGAGCTTTAAGATTCGTGTCCAATGTGAACGGTCCCGATTTAATCCTATTTTTAGCCATATCACGAGCCCCCCACTCCTGGAGACTGGGTTTTACAGTCTTCGAGGAGTAGTTTTGTTGTTGTAATGGCGTACGGAATTTTATCGGTGTTCTTAAGGGAGTTTGGAATCTTGCTCGGAGTGTAACGGTGTTATTCTAGGCTTGTAAAATGCCTAAAAATATCCTCGGAATTTTTTGGACTTTTGGTGATTTTTCAAGATTTTTCTGAATTTTTTCTCATTTTTTTGAATTTTTTATTCATTTTCTGAATTAAATAATTAATTATCGAAAATATTAATTAATTATTCTAATTTAATAATTATTTTTTCAGAATTTAAAAATAATTTTTCTGAATTAATATTTATTTTTAGAATTTTTAATTAATTTTATTCGATTTTTAAAATATTTTTTCGGATTTTTTAAATAATTAAAACAATTAAATAAAGAAATAAATTAATTAAATATTACCTGGACACGTGGTGCATTTCTGAGCGTCGATCATGATCAGATGTGCGTGCATCGCGAGACAGATCACGTTCTGGACACGTGGCGCGTTTCTGAGCGTTGATCGTGTCGTGACGCGATTTTTGAGAAGATCGGACGGTGCGTGTAGGTCGGCAGCATTTTTCTCTAATTTTAAGCTCGGATTGCATGTTGCTCGGAATCCGAGCAACTTCGTGCACATTTCGCGCAGCTCGGCATCCAACCAAGGAGGTGAAGCCACGTGGTGATGCCACGTGGCATAATATGTATATTTTTTTTTCTTTCTTTTCTCTCCCGCCCAGTTCCTCTCTTCTTGTCTTCTTTAATCTTCTTCTCCGACCCAGCCCTGCCTCTGACCCCGACTCCAACTCCATTCCTATGAGCGCCACTGGAGCTCGGCGAGCTCGGTGTACGGCCATTGGAGGAGCTCGGCAAAGGAGAGAGCTGGAGCTCGACAAGGCCATGGCAGAGCTTGTGATGGATGGGAGCACGACATGGAGCTTGGGAGTTCGGCGAGAGGCGACGAGCGGAGTGGGGCTTGTCGGAGGTGGAGCTCGGCACTGTAGTGGAGCTTCGACGGTGTGGAGACGAAGGTGGAACTCAGCATCGGAGCTCGGGGGTGGAGTAGAGCTCGCGAAGGAGACGAAGGTGGAGCTCGGCTATGGAGTGGTTTCCGACATCGTTGGAGGTGGTGAAGCTCCTCATTGGAGCTCGGTGCCAAGGCGACGCTCGGCGAAGAAGTAGGAGCTCTGAGCTTCGACGGTATGGAGATGATGGGTTCAGCTCGGCATTGTGGATGTCAACGCTTCGGAGTTTGGTGACGGAGCTCGTCGGAGGTAGAGCTCGATGGAGGTGAGCTCGGCGTCTTGGAGCTGAGCTGTTGGAGGAGGAGCTCGGTGGAGGTGAGCTCGGCGTCTTGGTCGGTATTGGTTCGGCGAGGCCATGGCGGGGTTCATCGAACGTGGAGCTCGGTGGTTGCTCGAGCAGTTTGGGTTCGGAGCCCTGCTCGAGAGGAGCTCGATGCTTTGGAGTTAGGTAGCGAGGCTTTGAAGTAGATGACGTTTTGGCGTCGATGGAGGGGCTCGACGTTGGCAGCATGGGGTGATGGCGAGGTTGGCTTCGGAATTTTTTTTGAAGAAGACGATGCCTAGCCGATTGTTTTTGACGGGAAAATGTTTTCAGGAGGAAGAAGGGAGGTATGGGTGTTCGGGTTTGGATCCCTTAACGGGTCTGAACCCGACCCTTGTGCAGCCTTCTTTTTTTTTTTTTTTTTTTTTTCGCGCTTGCTTGTTCGGCGAATCTGAGAACGGATTTTGAGGCAAATTTTTTGGCCATTTTGCAGCTCGGTAGGACAGTAGCTCGGATGGTAGATCTGAGCTACGTGGCTCGATCTGGACGGTTGATCACGATCGTGGCGCGAATCACGAGACAAGTGCTCAAATTTCGAGAAAACGTTATCTTGTCGTTTTGTGGGCGTGGCAGGATCTGAGCCGTCTGATCGAGATCTTGCGCGAATTTTGGGGAGAAAGTCGTTTTTCTCCCATTCGCAGCTCGGATGGCTAGTTGCTCGGATTTGTAGATCGGAGCTACGCGGGGGGATCTAGACGGTTGATCACGATCATGGCACGAATCCCGATGCGACAGTTTTTGCCACTTTCTTGCTCGGCGCAGCTGTATTGTGATCCACTTTCCCAGTGCTACGGAGGTCCGATCGGGGTGTGCGACCCCTCGTTTCGAAGCTAACTTGAAGATCTACAACTTCTGTTTAGGAGTGGGATAAAGATTCACCCTCCTTCATGGACAAAATAGCCCCGCGACATCCTTGTCTCCATGAAGTTGAGGAGTGTTTTGTCCTTGGGGATTTTTGAAGAGGAGCTCCGCTCCTAGGGGCGGAGAAGATGTGCTAGGAAGACCCTTGTAAGAGCCATGGGAAGACCCATTCTTTGAGGTGAGTGCAAGGAGCAACTCTGTAGGAGAGTTTTGAGCTCCAAACTCGCTTAGAAGAGGCCCGCTTTGGAGGTGAGCAGAGCGAAAAGCTTGGCCCTAGGAGAGAGCCATCTGGAAGACGAGTTTGAGGAGCAACTCTAGGAGAGAGTTGTGAGCTCCGAACTCGTTGAGAATAGGTCCACTTTGGAGGCGAGCGGAGTGAAGCTCGGCTCTGGAAGAGGGCTATTTGTGAGACGACTGTGAGGAGGAATTCTAGGAGAGTGTTGTGAGCTCCGAACTTGTTGAGAGGAGGTCCGCCTTCGAGGTGAGCGGAGCAAGAGCTTGACTCTAGGGGAGAGCCATTTGGGAGACGAGTTTGAGGAGGAACTCTAGGAGAGAGTTGTGCTCCGAACTCGTTGAGAAGAGGTCCGCCTTGGAGGTGAGCGGAGCGAAGAGCTTGGCTCTAAGAGAGAGCCATTTGTGAGACAAGTGTGAGGAGGAACTCTAGGAGAGAGTTGTGCTCCAAACTTATTGAGAAGGGGTCCGCCTTTGAGGTGAGCGGAGCGAAGAGCTTGGCTCTAGGAGAGAGCCATTTGTGAGACAAGTGTGAAGAGGAACTCTAGGAGAGAGTCGCGCTCCGAACTTGTTGAGAAGAGGTCCGCCTTCGAGGTGAGCGGAGCGAAGAGCTTGGCTCTAGGAGAGAGCCATTTGTGAGACAAGTGTGAGGAGGAACTCTAGGAGAGAGTTGTGCTCCAAACTTGTTGAGAAGGGGTCTGCCTTCGAGGTGAGCAGAGCGAAGAGCTTGGCTCTAGGAGAGAGCCATTTGGGAGACGAGTTTGAGGAGCAACTCTAGGAGAGGGTTGTGAGCTCGATCTGAACTGTTGGATCTCGGTGCGGATCTCGAGGTAGGCTCGGTTCTTGAGAAAACACTATCTTGTCGTTTAGTGGTGCTGGAGCGATCTGAGCCGTTCGATCGAGATCTTACACGAATTTTGGGGAGAAAGTCGTATTTCTCCAATTCGCAACTCGGATTGGCACTTGCTCGGATTCCGAGTGGCTTGCTTGTGTGATCATGCTCAGATTGCTTGTCGCTCGGGTTTTGTTTCCGAAGGACGTGGAGAGTCATTTGGGAGACGAGTTTGAGGAGCAACTCTAGGAGAGAGTTGTGAGCTCCGAACTCGTTGAGAAGAGGTCCGCCTTTGGAGGTGAGCGGAGTGAAGAGCTCGGCTCTGGGAGAGAGCCGTTTGCGAGACGAGTGTGAGGAGGAACTCTAGGAGAGAGTTTTGAACTCCGAACTCGTTGAGAGGAGGTCCGCTTTGGAGGCGAGCGGAGCGAAGAGCTTGACTCTAGAAGAGAGCCATTTAGGAGACGAGTTTGAGGAGCAACTCTAGGAGAGAGTTGTGAGCTCCAAACTCGTTGAGAAGAGGTCCGCTTTGGAGGCGAGCGGAACGAAGAGCTTGGCTCTAGGAGAGAGCCATTTAGGAGACGAGTTTGAGGAGCAACTCTGGGAGAGAGTTGTGAACTCCGAACTCGTTGAGAAGAGGTCTGCCTTGGAGGTGAGCGGAGCGAAGAGGTTGACTCTGGGAGAGAGCCATTTGGGAGACGAGTTTGAGGAGCAACTCTAGGAGAGAGTTGTGAGCTCCGAACTCGTTGAGAAGAGGTCCGCTTTCGAGGTGAGCGGAGTGAAGAGCTCGGCTCTATGAAAGAGCCATCTGGGAGACAAGTTTAAGGAGCAACTCTAGGAGAGAGTTGTGAGCTCCGCACTCGCTTTTTAAGTGAGAGAATCAATGGTTGTGGGAGCAGTTCCGAATGGCGAACTACTTCTAACTCGCTTAAGAGCAAGTTATTTGAAGCGGAATCGAGCCAAGTGTTGGACTTCGAACTCGTTGTTAGATGACTCAACGGTTGTGGGAGCAATTCCGAATGGCGAACCACTTCTTACCCACTTATGAGCGAGTAATTTGAAGTAGAATCGAGCCGAGTGTTGGACTTCGAACTCGTCGTTTAAGAGAGGTTCAACGGTTGTGGGAGCAATTCCGAATGGCGAACCACTTCTTACCCGCTTATGAGCGAGTAATTTGAAGCAGATCGAGCCAAGTATTGGACTCCGAACTCGTCGTTAGAGGGACTCAACGGTTGTGGGAGCAATTCCGAATGGCGAACCACTTCTTACCCGCTTATGAGCGAGTAATTTGAAGCAGAATCGAGCCAAGTGTTGGACTCTGAACTCGTTGTAAAGAGCTTAGTAAGTTGCGGGAGCAGCCATGTAGAAGAAGCTGGACTCCGAACTCACCATTTAGCGAGTCGTGACTCGGGGAGATAGAGATGAAGCAAAAGCAACAATTTCCAATGGAAAAATGTAAAGTTTTATTGAAATAAACTAAGTGGCTGCTTCAATAGGGCGCCATTATTACATGCTATTGGCCGGGTTATAAGCATCGGCCTTATTGAAAATCAAAATCCTACTTCTACGATAAGGTGAAGACCTCTTGGGAGGAGCTGGGAGGTTCTGAGTCTTGAAGCTCGGTGGGCCTTTCTGTTCGTTTGTTGGCTCCTCAAGGGGGAAGCTAGGCTCCATCTTTTTGGATGAACTTGGTCAGGTGTCCCCGCTGTATGAGTTCTTTGATCTCCTCCTTGAGAGTCCGACAATCATCCGTGTCGTGGCCGTGGTCCCTGTGAAAGCGGCACCACTATCCTTGTTCCTCTTCTTTCCAGGTGTGTTCATTCTAGGGGAGCACGGAGTAGCCCTTCTTTGTCTACCTCCATAAGAACTTCTAATATATTAGCAATGAGGGGGGGTGAACTTCTCAAAACGAGGAGTCGGGCGGCGCTGGCCATTGCCGTCCTTCTGGGATTTTTGGGACCCCTCTTCGCTTATGTTCTTCCGTTTGTTCCCGGAAGATGTCTCCTCAAGAGTAGGGGGTTGAGAGCCTCTTCCGCTCGTATGTACTTCTCCACCCTAAGTAGGAGTTCTGAGAAGTCCCGAGGAGGCTTCTTGGCAAGGGATGCCCTGAGATTGTCATTAGTGACGTTGCGCTCGAACGCTGCAGAGGCTACTGATTGATTAAGGGAGGGAATGGACCGGGCTTCGGCGGTGAAGCTTCGAACGTAATCCCTTAGGCATTCACCCTTTTCTTGGTTGAGGGTCACCAGGGATACACTTATTTTCTCGGCCTGGCAGCTACCCACGAAATGAGTAAGGAAGAGCCCTTCGAACCGATCGAATGAAAAGATGGAGGCCGGGGCGAGTCGAGAGTACCATTCTCTTTCAGGCCCCTTCAACGTGGCAGGAAAGATCTTGCAGAGGAGGGCGTCTGAAGCATGGTGGATCATCATGAGAACTTTGAAACTCTCTATGTGATCTGCGGGGTCTGACTCCCCGGTATACGACTCAAAGTGAGGCGGCTTGAAGTTCTCTGGGATGGGGGCCTCTATGATGGTGCGGGAGAATGGAGGTCTGCTCAGACGGAGGTTTATCGCCCATTGCTCTTCTTCCCTGTCAATTCGGCCGAGGCGCCTCTCCATCTCGTGGAGACGGCGGTAGACCGAGTCTCCTCTTTGATCATACCTTGCCGAGCCCCGGGACTCATCTTCGTTCGAGGGTGGACTGGGGCTGCGGCGATGGTAGCTTGGAGATGGACGAGAACTGAGAGTGAGAAGGCGATGGCTCCTAGTTGGCTCATGAGTAGGTGGCCTCTGGTCGTTCTTTGGGGTGATATTGAGGGCCCGTAAGACTGTCGCTTGGAAGTCTTGAAGATCTGCCCTTGTGACTGGTGCCTCTCCAGCTTGGCGGTGTGTGGCTCGGCTTACTGGAGAATGAGTTCTCCGCCAACGACGCTGAGGGGACTTCCTTTGCCTTCTTCGAGTAGGGGACCTTCTGTAGTCTCGGCGATGAGGAGATCGCTTATTTGGACGTTGTTGGCGGGAGGCTCCCTCTCGGGCCCGCCTTTCATCCAAACGGCGGCGAAGATCCTCTTCCTTCTGCTGATTGAGGATGGTATTTCGAAGGTCGGAAGCTCGGGGATTATGGGATGCCATAGAATCGGAAGAGGGGTTGTGTATTAGGAAGCGGTCCTGTTGGAGAGGTTGCTTCTGAGGATTGGGACGCGAGCCCCCCGCACCGGCATTCTGAGGAGGGAGTTGGTCCAGCCGCAGGGGGTCCTCTGCCTGAGGAGGAAGTTTCCCCTGCTGCTGAACGGGTTGGAGGGGGACCTCCTGTTGTGGTTGAGGAGGGGTAGGCCCACGGTTGGACCCCCTAGATCTAAGTTTCCTTGGAGGCATGACGGGGGAAGATCTGACCTGCGGGAAGAGGAGGGGTTGCTATTCGTTTGTTTCCCACAGACGGCGCCAATCTGTTACCGCTAAATCTGGTGTGGGGGTAAACAGACAGTATTTGTGGATTCTTGGAAAACTTGAATAGCAAACATGAACCTGTTCCGCCAGAGTTTGACCGCTGACTCCCACCGTTCACTTGCAAAAAGTGCGAGACACCGGGGTTGATCCCGGCGACGCACCCTCCGATGCTCAAGTCAGTAATCAGGAAGATTATGAAAGAGCGTAAATTGGCAAAAGATTGATTACCTCATAATGGTGGTAGATGGGGGGTATTTATAGTCGCCTTAGGGGATCAGATTAGGAATGTAATCCCTGTGATCAGATAAGGAATGTAATCCCTGTGATCAGATTAGGAATGTAATCCCTAATTCCCAGTGAAAGGATAGATGTGAATCAGGGCCGTTGATTAGGACTAATCAGGAACCCTAATTCTATCCTGCTGGACCGAGTTCATTTCGGGTTGGGACCCGTACCCAGTTGAGGTGGATCCGTTCATGGGTTATTGGGTCTTGAAGAAAGACCCAGTTCCCATTTCAGACCCGTTAGTAGGTGAAAATACCGTTTTACCCCTGAGCTTTAAGATTCGTGTCCAATGTGAGCGGTCCCGATTTAATCCTATTTTTAGCCATATCACCTATGGAGAATCACATGGCTAATTCTGATGTATGGCCGAAAATTTTGCGATGAAATAAAGAATTCTTGGATTTATGCCGATCTGATCTTATTAGGTACAATCAATCGATGGCTCGTGATCAGTTGGAGATACGCACTTCTTCCTCCATCATATGGCAGCCATATAATGGGTCAACAATTAAAGACGTATATAAAATTGAAGCTGCCAAATTCATTTCACGTTATCGACATGCTTTTACGTATTGCAGCCAGGTATATTAATTTTTGTCATATTTATGTACAATACTTTGATTATATAGTTTGGTTGTGCTAAAGTAAACATTTGATTGCAGGGTGTATGGTATCTTGGTGATCGTTGTATTCAGAAACTTACCGGAATAATTGTTATCCAAAAAGACCCACCTCCTCTCATGCATTTCATGACATTCAGTACTACACTTCCTGAACCTATTGAAGCATCACCTTTCGTACGTCCTGTAGAGCATATCACTTATAATCAGTGTTGGGCAAAGGTTTCAATCGGTTCGTTAATGTCGACACTCTCCCATGCAGCAAATGTCGATTTTATTTGGCCAGCATCAATTAGAGATCCTTCCGCTCAGTTGCCATATGCTGCACCTCCATTTTGGCTACCAGCCGAGTACCCAACTCAATCCACTGTAGATAATTCATTATTGCTTGGTCAAACTTACGTTGAAGTGCCACTTTTTTCAGGCGGTACCCTTATCAAGAATTTGGACGGTAATATCAATGTCCCGTTTCATCAAAGTAGGCAACCATCATATGTGAGTTACAAATATCGTATATACATTTTCGGCTTTAAGAAGTTATTATGTTATAATGTATTTTACGTACTCTCATTATTTTTTATGTCTTATACCTTTCCAAAGGAGGAGTTATACACTCGTTGTCAACAATTGTGCAACACCGAAGCACAGATTCGACGAATAATACTTTCAGACATGGTATTGAGGGAATCAATTCCACATGAATTACTGAATGTTACACGATCTGTATCGATGAGCAGACCATCTAATTCCCGACATAGACCATTGAATCCGAATTTAGATGACACCGGAGCATCTACGTCCTCATTTGTGCCTGAAATACGGTATAATTATGAAGAATAGGAAAAATAGTACATCATTTATTTTCTATATGGCTTGAGGGTATTAATATGAACTTGTAAATGTGAACTTGTAAATGTCACATGAGGGTATTACTGTCAACTTGAAATTTGTTTTCCTCATTTGTAACCACATCATTAATGTCATCTTGTATTAACTTGGATATTGTAGACTTGAGGGTATTTTAGTCACAATATTAATGTCACATGACTAGTAGGTTTATACTTGGATTGTAGTGCATAGGTTTTTGTATTTATTCACTTCTATACCCATTATTCACAGTTACTTTCCTACCTACGAATGATAGGTTTTGACTTCTTTTACACCTATTTGTTAACTTTTAGATTGGACGGGACATTGATGATTCATTCTTCTTCAAGTGGCAAGATCAGTATTTATATGCTGCCATCCTGTGGACATTTATTTCTTGACTAGACTTTGTAAACTTCAACTCCAACATAACCCACTGCAAAATTACCTTCTAATTAACCATGGCTAATTTACATGTATCTTCTTCGTCGAGTTCATCTTCTGATTCATCAGCAGAGGACAATGATGTTGTTGCTAGGATTGTTCACAACCGTCTAGTAAGGATTGGCAAGGCAATCCAAGCTAGTGAACAAAATAATCGTCGTCGTTACATTCGCCGGGAAAGAGAATAAGGTCATTGACGGATGTGGAAAGACTACTTCGCCGAAAATTCAGTTGACCTAGATTCAATTTTCCATCGTCGATTTCGTATTGGCTGACAACTCTTCAACTAGGTATTGGATGCTGTTGTGGGTTATGATCAGTATTTTCTCCAGTCCCAGGATGCTTGTAAACAACTTGGCTTAATTCCTCATCAAAAAATTACAGCGGCACTACGATGTTTGGCGTATGGAGGTGCGGCTGATGCGGTTGACAAATATACACGTATAGGCGAAACAACGGTATTGAAAACTCTGCGTTATTTTTGTTTTGCAATTGTAACTTTATTTAGTACTCAATATATGAAGAAATCAACACCAACCGATGTGGAAAGAATACTCGAAGAGAACAGTGCTCGAGGCTTCCATAGGATGTTGGGTAGTGTAGATTGAATGCATTGAAAGTGGAAAAATTGTCCAGCAGCATGGCAGGGCCAATACACAAGACATATTCGGGAACCGATTATTATTCTTGAAGCAGTTGCTTCTTCTGATCTTTGGTTCTGGCATTCATTCTTCGGAATTCCAGGATGCAATAATGATCTAAATGTGCTGAACCGGTCAATTTTATTTAATGAGATTCTCGATGGTTGTACACCTCCAGCTAATTTTGTCACCAACAACCACAATTACAATATGGGCTATTATTTAGCGGATGGTATATACCCACCGTTGGCAACCCTCGTCAAAACTTACACCGCACCAGATACCCAAAAGAAAAAGAAATCCACAGAAATGCAAGAGGGTGCAAGAAAAGATGTGGAACGTGTTTTTGGAGTTTTACAATCACGATTTGCAACAGTGAAGGGTCTAACACGTATGTGGGATGCAGATAGTCTGTCATATATTATGAAAACATGTTTCATCTTACACAACATGATTATTGAGGATGAACGTGACGAAGGAATTCTTGATTATGATTATAATCAAATTCCTGACTCGATTGGGATCGAACCAAGTACAAATGGACCAATTGATGAAGAAGGCCGAATCGTTCGCAATGTCATTCTACATGATCGACAAAAACATTATGCACTTCGTCAAGATCTTGTGGAGCATATTTGGTCAGAATATGGAAATGAGTAACTGCACTTAGCATATATTACTATGTATTCCCATTTTTTTTGTAACTTATACTTTGTATTGGGTAATAATTAAAAATGTAGTTAATGTGCTACTTTGAACTATGATATTATATTTGAAGCATATTGTAAGCCGATAATTATGGGTATAAACTATCGAGCCATATTATAAACACAAGAAACATTCGCAATTAAAATTGAAAATAATAACGTAGGGACCATCTAATTAAAATTCAATTTAATCACATAGGATACTATGGAGCCATATTGTGAAAACAGGATCCTTCTTCAAATTAATAATGTAGGATATATTCGCAATAAAAATTGTATGCTTACATTATATTAAGATAAATTACAAAATTTTGGGTTAATGTTCTCTACCCAGGATTGTAACCTCATTTTTGCAGAATTTTGTTTTGTCTACACATAAATAATATTGTTGATTCATTGGTAACATGTTCAGATCGATACCCATAATGCGATCTTCCTCGGCCCGTTCTTTAATATCGCATTCTCAATTTTTTTTCGCATTCCTCCTTTCTTGCGATTCTTTGTATACATATGTAAAAATGGTTGTTTCTTTGGCAATATCTTTGTATTCTGGTGTTTCAGCCACTTTTTTTTCCTTTCCTCTTAACAGCTTTGCGACCTGGTGGTCGGGTAAGGGGTGTAGGTGAATCTGTATCAACGGGTATATCTGAGTTCCAGTTGTTTATTGTGGGAGAGTTTTGGCTACCACTCTCTTCACCGAATTGGGTATTTTGTATTCAGTCAAACACTTGTGTAGTACGCAATGAAAACTTCGGCTGATCTTTAAGAATCTCATAACATTCATCAAATTTGAAAGCTTTCCCTGAAGTTGCCATATAGGCTTCGCGAATCTGAGACAACATTGAAATTCCAAACGTTATTATGTACACAAATAATACAAATTATGACTTTAAATCCTTTTTTTACATACCTTATCTGTCTCGGTTGTTCCGCTACCGGCCCTAGTAGTTGCACTGCTCAATTTTGCTATGAATAGGGCTACTTCTTTTGAAATAAGTTGAAATCGACTAGTAAGTGAGCTAACCGTTCTGTCGGTCGAAGTCCCTAATAATACCTCAAACGTAGAAGAAATTCGCTCACAGAACTGTGCCTCGGATTGATCATTACCGTTCAATGGATCTTAAGTTATACAAATACAACTATGGCTGAGAAGAACATCTTCCCGAGTCGTATATGCTCTTCCCCTAGCACCTCGGCTCGCCATTTATTTTCTTTCACAAATAACTCAGTACAAGACAGAGAGGTAATAGATGTTACTGGTGGAAATTTTTTCAGACAATTGTGCTGCTAATATTGGGTTCAGGATGGGTACTATATATATCAAAATTGTAGTGAGTTGTTCAGATAGAGAAAGAGCCGTTGGATTGAACAAATGAAAGCACAAATAGTCGTTGAATGAAGAGGGGCAATAAGGTAATTCAAATTTTTTTTTTTGAAAAAAATCACAACGGACGGAACTTCTAATTTCGTCCGACAATTGCGCAATTGAGGGATAGAAAGAGAAGTTCCGTCCAAGGGGTTGCTTCATTTTGGGCCATTTTAATTACATAAAATTATTTTTTTCTGGAGGGACGGAAGTTCAAGTTCCGTCTGAGCATTAAAATAATATTATTTTACGAGCGACGGAAATTGAAGTTGCGTCATTTAAATTATGCATAATTCTCATATCCTCTCTCATTTATAGCAATCTACTGTTGTTTTTTGGCCAAAAAATGCATAAATAGAAAACGACTGCAGCTCGTCGTTTGCTATAAAATGCATTAAATGGATAATTAGCTAACAACTGTGGATGCTCTAACAAAATTGGGCTTTAACATATAAGGGCAATTTTTTTTTCTTATTATTAAAAAGAAATTAATTAGGAGCAACAAAATATGAGTTTGGCTAGGGCAACCCAGATCTCTAGGCCGGCCCTGGGTCTTGGTCCAACTATATCTTTCATACATGCCGAGTCTTAGGCCCGAGTAATTTGATATATCTATCCAAACCCTACCCATTTTTTTGGGGTCCTAGACGAGTTTAGGTCGGGTCTGAGTTGGATGAGTATTTTTCGAATTGTCTACCAAAATGACCCACTTTTTGGAAGTATTTACCAAACTGACCCACTTTTGAAAGTATTTACCAAAAAATCCACTGGCTAATTCAGTTAGCGACCCTAGTGAAAACAAGGTCGCTAACTGAGATAGAGAATGTATACTTGTCTGTTTTCCTCAGGTTTCACCACTTGGGGAAAAACCTGAAGAAAAAAATCCAAGTATACACTCGCTATCTCAGGTAGCGACCCTGTTTTCATTAGGGTCGTTAACTGAGATAGCGAGTGTCGATTGGGAATTCACTTAATACCACACTTGCTTTCTCAGTTTCTTCTTTTCCTATCTCTCTCCACACTCCTCCCACTACGAAACCCTAGTAGCCCAAATCTCATCATTGTTCTACTCAGTATTCGTGTGGTATTTGTTCATAACTCTTGCTATTTGATTTTTGGTTAATTTTGATATAGGGTTAGATTTAGAATTGTGAGTTAATTTGAGATGTGTTCAACAATAAATTGAGTGTTTTGGTTATACGAATTATGGCTACATTGTACTAAAAGTGGATGATTTGTACTAAATTTATTTGTGTAATTAACCAAAATAACCTATATTGTACTAAGTTAGTTAGTGTTATTCGTGAAATATTAGTGTCAAGAAAAAGACCAAGTATACACTCACTATCTCAGATAGTGATTGTGTTTGTACCACACTCGCTATATGGTTGTATAGAAAAAAAAGAATAAAAATACCAAGTTTAAACTCGCTATCTCAGCTAGGGAGTGTGTTTGTACCACACTCGCTAACTGAGATAGCGAGGGTAGTGTGTTTGTACCACACTCGCTAACTGAGATAGCGAGGATATTGACTTGAAGAAAAATATAATTGGGTTTAGACTCGTTATCTTAGTTAGCGAGTATAAACACACTCGCTAACTGAGATAGCAAGTCTAAACTTATATTTTTCTTCAAGCCAATATACTCGCTATCTTAGTTAACGAGTGTAGTACAAACACACTCGCTAACTGTGATAGCAATTCTAAACCAAAAAATATTTTTCTTCAAGTCAATACACTCGCTATCTCAGTTAGCAAGTGTGGTACAAACACACTCGCTAACTAAGATAGCGAGTCTAAACCCAATGTTTTTTTTTAATTCAAGCCAATACACTCACTATTTCAGTTAGCGAGTGTGATACAAACAAACTCGCTAACTGAGATAGCGAGGCTAAACTTAGTATTTTTCTTTACTTTTTCTCCAAAGTGTGGTACAAACACACGAATAACACTAGGGTTTCGGAGTGGGAGAAGGAGTGTGGAGAGAGATAGGGAAAGAAGAAACTGAGATAGCGAGTGTGGTATTAAGTGAATTCCCAATCGACACTCGTTATCTCAGTTAGCGGCCCTAGTGAAAATTGGGTCGCTACCTAAGATAGCAAGTTAATATTTGGATTCTTTCTTCAGGTTTTTCTCCAAGTGGTGAAATCTGAAGAAAAAAACCAAGTATACACTCGCTATCTCAGTTAGAGACCATGTTTTCACTACTTACTAGGGTCGCTAACTGAGTTAGTGAGTTGGTTGTTTTGGTAAATACTTTCGAAAGTGGGTCATTTTGGTAAATACTTTCAAAAGGTGGATCATTTTGGTAAAAGTTTGTATTTTTCTGTTGTAGATTATTTTTATTTTTTTGATGAACCGGATGGAGCCTAGCGACTCCAGCCATGCAATCATTTTTCTGTTGTAGATTATAGTCGTTGCTTTTTTTCATAGCCTAGTGGGTTTTAGTTATATTTATTCAAAGAACAATTCAAAAATATGCTATTTGTAAGAGAAATGGAACAGGTTGGCAGTTGAAGGAGTTTGAGGATGCGTGGAGAATGAAAAGGCAGAGAGATGAGAGTAGAAAGTAGAAATTCTAGATCTAAATTAAAACGCATATATATGTAATTAGAAATTTTAATTAATGATAAGTTAATGACTAGCAGCACTTCATGAAAGTTGAAGTGACTTAAACGTTAAGGTAGTGTTCTTTTTCTCCTCTTATAAGAGATTTACCTCTTGTAAGAGGTGGTTCCCCTCTTACAAGAGTTTTTTTAGTGTTCTTTTTTTACCTCTTATAAGACATTTTTCTCAAAATATCTTATGAGCCTAAAAGACTTCTAGTAGCCTCTTTCAAATTTTTATAAGACTTCTATCACTTAAAAAGTCTATATTACCCCAAAGTCTATATTATAATTGTTACTAATTAAACTAGTTTATATATTAGTCTATAGTAACCCCGGAATATGCTATCCTAGAAAAAGTGTAATCATATACGTAGTTGACTGTAATATGCTATCCCAGAAAAAGTGTGGGAATTCATTCTTCACAATCTCGAACAATTATGTTAGGGATGCTGTCGAAACACTGATTTATTTAAAGATATATATATTTACGTCCAGTAAGTACATTACTTGAGTTGTGGCTAGTTGATTTGTCCTGTTATGATGCCACCATGTCCAAATCCTGCAGCCGGTCAGGTTTTTTTATTTTTTATTTTTCAAAAAAAAATTTAAAATTTTTTTTAAAATTTTTTTAAAAATTTTTTTAAAAAAATTTTTAAAAAAATTTATCTACAGCTAAGGGAGAATTTATATTAGCCCATTGACCTTAAATTTTTTTTATTCCAACTTCTTTCAAACAAATTATTATTATTTATATTTATACATACTACTTTTCATACTAATTAAAAGTTTATAGTAGCCCGGAATTATAATTGATGATTTATACTGATTTGTGAATTTAACTTGCCATTAAACTAGTTTATATATTAGTAATTTGAACTTATCTTTTCTTGTCCTTCATCTCACTATTTTTATACTTTGGGGTAATATAGACTTTGGGGTAATATAAGCTCTTGTAAGAGGTGAAAAAGAACAGAAATCTCTTATAAGAGGTTCTTATAAGAGGTTATTTTTATATAAAAAGAACACCTCAAAAAGAGACTCTTACAAGAGGCTCTTACTGTAAATCTCTTATAAGAGGTAACCTCTTATAAGAGGAAAAAAAAGAACAGTACCTAAGTCGCACTCCTTATTAACTTATATAAGTAACAAGTTCATCAAATATCTAGGTCAATCATATGAGTATCGAATGGGAGTATTGAATGGGTCTGTGTCCGGGTTGGGTAATTAAACCTGTGAAAGTCCCTGCCATCTATACTAAAACTTCAAAGTTGTAGAAGGGTTGAGAAAAATTGCATTGTATTTTAACACGCCCCTTCAGGTCGAGAGCTCATTTTTTATGGGCCAAAGAAACGAGATAAATGCCCAACAAATTGTGGGCCGAAACCTGGACTATATGCAGCGGTATTTTTTTATATATAAAATCCATATTTAAATTACGTAGCCAGTGAGATTCGAACCTAAGTTTCTTTGATACCATGTGAAAGTCCCTACCACTAAGCTAAAACTTGATCCTGTATTCCTATAAGGCCTATACTAATTTGATCCTCGATATCAAGGTGGAGTGATTCTCGTCTTCATCAGAATCACTCCACCTCCGAATATCCATCTCCCAATCAAATCTCCAAAAATCCTAGCCGTCATCCTTAACCCTAGCCGTCATCTAACAACGAATCTCCAAAACCCTAACCCTAATCATCTCCCTAATCTCCACTCAAAAACCTAATCACCCTCTTAATTACCATCCGCCTATCCCCTCTTCCTTCTCCCATCTGCTCTCGAAGAACCCATCCCCATTCTACTCAACCCTTCCTCCATACTTCGGCAGCCAACCATCCTCATCGCTCACTCTCATCCCCCCTCCATTGCTGCAGCTGAACCCATTTGCAACCCCTTGACTGCACCTCCCAAGCTCCTCCTCTTCTCCTTGCTGCATCGCAACCCATCAAAACCCCGAGCACCCATCCCTATCCTCCTGTCGCAGTCGCTTCTCGACCGCGACCAACAACCTTTCCGTCTCCTCAATTAATGGATATCCCAATCATCCTCTGGGGTTTCTGCCACCTCTTCCTCCTCCCCCATCCGGTTCCTAACTTGCCGCCAAACCCTTCCCACTCGCCCAACAACAACCTTCGCTCCCCCTCCTCCTCCTCCAATCCCCTTCCCTTTTAATGCTAACGACATTGTAGTCGTTGGTTTTGTGGGAAGTGGGCCCACCACCAATGCCACCCCATCTAATCGACCGGATTCTTGATTGCAATGTATTTGCCTCGGTGGATGGTGAGCTCTGTGAGGATCTGCCGCTACCCCAGCACCGGGAGCGATTTCGCCACCACCGGATTAGTTATCACTTTAAGTCGCAAAGAGAGGTGTTGTTCTGATGCAGTCCCAGTGGGTGGATCTCTGTTTGGGTTTAATCTGGTGTTCGCAGGCATAATAATCTACTATTTTGATAATGAAATGAGCAAGAAGAGAAGACGTGGGGAGCAAGGAAAAAAAAAAGATAAGAAGATAAAAGGAAGAAGATGGAATTTATTCTCATTCATAAGCATTAAAAGAAAGAGTATACAGCTGCTAATATAGAGGACTCGCTCAGGTGCACAACGCACAGGCTATCCAGTACTCAACCGCTACTCTCTACAGTGTTACCTACCTCTTCCCTCAGCTTCCACTAAGACGCAGGCACGTGGCACGTGCTCTGCACACCGAACTAAAGGGAGGGGTTATTAAGCAAGGTTCCCATTTATTTTTGCAGAAAAGTCCCTAGAAGAAAGAAAATCCTCTGGGGACTGATACGCAATGGAATGGGACTGATATGCAATCTAAGTTTGAGCATCTTCTTCCTGTGGGTCTGCATCATCCATACCCACTTTAAAAGGAGCTTCCATGGTGCTTTGAAAACCAGGGAAGCGATTGTACAAGCTCCAAAACTCTTCCCAAGTGGCATCGGCTCTTCCTCCCCCCTTCCATTGTATCATTACCTCCGTCACTATCCTTCCCCTCCTCCCAATTGTTCTTTTATCCAGTATGCTAAAGGGCTCTGCCTTTTCCTCCTGGAAATAAGCTGGTGGGTTTGGGTTCGAGTTCCCTCCTTCTCCCACATGGGGTTTAAGTTGCGACACATGTAGGACATCGTGTATCTTTGCTTCGGGGGGCAACTGTAGCCTGTATGCGACTGTTCCCACCTTGGAGATCACCCGATAGGGTCCATAATACACAGGTGAGAGCTTATGAATTCTCCTCCATCCCACAGAGAACTGGCGATAAGGTTGAAGCATAACATACACTTGATCCCCTATTTCATACTCCCGACGCAGGTCTGCAGCTTGTTTCATCCGGGATTGTGACTTCTTGAGGGTATCTTTAAGCAGCTAAAGTGTGATATCTCTCTCGATGAGGCATTCTTCAACTTCAGGAGATTTTGCAGTTTTGGGAACATATGACAACAAATTGGGAGGGCTTCGGCCGTAGAGCACTTGGTATGGGGAATGCTTGGTGCTGCTATGGACTGTGGTGTTGTACCAGTATTCCGCCCAAGGGAGAGCACTAACCCAAGTGCTAGGCTTGTATGCGCAAAAACATCTTAAGTATGTCTCAAGCATCCTGTTAACCACCTCGCTTTGGCCGTCGGATTGGGGATGAAACGAGGTGCTCATACACAGCTGGGTACCTTGTAGACGAAAAATCTCCTTCCAAAATTGACTAGTAAATACCGCGTCACTATCACTGACGATGGTAGCCGGAATTCCATAGAGCTTGATTATGTTGCTCATGAACAACTCCGCAACCTGCTTTGCAGTATATGGCTGAGCTAACGCAAGGAAATGTGCATATTTGGATAGCCGATCCACCACGACTAATGCAGTAGTTTTGCCCAGGCTCCTAGGAAGACCCTCCACGAAGTCCATACTTATGTCCTGCCACACTGCGGTGGGAATGGGAAAAGGTTGGAGCAATCCGGCCGGCAACTAGTTGGAGTGTTTACATTTTGGGCAAATTTTACACTCTCTAATATACGCTTTGAACATTCCCTTCATACCAGCCCAATAAGCCACCGTCTTCACTCGTCTCCATGTCTTGTCGTACCCGGAGTGTCCCCCTTCAGTTGAGTTGTGATAGAGTTGCAACAGCTGCTTGGTAATGGGAGATTTTGGATCGAGGAGAACTCTCCCTTTGTAGTGGTACACTCCATGTTTATAAGTATGCCTTGGGTTGTCCTCCTTTCCAGAGTCGATTTTTGCTTGTATCTCTTTGTAAAAAGGACTCAGCTCCATCTCCCTTTTAACTTCGGTGAGCCAATTTGGTTGGATGATTGTGATAGCCTCAAGCTGACTATCTTCAAAGACTCTTGACAACCCATCAGCCCCAATATTATCTCTTCCCCTCTTGTACTCTACTACGAACTGGTACCCATGTAACTTCCAAAGCCACGAGTGTTGAGCTTCAGTTTCCAACCTCTGCTCTAGTAAATGCTTCAATGGCTTGTGATCTGTACGGATAACAAACTCCCTCCCTAATAGGAAATGTCTCCACCACTTAACAGCCAAGAGGATTGCCAACATATCCTTCTCGTAGGCAGAGAGATGTCTACTTCGACCCTTCAACTCCTTGCTCAGAAAGGTGATCGGGTGTTTTTGCTGTATTAGAAGAGCTCCTATTCTCGTACTTGCGGCATCACATTCTAAAATGAATTGCTCATTGAAGTTGGGTAATTGGAGCACTGGCGATGAAGTGAGAGCTATCTTCAGAGCTTCAAAAGCTTTTTATGCTTCCTACGACCATCCAAAGGCACCCTTCCTTGTCAATGCTACTGAGTGTGATGAAATAGCGGCGTATCCCTTGATGAACTTATGGTAATAGCCAGCTAATCCAAGGAATCCCCTCAGGGCTCTGAGTGTTTTGGGTGTTGGCCAATCTCGAACTGCAGAGATCTTGTCTGGGTCCACTGACACCCCCTCTAGCGACACGATGTGTCCTAGGTAAGCTACCTTGGCAACACCAAACATACATTTGCTTAACTTGGCTCTCAAAGAGTGTTGTTGTAACTGTTGCAGCACCAATCTAACATGATTAAGGTGTTCCTCCTTGGACTTGCTATAGACGAGTACATCGTCAAAGAAAACCAACACAAATTTGCGCAAGAAGGGCTTGAACAAAGTGTTCATTAAGGATTGGAAGGTGGAGGGGGCGTTGGTGAGGCCAAACGGCATGACCACATATTCGTAGTGCCCCTCGTGCGTCTTGAAAGCTGTTTTGCAGATATCCTCCTCCTTCATTCTCACTTGGTGATACCCACTCCGCAAATCCAATTTGCTAAAGATGACCGACCCATGCAGTTCATCTAGGAGTTCATTGATAACGGGAATAAGGAATTTATCCTTGAGAGTCACCTTGTTGAGAGCTCTATAGTCGATGCATAGTCTCCACGTCCCGTCTGGTTTCTTCACCATCACCACCGGAGACGCATATGAGCTAGAACTGGGTCTGATGACTCTCGATTGTAACATCTCAGTGACTAGCCACTCTAATTCATTTTTCTATTGCCACGGGTGTTTGTACAGCCTCAAACTTACAAGAGGAGCATGAGGAAAAAGAGGGATTTGATGATCGTAGGCTCTCTTCGGGGGAAGCTGCACTTTGTCCTGGAAGACCTCGTCAAATTCCTTCAACACCGGAAGCAATTCTTCATTGCAAAGAGGTTGGGAGGTGTCTTTTGAGGAGGCTGGGAAGTTTTGTAGAGAGGTGACCTGCAGCAAGACTCCCTTCTTCATGTACATTAGAGTTTTCTTTAAAGATTTGGAGGAAGCCAACTCTAAGCCCTTGCTTCCTACTCCCTTTAACACCTTCATCTCTCCCTCCAGCTCGAAATGAAGAGAGAAATCTTTGAAGCTCATCCACACCCCATCAAGAGTTTTCATCCATTGGACCCCAAGCACCAACTGACTGGTTCCCAAAGGTTCGAAGCAGATAGAAATCTGTTTTGATCACCACTCCTTGGCAGAAAAACTCCACATTCTCGCCGATTCCTTCGCACTTCAGCTTTGCTCCACCTACAACACTAACTTCAAACTCCTTCCCACGAGTGATTGGTAGCTTAACCTTCTTGGCTATTTGAGTGTCCACAAAATTATGAGTCGATCCTGTATCTATCAAAGCAAAAACCTCTTGTTTTGCTATACTACCTGCCAGCCTGATAGTCTTTGGGCGATCCACTCCGGAGATAGTCTCCAAGGATACAATTGGGTGCAATTTGCTATGGGTTTCATCCTGAATGCAATAGAGATCACTCTCACCACTATCTTCATCAGCTTTCACTCCTCCTGTGGGTGTCTCTGCTTCCCAGTATTCCTTACTGTCAAACTCCCCTTCGATTTGCTTCATCGATCTTCCTTTACATCTATGGCCCTTCTCCCATTTCTCATCACATCGGAAGCAAAAATTCTTGGCTTGTTTCTCTGCCAGCATTTGATCAAATTGCGTGAGCTTGATAGGGTCGTTTACAGCTGGTTTGCTTCCTATTGCAGGGCTTGTCTTTCCCCATGCTGCAGAGTGAAGATGACCCGCAGGATGACTGTACCCCCCTGGTTTTAGATTGTTACTCTGGTACCTGATGGTCTTTCTCTGATTGACAGTGATGGTCTCTCTCGCTTGAGCTTCACGATACGCAGAGGTTACTGACAAGGGATGTTTAAGGGTGACCTCTTGTTGGATATCCTCTTTCAACCCTGATATGAAGCAATAGACTAATACCGGCATGGTAAGGGGTCAACTAAGGTGGCTGTATTTGATGAAATCTCTATGGTAGTCATGCACATTCCCCGTTTGCCTCAACTTGAACAAGGTAGCGGTTGGATTTTGTAACTCCGTTGGCCCAAACTGAAGAAGCATCTCTTGCTTCAAGGCTTCCCACCCCACCTCCATTCCGTATTGGCATTTGAACCACCTCCACCAAACGAGGGCTTCATCTCTCAAGTAGTACACAACAAAATCCACATGGTATTTGCCTTCTATCTTCTGAGCATCAAAGTGGTGCTCCAGTTGAAAAACCCAATTACTGATGTCTCCTGTACCATCAAAAGTGGGAATCTCTAGCTTAGTGTGTTTTGGGAAGAACTGATTGTACTTCCCGTATTCTTCTTCTTCTCGTCTTCCCCAGGGGCTATGTTGCAAGGGTTGTATAGGGACTGTTGGGGGTGTGGGCAATAGAGGAGGGTTCATCGACCCCACAGGGAAAGTATTCTCCCCTCTAGATGGTGTTCTTTCGGTGTTAGGGTTCAGGTTGTGGAGGAGATTCTGCATTTCGTCAAACTGGGCTCGAATCTGGTGTTGGACTCCTATGAATTGATTCTGAACGATAGTGGTTAAGTTTCTCATCGACATCTCCATCAGATCCATCCTCTTCTCTAAGTCGGCCGATTGTTGGGGATTAATACTCCGGAGAGTAGATTCCCTTGTCATAGCGCTCGGTGATCCGATTCCAGTTCCTGATCCGGACCCAGATTCTAGGATCGTTGAGCTCCCGACCAAATCGATCTTGTTGGATGGAGGTGGCTCTGATACCATTGATGCAGGCCCTGTGGGTGGATCTCTGTTTGGGTTTAATCTGGTGTTCGCAGGCATAATAATCTACTATTTTGATAATGAAATGAGCAAGAAGAGAAGACGTGGGGAGCAAGGAAAAAAAGAAGATAAGAAGATAAGAGGAAGAAGATGGAATCTATTCTCATTCATAAGCATCAAAAGAAAGAGTATACTGCTGCTAATATAGAGGACTCTCTCAGGTGCACAATGCACGGGCTATCCAGTACTCAACCGCTACTCTCTACAGTGTTACCTACCTCTTCCCTCAGCTTCCACTATGACGCAGGCACGTGGCACGTGCTCTGCACACCGAACTAAAGGGAGGGGTTATTAAGCAAGGTTCCCATTTATTTTTGCAGAAAAGCCCGTAGAAGAAAGAAAATCCTCTGGGGACTGATACGCAATGGAATGGGACTGATATGCAATCTAAGTTTGAGCGTCTTCTTCCTGTGGGTCTGCATCATGTTCTTGCGCCTTTCGCTGTCATCGTTGGTGAAGTCTTTGTCTCTTTTGGTTTCGGAGTTGAAGTTGGATTCTGTGGAGGAGATTGAATCTGATCATCTCAGGGGGTTGATGTTTCCTATTTGGACCAGCGCATCAATCCAGCTGCGGGTGCAGTTGATTCAGATGTGGATCCCAATTGTTCAGATCCAGTTGCTGTCTTGCTAGTGCTGCTTGTTACCGCTAAATCTGGTGTGGGGGTAAACAGACAGTATTTGTGGATTCTTGGAAAACTTGAATAGCAAACCTGATACCTATTCCGCCGGAGTTTGACCGCTGACTCCCGTCGTTCACCTGCAAAAAGTGCAAGACACCGGGGTTGATCCCGGCGATGCACCCTCCGACGCTCAAGTCAGTAATCAGGAATGATTATGAGAGAGCATAAATTGGCAAAAGATTGATTACCTCTTAAGGGAGATGGATGGGGGGTATTTATAGCCGCCGTTGGGGTCAGATTAGGAATGTAATTTCTGTGGTTAGATAAGGAATGTAATCCCTAATTTCCAGTGAAAGGATAGATATGAATCAGGGCCGTTGATTAGGATTAATCAGAAACCCTAATTCTATCCTGCTAGACTGGGTTTGCTGCGGGTTGAAACCCGCACCCAGTTGAGGTGGATCCGTTCGCGGGTTAGTGGGTCTTCGAGGAGGAGAACCAGTACCCGCTTCAGACCCATTGGTAGGTGAAATTACCATTTTACCCCTAAACTTTAAGATTCGTTCCTGATTTGGACGGTTCTGGTTTAACCCCATTTTTAGCCATATCACGAGCCCCCCACTCCTGAAGACTGAGCTTGATCAGCCTTTGAGGAGTAGTTTTACTGTTTTAATGGCTAGCAAAATTGTATCGTAGTCCAAATGCAAGGTTTGAAATCTTCGCATGGGGTAGTATGGTGATTTTTTAAGTTGGTTGCGCTCTAAGTTGTTCTCGAGCTCTTATGGATATTCGGTGATTTTTATCTATTTTTTCGGAATATTTACTTAATTTTGCGAAGTGTCGATTCGTCGTTCGGGGGTCTTAATAAATGGTCCTAGGCAATAATTATTTACTCGGGGGTTCAAAAATATTTCGCCGATTTTATAATTATTTTCCAGGATTTTTAATTAATTTTCCCAAATTTTTAACCATTTTTTTGCAATTTTTAAATAATAAAACGATTTTAATAAATAAAATACCGAATTATGGCGTGGCGCAATCTGGACCGTTGATCTTGAGCGAGCGCGAATTTCTGAAAGATCGGATGGACAGAGTCGCTGGGCAGTAATTTCCTCGCTTTCGTAGGTCGGATGGGCACTTGCTCGGAATCCGAGCGAAATGGCTCGGTTCTTCCCTCGCGCGAGTGGCTCCAATCGCTAGTCGCTCGGCTCGGAATGCCGACCGACGTGGAGCGATCTGAGCCGTTGGATCTTGGCGCGAATCACGAGGCAGGCACAGTTTCCAAGAAAACACTATCTTTTCGTTTAGTGGACGTGGCGCAATCTGGGCCGTCCATCATCTCAGGCGCGAATTTCGTAATGATCCAATGGTCGGAGACGCTCGACAGAGTTTTTCTTCACTTTCTAGGGTCGGATTGGCACTTGCTCGGAATCCGAGCGAAGTGGCTCGGTTCTTCCCTCGCGCAAGTGGCTCGGATCGATAGTCGCTCAGCTCGGAATGCCGAGCGACGTGGAGCGATCTGGACCGTTGGATTGCGGCACAGATCTCGATGCTGGCTCAGTTCCCAAGAAAATACTATCTTGTCGCGTAGTGGTGCTGGCATGATCTGGGCCGTCTGATCAAAATCTTACGCGAATTTTGAGGGGAAAGTTGTTTTTCTTCATTTCGTAGCACGGATTGGCACTTGCTCGGAATCCGAGCGAAGTGGCTCGGATCGCCTGTCGCTCGGGTGTTGGATCCGAGGAACGTGGGGCGATTTCAGCCGTTGGATGATGGCACAGATCTCGATGCTGGCTCAGTTCCCAAGAAAACACTATCTTGTCGTGTAGTGGCGCTGGCAAGATCTGAGCCGTCCGATCGAAATCTTATGCGAATTTTGAGGGAAAAGTCGTTTGTCTCCAATTCGTAGCTCGGATTGGCACTTGCTCGGAATCCGAGTGAAGTGGCTCGGATCGCCTGTCGCTCGGGTGTTGGATCCGAGGGACGTGGGGCGATCTCAGCCGTTGGATGATGGCACAGATCTCGATGCTGGCTCCGTTCCCAAGAAAACACTATCTTGTCGTGTAGTGGCGCTGGTAAGATCTGAGCCATTCGATCGAAATCTTACGCGAATTTTGAGGGAAAAGTCGTTTTTCTCCAATTTGTAGCTCGGATTGGCACTTGCATGGAATCCGAGCGAAGTAGCTCGGATCGCCTTTCGCTCGGGTGTTGGATCCGAGGTGCCGAGCTGTTTTACTTGGGTCAAAACGTCGCTCCCTTTGCCAACAGTTGTGGCTCTTCGTTACTTAGCCGTTTGGGCTTTTGTAACGCTTCAAGGGAGGCCCAAGAGTAGCGGCCTTACGTTACAAAGCCCAAAAGGCGTCATTTTTACTATAAGTTTTCACCCCCCTCAAAAATTCACCTCATTTCTCACTTTCACTTTCTCTCTCTTGGTTTTTACTCATTAGCGAAGTTTTTAGCTCTTGGGCGGCGCTGCTAGCTGTCGCGGCGAGGCGTCTTAAACTCTGGCGAACTTTTTTCTGCCGTACTAGTCATTTCAAGGTCGGTCCCTCTCCTCATCTTTGTAAAATGGTCAAGTTTTCTTCCACAAACGAGACCCCCTCCTAGGACCTAGGCGTCAGTCGAGCGGTCAGGCCGAGCAAGGATAAAGGGAAGGAGGTCGTGGATCCGACCGAAGAGACTATGGTCAGGCCGAGTACGGATGGGGAGGTTGCCGAACCTCTTCAGGAGGTAATGGTCTAAGCCAGCAAGGGGAAGGGGGTGGAAACGATCATTGAGCACCCGAAGACTGCAGGGGAGCTGGGTCAGCAGCCGAGCATTCTGTCGAGCGTTGGCGGTGTGCGGAGCTACTCCAGAGAACTGTTGGAGAAGGTGACGCAGGGCACCGCCAAGTCGATCGAGGAGAACGAGCCGAGGGAAACTTCTGAGGTGGATCAGATCTCTTCGGTCCTGACCGAGGCGGATTTGCATCGTATCCGGAGTGGGTTCCGAATCCCCGCGGAGTATGGGCTCCTTCTCCCCAGCCCTGGCTTCCGAGCGTGCACGTCGTCTTCGGCTGATACGTGTGTTTTTCCCACCGACTCCCTGAATGCCGGACTTCAGCTGCCACTGCACCCTTTCGTGATCGAGGTGCTGCAGTGGTACGGTTTGTGTCCGGCTCAGATAATGCCGAACACCTAGCGGCACGTTATGGCATTCGTTCTTCAATGTTAGGAGGTCGGCGCTCAGCCCAACATGTTCATTCTTCGAAGTCTATACCGTCCTTGCCAACCGAACAAAAATGAGCAGAGGTACTACCTCTCGCCGAGGAAGGGAGTGAAGCTGATCGAGAACTCGGACTCGATCAAGCATTGGAAGGAGAAGTACTTCCTCGACCGAGCTCCCGAGCCATGGGTGATCCCGACGGTGTGGTCGAAGGACGGTCTTCCGAAGCGGGCGAAGAAAGAGCCCGTGCTCAGCAATGAAGAGGCAGAAATCACGGAGAAGCTGCTCGGGCTTTCGACCCTCAGTTGGAAAGACATCACCGAGGAGGCCTTATTCCGAGGGGGTCCTAGTCCGATCGACCCTAGTATGCTTCTCCAATTCTTGTTTTGTCTTTAAGGTTTGGAAAATTTTTCTAACTTTTTTCACTCGGTTTGTGCAGAATCTCCTGGCATGGATTACAAAGGTCTGATGGCGAAGGCCTGAGCGGCTAAGGAGCAGGAGGTGAGGAAGAGGAAGAGGATCGTGTCCGGACCTCAAGGCGGCCGAGCGCCCAAGATCCCCGGTCTCCCCGACCTCCGAGCGACAGGTTGTCGTGGCTCCTTTAGTCGAGCCCGATCAAAGCATTGTCGTTCTGACCGCCCCACCTGCCTCGGACGCACCGACCCCAACGGTGCGAACAGATGCTCCAGGATCTTCCAGCGGAGCGTTCAACATTAGTGCGGCGCTGGCTCTCGATGTCCTGCCCCTCACAGCCGAGGCGGAGAAAATTCTGACCGAGGAGCACAAGCGCATCTTCGTCCCGGACTGGCGGGTGATGAAGGTCGACTGGGTTCTTAGGGGACGGTAACATTTGCATGCAGGCGGTGAAGCACCTGCCGACCCCTAAAGACCGAGCGGCGCTTAAGGCAGGCGAAGTCGGTGACGCCGTGATGCAGATCGCTCGGAACACTATGTCGGTAAGTAGTAGAAGACTTTCTTCAAAATTTTTCTAAGATTCTGTGCTCGTGCTTGACTGTTTCTTGTATGGCTTGTAGACCCTCTGCCACTTCAACTATCTGCTCGAGGAGTTCGCAAGCAAGGAAAAGGAGATGACCATTCTGAACGACTGGGAACGGTCGGAGCGGTCTAAGGCGGTGAAGCAGCTGGAGGCTGAACAGTTGCGTTCCGCTTTGTTCGAGGCCGAAGTTACCGACCTGAAGGCTCAGCTCGCCTCGAAGGGGAGCTGTCTAAGGCCCTGAAGGCGTCAGAGGAGGCCACGAGCGAACACGCGTCGAAGGTGGCGGCCGCAGAGAAGGCAGTTCGGGACGAGGCCGAGACTCACATGTTGACCAACATGGAGGAAGTGTACGGCCGAGTGCTTAAGCACATCGTCGCTCGGAACCCCAGATTCAACGTCTCGTCCTACTACTTCTACGACCCCGTAGAGGGTGAGGAAGAGCTGCCCTTGGCCGAGTTCGCTCCGAGGCCGGAGGGTGAAGACTCCGAAGGCGAGGGTGGTACCGAGGGTGCGATCGTAGCTGTGCCGAGCAACGATGAGGTTGATTTCTTTTTGGCTGAATATTACAAAATTTCGCAAAGTTATTCAACTCTTTTTGCTCGGATTGTGTCTTTGAGTATTGAGGATTTCTTTTGATATTCCTCAACTTTCCAGGTCGAGTTGGGCCCGATCACTGAGGTTTTTCATCTTGGTACTGAGCTGGAGAAAACGAAGGGGGATCTTTCTCGGTGGTGTGATAAAGCGTTTTACGACTTCTTGGAATTGGAGGATATCAAAGCAACTGCAAGAGGGGATTTTCGCGAGTTGAGGGAACTACGGAAGCAACCTCGACAAACTCGTCTCGAAGGCGAGATAGAGTTGCTCCGTAAGGATCTCTTTGATGTCGACCAAAAGAATAGTGAACTACTGGCAGAGGTTCGTCATCTAGAGGAAACAGGTGAAAGAGCATTCGGCGGAGGAAGAGGAGTTAGCTTCGAAGGTAGGGAAGTTGATGTCCGAGCGCGATGAGTTGTCGGCAAGAATTGAAAAACTGAGGAGGATCACGATCGACAGGGGTATCAAAGTGACTCATTTCCGTCGTATTGTGGCTGATAGCACTAACATCACAGGCTCATCCAAACTTCCCCGTTTCAAAGCATCGGTGGAAGACGATATTCTGAGAGATAGGATTGTCGAGCTAGAGGAGGAGATCGCAACGCTGAAACCTCAGCCCGTAAGGGCCAATGTTCACAGTACGTCGTGTACTCGCGAAGTGAGCGAAAGAGGTATCTCGTTCTACGAACTTGCGACTCGTTCACCGACCGTTAGGCGGAGCCCTGCTGACGCTCAGAGTGGTGTAGCTGTTTCGTCTAGTGGCGCCTCGGTTGGGGCCACAGCTAGAATTAGTGGCGAAGGGGGTTCTCGCTTTGCTGGTTTAGAGTCGAGCTCAGAGGTAAGGCGACGCCGCCCTCGTGTGTCTCTGAACCGAAGCGTTCCCCTCCCAAAGAAGCGTTAAATAAGTTGTATTATGCTCTTCAAGTTATTGTTAAAATCCGTTGTAGTGTCAGCCTTGTCCAGGCTCTTAATAAAAAAGTTTGTTTTGCTTCTGATGTTCGAATGCTGCGTTGGCTGGTATTAGTTTAAGTATAACTCTTCAAACTTTTGACAACTACTCAAAATCAGAAGCAAACCTCCTTTCTTATGGGCGAACCACTTTCGGCTTGCTTGATAGAGCTTGAGAATTGGAGTCGAGCCAAGTGTTGGACTTCGACCTCGTCGTTAGAGTTTGTTCAACGGTTGTGGGAGCAATTCCGAATGGCGAACCACTTCTAGCCCGCTTAAGAGCGAGCTTGCGAAGAGGAGTCGAGCCAAGTGTTGGACTTCGAACTCGTCGTTAGAGTTTGTTCAACAGTTGTGGGAGCAATTCCGAATGGCGAACTACTCCTAGCTTGCTTAAGAGCGAGCTTGTGGAGCAAAATCAAACCAAGTGTTGGACTCCGAACTCGTCGTTAGAGTTTGTTCAACGGTTGTAGGAGTAATTCCGAATGGCAAACCCCTTGCTTAAGAGCGAGCTTGCAGAGAGGAATCGAACCAAGTGTTGGACTTCGAACTCGTCGTTAGAGTTTGTTTAACGGTTGTGGGAGCAATTCCGAATGTCGATCCACTTCTAGCCCACTTAAGAGCGAGCTTGCGAAGAGGAGTCGAGCCAAGTGTTAGACTTTGAACTTGTCGTTAAAGTTTGTTCAACAGTTGTGGGAGCAATTCCGAATGGCGAACCCCTCCTAGCTTGCTTAAAAGCGAGCTTGCGGAGAGGAATCGAACCAAGTGTTGGACTACAAACTCGTCGTTAGAGTTTGTTCAACGGTTGTGGGAGCAATTCCGAATGGCGAACCCCTTCTAGCCCACTTAAGAATGAGCTTGCGAAGAGGAGTCGAGTCAAGTGTTTGACTCCGAACTCGTTGTTAGAGTTTGTTCAACGGTTGTGGGAGCAATTCCGAATGGAGAACCTTTTCTAGCTTGCTTAAGAGCGAGCTTGCAGAGTAGAATCGAACCAAGCTTTGGACTCCGAACTCGTCGTTAGAGTTTGTTCAACGGTTGTAGGAGCAATTCCGAATGGCGAACCCCTCCTAGCTTGCTTAAGAGCGAGCTTGCAGAGAGGAATCGAACCAAGTGTTGGACTCCGAACTCGTCATTAGAGTTTGTTCAACGATTTTGGGAGCAATTCCGAATGGCGAACCCCTTCTAGCCCGCTTAAGAGCGAGCTTGCGAAGAGGAGTCGAGCCAAGTGTTGGACTCCGAACTCGTCGTTAGGGTGAAGAGTAAAAGCAGAGAGATACAAGCAATTTTACAAGTAAAATGTGAAAAAACTTTCTTTATTAATAACTAATAGTTGGCTGCTTCTAAAGTTGCGAGCCGTTATTACAAGAGAGAAATAAAGGAAAAAACACAAGTAAAAGGAGAGGAACGGTTCGACATCCCAGAATACTTAGAGAGGCGTTAATGCTCTCTCCTGGTATTTCAAAAGATGGTCGGCATTCCAGGTCCTGGGGATCTTTCTGCCTTCAAGGTCTTCTAGCCGATATGTCCCGGGCCGAACTACTTTGGTGATCTTGTAGGGTCCCTCCTAATTTGGAGCTAGTTTACTCTTCTGACCAGGAAAAGAGATTGCTAACTTTCTGAGGACCAAGTCCTTTTCTTTGAGGTCGGTAGGACGGACTCTCTTATTGTATGCCAATTCGATCCTTCTTCGGTTGCTTTGTTGACGAATGGCAGCTCTTTCACGGATCTCATCAATCAAGTCTAGATTTGCTCGGAGCTCTCTGGCATTTTATTCTTCTTCATAAGCCATTAGACGAGGAGAGGGTATACCAACTTCTAGGGGGATCACAGCTTCGGACCCATAGGTGAGATTGAATGGGGACTCTCCTGTGGGGGTCCGTTTTGTGGTGTGGTAGTTCCACAGTACGTTAGGGAGCTGATCGACCTATAAGCCTTTAGAGCATTTATCCAACCTCTTCTTAATACCGGAGAGGATTTGTCGGTTAGCATTCTCCACTTGGCCATTCGACTGCGGATTGGAGACGGAGGAGAAACGTTGTTGGATGGCGAGGTCTTCACATAGAGCTCAGAAGGCAGCCCCAGTAAACTGGGTTCCGTTGTCTGTTATGAGGACTCGAGGGACACCGAATCGGCAGATTACGTTCTTCAAGAAGAACTGAAGTACTTTGTTCTCGGTGATTGTGGCCAAGGGCTCGGCCTCTATCCACTTCGAGAAATAGTCGATTGCCACGACTAAGAATTTGAACTGGCCGGGAGCTGGTGGGAATGGCCCTAGTAAATCCATCGCCCACATTGCGAAAGGGATAGGACTTGATAGGGAGGTGAGTGGAGCTTGTGGGAGGCAACGGACGTGGAGTACTTCTAACAAGAGCTGCATTGTCGAACGTGCAGTTCGTCATCTTGTAGGAGAGTGGGCCAGAAATATCCATAATTCAACACTTTGTGGGCTAGGGATCTGGACCTTGAATGTGCCCCGCCGATGCCTTCGTGAAGTTCTTGCAGGGCATAGTCGACTTGTTCCGGGGAGAGGCATCTCAAATAAGGCCTGCCGTCTACTTGTATAGGATGCCCTCGATAAGTGTGTATCGCTCTGCTCGGGTTCTCACTTGGCGAGCTTCTTTAGGATCTTCAGGGAGGAGCCCATCCCTCAGGAACTCAACGAGGGGTTTCATCCAATTATCTTGAAGCAGGACAGGTAGGGACTCTACTGAATTGGAAGTTTCATCTTCTACACTTGGCTTCAGGAGCACCTCGATCAAGACGGTCCGCTCGAGACCTTGGAGGGAGGAGGAAGCTAGCTTGGAGAGGGCATCGGCCTAGGAATTCTCTTCTCGGGGGATTCACTGGATGAGAGCTTCTTCAAATAGGGCCATGAGATTCCTGACCTTGGCTAGGTACTTAACCATTCGGTCATCTCGTGCCTCATACTCGCCCAGGACCTAATTTACGACCAGCTGAGAGTCGATAAAGATCCGGAGGCGCTGCGCCCTTGCATTGCCAGCCATTCCGAGGCCGGCTATGAGTGCTTCGTATTCTGCTTCATTGTTTGAGGCCTTGAAGTTGATGCGGAGGGAGTATTTGAGGATAAAATCATCTGGGCCGGCCAGAATGACCCCGGCTCCGCTTCCCTCGTTACAAGAGGATCCATCCACATAAACCGACCAGACAGGTGGTCCCTTCATTGCTCGGCTGAACTCTAGGATGGTACTTTCAACTATGAATTCAGCTAAGGCCTAAGCCTTGATCGCAGTCCGAGGATGATATGTTATATCATGCTGGCTCAGCTCGATAGACCATTTCATGAGCCGACCGGAGGTCTCTGGCTTGTGGCGAACTTGCTTCAGCGGTTGTTCGGTAAGAACGACCACCATATGGGACTGAAAATATGGGCGAAGCTTCCTTGCGACCATCACTAGGGCATATGCCATCTTCTCTATCTTTGGGTAGCGGAGCTCGGTATCCCGAAGTACCTTGCTCACGTAATAGATGGGCTTTTGGGTCTTATCTTCTTCCCTCATGAGAACGGCTCTGAGGGTCTACTCAGAGGCTGCTAGGTAGAGGTAAAGGGCTTCACCAGGAATTGGTTTGCTGAGGAGAGGAGGATTGACTAAGTAAGCCTTGAGCTGGTCGAATGAATCTTGTTGCTGCTGACCCCACTCGAAGCCTTTAGCCCCCCTGAGAGCCTTGAAGAAGGGAAGGCACTTCTCCCCTGACTTGGAAAGGAAATGCCTATGGCTGCCAGGCGACCCGTTAGCTTTTGAACCTCTTTGACATTCTTCGGGGGAGCCATGTCTAATATGGCCTAGATCTTCTTGGGGTTGGCCTCGATTCCTCTCTGGCTGACCATGAAGCCTAGGAATTTCCCCGACGAGACTCCGAATGCACATTTGTTCGGATTGAGCCTCATATCGTGCTTTCTGAGTACATTGAACGCCTCTTGCAGATCGGTCATATGATCGGCACCGCGGATGCTCTTCACAAGCATATCGTCAACATACATCTCCATATTTCGGCCGATTTGTTCTTGAAAAACCTTGTTGACGAGGAGTTGATAAGTGGCACCTGCATTCTTCAAACCGAAGGGCATTACCCTGTAGCAGTAAAGGCCCTGATCGGTCACAAAGGAGGTCTTCGGGATATCCAGGGAAAACATACGGATCTGATTATAGCCTGAGAAGGCGTCCATGAAGCTGAGGAGTTCATGGCCCGAAGTGGCGTCAATTAGAGTATCGATACTTGGAAGAGGGAAGGGGTCTTTGGGGCATGCCTTGTTGAGGTCGGTAAAGTCGATACAAATCCTCCAGGTCCCATTGGACTTCTTCACCATTACTACATTCGAGAGCCATTCTGGATAGTTTACCTCTTATATGAACCGGGCCTTCAAGAGTTTGTCCACCTCCTCTTTTATAGCTTGCCGGCGTTCGGGAGCGAACTTGCGCCTCTTCTGTTGGACCGGTTTGGACCCTGGAGCAATGCTGAGGTGGTGGACTATGAGCTCTTCGAAAATTCTGGGCATGTCTGCAGCCGACCATGCAAAGAGGTCTCGGTTCCTTCGGATGCACTGGACTATGTCGGAGCATAGGGCGAATGGGAGGGTCTTGCTAACAAAGAAATTTCGGCTTGGATACTGTTCAGAGAAGAGCACTTCCTCCAACTCATCCACCGGCTCGGACGTTAGTCGGGCAACATCTTGGGGGATTTCCAAAGTTTCGAAGGAGATGACTGGTCCCATGGTAGAAGTCATGTAGAACTTGCGGGTCGTTTCCTGATTGCCTTTTACTTCCCCTACTCCTGTCTGGGTGGGGAATTTCAACTTGAGGTGATAGGCAGAAGGAACGGCTTCAAGAGCAGTTAGGCTGGGCCGACCCAAAATGACATTATAAGCTGCAGGGACATCCACGACCATAAAGTCCATCGACTCCGTTCGGGTAGTAGGAGTTTTGCCAGCGGTTACGTCGAGGGTGATCACCCCTTCAATAGTCACTGGCACTCCCGTGAACCTATGGAGTGTGTAGCCGGCGGGTTTGAGTCTGTCTCGGGATAGTTTGAGGCCTTTGAAAGCGGCGAGGAAGAGGATGTTAACGGAGCTGCCATTGTCCACCAGGATCCTCTCTACATTAAAATTCGCCATGTGGAGGTTGATGACAAGTGCGTCACAATGGGGGGTTCGGACACCCTCAAGGTCTTCATCTGAAAATGTGACGGGTACTCCGAGGCCTTTAGGAGGAGGTGTGGCGCGAACCGAATTAACTTTCCTTATGAACGCCTTTCGAGAGGAGTTGGAGGAGCCCCCCATTGGATCCCCATGAATGAGGTGCAGGACACGCTCCTCTTCGAATTCGGGCGTTTCTTCGCGTTCAGGACGCTTGTTAGCCCCCCGAGGCAGGGGAGGAAGATTGGCTCGGTCCTTTCTCACGAACTTGTTTAGCTGACCCCTCTGGATGAGGGCTTCTATCTCGTTCTTTAGGGCCCGACAATCGTTGGTGTCGTGGCCATGGTCCCGGTGATAGCGGCACCACTTCTCTTTATCCCTCTTCTTGCCAGGGGTGTTCATTTTTGGTGCAGGGGGCAGCACCCCTTCCTTCTCGACTTCCATGAGAATTGTGGAAATGTTGGCGTTAAGGGGAGTAAAATTTTCAAATCTGGGAGGAGCTCGGCGCTGACCGCCGTTATCCTTCTGGAGCTTCTTGGCCCCTTCCTCTTCTATTCCCTTTCTCTTAGACCCGGAGGAAGACCCCTCCAAGTTGGGGCGGTGCTCAGCTTCTTCGGCCCGAATATACTTTTCGCTCTGGAGGAGGAGGTCAGAGAAGTTTTGCGGGGACTTCTTGGTGAGGGAGGAGCGGAGGCTGGAGTTGAGGACATTGGACTGAAATGCTGCTGCAGCGACCGACTGGTCGAGGGATGCTATGGACCTGGCTTCCGCTGTGAACCTTTTCACATAGTCTCTCAGCTTCTCACCCTTCTTCTGGTTGAGGTAGAGTAGCGAAATGCTGGTCTTCTTAGTTCGGCGGCTACTCACGAAGTGGGTGACGAAGAGGGTCTCAAATTGCTTGAAGGAGAATATCGAGGATGGGGCAAGGCGAGAGTACCATTCTCGAGCCGGGGTACCCTTGAGAGTTGCAGGAAAGGTCTTGCATAGCAGAGCATCGGAAGCTTGATGGATGAGCATGAGGGTCTTGAAGCTTTCGATGTGATCGACGGGGTCAGTCTCCCCGAAATAAGTCTCGAATTGAGGAGGTTTAAAGCCAATTGGTACGGGTGCCTCCATTATGGTTCGGGAGAAAGGAGGTCGACTAGGGCGAAGGATCCTTCCTCTAAGCTCTTCTTCTCGGTCTAACTGACCCAAGCGCCTCTCCATTTCGTGGAGACGGTGGTAGACAGCGTCATCCCTTCAACGGTAATCAACCGAGCCTCTAGACCTGTCTTCGTACGATGGTGAGCGGGGGCTACGACGACGGTAGCTCCTGGAGCGGCGAGGACAAGGAATGTGCCGGGGGTTGCTAGGAGCTGGGGGAGGAGTTAGGGACCGTCAGCGAGGACTTCGGATCGGAGGAGGAGTGGGAATCCTTGGAGCATTGGTGTTGTCGGGACGGAGATTGAGAACTTGTAGGATGGTTGCTTGGAACTGCTGGAACTCGGTACGAGTGATGGGTGCCTCATCGTTCCTTGGATGTTGCCGACCGGCAGGGGAATGGGGTCTTCTCCTGTGATGCTCGGGGGACTCTCTCCGACCCCTTCGGGTAGGGGACCTTCTGTAGTCTCGGCTGTGAGGAGATCGCTTATCCGGACGTTGTTGGTGGGAGGCTCCCTCTCGGGCCCACTTTTCATCCAGACGGCGGCGAAGATCCTCATCCTTCTGCCGATTGAGGATGGTATTGCGAAGGTCGGAAGCTCGGGGATTGTGGGAGGCCATAGAATCTGAAGAGGCATTATGGATTGAGACGTGGTCCTGGTGGAGAGGTTGTTTCTGCGGGTTGGGACGCGAGACCCCTGCTCCGGCATTTTGAGGACCGGGGGGACCTTTAGGAGGTTGTTGATTCTGAGGAGGAGGCTGGTCCTGTTGGAGAGGGTCCTTTGCTTGAGGAGGAAGTTGTCCCTGCTGCTGAGCGGGTTGGATGGGGACTTCCTGTTGCTGATCGGGGTTGGGTCCACGGTTGGACCCTCTGGATCTTACTTTCCTAGGAAGCATGGCTGGAGAAGATCTGACCAACGGGAAGAGGGGAGGCTGCTATTCGCTTGTTTCCCACAGACGGCGCCAATCTGTTACCGCTAAATCTAGTGTGGGGGTAAACAGAGAGTATTTGTGGATTCTTGAAAACTTGAATAGCAAACCTGATACCTGTTCCGCCAGAGTTTGACTGCTGACTCCCGCCGTTCACCTGCAAAGAGTGTGAGACACCGGGGTTGATCCCGACGATGCACCCTCCGACGCTCAAGTTAGTAATCAGAAATGATTATGAGAGAGCGTAAATTGGCAAAAGATTGATTACCTCTTAATGGAGATAGATGGGGGGTATTTATAGCTGCCGTTGGGGTCAGATTAGGAATGTAATCCCTGTGGTTAGATAAAGAATGTAATCCTTAATTCCCAGTGAAAGGATAGATATGAATTAGGGCCGTTGATTAGGATTAATCAGAAACCCTAATTCTATCCTGCTGGACTGGGTTTGCTGCGGGTTGAAACCCGCACCCAGTTGAGGTGGATCTGTTCGCGGGTTAGTGGGTCTTCGAGAAGGAGAACCAGTACCCGCTTCAGACCCATTGGTAGGTGAAATTACCATTTTACCCCTAAGCTTTAAGATTCGTTCCTGATTTGGACGGTTCTGGTTTAACCCCATTTTAGCCATATCACGGCTATTGATTAAGATCAAATTCCCAACTCCCATGCCCGACCTGATTTTAAATTTTTTTTAAAAAAACCTTTCTTGCAGGTTCTTGTGCTTCTACATCCAGATCGTCAACTTACTCCAGTTGATCGATCGTGATCGTCAACTCACTCCGGTTGATCGATCGTGAGTTTGAGAGGGGGGTGTTATCAGCATCCAGTTCCCAGTTCAGAGATGATATCCCACCACATCGATAATTCTCAAGTCCGGGGTGAGATCCCATCAATCTATTTCTCAGTTCAGGGTCCCATCATCGACTATGTCTCAAGTCAGGGGTGAGATTTCATCACAGATCGAGATATGGAGATCCCGTCACTGTTCGGAGTGAGATCTCGACAGTGCACCACCACTACTTCCTTCCGCAACACTTTACTTCTCAGTTCTGTCACATGCGTCATCAAGCGCCGTCACTGCACCATAGTTTGTCGTTCCTTCTACATCAACATCGTCAGTATTCCAAACTCTTGTTGCTTGAACCAACTTGAGTTTGAGAGGGGGTGTTAGATGATATATTAGTTTAGTCCCTTATTGGTTATGTATCAGTTTAGTCTTCTATTATCTCCTATATGTATGAGTCTTATTGTACTCAGTTTAATCAATCAATCAATAAAGTATTATTCTCATTCAATAATCTTAACAAAACCTACCACCTGATTATGGTACTCAGGGTCTAGAAGAGGACCGAGACCTCACTCAAAAATTAGGACAGGTCGTATTTTTGTACCTGGTATAGGCCTATCAGAAACAGGGAATGGTACGAGTCCAATGTCGGGGTTGGGAGTCGAGTCCAGCTCAGTTGCTGGTATTCGGTATTTGACCAGCTCTACTATCCTCATCATCGAGTTCAAGTTAGAAGATGTTCATATAACTAAAACTATGTATGTAGATTTTGACAGTTTCACATAGGGATAAGGGTGGCACCTCTCTATATTGTTCCTCATCTCTAATCTCTAATATTATAATAGGAGAAGATTTTTGTGTCATTTGTAAATCCATCACTTTACGTGCCATGCGTGTGCAACTCCAACTCTCCCATTATACACTTTATTTAAATATATCAATTTGTGTGCATTACACATATAATACAAACTCTTTTATTATACTCTTTATATTATTTTAAAAAATATGTATTTATTAACATGTGCTATATTATATTACTTTAGAAACTATATATTGATTAAAACGTGTATCGCACGTTGTTAAATACTAGTTTCATTTAGTTGAAAGGTCCTTCATCGTAACTGCATATGAGGTTTTTTCGAATCAAACATCTGACTGATGTGAAACCTAGTCTTAAATTATATGTGTGTTTACTCATTATGATCAGTGCTAAGGGCGAAACTTGGGAGTTATTTAACAATATAGGCCTCTTTTTGGAAACTATTTTCACAACTGAGACATTTACCAAGTTAATTGCATATAAGAGATTGTTCCTAATAAAATCCTATGCTTCGTATTCTATAATATTTACTATGGGCTGTGTGTCATTTTACTAAATTGTGTTTATTTTATATTTTATCCACAACAAATTAATTCTTAATCTGTAGGTTAATGATTAAGTGAAAGTTATTTACTTATATTATATGTTGCATATTATTGGCTCGAATACAAACCGAAGTGAAGCATGAACGACTAAGTGAAAAATAATAACTTATTGTTGTTAAAAATTTTAGATTATGTGACCAATGTGATTTATTATTTGGTTTACAGCTGATTTTACTCATGATAATCTTCATCAAAATAATCTTGTGGAAGATATCAAACATTGTCATTCTCAACAATATCTAAATAATTAATTAAATCTTAAAATCTATCATTAATTCTGATTCAGAATAATCACTATCACTATAATCGATTGGGACATCTTCATAATTATTCATGTATTTTTGTTTAATTGGCAAGTCAATATATCTATCGAATTCTCCATTTTAAAAGTATAATAATGATATTTCCTGGAATGTTAAATCATCAAAAAATTGACTTATTATGTTACTAGTTTCACCTGGATAAATTGATTAATTGTGATAGCAACTATTCTTTCAATACTAAAGAAAAATAACTTAAACTCGAAATTTTCTAAAATTTTCGTATTGCTATCAAACTAGGTGAAAGGCATGGAAAAGAACGTAATATTAAGTGAAAAATAGTGCAAGAATTCTAATAGAAATGTATAGAGTATGAAGAGATTTCTAAAGATACCATGAAAAATCAAGAATAATGGTCCAACATGCTTCCAACCTAACATAGTTTCTTTAAGCTATTTTGTGTCATTTACTAACAGTGGATTAAATACCATTGATATGTGTTGCTACTTTTTTCGGTGTGGGAGCAAACAGATACTGAGTTAATAATGGATGGAAACTACTAAAAGTCAAACATGTGCCTTTGCCGTTAAAAGATGTTAGAGTTCCTGAGATTGAATCTGGATCGTTGATTGACCCCCTATGATCTGAAATCGACGGTTGTTGATGCAGCCGATGGATCTGCAAAACGTCTGGAACACCGGGGATAGCCCCCGGTGACAGACCGTCCGACGCTCAAGTCAGAACTAAAAGAGAGAGAGAGAGAGAGAGAGTAAAAACTAGAGAATTGTTGATTACCTGGAAACTGAGGAGGGGGAGGAGTATTTATAGGCCTGGGAGACATTCTAGAAGCTGAATCGTGACCGTCGGATCTTTCATGTCTCCCCCCTAAAGTGATAAGATACCCCTATGAGAGGATAAGAGATAAAACTCCTAGCCATCATGGGCTGGGTGTCTCTCTTAGTGGGCCTAGTCTATCACTTTTTATGGGCTTGAGAGAACCTCATGTCTTGGAGTGGGTCCATACCTGTAAAATAGGCATGTGATGGCTAATCTGCCTGTAGATGCTTCGAGATCCGTGCAGGGATCGTATGGCTCTGATCTGCTGCGATTTTTAACATCATCATAAGCCCCCACTCCCGGAAGGCTATTTTCATGGCTTTCGAGAAGTAGTATGTCTTAGTTTTAGAATCTGGCGAATAATCTTAGCAGTCGGAGTGTTTGGAGATACTTAGAACCGATCTGTAGCTTCTGGAGGCAGTGAATTTATTCTTGGATTTTTCCATATTTTCTCGGATTTTTCCGAATTTTCTGGAATTTTCTGAGAATTTTTCCACAGTTCGTCGAATTTCTCCGAATTTTATGGAATTCTCTACAATCTCAAAATCACTCTTTCGAATTTTAGAATTAATTAATTCAATTTTAATTATTTTTCAAATTTTCAAATTATTTTTTCGAATTTAAATATTTTAATTGATTTTTCAAATTAAAAATGATTTTTAATTGATTTTTTGGATTTATCAGGGCTGGCGCAAGATTTGAAGTGATCTGGGGTGCCCATCATAGCTGGGCTCGCACGCTGAGGCAATCAGAAGGCCGAAAGGCTTTGATCAAGCCGAAAAAACCAGAAGCGCTGATCATGGGCTAGCGCGCATATCTGGGAGATCCAATGGCTACTGGGTCGTCTTCTCCACCCCCTAGCTCGACGAACGAAATTGCTGAGCTACTTTCTTCTTTTTCGATGCATAGCTCGACGGAGGCTTGATTGCGGAGCTATGGGGTGATTTTTGGCTGAGCAACAGCGGTCGATCGTCTTGGTCGATCGTGAATTCACCGAAGTGGAGCTACGGCGTGCTTTTCACCGAACTGTGGGGACTTCGAATTCTCGTCGAGCTATGAGACACTTGCTGAGCTATGATATCTCGTTTCGCCGAGCTACGGACGCTGTGAACCCGCCGAGCTATTGTAACACCCCGAATTCCAAAAACAGCTGAATTCGAGATTTCCACAGGATCTTTACACTTCTTTCGTACAATTTTACAAGGAATTTAAAACTTTTATTTCAACAATAATTACATCAAAATCTTTTACATCAATATGCAGCGGAATCAATAAAATACAACAATAATAAAAGTACAATTGTTACAACTTTAACATTTAAGTAGTCAACAGCATCAAATCATCTTTATATCTTCATGTAACTCCAAATCCTGCATATAAAACTGTGGGCGCGTCAGTTGCTTACAACTGACGAAATATTATACACGACCATCCTCTCTATGCCGGAAACAGTATAACGATTCTTAAATACTTTAGCAAACACAAACTTGATCACAAACAAAGCTACAAAGGGACTATCCTGTTGATGTCGTGTTGTGCGGTGCACTTAGTCCTTAATGCAGTTATTTATATTACATGACACTAATGCACACTTGTTCGGATTCTATGCATCCCATACTATATAGGTCCGAGGGCAAACCTCTTAATCGTTCTTCATCTTGTAGGGCTCAATCCCTCGCCATGACTTAATCTACTACTGTAACTACGGTAAGTATCCCAGATGATCTATGAGTACAAGCACGTGTACAGAAAACCTGGAGGGGAATCCCACGTCATGTCACGATGCATCGTGAAGACAACCTGTGGCAATTCAGCCTCCTTCATGGCACACGATCCTCTTGCAGTCACCAAACATCCCACAAGCGTGGCTAAAGTCCGATCATTACTGAGTAGTGCCCACACCATGTCTTGACTCATCAAGCATGCATTCTGTGGCTCACCCCTGCACCGTAAACTCTAGCTCTCATACTTGTGTTTTTCTCTCACTTTCATCACATCTTCACTATGTATCTCTCTATAATTTCGGTAAGTATCATAGATGTTCTATGATTACAAGCACGTGTAAAGAAAACCTGGAGGAGAATCTCACGTCATGTCACGACGCTTCGTGAAGACAGCCTGTGGCAATTCAGCCTCCTTCATGGCACACGATCCTCTTGCAGCCACCAAACGTCCCACAAGCATTGCTACCGGGATGGTACTCTGGAGTAGCATCCACGTCATGTCACGACGCATCGTGAAGACAGCCTGTGCATACCCTCACAACACCCATCCAATGGCCCTTATACTCATGTTTTTCTCTTACTTTCATTACATCCCTACAATGTTTGTTTTAAAAGAAAATCATCACAACCTAGAGCTAGCTTACCCTACCGGACTTAAATCAAAACAACAGAGACAGTCAGCCTACCTGGATACTTCTCAAGAGACGCTCAACCCTCAACGGTTAGCTCTCAAAATCATAAATAAAACTGCCGGTCACTAGGGTCTCGCCTAACCTCTAGATTCCAACAACTATCTCTTTCTAGAGATCAACAATATTTCATAATTAATCTCAAATAATCATTTCCATTTCTTTTGTTCACAAACTCTTTCTAAAAAAAACATTTCTTTTATAATCTCATAACATGAGACCAATTCAATTCGATCTCTTTATCAATTTCATCATTCATATCCTTGTATGTATTTCGAAATAAACTTTAATCAAGTATTAATAATCATAAAATCTCGTATTTAAACTCATTTAACTTTTGTCAAAATCAAATCCAAACTCAAGAACCAAAAACCAGTTCAGTTCAGTCGACTGGTGACAGTATCAGTCGATTGTTCTGCGAACATCAAAACATCTCAGTCGGTATCAGTCGACTGTTCTGCTAACATCAAATCATCACAGTCGGTTCAGTCGACTGGTGACAGTATCACTCGACTGTTCCGCGAATACTTTGAAAACTCAAACACTAAAATTCAGGACAGCAGCAGTCGACTGTGAAAGTAGTCAGTCGACTGTCCTGCCGACGAAAACCCAATTTCTTATACTTTCCAGTCGACTGTAGAAGGTAAACAGTCGACTGTCAATTACACTAATTACATCCTGTATATATTTTTCGACCCTTTTGATTGATTTGTACTTCCATATAAAAATATAGATCATTTCCAGAATGTATTCCTTTAAACAATATCGTATATGTTCTCAAATTCACAAGTTTCTCATCTTTCGATGAAATCTTTAAAATGCATTAAAACATATATCCAATCGATATTCCAAATAAACTATTGTCTTTTATCAAAATCACTTATAAAATCTCTATACTCACATAAATAAATATTTTGAGGCTAGAATCGCACTTCTTTGCTACATTAGCATCGAAAGTCATTTCTCCAGATATGTGCATTATTTCAATTACTATTTCAACCATGCATCATACAATTAAAAACTTGCCAAATGGCACATATTTTTGCATGCAAATATTCTAACAATCACCATAACTAACAATTCACCTCTATCACAATAATCAGAATTTAGCAATCAATTTCTACAACAACTAGCATGTAATCTCATCATACCAATTCAATTTCAACAATTAGTTTGTATATCATCTATCATGCAAATTTCTATTACTAAATTAGAAAGCATTTAAGAAACACTCACCTAAAGTTGAAGAAATACGAATAGAAAGCTCCTAGAAAAATCCCTTAAAATGCACGAATAGATCCTTCTCCTCCTAGCTCCTTGCCAAAACCGAAAGCTTCAAATTGGGTTGTATAGCCGACCTCCAATGGGGAAAACTCAAAACTACTCAATCTCAAATCTTTTCTCTCTTTAATAAATTTTTCTAATGTACTAAGATAAGAAGAACCATGGGGTATTTATACATAATTTTGGGTGAATTGAATGGCTAGGATTAGATCAACTAGTTAGAGATTAAGGGCTAGGATGAATTAGGGAGTTGTAGCAACTACCCATGATGAGATAACTACCTCCACACTACTCCCATTTTCTAAAATTTAAACTTGCTTTCCCTCCTACTTTAACATCCAAAATTTAGTTTTTTCTCTCTTTTATGAACAGCCCGGCCCCCAACAAAGTGTGCACATTGCACGTGTGCACGTGCACGTACTTTGTGTACAAAATAATTTATTTATTTACTCCTTTTAAAACAATTATTTATATATGTAATAAATATATTTTAACTTTTAAAATTATAATTTTCATGCACAATTAAAATAAACACACATAATTTCATGAAATTCATTTTGAAAGAATAATACGCTTAAAACACGTGCACCGAAATACGTGCGTCGCCCGTAAAATCTCAAAAATACAAAAATTGACTTTATCAACCGAAAAATATTTATAATTAATTGGAATGCAACATAAAGTATATTTAATATACATTTTCTCTGATATACTCAAACATACAGAAAACACGTGTATTGCACGTAAAAATTTATTTTAATTATAATAGATAAAAATTGAATTCTATTTACAAAAATAAATTTAAACATGTTTATAAAAATAAATAATTGAAACCCATCGAAAACTTTGCACGTAACGGTGGAATGTCCAGAATCGACACGTGCATTGATTAATACGTAAAAAGCACGTAAAACTCAAAGATTGAAATTTAGCATTTGAGTTGTCTCAAATGGGATTTTAAGAATACGGGATTGCATAAATAATTGGAATTCAAAATACATAACAAAATGTGTTATGGATATAATCAATAACAGTACAAAATGCACGTGCGTAACACCCGAGGGCAAAATTGTCATTTAAATTTTGCGGGGTGTTACAACTATGGAAATAATTGCCTCGCCGAGCTATGGCGATTTTGCCAAGCTCTGAGCTCTCGCCGAACTATGGGGTTCGAACTTTCACCGATCAATGATAGCTCGTTTCGCCGAGCTATGGAGACTGTAGAGGCACTCGCCGAGCTATGAATTAAGTTCTCGCGAGCTATGGGAATAGCCACCTCGCCGAACTATGGAGGTTTCACCGAGCTCTGAGTTTTCGCCGAGCTATGGAGGCTGTAGAGGAGCTCACCGAGCTATGAATTAAGTTCTCGCCGAGCTATGGACTTAGGCTCTTTGGGGCTAAATAACTCTGTTTTTGGCGAGCATGGCAGCGTCCTTGTTCGGTGCTTTTATCGATGGTGGCGACATGCTCTGGCCAGGAACAAGGCCTGAACTCGTCGTCGGAGTTGGAGTGAGGAGGAGAGGCGAGTCGAAGAGCCTTCGTTCTTGGTTTTTGACGAAGTGATTCGAAGGGTTCTTTTGGCAGGAACACGAGGAAAAAGAAGAAGAGGGAGAGCGGAGCGGGAGCACTATTGGGTTTCGACTTTGGATCCAACCCGTTAACGACCCTTTGCTTCTCTTGAGCTTCTTGATTTGGTTGCGGGTTTAGGTTGTGAACCCGACCCGCTCTGACGCCCTCCAACATTCTATCTCCTTTTTCACACATTTAGGAGTGTTTTTGCTTTGAAAATATTTCATTTTGCAACTCTTAGAATTTTTAGGAGATTTTTGGAGCTTTTTGGAGATCGGGCTTGCATATATATATATATATATATATATATTGTCGTGTATATGCAACAACTCATATATATATGTATATATATAATTACTTATATATGTATACCCAGCTTTTTACTCCATCACCGTGGATTGGCAGACCTTGTACGCATATCAATAACTGTGCAGGGAGAGCTGTTTGCATACTTGTTGTTTGATCCCAACAAGTTGTTGTGGCATATCCGGGATATATTTGAATGTTCAAGTTTGCCGTTTGCGCCCAGCATGTTTGTAGAGAACTCTGCGGTGAAGTTGAATGCTGAGCTTGTCGTGGAGATCGCCGTTTGATCCCAGCGAGTGTGGAGAGACAATTCTTTGACTGAGTCAATGTATGGCTCGCTATTTGATCCTAGCAAATTTAGATGGAACTCAGTGGTAGAATTGAGTGCCGAACTTGCTGTTTGCACCCAGCAAGTGTGAGGAGGACTTTGTGATAGAGGTGAACATCCAGGCTTGCCGTTTGCACCCGAAAAGCTTAGAGGGACATTGCACCTGCTGTTTGCGCCTAGCAAGCGTGTAGAGACAACTACTTGATTGAGTTGTGTGCTGAACTTGTTGTTTGTTCCCAACAAGCTTAGATATTACTCTATGACAGAGTTGGATGTCGCACTTGCTGTTAGCACCCAGCAAGCGTATAGGCTACTCTGAGATAGAGGTGGACGTTCAGGCTTGCCATTTGTGCCCGGTAAGTTTGGAGCGAACTCTGAGACAGAGTTGATGTTGAAACTGTCGTTTGGTCCCAACGAGTTTAGAGTAGACTCTATGATGGAGTTGGGTGTTGCGCTTGCTATTTGCGCCCAGCAAGCATGTGGAGACAACTCCCTGATTGAGTTGGTCTAGAAACTGCCGTTTGACCCCTGGCGAGTTTATAAGGGAAACTCCGTGATGGAGTCGTGTGTTGAACTTGTTGTTTGTTCCCAATAAGCTTAGAGAGAACTCTATGACAGAGTTGATGTAGGTACTGCCATTTGACCCTGACAATGTTTGAGGCAACTCTGAGATAGGGTTGATGTAGGAACTGTCGTTTGACCCCGGAAATGTTCGAGGCAACTCTGAGATAGAGTTGATGTAGGAACTGCCGTTTGGTCCCGGCGAGCTTAGATAGGAATCTATGATAGAGTTTAATGTTGCACTTGCTGTTTACGTCCACCAAGCGTGTAGAGACAACTCCTTAATTGAGTTGGTCTAGAAACTGTCGTTTGACTCCGACGAGTTTAAAGACAACTTTGAGATAGAGATGATGTAGAAATTACCATTTGATCCTGGCGAGTTTGTAGGGAAGACTCCGTGATGGAGTTGATGTAGAAACTGCTGTTTGATCCCGGTGAGTTTGTAGGGAGAGCTATGAGATGAACTTGAGCTTGAACTTGTTGTTTGGCCCCGAAAAGTTGTCAATGATGCTTGGGCGAAGACCAAGGCATTGAACTCATTGCTTGGGACTAACAAGTTGTTGATGATGCTCAAGTGGCAATCAGATCGTAGAACTTGTTATTCGAAGACAACAAGCGTAGGCAAAGCTCATGCAGCGAGCAGAGCGTAGAACTCATTGCTCGGAGCCAACAAGTTGTAGACGGTGATAGGGCAAAGACCATGGTGTTGAACTTGTTGTAGGGAGACAAAGAGCTATTTGGTGAAGCTTGGGCAAAGACCAAGGCATTGAACCCATTGTTTGGAGCCAACGAGCTATTTGGCAGAGCTTGAGTGAAGACCAAGGTATTAAACTCGTTGTTCGGGGCCAACGAGCTATTTGGCAGAGTTTGAGCGAAGACCAAGGCATTGAACTCATTGCTTGGAGCCAACGAGTTGTTGATGGAGCTCAAGTGGCGACTGGAACGTTGAACTCGTTGTTTGGGACAAACAAGTTGTTGATGAAGCTCGAGCGGCGAGCAGAGCGTTGAACTCGTTGTTTTGGACAAACGAGTTGTTGATGGAGCGAAGAACGGCGAGCAGAGCGCTGAACTCGTTGTTTGGGACCAACGAGTTGTTGATGGAGCTCAAGCGGCGAGTAGAGCGCTAAACTCGTTGTTTGGGACAACGAGTTGTTGGTGGAGCTCGAGCGGCGAGCAGAGTGCTAAACTCATTGTTTGGGACAAACGAGTTGTTGATGGAGCTCAAGTAGCGAGTAGAGCGCTAAACTCATTGTTCGGGACAACGAGTTGTTGGAGGAGCTCGAGCGGCGAGCAGAGCACTGAACTCGTTGTTTGGGACAAACGAGTTGCTGATGGAGCCCAAGTAGAGAGTGGAGCGCTGAACTCGTTGTTTGGAACAAACGAGTTGTTGAGGGAGCTCAAGTGGCGAGCGGCGAGTTGAACGTTGAACTCGTTGTTTGGGACAAACGAGTTGTTGATAGAGCTCAGGCGGTGAGTAGAGCGCTGAACTCGTTGTTTGGGACCAACGAGTTGTTGATGGAGCTCAAGCGGTAAGTAGAGTGCTGAACTCGTTGTTTGGGACAACGAGTTGTTGATGGAGCTTAAGCAAAAAGTATGACATTGAACCCGTTGTTTGGAGCCAACGAGCTATTTGGTGGAGCTTGAGCGATAAGCAGAGCACTGAACTCGTTGTTTGGGACAAACGAGTTGTTGATGGAGCTCAAGTGGTGAGCGGAGTGCTGAACTCGTTATTTGGGACAAACGAGCTATCAATGGAGCTCGAGCGGCTAGTAGAGCGCTGAACTTGTTGTTTGGGACAAACGAGTTGTTGATGGAGCTCGAGCAGTGAGCGGAGCGCTGAACTCGTTGTTTGGGACAAATAAGTTGTTGATGGAGCTCAAGCGGTGAGCGGAGTGCTGAACTCGTTGTTTGGGACAAACGAGTTGTTGATGGAGCTAGAGCGGCGTGCAGAGTGCTGAACTCGTAATTTGGAACCAACGAGCTATTGATGGAGCTCAAGCAGCGAGCAGAGCGCTGAACTCGTTGTTTGGGACAAATGAGTTGTTGATGGAGCTCGAGCGGCGAGCGGAGCGCTGAACTCATTGTTTGGGACAAACTAGTTGTTGATGGAGCTTAAGCGGCGAGCAGAGAGCTGAACTCGTTGTTTAGGACAAACGAGTTGTTGATGGAGCTCAAGCGGCGAGCAGAGTGCTGCACTCATTGTTTGGGACAAATGAGTTTTTGATGGAGCTTAAGCGGTGAGCAAAGCACTGAACTCGTTGTTTGGGATAAACGAGCTATTAATGAAGCTCGAGCGGCGAGTAGAGCGCTGAACTCGTTGTTTGGAGTCAACGAGCTATTTGATGTAGCTCAAGTGGCGAACAGAGCGCTGAACTCGATGTTTGGGACCAACTCATTGTTGATGGAGCTCAAGCGGCGAGTAGAGTACTGAACTCGTTGTTTAGGGACAAACGAGTTGTTGATGGAGCTCAAGCGGTGAGTAGAGCGCTAAACTCGTTATTTGGGACAAACGAGTTATTGATAGAGCTCAAGCGGCGAGCAGAGCACTGAAATCATTGTTTGGAACAAACGAGTTGTTGATGGAGCTCAAGCGGTGAGCAGAGCGCTGAACTCGTTGTTTGGGACAAACGAGTTGTTGATGGGGCTCAAGCAGCGAGCAGAGTGCTAAACTCGTTGTTTGGGACAAACGAGTTGTTGATGGAGCTCAGGCGACGAGCAGAGATCGGGGTGTTGGACCCGTTGCTCGATGTTGACAAGTGGTTGGCTGGAGGAACTCAAGTGGCGCGCAGAGCGCCAAACTCATTTTAGAGCAGATGAGTTGTGGGTATTCTGAATCTTCTTAGTGTGGAAGTGAAGTAAATTGTGTTTATTCAGTGTTGAGATGATTCCATTCTTCTCTTTACTGACAAGTAGTTGCGTGCATGGAATATGGTTCCCCGGGATATTGAGCTTGTCCTCCTTCGTGATACGCTACGCTTGACGGAGTTGGAACTTTCCTGTTTGCGCGGCGCTTCAAGCGAGACAGAGTTGGAGGTTGCTCAAGTGAAGGAGGTCGAATGAATCTGGAGTTTGCTCCTCTAAGGAGGCCGGCGAGGAATTTTGGTTTCTCTTAGGTAGAGCATCTCTCCAGTGTTTATAGCTGGAAGAACAGCTTACATGATAGTTTGTCGCATAATGTTGTAGGACTTTCGTTAGTGATTCCTAGCCGTGAAACGTGGAGTCATTGTAACTTTGCTGTTGTAATGAGACTTGTAGTTTGTGGAATAAGAAGTCTTCTGACATGCCAGTGTCTTGTCCTGTGATACCTCGTCTTGGGGGTTGGCTAGTCGTATGAGCTTCTCTTAGGGAGAGTTGGACTTTGGACTAGCCGTCTTGTATTTACAGACGTTTGTAGTGCTACTGGATCTGATCATATGAGTTGGTGATAGTTCTGTGATTTGCGGGATTCATTTCATATGCTTGATCCTTGCTGTCATAGTTGATATGCCATCGACGGGTTCTTTGTCGCTAAATAACAGGGCCTCAAGTCTGTTGCGTATAGCTTAAAGAACTGTCGACGGTGTATAAAGGAGTGTAGCATTGCTCCGTCTTGAACCCAGCTAGTAGTAGGGACAACTCTGAAGGAGAGTTGTTTTCCAAACTTGCTGTATGGGGCCTCTGACAGATTGTGAGAGTCACATCGAATGGAGAGTTGAACCCCAAGTGCAGCTTTTTACAAGTGTTGCTAGGGTAACTTCGATCCATGATTTTGGACATATTAATCAGTTGTTGAGAAATTTAACTACTTGCAGGAACAGATCGATTGGCGAGTTGAACTTTGAACGTGTGTCATTACAGGTTGCGAGAGTAACTCTGAACCATGAACATGGATTCCGAACTTGTTAGTTTAAGTATTAACAGGTTGCAGGAGCAACTCGAATGGTAAAGCGCACTCTGAACTTGCTTCTTTGCAAATTGACAGTCTCTTTTGAACCATGAACGTGAATCCGAACCGGTCGTTAAGGCGTTGACGGATTGCAAGAGCAGATCGAATAGCGAATTGCACTGTGAATTTACGTTATTGCAAATTGTTTAGAGTCCCTGTCGAGCCATGGGTATGGACTCCGAATTCGTCTTACTGGGAGACTCGCAACTAGTGTTTGGTACTACTTAAGTTTTTAAGTATGGCACTCAACTTGTTGTTTCCGAGCCTCCAGGGAAGTTCAACTAGTTGTAGGAACAGATCGATCAGTGAATTGTGTTATAAGCATGCGAGGCTGCATGCCACAACTCTCGAGTTCTGGATTCCGAACTTGCGTTGTAGAAAGCTTGTAACGAGTGTTTAGCACCACTTTGAATGTAAGTTAGGTGTGTAGCTCGTTGTTTGCTTTGATGAATTAACTGGTTGTAGGAGCATATCGATTGGCGAAACGCACTCTGAACTTGATTCATTGTAGATTGCTGTAGTAACTTCGCACTATGGATGTGGGCTCCGAACCCGTCTCGTAGGAAGCTTTTAACGATTTTGGTGCCATTTTTATGTACAAGTTTGGCACCCAACTCATTGTACTTCACAAGGTGTTCTACTTTCCAAGTTCCTGCTGGTATCTTCCCTGCCCCCCCGGGACTTCAAGTTGATGAGTCGTCAAGCGAACAACTTGGTAGACCTTGCCTGGACTTGCCTATTTTGGAGGGAGCCCCCCATTTTTTTGCATAGAGAAAGGAAAATCTTCTGATATACCAATGTATTTAGGCAAGATTATTTGTTTCCATCGACTGAGCGGAGTGGCTTTGGGAGAGGAATTCAAGTTTATTACTATATCATGATGAGAAATAGTCTGGACCTGGCGAGAGATGGTGTGGCAGGTTTGGAAGTCCTTGGTAGAGTTGGTTATGGCAGAGACATCAAGCTCGTTTACAGTTTTGGAGTTATTGTGACTGTTTTTTTGCGGTAACTCTATGGCGTCGAGGGGGAGGATGGAGCCCCCCATTGTAGCGGTGTAGCATGCTCGCGCCGCCTGTTTGCTTCCTACAGCTTGGCCTACGCAAGTTTTTGTTGGGAACTTCATCTTCATGTGAAACGCGGAGGCAACTGCATGGAATGCCTCTAAGCCAGGATGGCTGAATGTATTATTGTATGCAGCTTTGACATCGATTCGCATAAATTCCAGTGCTTCTGTTTGAATAGCGGAGGCTTTCCCTGCTGTTACGTCGAGTGCGATAATTCCCTCGACTTGGACAGGTGCACCAGAGAAGTCATGTAGTGTATAGCCGGTTGTCTTGAGTCGGTCTTGAGAGAGCTTGAGAATTTCGATTGTGGCCATGAGGCGGATGTTTACTGAGCTGCCATTGTCCACCAGGATGCGGCGTACCTTATGACTTAGCATGCAAAGGTTTATGACCAATGCATCGCAATAAGGTGTTTTGATGCCTTCTAAGTCCTTGTCGGAGAAAGATATTAGGACCCCTAGTATTTTGGCAGGCAGAGTGTTATCTATGCAGCTGAGTTTGCTTGACAAAAGCTTTGCGGGAGGAGTTAGAATCTCCCCTTATCGGGTCTCCATGAATAGAGTGGGTGACAGCCATGTGTTGAGAGTCTTGTGGCTCGCATGGCCTCTGCTGACGCTTGTTAGCCCCCGGGATGGAGGGTTTTCATCGTCGTTGTCTTTCTGAACGAAGTTGGAGAGGTAGCCCCACTTTTTTTTTTGTCTTTTCTTCTACTAGACATTGACATCATGGGGGGAGGGCGGATTATTCCGTCCTTCTCCACATCCATGAAGATGGCCGATATGCTTGCATTGAGACGAGTGAACTTGTCGTAGTGTGGCGCTAGAGTTGGACGGCGTGAGCTTGCACCGTTTTTCTGAAACTTCCTGAGTTCTTCCTCGCTTGTATTGTTCCGTTTGTTCCCAGAAGATAAATCATTCTCGTCTTGAGGATAGAGAGCTTCCGCGACCCTAGGTGTATCTGTCACTTCTTTCCAGGAGCTTAGTTACATTTTTGGGAGGCCTTTTTGCGAGGGAGGCTTTTAGGTCTTTGTCAGTGACGTTGCGGCGAAAAGCTGCAGTTGTGATTGAAGTGTTCAAGGCGTAAATTGGCCTTTCTTCAGTTGTAAAATTCTTGACGAAGTCTTGCGGCAAAAGAGCTGCATTTGCGACTGAAGTGTTCAAGGCGTAAATTGACCTTGCTTCAGTTGTAAAATGCTTGACGAAGTCTTGTAGCGAAAGAGCTGCAGTTGCGACTGAAATGTTCAAGGCATAAATTGACCTTGCTTTAGTTGTAAAATGCTTGACGACGTCTTCCAGCGAAAGAGCTGCAGTTGCGACTGAAGTTTTCAATGCGTAAATTGACCTTGCTTCAGTTGTAAAATGCTTGACGAAGTCTTGCGGCGAAAGAGCTGCAAGTTGCGATTGAAGTGTTCAAGGCGTAAATTGACCTTGCTTCAGTTGTAAAATGCGTGACGAAGTCCTTTAGCTGGTTCTCCATCTTATTGTTTCAGTTCTAGCAGGGAGACGCTGGTATTTTCAGCTCTCTGACTAGTAACGAAGTGTGCGATGGGGAGTTCCTCGAGCCGATCGAAATAACATGTGGATTAGGGTTTCAGATGTGAATACCATTCCATAGCTGATCATTTCGGTGTAGTGAAAAATGTCCGACACATGAGTGCATCGGTGGCGTTATAGAACATCATAAGTGTTTTAAAGCTCTCGATGTGGTCCGTCGGGTCTGATTCCCCATTGTAGGATCCGAATTGAGGAGCTTTGAAGTTCCTTGGAACGGGTGCTTCGAGGATGGTTTTGCTGAAGGGATGTTGATTAGGGCGGTAGGCCCTGTTGAACCAGTTTCTCTCATTCTCCATCTGTTCTATGAGATCTTCTACTTCTTGGATAGGGTGAAGGACTCAGTCGTCCTTCTTTTGGGATCCAGTTGAAGCATTTGTGGACTGAGATATGGTCGTACTGAGGATGTTGTTCAGGACGGTTTTGTCAGGGGCCCCCCGGTGCCTCTCTGTTGGAAAGAGCGTGATTAGACTGTCAGGGGTGACTGTTGAGGAGGAATCTGATCTTCCATAGGAGGAGCTGGTTGACGAAGAGCGGTAGTGCGACGGCTGGAGGCCGCCCCTTTACCTCTTAGTCTTTGTGGCATGGTGATAAGTCTTACTGGTGTAGTTTTTCACAGACGGCACCAATCTGTTGCTTCTTTTTTCGATGTGGGAGCAAACAGATAGTGAGTTAATAATGGATGGAAACTACTAAAAGTCAAACCTGTGCCTTGGCCGTTAAAAGACGTTAGAGCTCCTGAGATTGAATCTGGATCGTTGATTGACTTCCTGTGATCTGAAATCGACGGTTGTTGATGTGGCCGATGGACCTGCAAAACGTCTGAAACACAGGGGGGTGGCCTCCAATGACAGACCCTCCGACGCTCAAGTCAGAAATAGAAAGAGAGAGAGAGAGTAAAAGCTGGAGAATTGTTGATTACCTGGAAACTGAGGAGGGGGAGGAGTATTTATAGGCCTGGAAGACATTCTAGAAGCTGAATCGTGACCGTCGGATCTTTCATGTCTCCCCCCCTGAAGAGATAAAATACCCCTATGAGAGGATAAGAGATGAGACTCCTAGCCATCATGGCTGGGTGTCTCTCGTAGTGGGCCTAGTTTGTCACTTTTTATGGGCTTGAGAGAAGCCCATGTCTTGGAGTGGGCCCAGGCCTGTAAAATAGGTCTGTGATGGCTAATCTGCCTGTAGATGCTTCGAGATCCGTGCAGGGATCGTACGGCTCTGATCTGCTGTGATTTTTACCATCATCAATATGCACTCTGATTTCTGTGCTCCTTTTACGTTCCTCCCATCTTTGAATTACTATGTTTTTTCGGAGAACTTATCCCAGAGGTACGTCTGTAACAACTAGTCGCACTTCAGCACAGATAACCACAACCCAATTACGTTGCCTACCATGGGTGTACAACTCTGTTATGTTGGTTGTAAATTGGTCTTTTGCAAAATCTTTCAAGTAGTGCCTTACAAAGCTCTTCCTGAGGGAAAATGTTTAGTTAGTCTTACCTTAGATTAAACCAGACTTAAGATGGTTTTGTTGCTTCCAGTTCTTTATACAAGAGAAGCTTAACAAGAAGAAGAACTTGAACAATAAAATCTTTTATTCCTTTCAAACTTATTAGAAGCAAGCACTCTCTCTCTCTCTCTTCTTACAATCTTATATGAATTTTTTGTTCCAAGATAGTCTTATGAGATTGATGATGCCTTACAAATAGATTTGCCTCTCTTATATAGAGCTGAGGAGGCTGCATTATTTGAGTCTACATGTAAGCCCTATTTTCGGTTTTACAGTACTTTGTTTTATTTTGATTATTGCATTTGGATCCATTTGTTATAGTGTATTTTGTCTTTTCTTGGGTTCTTTTGTTCTCTCTTGATCGATCTGTGTTCTTTTGGTTCGATTCTGTTCTCTTGGTAAATTTTGCTCTTTCTATTTTGAGTTTGATTTGTTCTCCTTTGTGTTCGTCTCATCTCATTGCATTTATTTTTCTCTTTTTGGAGCCAAAACTGATACCCAGAACCCACAAAATCTCAACCCAAAATCCTAATTCTTGATCCCTATATATACCATATTATTAAACCCTAAAAATATTCCCCACTCTCTCTCCGTCGTATTCTCTCTCCCCGATCCCCCTTCTCCTCTCTATTTTCGTTGCACCCCAAACCCGAACCGAAACCTTATCCCCGTTGGCTTCTCCGACCACCTTCCACCTCCGTCATTGTCTTCGCCACCCTCTCCTCGTCACCATCATCATCTGCATCCCCTCGCCCTCATCGTTGTCATGGTTCCCCATCGTCATCCCGTTCTCCTCGCCATAACCCATTACCTAAGTTCGCCACCGCCGTTCCTCCACTCCGTGCACCCCATTGTCGTAGACGTCCCTCACCGATCACCCTTACAACCACCGCAGATCCCCTAGCATTGCCGTCCAAGTCCCAAAGTCTTCGTCGTCGTCTTCCCCTGTTTTCGAGCAAAAAACAGAGGTTGCTCTCGTCGGAGTTTCATCGAGGTTGCCGTTGCCGCCGTCGCTTCCCGACCGTGGTGCCGACGTCGCTCCGCCCCTGCCGCAGTGCCGCACAGTCGCCCCGTCGAGTCGCTGTGTTCTTTCTCTCTCTCTCCTTGTCGAGGTTGAAGAAGGAGATCCATTGGGTAATTTTGCCGTCCAGTGTTTTGGCATATCGGATCTGGTTTTGCTGTCCTGTGTTCGTCCAGATCCGATGTGGGGTTTTCTTTTGGCTGAGTTGCTCTGCTTTGTTTACTTGGGTTTCTTCGCACGGGTTTCGCACGTGCTGTTGGTGTTTTCGCCCGGGATTCTGATCCCATTATTCTTATTAATTGTATCTACAATATAACAGGCAAGTCTCTTGTTGAACTAGCATTTTATTCCGTTCAAGATTATTTGATCTCCTGCAAGTAGATCCAGTCCATTTCATTATCATACTGCTTTGACAATTTTGTTAAGTTTATCGAGAGTTTACACGAGCTAACCCGACATAATCTTAATATCGTGCTATCTCTTTGATCTAAAATCTAGTCCCCATTGTTTCATGCATATGCACTTAAATAACTAGATTTATGCATATGACTACTTGATAACTCGAACATGTTAAATTAAACGTGCTAGATTGAATTTGATTGATGAAATACTACCATGCCTGTGATAATTGTATCTTAAACCTTAGAAATTGCATGTTGATACCTAGGATCACCTTGATTACCAATTTGCATGCTATGTGTGATCATATGATTTATTTATTTGCCTATTCATGTTAAGACAATTTTCTGAAATGTTAGAGTTGTTTACTTTGAATCAGTTTTCACCCATGATAATGTCAAAATTTGAATTTTCTTTAAAAACATGAATTTTTAGCCTCTGATGTCTAGTTTAACATCCTTTTGACAGATCTAAGTTTAGATGTATAATTTGTTAGATATCAACATTTTAGTACAGCCATGTTAGAAATTCCAGATTCATAATTTCATGCGTATCCTACTGTTCTATATTTTATTTGACCATGTTAACAGTAAGAAAAAAATCTAAAATAAATTAGACTGGACCTAGACATGTATAGGTACTTCCATGAATTTTTATAGATTTTATTAATAAGTTCTCTAGCCTGAAATAATTAGTTGAACACAACTTACTGCATGCTGCCTGAACATAAAATCTGAATAGAATAGAGTTTTCAACCTAGTTCCTTTATCCTTTATATGTCTTAATTATATTCGCTGGAACCGTGTGGAAGTCTAATTTCTAAACCTTTTGGCGGATTCAGATTTGCTATTTTGTAGTGGATGTAACCTGCATTTTAGTACAGCAAGGTCATGTTGTCCCGATTATGTGAATTATGCTTATTTGATGTGTTTGCCTCATGCTTTGTCTGTAGCGCATAGAATTAGTCACACTTAATATTATAAAACATTTACACCCTTTTGCATGCTTACATAGGATGAAAATAAACTATTAACAAGCCGGGGTATTATGGGTAGACTTGGTAGTGAACGATCGGAAAATGTACTCGGTATGGCCTTCTCGCCCGCATGAATACTTGACATAGAAGGAGGAGTATTGATTACAGTGATTGGTTGTTAATTCTTGCATGTAAATCATTTTTATCAATGCCGAGTACACGATCCGTGAATTCACCATCGGTCTAAAATGATCACTGTGCTTGCACCGAACCTGTGGAATAGGACGCAGTAGTACGTGCACTAGATAGGCTAATAAAATACTTAATAACCTGCATGTCATGCTTGTCTTGTCTTGACATCACTCATTACATGCATGATTATTGTACACCTTTGATATTATTGCTTGCTCTTTGTTTTTTTTTGTCTTTGACCATGTCCCTATTCTTTGATATTCATGATTTCCTATTATCCTCTGTTTTTCTCTACTTGCCGCCCACGACTTGCTCTAAGGGCACTCTTTTCTTTCTTTTAGATCAAGATTTTACAGAAACTAAATGATCTATTCCCGAAGGAATTGGTGAGCAACATTTCTAGAGATGGAACCGGTCTCCGCTGCATAGTTTTATTTGCTGCTAGATTTATTTTCTTGAACATTGTTATGACTTGTACTTTATTTTTGGGCTTTATGACCTGTAGTTTGTTTTGATCCCAGATGTTAGATATTTATACCGTTGGATTATTTCATTTATTATTGAAATTTATCTTCGATTCATGTGGTTATATTTCTTGCGTGGTTGTATTTTGTTGTTCTTATTACTGAGTTAGTCTGGTACAGCTTATGGATGGTGTTTACCTCATTCGCTGGGTCTACGTTACGTACTCGTATTCTGTATTTTGGGAAGCGGGGTGTGACACTATATCATTGCTCACATCACTTCTTCAATAATTGGTGTCATTACGTCATGGCTTACGTTATTCTAAATTACTCTAGAAAAAGAGATTCTTCCTTACCAACATCTTCACATGTTCTGCATTTATGTTGGTGTTTGTCTGCATTCTGTAGTTGTTTTTTCTGTCATTGTCATTGCTCATTTAGATGATAACTCGTACCAACTATCAAATAGTTCCTGCTTATCTTGTGGCTACTTTATTTTTGTTATGCTATACATTATTATTATTATTATTTTTATCTGGACTATCATAAATTCATATGTTGTTATCTCTTAGTTTTATGTCTTTTATCTATCAATACATATTTTTGAATCTCATTGCTTTTCTTTATGGGATCAACTTCTCAAAATTTTCAGTTTTGTATGGCACAATGTTAGATGCTCCATATATTATTTGGATATTCATCCCTATTTCTATAACATGTTCTGCTGGAAGTACTTCATTCTCCTCAAGATATTCGGAGATTGTTGAATACATTCTAACATATAATTTTTAGGCCTTCGTAAGACCAACATAGTTTTTTGCTGCTTTGTATATTTCTCTTGGTCAATGGCTAAGCTCTTCATATTCTCTGGATGGATAAATACAGTGAAGAAGTCCTCGTTCAAATCGAGCTCGTGTTGTTGTTGGATGTGCTCCTGGTAGAATGATAGTCCTGTTCATATGTTGTTGTGATATGCTTTTGATGAACTAGTTTTACTTGAGGTACTTGGCATAATTTCTCAATATATTGTAAAAAAAATATTTTCTTTGATACTTTGGTTGGAGATTTCTCAATGAGTAATATCTCTTTGTAAGTTGTTTTATTTGAAGAGACGTTTGCCTCTTCCTTTAGGGAATGGGTAGGTTCACCCATTTAACTCATTTTCTCTCTTACATTGTCCACCATATTTTCTGTAGTTACATGCTGATTTATGTGCTGGTAGAATAGACTATGGGGTCCGCATATTTGTAATTGTAGTTGGTTGAATGTTGCCTTTATTTGTTCCACATTTTCCTTGAGAAAAATTATATTCTTTTCTATTTACTGGACTCTAGTTTCCATCCTGCAAAATAAAACGGTTAGTTTCTTGATAAGAAGTTTGCTAATATATTATATTTTCCCTTTATATTTTCTATTGTAAAATCATAATGTGCTTTCTATTTGCCATCTTATGAATATTTTATTTGCTATAGTTGGATCTATTTTTTTTAATCCAGGTTCTTGCTTGGGTATTATATGTTCTTAATATGAATTTTGTATGTATTCTGAATAAGTTAAATTTTTTAATTGTTTTTAAGATTGCTAGTAATTCTTTTCGATTTATGTGATAATTTTGTTGTGTTTGTGTGAATGATCCACTAGTGTATCTGACTAGTCTTTCCTTTTTTTACCTTTATCTATAAATTTTAATATTGCTTCCTAATTATTTCACTTGCATCTATTTGTATTATTCATGTATTTTCTTTAACAGGTAGTTTTAGTTTATTTAGTTCTAAAGTTTGTTGCTTCAATATTTTAAGTTTTTCTTCATCCTCTGTAGTCCATTCCCATTTATTGAACCTTTTTATTTTGTTGGAGCCAATTTATTTTTTCTGAAAAATTTGGTGTCCAATTCATAAAATCCTTGTGGTGTACAAAATGTTGTTAATTGTTCTGATTTCTCCGTTAGTTTTATGTGGTAAATTCTTATTTACAATCGAATTTTGAATATATTTTTTATGTTCTTACAGTATTTAGTAGTATCTGCATATATGATAGTGGATATCCAAATCCACTACCATAATTTACTAGCATTCTAGATTTATTTTTTTATTATTATAATTATTTTTATATACTATGAATGTTGGTGATGAATGTGGACTTTGTGATTTTCTTATGTATTTTTTTCCCATTAGTTATTTTATAAGTGTAACATCCTAGAAATTTAAAATATGTTATTGGAATTAATAAATGATTTAGGATGAATTTTTGTGATTTATTAAGCATTTTTTAAATTTATCATTTTTGCACGTGCGAAACACGTGCAAATATTTTTCTTGAGAAATAAAAAGTTAAAAAATTCATTTGAAAAATCTAATCTTTATTAGTAGATAATAATTCTAAATTTTCTAGAATTTATGAATAAATTATAGCATGTTTGCAAATATTTCAAATTGAAGGACTTTTATGTAAAATTGCCACTTGGTGGCATATTTCGAGATTTAAAAATTTCTGGCTGCTTTGGGGGGCCGGTCAATTAGGAGTGTTTAGGGGAGATTAAATCTTACCCTAATTGATTTAATTAACTACTTGATTTGGAATATATATATATATATATATATATATATATATATATATATATATATATATATATATATATATATAAGCTTTCTTCCGTTGCAAAGGGGTCTGTGTGCACAGACCCGTGCGAACGGAGATGTGGGGCCCAGATTTTTTTGTGTGTAAAACTTTGCCTTAACCCGCTCTTGGAAACGGCGTGTTAAATTTTTTTTTGCCTCAACCCGTCGCTTCCAAGAACGGGTTAAGCAAAATTATATTTGTTTTAGATCTGTATATTTCATCTTCTTCTTTCAATTTCTCCCTACTCTCTTTCTCGTTTCTTCCCGAACCCAAACCCACTATATCCAAAATCGTGAGCTTCTTACTCCAGCAACTCCTCTCTCACTTCCCTCCTCTATCATTCCGGTGACTCTCTCTCTCTCTCTTCCGTCCGTTGCTCCCCAAGCCAGAAAACCCTAATCCAAACACAAACCTCTCCTCCTCCTCCTTTCGCTCCTCCACTTCCTTCCACTACTCCGCCTCCTATTCCATTCCCATATAATCTTTCCCTCCTAGTTCTACTCCAAACTTCGAAATCCAACTCTCTCATCCCAAAAACGAACCCCTAGTTCGGCCACAAGACCTACATTGGCGAAAATTGTAGTTATTTTGTAAGCTAATCACTAAATCTTTGTCCTAGTAGTTGTATTTGTGTTGATTTTTAAATTTTTTTGGTCTCTTTCCAATAATTTACTATATATTAAAATTGCCAAAAAAATTTGTAGATGTAGAAATTTGTAAGTAGTATTTTGATGAATTTACACGGTGCAATTATAGTCGTAGTTGTTGTTGATCACTCAACGATATTTTAGATTGAGTCGTATTTAAAATCATTTCGTATATACTAAATTACTTAGAACATTTTTAGTGCAGTTAGACTAGAAAACCTTGCAGACAACCTCCAAAAAATACGAAACTTTGCGAGTAGGTTAGTCTCACGTAGCACAAGCTACCCCAACTTGTAGAAGTGATTTTCGACTCACGGTTCGAGAGATACGGTCGTGTATCGCTTTTGGTTAAAAAAACCTAAATAAAGCGATACACGCCGTATCTCTCGAACCGTGAATTGAAACTCATTTCTACAAGTTGGGGTGACTTTTGCTACGTGAATTCGACCAAGTTGCAATGTTTTCTAAATTTTGGATGTCGTTAGTGCGGTTTTCTAAATTTCTCACCTTCCTCGCATAAGAAGTAAATGACATAGAAATTTTTTAGTGCGGTTAGACTAGAAAACCTTTCAAACGACCTTCAAAAAATACGAAACTTTGCAAGTAGGTTAGTCTCACGTAGCACAAGCCACCCCAACTTGTAGAAGAGAGTTTCGACTCATGGTTCGAGAGATATGGCTGTGTATCTCTTTTGGTTAAAAAAAAATCCAAATAAAGCGATACATGGCCGCATCTCTCGAACCGTGAGTTGAAACTCATTTCTACAAGTTGAGGTGACTTTTTCTAAGTGAATTCGACCAAATTGCAAAGTTTTCTAAAATTTGGATGCTGTTTGTGCGGTTTTCTCACCTTCCTCGCATAAGAAGTAAATAACTTAGAAAGTTTTTAGTGCGGTTAGACTAGAAAATTCTTCAAAGACCTCCAAAAAATACAAAACTTTGTGAGTAGGTTGGTCTCACATAGCACAAGTCACCCCAACTTTTAGAAGTGAGTTTCGACTCATGGTTCGAGAGATACGGGTAGGTATCACTTTTGGTTTAAAAATATTCAAATAAAGCGGTACACGGCCGTATCTCTCGAACCGTGAATTGAAACTCATTTCTACAAGTTCGGGTGACTTGTGCTACATGAATTCAACTAAGTTGCAAAATTTTCTAAATTTTGGATGTCGTTTGTGCGGTTTTCTCACGTTCCTCGCATGAAGAAGTAAATGACAAATTTTGATTTCGCAATACAAACTTGAGAATAACAAATGGTTGAATGATAAATTTGAAATTCACAAGAAATGGGCTCCCGTCTATGCAAGAGATTCATTTTGGGGCGGCATGTTGAGTACCCAACGGAGCGAATCGCTACATTCATCCTTGAAGCAACATACCAATAAGAAATACTCATTACATGAATTTTCCGTCATCTTTGACCGAGTCCTAGTAAAACAAAGACATGAGGAACTTAAAGAAACTCATTGGAATCGTGAGGAGAGACCAAAATTGAAGACCAAATGGGTGATGGAGGAACAAATGGCGGGGACATACACTTTGAAGATTTTCTACAAATTCCAACAGAAAATGCAAAAAAGCTTATTACTTAATGTGAATTTCATTGTCGCTATGGATACACTGGATAGTGCAGCTTTTTCTGTGACGCTTTGTGGAAACTCAGAACCGAGGAGGGTGATTTCTTTTTGCAAACTCCGTAAAATGGCTAAATGTCTTTGTTCCATGTATGAATTCTTAGGCATTCCATGCAAACATCTATTAGCGGTTCTTCGGTTCACCAATCATACCACACTACCGGAGCAACATATTTGTAGATGATGGGTTCAGGATCAGTTGACAAGAAGCAGTACACCCGTTCCTAATAGTATGGGCAACAATTTTGCCTTTCGTTATTGTGAATTGAGTCAGCACTCAAGACAGTTGTTCGATCTTGGTTGTTCTTCTGAGGGAACGTACAAGTACATGCTCGACCACATGCTTAAGGGCATTGAAGGCGTTTCTCACATTCAATCCGGGAATAGCACACACCGCGAAGGTAGCGCACAACCGGAGAGTGGTGGACATGCACATGCACCGGTGGGGGGCCCTATACAATGCACTACAAAGGGAAGGCCTAAAGGGAAGAGGTTGAAGTCTATAAGAGAATTCCAATAAACGAAGAGATCAAGACTCTGCAGTACATGCCTTCGTGTCGTATGTCACGATTCACGAAATTACCCAAAAAATATGGCTAGGTAATATATCCGAGACTAAGTATATATTAATTTGACTTAATCAATCTTAACTTGTTGTTGACCAACTCATTCTTCTCATTTATTTAGTGGATCAGTAGCATATGAAGAAGATCCAACCGGTGAAGAGAGTGATGACGATGATGGTGAAGATTCGTGCTAAGGTAATTTTTGTACTATGTAGGTCATATTAAACTTGAATACCTTTATTACTAATTTCAATTCATGAGAAGACAATTATTCATTTCTACAATTCTTTATTTTTTTTTTTGTAGGTCTGGGATGAAAGTTGATCGTGCCGATGGATGGCGTCAATCATCAAAAAGTCTTAAACTTTTGATTGTATATATGCTCTAGTAAATGTATTTGAATTTATAAGTAGATTTTTGGTGTATGTAATTTACAATTAGTGTATCAAATTTGGCAAAAATAGTGAATGATCGATGATTATGGTAATGTGTTTGTCATATGCATGTTGTTGTTGTAATTGGTTTGAGAATATTTAAATATTATGATATTGGTGAACTTTGTGTATGTTTGAATGATATAAAATGTTCATTTTTGAAATTTGTGGAATTTGTGAACTGTTTGAGATGTATATATATGCTGTGGGTGTATTTATTATTATTATTATTTCCCCACTAAACCCGTTAACGGAAATAACGGGTTAGGTTGATCGACAACATGTACAAAAATTGATCTTTGGAAGATGAAGTGCTGCTAATAACTTACAACTTAACTCGTTATTGGAGATAACGGGTTAAGTGTACTTAACCCGTTAGTTGGAAAATTTTGACATTGTGTTTGTCTTTGGGGAAGAAAACTTGTACAAAATTCATCTTGACGAGTTGAAGTTCTGCCAATATCTTCCAACTTAACCCATCATTGGTTGTAATACCCCGATTTTTCTTAATACATAAAGATTATTTATTTCTCTTTTTATGGTATGCTTGTGTAGCATGTGACTATTATTTTCTCCATGATGAATAAAGTATATTGTTCCCTATAAAATATTTTCCTTAAAGCCCAATGTTAACTTGTTTATTTTCTCTTTTTAAAATAATTAGTTTGGCCCAAATGAACTTAAGCCCATAAACTTAACCTTTTATTTATTTAAATTCCTACAACTTGTATGTGTAACATCTTTTCTTTTCTTCTATTCCGGGTATTTGATGTACTATTTAGTGTAGTGGAGTTTGTGTGTACACGTGCACTTTATGTACACGTGCACAAGGCACAATACTTGGCCAGATTTGTGGAGTGATGGACTTGAGTCATGGGTGGTTACTTGAGGTGTGGGTAGTTTCTCAAACTCCCGATTTGATCTCAGCCTTTGATTCTCCAACTCCCCAATGTATCTTAACCCTCCATTCTATTTCTCTCCTAGTATAAATACCCCTCCTATCCTCTATCTCTTTTACACTAAAAATTTTCTAAGATTACTGTTACAAGAGAGTATTTGTGAGTTTGTGTGGGAGCTTTTCTGTGGAAGCAAGCAGCATTGCTGAGGAGCTCGGTGTGGAGCAAAGGAGCAAGAAGGCGTTCTCTGCTTTGAAAAGTGCGGGATTTCGTTTATTTCTTCATATAAGGTGGGTGTTTCTCAGGACTTCTAACGTAGGAATGATACTTTAATTACTATGATTGATACCATGTTACAAAAGTGAATTGAATGCAGTATAAATTGCTTGAACATGCTATTAAAAATGAGAACGAGACTGTCGGTACAGTCGACTGCCATGTGAGACAGCCGACTGGTACGAGACACTACTTTTCATAATGTGCTGATAAACATGTGTGTGAATAGACATGATGGTGTGATTATTATGTGTATATTTTCCCCATGACACATATGATGGAGGGAAGGTAAATGAATGAAAAGAACTAATGGTGATTAATAACTTAAATTGTCGGAGCAGTCGACTGACGTTGTGTTAAGTCGACTGGTGCTTCATTCTGAATATGACTGTTTGAAAGTTCCATGAATAAAGATATTTTATTTATGTAGACCCAGTATGATGACTTGAGATTTATACCTTCATTGTCGTAAGAAAGTATGAGCAATGTGAATGCATGTTTAGAGTAGTTTTCTCTAAAAGAGCATGTTAGTAACTTGGAAATTCGTGCTGTAAAAGCTACTGAACAAGAGGAGACTCTGTTTATAAAACATGAATTTATGTATATGGTAAATTGATATCATGACGCAAGTACATGTAAGAACTGTAAATAATCTCCTTAATGGAAAATGGATCTGTCCAGTCGACCGATGCATGTAGCAAGTCGACTGATCTGGACTTAGAAATTGTGCTGTTGAAATCTCCAGAACAGACGACTGATCGATGAACAGTCGACTGTCACGAGAACAATATTGTGAACATGAAAAGTGCGGGACAGGCGACTGGTGGTGTACAACAGTCGACTATCCCGAGCAATTATGATGATACTGTGTGTGACTGTATGAGTCGACTGGTATTCTTCCAAGTCGACTGTACAGAGTGTACTTGGATATATTTGAACTTCATGTTATTTTGCTCTTGGTAATTATGAACTGTATGATTTGAATCGATGGACTCTGTTTATGGCTGTATGAATTATGTGAAATGAATCATAGATGAGAATTGAGAATTAAATGAATAATTATGAAAGGCTAAATCATGATGAGAAAGTCTGTGAGACTCTAAAATAAATGATGAGCTGATGATGCTCAATTGGATATTGTGAAATTGAAATTGAACGAAGGAGTAGCTAAGTCTCCCCGGCAGTGAAATGAAATGATATTGAGAAATAGACCAGGTTGGTCGAGTGAAATGAAATGATAAGTCCGGTTGATGGAGAGGCTAACTCTAGAGCTTGATTTTTATTCATGATTCTGATGTAACTTTAATACATAGTGTGGAGGTGATGAAGGTGAGAGAAAAACATGAGTATGAGAGCTAGGGTACGGTGCGGGTGTGTGAGTTGCAGAATGCATGCTTGATGAGTCAAGACATGGCGCGGGCACAACTCAGTAATGATCGGACTCTAGTCACGCTTGTGGGATGTTTTGGTGACTGCAAGAGGAGTGTGTTCAGGGAGGAGGCTGAATTGTCGCAGAATGCATGCTTGACGAGTCAAGACATGGCGCGAAATTCTACTCTAGGGGCCAGGATACATGCTTGTACTCATAGAATCATCTAAGATACTCATTGAATTTACAGAAGTAGAGTAAGTCATGGCGGGGGATTGAACCCTACAAAAATGAAGAACGATTAAGAGGCTTGCCCTCGAACCTATGTAGTATGGGATGCATAGAATTCGAACAAGTGTGCATTAGTGTCATGTGAAAATTAAATAATTGCATTAAGGATTAAGTGCACAATCACGACACGACATCTCTAAAAGTTCCCTTTTGATTTTACATGCTTATTATGAACAAGATTGTGATTTGTTAAGAAATGAGATTCATTATACTGTTTCTGGCATAGAGAGGATGGCCATGTATAATTATCGTCGGTTGAATAAACTGACGTACCCACAGTTTTGTATGCAGGATAAATTACACGTAAAGAGGAATGGATGCATAAAGATCTCATTATGTTGTTGTTCATTTATGTAAATGTTGTATATTTTGCTTCCGCTGTGTAAATTTAAATGTAAGATGTTGTAACTCTGATGTAAAAAGAAAAGTTTGAAATTTCCTTGTAAAAATTGTACTCGAGAAAAGTGAAAAGATCCTGAAGAACATATCGAATTCAGTAATTTGGAATTCGGGGCGTTACATTGGTGATGACGGGTTATGCTAACTTAACCCGTCATCTGCAATGACGGGTTATGTTTGAATATTTTCCAAGTGTAACTTGTATATTTGGATGAAAACTTGTTCTTTCATAAATGAAGTTCTGCCAATTTCCTCCTATTTAACCTGTTATTAGCGATGATGGGTTAAGTGAACTTAATCCGTTATTGTAAAGAACGGGTTAATTTAGAATAATTTAACAGTGTATTTGAACAAATAACTCGAATATTTTAAAATAAAAACTTTTGTAAAATTTTTTATATAATAAACTTTTCAAACAAAGTGAGAACTCCATATATTGTTTATTAATTAAAAATAAATATTCAAAATCATTCTTCATAAACTTTGATTTCGGTTTATGAGTTTAGAGTGTTAAACGGTCAGAGCTAGGGTTAGTGGGTTATTGGAAGGGGTTAGAGTAGGGTTAGAGGGTTATTGGAAGGGGTTAGGGCTAGGGTTAGATTTTACATCATTCTCCATAAACATTTAATTCGGTTTAAGAGTTAGAGGGTTAGAGGGTTTTGTCTCGGGTTAGAGGCTTATAGTAATTTCATGGGTTAGAGTAGGGTTAGAGTATTTCGGAATATACAATCTTTAAAACAATTTCATAATATTTGTCTAATATTTTTACAATATTTAAAACGATTTCATAATATTATTATTTTTTTCAAAAAACTTCAACTTTTTGGAAAATACAATCTCTTCATAAAAAATTATATAATCAACTATCCAAACAAATTGGAAACTCCATATGATATTTTAAAGTAAATAAATATATATTTAACATAAATATATATTTAACATAAATATTCATAAACATTGAATTCGGTTTAAGATTTAAAACAATTTTAGAGGGTTAGGGCGGGTTAGAGGGTTATAGTAGGGTTAGAGTAGGGTTAGAGTTTTTCGTAGGGGCAATATATTTTTTATGAACTTTTAATGTTTACATTTTTGAACAATATTATTTAGTTTGATAATGTATTTTTCTAATATTTTTACAATATTTAAAACAATTTCATAATATTATTTTTTTTCTCAAAAAACTTCTTCAACTTTTTTGGAAAATACAATCTCTTCATAAAAAATTATATAATCAACTATCCAAACAAATTTGAAACTCCATATGATCTTTTAAAGTAAATAAATAAATATTTAACATAAATCTTCATAAATATTGAATTCGGTTTAAGAGTTAAAGTGTCAGAGGGTTAGGGCTAGGGTTAGAGGGTTAGAGTAGGGTTAGAGTAGGGTTAGAGTTTTTCGTAGGGGCAATATATTTTTTATTGTTTGTATTTTCCGAAATATATTATTAGTTTGTTTTAAAATTTTAATTTTAATTTTTTATTTTTTCAAGAATCAAGTTATGTTATGGTTTTTTTTAAAATAACATTTGTAAAAACAAAAACACTTGTATTTTTTGAAAATTAATTCTCTGCATAAAAGTTTATATACTGAATTTTCCAGATAAGGTTAGGGCTAGGGTTAGAGGGTTATGGCAAGGGTTACTGTAGGGTTACAGATAGGGCTCGTCTTGGAGCACTAGTTATAATTTGTATATAATTTCTTCATAAATCTAATATCAATATCAAAATTATTACAATAGATTTTATAATAATTTATTCCTCTTTGTGGTAGAAAATTGATCTTTCGAATAGAATTTCTGCCAATAACTTCCAACTTAACCCGTTATTGGCGACGACTTAACCCGTCATCTGCAATAACGGGTTAAGTTGTAAGATTTTGACAGTGTATTTGTCTTTGTGGATGAATATTTGGTCTGTCAGTGATGAAGTTCTGCCGATATCTTACTGCTTAACCCATCATTGAAGATGACGGGTTAAGGTCACATAACCTTTCATCGTCAATAACAGTTTAAGTAGGGATATTTTGACAGTGTATTTCTCTTTGTGGATTCTATACAAGATGAAGTACTGCAGATTTCTTCCTACTTTACCCGTTATTGGGAATGACGGGCTAAGTAGGGTTTATTTTTCCACTTCTATTTGCTGTTTGTGGATGAAAATTCAACTTCACAAAACGATTTCATTCACAGCAATTTCCCCGAATTACATATCACACCATTTCATTCACATAAATAAAAACTAAGATCACAACAAAAATATTCACAACAATATATATAATACGACGGATAATATCACAGCAATTTTATAGCCTAAATTTGGACAATTTTCACATCAATTTGACAATGCCAAACTATGCAAATATCAAAACAATTCATTCAATTACATTTGTAGAATTATCTCAAGTAGCAATTACAACATTTTCATTACAAAATTTGCATCTCAACAATGAAGCTAAAGTACCATTGTCACGCTCAATACATTTGTCTTCATGGTTGATGCCTTTGGTTACCCGGTTTTTATTTACAACATTTATCAATATAGAAACAAACTTTGCATTATTTATTTGAGGAATAAAATCATCAACCAAATACTAAACTACCAATAACGAACCAATTGTTAGATACTACCTTTTACGACCACGCAGTTTGCGACCACTTTGTGTGAATTGATCAGGCGGGTTCCTCTTTTGTTGGGGATTTCTCCGTCTACCTTGCGTCTCGGGGGATTGAGGTTCATCCGACTACTGCTCCTCCACATCTACTTCTGGTGGTTGCTATTGTTGGAGTTGTTGTGGTTCGGCAATGTGAATTCCGACCCTTGTCACGCTCTTTCGTCGAGAACTTGCCACATTGGCTTTTAAATACGCATCAAGTTTGAGACCTTCACCCACCTCTTGAAGACTACTACGGCACGGTTTTAGAATTTCTCGCATTATTTCCTTAATGCTCTCGGGTACCTTACTCTTGAAGGTGAGAGAAGCTATCCGAACAGTTTCCCATGTTTTCAATCTACATTAGGTTGAAAATTTCAATTTAAATATATTATCATCTTGTCCTCAAATAACAATACATGCATACTAAATGTATGAAATTGCATGAAGGTTGACTAACCAAGTTCCGATACGTCGATGCCTTTGGTTGATACATTGGTTGGAAAGCGGAATATGCCAGTGGTGGTTCTCCCTCGGTTAGGGGAATCATAATATGGACACCAGCTGGTACAGCGGTTTGCGGAGAAACATACAATCTTGTAATGTGCCTGTACCACATTATGTAAACAAATTGGAACGAGCCATCGTACGGTACAGTGAAGAACATCATATTCGGTGTTATCTGATAGCGCAAGGTGTTCCAGTTGGCCACAAGGACCCGATGAAAATCCGCCCAATCGAAGTTGGGGACATGACCCGTTCCCTTCACATCGTGCAATTTTTGTCATAACAATTGGCTTCGAGAATCTTCTGCTGATATCCGAATTGCCGCATCACTCTATCCGGATACTGGAACTCAACAACAGAGAAGTTCACAAGTGGTGCAGCCGTCAACCAAAGTGCACTAGCCAAACATACCGGTGGAACTCTTTCCAACCTGGCGGTCGAGTACGATACCCAATTGACGAAATCGTCCAGCAGGTTATCAAACTCATCTCTGTAATACGTAAGAGATTGGTGTGGGTTATCGACCCACGTGTGCCGCCCTGTCCAATATACCCCTAAAGGATGTAACAACTCTAGAACCGGTGGTTTGGCCACCCAATCTGGTGTTGGTTCAATAATATGGGGTCATCCGATGTGGATGTGTTCCCAACTCCATATTTGCAATAGAACCATGGGGCCACCCATTTGTACGATACCTAATGAACATGTGCACAAATTCCTATACAGTAATGCCAAGGCCACACTCCCCAACTATAACGGTCGGCCATACAGAAATTTTTCAACAATGGTAAATACATGGGCGGTACGCTCGCACCGGATGAGTTAGGGAAGAGCAATCCCCTGATCATACTGAAGATGTAGGCACGAGCATAGTATTGTAGAGCTTCCTCGTCCGAATTCTCCGTCAAATATCCCTCGAATTGGAATTTCAACCAACTAAGTAGAAGTGATTTACCGTCGAAGATTTCATTCCAAAATTTAGCTTCTGCTTTATCTTTCGCATCTTCTGTGGCTTGATTTAATAGATTTGGATCATAATCTTTGGGAGTACCTTTGAGGATTTCTTTTTCAATGTCCTCTCTTTTTGTGTCCAACGACTCCTCAACATCGATACCGAGCAAATCACGAATTGTCACGCCCCGCTTCCCAAAAATACGAAATACGAGCACGTAACATTGGCCCAGCGAATGATTTTCATCATCCATAAGCTGTTCAGGAATCTTTACAACATCTCACAAAATAATCAGAGTCGGGAGAAAAAGTATCAACCAAGCATGCATATATGAATCAAACTACCAACAATAATACTTGAAACCAAAATATATTAATCTCAAATAATTCCAGATCTGAATAAGTCAAATATCCTGGGTCACATTGCCCAAATACAAGATAAATCCAAGTACAAGATATAATTGTTCAAAAATAAACAACAAGAATAATAATGGCAAATTCCAGCAGCTAGTAACTTATCTCGCCTATTCCATCTGGAAGCTGATCTCCAAATCTGTAATTTAATAATTGCAGAGATAGGAAAAAGAAAACAAACTCCCGTCAATGCAAGTTACGGACCGCTTGCAGTGCAGGATACAAGTATATGGAAAAGGTAACTAATAACATGGAATAGGCAGGAGATCAAAATATAACAACTAGCATGGCAAGCTGAACAAGTGCGAGTGGCATGTATCAAGTGTCAAGTAAACAAGTATCATATAAACAGGTAACAAGTATCATGAATCAAGTATCACGAAATCAAGTAACAAGTAACAAGTGTCAAACAGTCAAGTACAAGTATCAAGTAGCAAGTGTCAAGTGATCAGGCTCAAGTGTCATGTATTAAGTCTTGTAGTTATTACTATCTAAGTAGCACTTCATGCATCCATACTTTCACTACATGGTTGCTACATTCAAACAGTTTTATTTAGATTTCGTAGGTGATTCTATAGGTCATGTACTCGGGTATCACAGAATCACAGAATCACAGAACTTGGTCGGTAACTTGATCGGTAACAGAAATTAATTTGATCTGTAAACTTGATCGGTAACTTGATCGGTAAACTTGATCGGTAAACTTGATCGGTAAGATGTCATACGGGAAACACGAGTCCCCTTCCGAGTACAGGCTCGTATATTGTCCACTACTAGATCTTTCCCTTAAACTCCGGCTTGGTTATTTATTATTAGGATCAAGCAAGTATGTATGTGTCACGAAACCGGGCAAGTATATCATGGTATAATCAAGTAACAAATTCAAGCTGCAAGATAAATATGTACAGGTGCAAGATAACTCATAAAGGGATAAAATAACCAAATGTCTAATTCAGGACAGCAAGACTATACTGTAGTAAAACAGTGATTCCCGGTGTTACAAACATGCAAATCTGAATCCTTCGAAAGGTCTAGAAAATAGACTCCCAACCGAATCTAGCGAATATAAATAAGTTATATATTATATCACAAAAACATAAATCAAAACTGATTTGAATCCAGAAAACACGTTCAGCCAGAAATCAGTAAATCGAATTCACAGTCCGGAAAACAGCATCAAAACACCTCAAATAAATCCAGAAAAAATATGGGGTATTTCCCTATATGTCTAGTATCAGAATATAAAGTTTCATAATTTTCCAGTAAGATTAGTTTGGTCAACAAAAAACAGAAAACATCAAGAAACGACAGTTTGGCAAATCTGGAATTCCCAACACTGCTGTACGAAAACTGTGATATCTCGCAAACCATGAAAAGAAATCCAAATCATCCAAAGGGAGATGAAAATAGAAAAAATAGGATAACTTTCATATTTCATAAATATTTTTCATACAAGAAAAGGAATTCGGGTGAAAACACAAATCTTTACAGAACAGCGAGCAAAATCCAGCAAGTATAGTTTTTATAAATAAGCATTAAACGGTATATAAAACTCATCAAAAAAATCTACCAAAATTCTGGATAATCCCTCAATAGATATAGAAATTCTGAACAAAATTTCAGATCAAAATAATATGTTTAGCACTATTATAAAAATAGTTTAGTCATCAAAATCATCAAGAAACGAAATCTGGAAATGAAATACACCTCTGTAGTAAAACAGCCATATCTCACACATACGAAAACAAAATCGACCAAGGTCAGAGATTTTGGAAAGAAGACAGATTTCTCTAAAAATTATGTTTAATACTGAAGTTAAGATGCTGATCTTAATATGGTCTAAAATAGCAATCAAAATTGATCATTGACAAAATACAGATTTTCCTCTTAACAACAAATCAACATACAACATACGAATCTCGTTCTAAACACAACCAAACATGATATAGAGTCTATCTACTAAGTGTCCAAACATCATGAAATAGGGTATATAGCATGTCCACAACAAGTATATCACATGGATCCGAACAAACACACGATTTTTCATAATTGTCTCACAAATATAATCACATCAAGAACGGTCAAAACCTAAGTTGTTTCATGTCAAATTTGTGTCGTGAGGCAACTATGTTCAATAGAAATATAGAGAAAATACTCATCAAGATAACACACACGAGTTGTTTCTAGAACCCAACTACACTACAAGTGGTATTTATGACTTGTATTATACAAAGGAATTAAGTACAAGTTACTTGCCTTAATCGAAGATGAAAATGAAGGCGAGAAAAAGAAAGAATAACGGGAATGGATTCCTGGGCAACGAACACAACGAATCAACGAACGAATACCCGAACAAAACCTGAGATCACACACTTACACATGCAACTCTTGCACGTGCAAACAAAAGAAGAGGGGGAGAAACAGCGGCACTAGTTATTGCAGCCGGAGAGGGACAACGACGGGGATGTTGGCTGCTGTCATCGGAGAGAAACAGCAGTGCAGTGGTGCTGCTGTCGCTGGCCGCAGGGCAAGGGCACTACCATGCTGTGGTGCACTGTGGTGGAGGTCGTCGCCGAGGCTGGAGCGCACAGGGGAGGTGTCGGGATAGTGCTGTGCGGGATCGGGGCAACGCTGTGGTGGTCGCTGTAGGGGGGCTGCCGGCGCTCGGGAGGAGCAGGATGACAGGCTGATGGGGGAGGGGGGGCACAACACCGATGCTGTAGTTGCTGCGGCTGTTGAAGTCGCAACGGCTGACTGCAGGAGGGAGACAGTGAGAAGGGATGGACGGAAGTATGGTTGAAGAAGGAGATGAGAGGAGGACGGGAGGTAGGTTTGGAAGGTTGAAGACGAAAAGATGTAAGGCGGCTGTGAATGGGGTGATGAACAGGTTAATATATAGGAGAAGATGGATATAGGGTTAGGTGTATTGGGTAACGGGTCTGGAGTTAAAATAGGGTTTGTGCTATGAGTGGGTTAACAGGGTTGTGGGTATAAAACAGTGGGTAGGGTTTTATTATAAATGGGTATAGGGTTTTAAAAAAAATAATTAAATAGAATATAGGGTAGTTGGGTTAAAAATCCATTAGGGTTTTTAAAAGTTCATTAAGAAAATAAAATAAAAAATAAAAAGATTGTTTATAATAAAAATGTAATTTTCACTACAAAAATAGAATTTATTTAAAATAGATACAAATACAATTAGCACATAGAAGTGGATTATCAATAATCAGCCAAAATTAATAATAATAATAACAGTAATAATAATAATAAGAGTAATAATAACAAAAATAAGAATTGTATTTCAATATAAAATCATAGAAAATAGTTACAATTAAAATTATTGATCGAAAACAGATTTTAATAGGAGATCTAATAATACATTTTAACAAAAGAATTTGAAAACAGAAAAATAATTTATATAAATTTTAAATACATAAAATACACAAAAAATATGGGTTTGGGAAAATAGGGGTTACCCGAACAACTGCTACTCGGTCAAAGTCCATGTTCCCCAGCTCGGCGACGCCATCTATTGGAAGCTCAGTAATGAGTGCTACATCTTGGAGAGTGATGGTCATCTCACCCACCAGTAGGTGGAATGTGTGGGTCTCCAGTCTCCATCGTTCGAAAAGAGTTGTAAGTAGATGTCGGTCAAGCTTCACATCCCCATAAATTGAGCCCCATAGAAATCGGCTTCAACTAAGTACGGAGTGATACGGGGGTCCATGGGAAGAACCGCGTGCTTCCGGAAGTTGCACTTTTTTGCGGACGCATTCCACACGGCTTCGGATCGGTGTATGAATTGCAATGAAAGTAAACTTGAGTCCAACGGTCCCGAAGGTGTAACAAAAATCAAAGACGACAAACCGGCCTCAGCAGATGTAGATTGACGGCCACCAACCTACACCAACAAAGATAAATGTTGTCATTATTGAGACAATATTACATATTCTTATTTAAAACCAATAATAATAATCAATCTTACCTCAGTAATTGGTGCGCCACTAGCTCTACCAGAAGGGCTTCTCGTTCGCCCCATTCTAGCCATTTATTTGTGAACCAAAAATTTAAGCTTAGTTCATACGGGTTACATCCATTTATCTATCATCAATAAATAAAGCGAAAATGTGTAAAAAAACACACAAATGACAACAAAAAATAGCAATACTATGCAACTTGGTCCAATTCACGTTACACAAGCCACCCCAATTTGTAGAAGAGAATTCCGAGTCACGATATGAGAGATACGGCCATGTACCGCTTTATTTGGTTTTATTTAAACTAAAAGAGATACATAGCCGTATCTCTTAAACTGTGAGTCGAAACTCACTTCTACAAGTTGGGGTGGCTTTTGCTAGGTGAGACCAACCTACTCGCAAAGTTTCGTATTTTTTGGAGGTCGTTTGAAGGGTTTTCTAGTCTAATCGCACTAAAAAAGTTCTAAGTCATTTACTTCTTATGCGAGGAACGTGAGAAAACCATGCAAACGGCATCCAAAATTTATAAAACTTTGCAACTTGGAATAAATCATGTAGCCCAAGCCACCCAACTTGTAGAAGCGATTTTCGAGTCACGGTTTGCGATGTATGGCCGTGTACCGCTTTATTTTTTTTTAAAAACCAAAATCTTGTCAGTATTTCTTTATCTAGTTAGGGATTATCTAGAATTTTGGTGAATTTTATTGATGTGTTTTATATACCGTTTCATGCTAGTTTATAAAGACTGTACTTGCTGTATTTTACTCGCTGTTATATAAAAAATCGTATTTTCACCCTGATTCCTTTTACTGTATGACAAATATTTTTGAAATATGAAAGTTAGTATGTTTTTTCTATTTTTATCTTCCTTTGGTGGATTTGAATTTCATTTCATAGTTTGAGAGATATTACAGTTTTTGTAAAGCTGTGTTGGAAATTCCAGATTTGTCAAACTATCGTTTCTTGATGTTTTTCAGATTTTTGATGATTGATCTAATTTCACTGGAAAATTATGAAACTTTATATTTTGATACTAGATAGATAGGGGAATATCCCAGATTTTTTGTGGATTTAATTATTGAGTTTTGATGCTGTTTTCCTGACTGAGAATTGGCTTTACTGATTTATGCCTGAATGTGTTTTCTGGATTCAAATCAGTTTTGAGTTATAATTTTGTGAATTACTATATGACTTATTTATACTCGCTGGATTCGGTTGGGAGTCTATTTTCTAGACATTCGATGGATTCAGATTTGTATTTTTGTAACACTGGGAATTTTAGTTTTATTACAGTATGGTCTTGCTGTCCTGAACTTGAGATTTGGTTATTTTATCCCTTTATGAGTTATCTTGCACCCGTACATGTTTATCTTGCAACTTGAACTTTTTACTTAACCATACCATGATATACTTGCTATTTCATGACACATACATGCTTGTTTGACATTAATAATAAAATTAACCAAGATGGGGTTTAAAGGGACATATCTAATAGTGGATAATTCAGAAATGTGTACTCGGAAGAGAATCTATTGATTCTATGTGATACTTGGCTTGATACTTGAGACTTGGCTTGATACATGAGATTTGTCTTGATACTTGATTACTTGAGGCTTGATATTTCATTACTTGAGGCTTTGTATTTCACTACTTGAGGCTTGATATTTCATTACTTGAGGCTTGTTATTTCACTCTTGAGGCTTGTTTACTTGATACTTGATACTTGATTCTTGAGGCTTGTCCCTGAGTACACTGTCCTCTATGGTCCACTATGAAATCTAAAACGAAGTTGTATTGACTGTAGCAACCATGTGATAAAAGGATGGCACATAAAGTGCTACCTAGATAGTAATAACTACAAGACTTAATATACGACACTTGAATATGATACATGCTTACTTGATACCTGATTACAAGATACATGAGACTTGATGCTTGAACATGATACTTGGTACTTGTACCTGACTACTTGACACTTGTTACTTGATTTCGTGATACATAACACTTGATACTTGACACTTGTTTACATGATACTTGTTCACTTGACACTTGATACATGCCACTTATACTTGTTCATTTGCCATGCTAGTTGTTATATTTTGATATCATGCTTATACCATGTTGCTAGTTAGTTTTCCCCATGTACTTGTATCCTGCATTACAAGCGGCCCGTAACTTGCAATTGACGGGTACTTATTTTCTCTTTTCCTCTTCCTTGCAATTGTTAAATTGCAGATTTTGGAGAATAGGTTCTAGATGGTATTGGTGATATGAAGTATTAGTGTTGGATCTTGCTTTTATAATTTCTTGTAGCTTGCATGAACAACAATTGTCTTCATGTACTTAGAATTATTTTGTATTTAGGCAATGTGACCCAGTTTATTTTGACTTATTCAGATCATGACTATTTGAGATTTATATATTTTGGTTTCAAGTATTCTTGTTGGTATTTGGTTCATATGTGCATATGATTGATCTTTTTGCTTTCGACTCTGATTATTCTTGTGAGATGTTGTAAAGATTCTTGAACAGCTTATGGATAATGAAAATCATTCGCTGGGCCAATGTTATGTGCTCGTGTTCCGTATTTTTGGGAAGTGGGGCGTGACAGGGTTTTTAGTGGTATCAGAGCCCAGGTTTGGCTAATGTATTAGTTTTATTGATATATTAGACAAGCTTGGCTTGAACTGGGATCTGCTCAACATTTCACCAACCATGCATGCATAAATGAATTATTATCAATATTGATCTGGATGCTAACTGTTTTTTGTTTTGTGCAGACTATGGCTCGTAGAGGTCCTTCTCGTGTCCCGGGCGATCAGCCTGAGCTTGACGCTATCACCGCTGTGCTTGAGCGCTTGATTAATTAGCAGCAGAACCATAGTTATTTGGTGATGGCTGCTTTGGAAGCCGCTCGAGTTCCTCCGCCCATTGCACCTAGGCAAGATGTTCTTCCTTCCCGTCCGGGAACATTCACGGACTTTATGAGGCTGCATCCCGACAGGTTTTCTGGTACTAAGACGCCTGTGGAGGCTGAACAGTGGTTGTTTAGGACAGAGCAACTGCTTTTGGCAGCCAGAGTGGCAGATGCAGATCATGTGGATGTGGTGACCATCCAGTTGGTGGACTTGGCTCATATCTGGTGGAGGTCCGAGTCCGAAAGGCTCGAAAGACCGATCACTTGGGCCACTTTCACTAGGAGCTTCTTAGAGAAGTTCTTTCCTAGCAGCACCAGAGTGGAGATGGAGTAACAATTCTTGGCCCTGAAACAGGTTGGTCGTTATTTCTAGTAATGAAATTTTGTTACATATTGTTTATGGAATGTTGTAACATGAGACTTTCTTGAAACATGGCTCCAGGTCTGTGGACGAGTACGCAGCTGAATTTACGAGACTTAGTCGCTTCGCAGCCGTTCTTGTGGCGAACGAAGAGGATAAGGCTCGTAGATTTACTTTGGGACTTGAGCGCGAGATTAGGGTGCAACTTGTCTCCCTCCGCTTGCGCACTTATGCAAAAGCTCTTGAGGCAGCTCGTGCTCATGAGCAGGCTCGTGGTGGATTGGCTCCTTCTCAGTAGACTGTTTCGCACTCCGTTGCTAGGCTTTCTGGTGGGCCTGTTCGGAGGCCTGTCCCAGCCCATCCGGTTAGGGCAGTTCCTTACTCTTCTGCGGTTCCTCAGCAGGACAGTTTTTGTGACTTTTGCTGTCTTGCTGGGCATGAGCGCAAGGATTGCCGGCGTGCCAATCACCACTGCTTTGGTTGTGATGCTTCTGATCATATGGCATGGGATTGCCCGCGACAGTAGCAGATGGCTCTTCCAGCCAGGGGTCCCTTTCAGCAGGTTGCCCCAGCTCGTGGTCCAGTTAGACCACCTCTTCCTCCGCAACGCCAGATTGTCGATCAGAGGACCGCTGCTCCCAAGAGAGGTTAGGCTTTCAACCTGACAGCTGCTGATGCTGAGTTAGCTGAGGGTGTGGTTGCAGGTATCTTTGGTTTTATTGTTTTATTGTTTTGTTGTTTCTCTTTGTTTCTTCATTTTCTTTGTTTTATTTCTTTCTGTTTGTCTTTTCTGCATTTTGTTTTCCTCACCCCTGTTCAACCATTCTTTTCGTTGTCTTTTTTGCTTTCTGTTTTAGGTGCTGTTCTTGTGTGCTCTTTCCCTGCTCACGTTCTTTTTGATTCCGGGGCAACCCATTCTTTTGTCTCTTCTCGATTTGTCGCTCGCCATCAGTTGGAGTGCAGCAACATGTCTGAGGCTTGGAACATTATGACAGGTGGTGGAGTTGTCATTTGTTCCCGGGAGTGCAGGCAGTGTCCCGTAATTATTGGTAGCTCAAATTTCAAAGCCAATCTGATTGTGATTGGGAATTCAGGATTCGACGTTATTCTGGGTATGGATTGGTTGGGTGAAACCCATGCCATTTTTGATTTCCGTGCCAAGAAAGTTGTGTTCCGGATTCCAGATCGCGCAGAGTTTGAGTTCCATGTCGGGGATTCTTCCTTTCACCGAGCCTGCAGTTGATCAGGAAGTTTGTGCGATGGAGTTACATTCAGGCTGTGAGGCTGCGCCTCTAGTAGTTCGGGATTTCCTGGATGTTTTTCCAGAGGAGTTGCTTGGCTTACCCCATGATAGGGATCTGGAGTTCAGTTTTGAAGTCCAGTCGGGTACGGTGCCTATATCGAAAAGTCCCTACAGGATGGCACCGGGTGAGCTAGCAGAGCTTAAGGTGCAGATTCAGGAGTTGCTTGATTTGGGTTACATCAGACCCAGTGTTTCTCCTTGGGGTGCTCTAGTCCTTTTTGTCAATAAGAAGGATAGTAGTCGTCAACTGTGTGTGGATTATCGGGAACTCAACAGTGTTATTGTGAAGAACCGGTATCCGTTGCCCAGGATCGATGACTTGTTTGACCAGTTGAGTGGGGCTGCTATTTTCTCGAATTTGGATCTCCGTTCTGGGTACCATCAAGTCAAAGTGAAGGCGACTGATGTGCAGAAGACTGCTTTCAGGACCAGATATGGCCACTATAAGTATCTTGTGATGCCGTTCGGAGTTACGAACGCGCCGGTTGTATTCATGAGTCTTATGAACCAGGTCTTTTCTCAGTTCTTGGATCGTTTTGTGGTGGTCTTCATTGATGATATTTTGGTGTATTCTCGGAATCGAAAAGATCATGCTGAGCATCTTAGGGTGGTTCTGCAGACTTTGAGAGAGAATCAGCTCTATGGGAAACTTAGCAAATGCGAGTTTTGGCTCGACAGGGTTTCATTCTTGGGGCACATTATTTCAGGTGATAGTATTTCTGTCGATCCTACCAAGGTTGAGGCTGTGAAGGATTGTCCTGTTCCCAAGTCAGTTTCTGAAGTCAAAAGTTTTCTCGGTTTAGCAGGCTATTATCGGAAATTCGTCCAAGATTTTTCGAAGATAGCAGGACCATTGACTAAGTTGACTGGGATGGATCAGAAGTTCTTTTGGTATGATGAGTGTGGTGTGGCTTTTGTTGAGTTGAAGAACAGATTGATGTCAGCGCCTGTGTTGACTATTCCCGATGGTTCAGGCAGATTTGTAATTCACTGTGATGGTTCAGGCGGACTTGACACTTGATACATGCCACTTATACTTGTTCATTTGGCATGCTAGTTGTTATATTTTGATATTATGCTTATACCATGTTTCTAGCAGTTTTCCCCATGTACTTGTATCCTGCATTACAAGCGGCCCGTAACTTGTAATTGACGGGTACTTGTTTTCTCTTTTCCTCCTCCCTGCAATTGTTAAATTGCAGATTTTGGAGAACATGTTCCAGATGGTATTGGTGATATGAAGTATTAGTGTTGGATCTTGTTTTTATTATTTCTTGTAGCTTTCTTGAACAATAATCGTATTCATGTACTTGGAATTATTTTGTATTTGGGCAATGTGACCCAGTTTATTTTGACTTATTCAGATCATGAATATTTGAGATTTATATATTTTGGTTTCAAGTATTTTTGTTGGTATTTGGTTCATATGTGCATGTGGTTGATCTTTTTGCTTCCGACTCTGATTATTCTTGTGAGATATTGTAAAGATTATTGAACAACTTATGGATGATGAAAATCATTTGCTGGGCCAATGTTACGTGCTCGTGTTTCGTATTTTTGGGAAGAAGGGCGTGACAGTTTCACTTTAAGATTTCGTAGTGGAACTTTTATAGGACAATATATTCAGAAAAACAGTAACAGTAACAACAAACAGTGTCATGGATCATGCCCTCATGCATCCAGAGATAAACAGTAGGTACCAGAGTAAACGGTGGTGAAACGAGTCTTTTATGAATATGCATTTCTATATTGTCCACTACTCGATCTTTTCCTTTAAAAACCCTGGCTTTATTTATTTTATTATCAATAAACATGTGTGAACGAATACAAAGGGCTAAAGACATGGTAAGAACAGGAAATAAGTCTAAGAGGAAATAGTGATTGCAACGGTTGATAAAAACAACTCATAATGTCAAAACAACGACATTTTTCAGTTCTGGAGAGCAAGATACTGCTGTACCAAATCTGAGATTCTCATTTCTACAGAATAGAAAATTTAGATCGTCAGAAAATCTAAAAACTGGACTCTCTGCCGATTCCAACACATATATATAAGTTACATATCAGCCACAGAAACAAGGTCAAAAACAACATTTAATACAGAAGTTATGTTTAGCCGGAAAATGCAAAATTGTGTTTATAAGAATGAAAAGAGTTTAAAATCATCATAATTAAATCTGAGAAAAATCTGGAAGATTCCCTAACATATCTAGTTTCAAAATATAAAATATCATGAAATTATATTATAGATACTATGGTCAACAAAATTAGGAAAACAGAGTAATGAAACAAAATCTCGATTCTGAAAGTTCAGACACAGCAATACCAAAACAGAGATAATTCATAAAATATAATTCGAAATCCAGATCCGTTAAAAGTATGATAAAATAGACAAATAAGGCTACAGTTTTTATTTACAAAGTTTTCATCAAAAATGAATAGAATCAGGTTGAAAATATAGTTCTATACTGAACAACATGCAGTTTGGAAATATTGCGATGGGTTTCATAAGTAAGAAATGAGATACAAAAGTCATTAGTTAATTCCAAAAAAATTATGGATTGCTCCCAGTCATATCTAAACATACTCAGCAAAATATAGAGTTCAAATTCTACTTTTAATATCAGTTTTAAATAAAATTCCATATAGAATACATATAGTTCAGAATCTGAAATATACGATATGACAGTAGTAAAATTGCAATAACTCATGCATCAAAAATCGGAATTCAGATCCGTCGAAAGTTCTGGAAACTAGAAAAGAAAGGCTACAAATCATGTCCACAAAGTTATTTATTTTACTGATTTTAACAGGGTCGAAATTGCTGTACAAAATATGGCAGCAGCAAAACAAAAGTTCTTTTAATCATTTTATCAAACAATTTAATTACAAACTGTCCAGTCTAAGATGTCATACAAAGCATGGGATATGTGGGTTACTCAAATCAGCATGACATGTGAATAAATGGTCTATAATGAGATCATATATCCTACAAACATCTATGTAATGGTCATCTATAACATACAGTGTGCCACAAACAACATACAGTTAAAGTGTTCACTAATCTATTTGTTTTCATGCAACGGGTGTCAATTATTGTAACTACTCATGATCAAGAGATGATGTCAATAGTTAAACTAACAAATATGGATCATCATGAGAGTACAAATATTTTCATACTAGATTACTTACGGTATTAACTTGTATGACAAAAAGAACACCTACAAGCTATGTGCCTGATACGAAGACGCGAAAACGAAGAACAGAATAACGGGAATGGATCCCGAACAACGAACACAACGAACGAAAGAAGAGATTCCCCAACTGAAACTTGTTCACCAGGAAGAACGTGCACCTGCAACTCAAAGAGATAGCAGCAAGCAAACGACAGCAAGATCGGCGGCAGCACCAATAGAAGACGACGGCGACGGCGACTAGGGAAAGGACAACGGCGGCCTGGGGGCGGCGCTGCTCTGCGGCGTTGCTCGACCACAAAGAGGATGATGGCGGCAGGAGCACAGAGTGGTGCTGGCGGCGCTGCTGGACAGCACAGTGAAGAGAGAGGAAGGGGAATGGGTGTGGTGGTCTCCGACGTCGGCAGTCAAAACGACGACAGCGAAGAGGCAGGGGGAATATCGGGGTCGGGAGTAGGTCAGGGGTAAGAGAGAGACGACTAGAGAGAGAGAGATAGGATTAGGGTTTTGGTAATTATGGTTAGGGTTCAATTATGGTGATTATATAGGGACAATATGGGTTTGGGTGAACTGTGTAGTATCCAATAGGAAGAAAAGAATCCAATAAGAGACAAATAGGCCATGAAATAGGTTTAAACAATAGAAGAGATCAAGAACAAATTGTAGGCCACATAAATGAGAATAAAAAGCTGAATCAATGCAAAATGAATCATAAGAGAGAGAAGAACAACACACCGTACAAAGGAAAAGAAATTAAATACAACCAAAAATAAAATAAATAATCAAGAATTTTATTAAATATAATTAAAAATACAAATATGAGAAATAGGGGTTAAAAATCCTACCCACCTAATAAGAAGAATTTCGTCCTCGAAATTCAACCAAAAGTACATAGGGTAACCCCAAAAGAAAAGAAAAATACAATAACAAAAGCAAAAACAGCAACACAAGAGATACACAAACAAATAAGGAAATCTCCGCTGGATATCCTCCTCCAGCTCCTAAGTCGACTCACCCGGCGAGTGAGGATTCGAAGAAACACGAACAAGCCTGATCACCTTGTTCTTCAAAACCTTCTCCCGCAAATCCACAATGGCAACTGGCAGGATCTCACAAGACAAATCCGGCCTTACAGATAACTCCAAGTAGGTCAATCACATGGCATGGAAGATATCATGCACTCCAGATAAAGTCGGGGGCAATGCAAGACGATAGGCCACCTTGCCTACTCGTTCCACGATGTCAAACAGTCCGATGAACCTGGGGCTCAACTTGCCTCCGCCACCGAAATGAATGACACCTCGCCACGACGATACCTTAAAGAAAACATGGTCTCCCACCTTAAAATCTAAGGCTCTACGATGAACATCAGCCCATCGCTTCTGTCTGTCTTGCGCGACTTGAAGATGCTCCCTGATCAAACTCACAGCATCTACCGTCTTGGTGATCAACTCCGGGCCCAACAATTTCCTCTCGCCAATGTCATCCCAACACACTGACGACCGACACTTACGACCATAGAGTGCCTCGAAAGGAGTAGCATTAAGACTGGCCTGAAAGATATTTTTCTACGAGAACTCTACAAGATGTAATTGGTCCTCCCAAGAACCTCCAAATGGCAGCACATAGGAACTCAACATGTCTTGTAGAGTCTGGATGGTCCTCGCTGACTGTCCATCTGTCCAAGGGTGAAAAGCTGTGCTGTACTTCAACTTACTCCCCAGACTACTCTGAAGACTCTCCCAAAACTGTGACCTGAATCTCATATCCCAATCGGATACAATACTGACTGGAACCCCATGAAGTCTGACAATTTCTTGCATGTACTTCTCAGCTAGGCTCTCAGTAGACATTCCAACTCTGAAGGAAACGAAGTGAGCGCTGTTGGTCAACCTGTCCACAATCATCCAAAATGGCGTTGTGACCCTTAGGACTCCTCGACAAAGAGGTCAAAAAATCCGTGGTGATATGCTCCCACTTCCACTCTGGAATGGGAAGAGGATGAAGAAGTCCGGCGGTCCTCTGATGCTCTGCCTTCACCTGCTGGCAGATCAAGCACCGTGAACAAATCTCGCCACGGTTCTCTTCATACCATTCCGCCAAAAATGAAGCTTCAAGTCCCGGTACATCTTCGTACCATCAGGATGAATAGAGTATGACGATTGGTGGGCTTCCTCAAGTAACAGCTGAGGAACCTCACCCTTCAGAACACACAACCTGGACCCAAAACGAAGAGATCCATCTGAGTGAACAACCATATCGGTCCTCATATCTGCTTCAACTTCGGCTCTTAACCCTTGCAATTGCTCATCACCTGCCTGAGCCTTCTTAATCTGCTCAAAAAGAGACGACTGCAACTGAAACATCATGCAACTCCGAATAGAACCTGGCAAGATCACATCCAAATCCAACCTCCTCATCTGCTCAACAAGCTCTCTCTGTTGAGTTAGGAACATGGCGACTGGTCTCCTACTCAAAGTATTTGACACCAAGTTCACTCTACCAAGATGGTTATTGCAAACTGATGTCATAGTCAGCCATCAACTGCAACCATCGCCTCTGCCTCATGTTCAGCTCCTTCTGAGTGAACACATACTTGAGACTTTTGTGGTCAATAAAGATCTCCACTTAGTCTCCAAGCAGATAATGCCTCCAAAACTTCAAAGCAAAGATCACGGAAGCCAGTTCCAAATCATGGGTAGGGTAATTCTTCTCGTGCGGCCTCAACTATAGAGATGCATAAGCAACAACTCGACCCTTCTGCATCAACACTACACCTAAGCCTAATCAACGACCCTGATTCATATCTATCCTTTCACTGGGAATTAGGGATTACATTCCTAATCTGTTCACAGGGATTACATTCCTTATCTGATCACAAGGATTACATTCCTAATCTGATCCCTAAGGCGACTATAAATACCCCCCATCCACCACTATTAAGAGGTAATCAATCTTTTGCCAATTTACGCTCTTTCATAATCTTCCTAATTACTGATTTGAGCGTCGGAGGGTGCGTCGCCGGGATCAACCCCGGTGTCTCGCACTTTTTGCAAGTGAACGGCGGGAGTCAGCGGTCAAACTCCGGCAGAACAGGTTCAGGTTTGCTATTCAAGTTTTCCAAGAATCCACAAATACTATATGTTTGCCCCCACACCAGATTTAGTGGTAACAGATTGGCGCCGTCTGTGGGAAACACCACGAATAGCAGCCTTCCTCTTCCCGTAGGTCAGACCTTCCCCCGTCATGCCTCCAAGGAAACTCAGATCCAGGGGTTCCAACCGTGGGCCTACCCCTCCTCAACCACAACAGGAGGTCCCCCTCCAACCCGTTCAACAGCAGAGGCAACTTCCTCCTCAGGCAGAGGACACCCTGTGGCTGGACCAACTCCCTCCTCAGAATCTTCAACCCCCCCGGGATCCAACCGGGCCTCAGAATGCCGGCGCGGGGGGCTCGCGTCCCAATCCAATAGGACCGCATCCCAATACACAACCCTTTTTCCAACTCTATGGCATCCCATAATCCCCGAGCTTCCGACCTTCGAAATAACATCCTCAATCGGCAGAAGGAAGAGACTCTTCGCCGCCATTTGGATGAAAGGCGGGCCCGAGAGGGAGCCCCCCGCCAACAACGTCCAAACGAGCGATCTCCTCATCGCCGAGACTACAGAAGGTCCCCTACTCGAAGAGGGCAAAGGGAGTCCCCACAGTGTCATCGGCGGAGAACTCATTCTCCAGTAAGTAGAGCCACACTTAGGGACTGCCAAGCTGGAGAGGCACCAGTCACAAGGGCAGATCTTCAAGACTTCCAAGCGATAGTCTTACAGGTCCTCAATATCACCCAAAAGAATGACCAGAGGCCACCTACTCATGAGCCAACTAGGAGCCATCGCCTTCACACTCTCAGTCCTCGTCCATCTCCAAGCTACCATCGCTGTAGCCCCAGTCCACCCTCGTACGAAGATGAGTCCCGGGGCTTGGCAAGGTATTATCAAAGCGAAGACTCGGTCTACCGCCGTCTCCACGAGATGGAGAGGCGCCTCAGCCGAATTGACAGGGAAGAAGAGCAACGAGCGATAAACCTCCGCCCGAGCAGACCTTCATTCTCCCGCACCATCATGGAGGCCCCCATCCCAGAGAACTTCAAGTCGCCTCACTTCGAGTCGTATACCGAGGAGTCAGACCCCGCATATCACATAGAGAGTTTTAAAACTCTTATGATGATCCACCATGCTTCAGACGCCCTCCTCTGCAAAATCTTTCCTGCCACTTTGAAGGGGCCTGCAAGAGAATGGTACTCTCGACTCGCCCCGTCCTCCATCTTTTCATTCGATCAGTTCGAAGGGCTCTTCCTTACTCATTTCGTGGGTAGCCGTCGGACCGAGAAAACAAGTGTATCCCTGGTGACCCTCAACCAAGAAAAGGGTGAACGCCTAAGGGATTACTTTCGATGCTTCACCGCCGAAGTCCGGTCCATTCCCTCCCTCAACCAATCAGTAGCCTCTGCAGCGTTCGAGCGCAACGTCACTAATGCCAACCTCAGGGCGTACCTTGCCAAGAAGCCTCCTCGGCACTTCTCAGAACTCCTACTTAGGGTGGAGAAGTACATACGAGTGGAAGAGGCTCTCAACCCCCTTACTCTTGAGGAGACATCTTCAGGGAACAAACGGAAGAACACAAGCGAAGAGGGGTCCTAAAAATCCCAGAAGGACGGCAATGGCCAGCGCTGCCCGACTCCTCGTTTTGAAAAGTTCACCCCCCTCATTGCCAATATATCAGAAGTTCTTATGGAGGTGGACAAGGAAGGGCTACTCCGTGCTCCCCCTAGAATGAATACACTTGGCAAGAAGAGGAACAAGGATAAGTGGTGCCACTTTCACAGGGACCATGGCCACGACACGGATGAATGTTGGGCTCTCAAGGAGGAGATCGGAGAACTCATACAGTGGGGACACCTGACCAAGTTCGTCCAAAAAGATGGGGCCTAGCTTCCCCCTTGAGGAGCCAACAAACGAACAGAAAGGCCCGCCGAGCTTCAAGACTCAGAACCTCCCAGCTCCTCCTAAGAGGTCTTCACTTTATCGTAGAAGTAGGATTTTGATTTTCAATAAGGCCGATGCTTGTAACCCAGCCAATAGCATGTAATAATGGCTCACCCTATTGAAGCGGCCACTTAGTTTATCTCAATAAAACCTTACATTTTTTCATTGAAAATTATTGCTCTTGCTTCTCTATCTTTCCGAGTCGCGACTCGCTAAATGGTAAGTTCGGAGTCCAGCTTCTCTTACAAGGCTGCCCCCACAACTTACTAAGCTCTAACAACGAGTTCGGAGTCCAACACTTGGCTCGATTCCGCTTCAAATTACTCGCTCATAAGCGGGTAAGAAGTGGTTTGCCATTCGGAATTGCTCCTACACCTCGTTAACCCCCCTTAAACGACGAGTTCAGAGTCCAACATTTGGCTCGATTCCGCTTCGCAAGCTCGCTCTTAAGAAAGCTAGAAGTGGTTCGCCATTCGGAATTGCTCCCACAACCATTGAACCTCTCTTAAACGACGAGTTTGGAGTCCAACACTTGGCTCGATTCTGCTTCAAATTACTCGCTCATAAGCTGGTAAGAAGTGGTTCGCCATTCGGAATTGCTCCCACAACCGTTGAATCCCTCTAACGACGAGTTCGGAGTTCAACACTTGGCTCGATTCCGCTTCAAATAACTTGCTCGTAAGCGAGTTAGAAGTGGTTCGCCATTCGGAATTGCTCCCACAACCGTTGATTCTCTCACTTAAACAGCGAGTTCGGGGCACAACTCTCTCCTAGAGTTCCTCCTCACGCTAGAGTCAAGCTCTTCGTTCCGCTCACCTCCAGGGCAGACCTCTTCTCAACGAGTTCGGAACTCACAACTCACTCCTAGAGTTGCTCCTCAAACTCGTCTCCCAAATGGCTCTCTCCTAGAGTCAAGCGCTTCGCTCCGCTCATCTCCAAAGCAGACCTCTTCTCAATGAGTTCGGAGCTCACAACTCTCTCCTAGAGTTCTTCCTCACACTCGTCTCCCAAATGGCTATCTAGTAGAGTCAAGCTTTTACTCCGCTCACCTCCAAGGCAGACCTCTTCTCAACGAGTTCGGAGCTCACAACTCTCTCCTAGAGTTGCTCCTCAAACTCGTCTCCCAAACGGCTCTCTCCTAGAGTCAAGCGCTTTGCTCCACTCACCTCCAAGGCGGACCTCTTCTCAACGAGTTCGGAGCTCACAACTCTCTCCTAGAGTTGCTCCTCAAACTCTTCTTCCAGATGGCTCTCTCTTAGAGCCGAGCTCTTCACTCCGCTCGCCTCCAAAGCGGACCTCTTTGGAGCACAACTCTCTCCTAGAGTTCCCCCTCACACTCGTCTCACAAATGGCTCTCTTCTAGAGTCGAGCTCTTCACTCCATTCACCTCCGAAGCGGGCCTCTTCTCAACGAGTTTGGAGCACAACTCTCTCCTAGAGTCCATCCTCACACTTGTCTCACAAATTGCTCTCTCCTAGAGCCAAGCTCTTCACTCCGCTCACCTCCAAGGCGGACCTCCTCTCAACGAGTTCGGAGCTCACAACTCTCTCCTAGAGTTGCTCCTCAAATTTGTCTCCCAAATGACTCTCCATATCCCTCGGAATCAAACCTGAGCGACAAGCGATCCGAGCCTGATCACGCAAGCAAGCCGCTCGGAATCCGAGCAAGTGCAAATCCGAGCTGCGAATTGGAGAAAAATGACTTTCTCCCCAAAATTCGTGTAAGATCTCGATCGAACGGCTCAGATCATGCCAGCGGCACTAAACGACAAGATAGTATTTTCTTGGGAACCGAAACTACCTCGAGATCCGCACCATGATCCAACGGCTCAGATCATTCCACGTCCCTCGGAACCAAAATCCGAGCGACAAGCGATCCGAGCCGACTCACACCAAGCAAAGAAGATCGGATACCGAGCACTGTCAAACCCGAGCCGACCCACTCAAGTAAGATGCACGGAATCCGAGCAAAGGGAAATCCGAGCTCCACACTCGAAGAAAAACGATACCGAGCTACCGAAATGCAAAGTGGCAAAAAAATGCACATCAAAATCCGTGCTCGGATTTGCCGAACAAGAAGTAGCAAGGAAGAGAAAAAAAGAAAAAGGAGGCACCAGGGTCGGGTTCGGACCCATTAAGGGATCCAAACCCAAACACCCATCCCCTTCCTTATCTCCAGCTGGTTTGGCGCCAAAACAGGAGACAAAAATCCAAAGAGAAGAAAGCCAACACCTTCTTCTCCAACCTCCGATGCTCTCAAAAACCAACTCCTCGCCAACATTCGGGGGACCACCGAGCTCCCCCTTCCATCACCGGCTGCCTTCGACGCCGAGCTCACACCTCCATCTCCATCAAACCCAAACTCGTCATCTTCAAGCTCCGAGCTCGCCCCTATTTCTCGCCACCTCCACTGACAAGCTGTTCCTCACCGAAGCTCGGCCTGCCGAGCTCAAGCCATACCGACGTTGAAGCTCCACTGTGCCGAGCTCTCCCTCCTTCACTCGTCGAGCTCCTTCGTCGAAGCTTCGACCACCTCCATGGCCGAGCTCTGAGACAAATGACAAGCCGAACCCATTGCCGAGCTCCATCACCGATGCCAAGCTTCGAGCTCCCCTCCGCCGAAGCTCAAGTTCTCCGCCAAACTTCACCACTTCCGAGCTCTTTCGCAACCGAGCTTCACCTCCACTGCCTCCGAGCGCGCATGAGCAGCCGAAGCTCATCATCGGGGCTCAGAGATTCGTCGAGCCCTTCCTCGGTGAACTCCGTCAATCGCCACTCCCGTGCTGAGCTCACCTTCGCACTTCCGCCAATGGCGCCAGGCTCCTCCATCTCCGAGCGACAGGCTCCTCCCTCTCAGGCACCCCCGCGTCGAGCTCCGACGAAGAACCCAAGCCTCGCCATCGTCGAGCTCACCGTACTGAGCTCAAACCCATCACCATGGCAATGGCGAGCTCCGAACATTCCACCTCCGATCTCTACACTTCAGTTGAAGCCTCGTCAACAAGCTCGCCTTCCACAACGCGAGCTCCGAACCCATTCCCAAGCTCACACCGTCGACGAAGCTTCACCAAAGCCTCGAGCTCCCCTCGCCGTCTCGCCAACCCCTCCTTACCGAGCTCGATGCCTCCTCTCGACTCCATCACCGAGCTCTTTTGCCGAGCTTCACGACGGGACGAGGTAGGGGGCAAGGCGATGGTCGAAGAAGAAAGAAGGAGACGAGGGGGGAGACGAGACAAGATGAAGAAGGGCTGAAGACAAAGAAACAGAGCGGAAGAGAGAAAGAAAAGAGCTGGCGGGAGAGAAAAGAAAAAAAAAATTATTATGTGCCACGTGGCGTCACCTCTAGGGTCGGTTGCCGAGCTACGCGAAAACTGGGCGAAGTTGCTAGGATTCCGAGCAACATGCAATCCGAGCTCAAAATTGGAGAAAAATGCTGCCGACCTACACGCACCGTCAGATCGTTTCAAAAATCACATCACGACATGATCGACGCTTAGAACCACGCCACGCGTCCAGAACGTGATCTGCTTCACAATGCGCGCACATCTGATCATGATCGACGCTCAGAAACACGCCACGTGTCCAGGTAATATTTAATTAATTAATTTATTTATTTAATTGTTTTAATTATTTAAAAAATCCGAAAAAATATTTAAAAAATCGAAAAAAATTAATTAAAAATTCTAAAAATAATTATTAATTTAGAAAAAATATTTTAAAATTTTGGAAAAACAATTATTAAATTAGAATAATTAATTAATATTTTCGATAATTAATTATTTAATTCAGAAAATGAATAAAAAATTCAAAAAAATGAGGAAAAATTCAGAAAAATCTGGAAAAATTACCAAAAATCCAGAAAATTCTGAGGATATTTTTGGGTATTTTACAAGCCCAGAATAACACCATTACACCCCAAGCAAGATTCCAAACTCCCTTAAGAACACCGATAAAATCTCGTACGCCATTAGGACAATAAAACTACTCCTCAAAGACTGTAAAACTCAGTCTCCAGGAGTGGGGGGTCCGTGATATGGCTAAAAATAGGATTAAATCAAGACCATTCACATAGGATTAAATCTTAAAGCTCAGGGGTAAAACGGTAATTTCACCTACAAACGGGTCTGAAATGGGAACTGGGTCTTTCTTCAAGGCCCAATAACCCACGAATAGATTCACCTCAACTGGGTACGGGTCCCAACCCGAGATGAACCCGGTCCGGCAAGATAAAATTACGGTTCCTGATTAATCCTAATCAACGACCCTGATTCATATCTATCCTTTCACTGGGAATTAGGGATTATATTCCTAATCTGATCACAGGGATTACATTCCTTATCTGATCACAAGGATTACATTCCTAATCTGATCCCTAATTAAGGCGACTATAAATACCCCCCATCCACCACTATTAAGTGGTAATCAATCTTTTGCCAATTTACGCTCTTTCATAATCTTCCTGATTACTGACTTGAGCGTCGGAGGGTGCGTCGCCGGGATCAACCCCGGTGTCTCGCACTTTTTGCAAGTGAACGGCTGGAGTCAGCGGTCAAACTCCGGCGGAACAGGTTCAGGTTTGCTATTCAAGTTTTTCAAGAATTCATAAATACTATCTGTTTGCCCCCACACCAGATTTAGTGGTAACACCACTCAAACCATCTGGAATAGTCAACACTGGCGCTGACGTCAACCGGTGCTTCAACTCAGCAAAAGTTCCACTACAATCTCCATCCCAAACAAACTTCTAATCTTTTCCAGTCAGCTTAGTTAAGCCTAGTCAACGGACCAGCTATCTTTGAAAATTCTTGGACGAACTTCTGATAATACCCGGCCCAACCAATGGAACTTCTCACTTCCGAAACTGACTTAGGAACAGGACAATCCTTGACCACAGAAATCTTGGACGGATCAACAGAGATACCATCGCCTGAGATAATGTGCCCCAAAAAGGTAACTCGATCAAGCAAGAACTCACACTTACTGAGTTTTCCATAGAGCTGATTCTCCCTCAAGGTTTGTAGAACCAACCTCATATGATCAGCATGATCCTTCCGATTTCGAGAATACACCAGAATGTTTTCTATGAAGACCACCACGAATCTGTCCAAAAATGGAGAGAAAATTCTATTCATCCGACTCGTGAACACTGCTGGTGCATTCGTAACTCTGAAAGGCATCACTAGGAACTCATAGTACCCGTATCTAGTCCTGAACGCAGTCTTCTACACATCAACTGCCTTCACCTTCACTTAATGATAACCAGAGCGATGATCCAACTTCGAAAAGACAGCAGCTCCACCCAACTGATCAAACAAATCATCAATCCTGGGTAGCAGATACCAGTTCTTCACTATAACACTGTTCAGCTTATGTTAATCCATGCACAGACGATGACTCCCGTCCTTTTTGCTGAAAAACAAGACAGGAGTGCCCTACAGGAAAACACTGGGCCTGATGAAATCCAAATCCAGTAAACACTGTACCTGCACCTTCATTTCTGCTAGCTCAACTGGTGCCATCCGGTAAGAACTCTTCAATATGGGCACAGTACCAGACTGAACATCAATACTGAATTCATCATCCCTATCAGGGGGTAGCCCAGGAAACTCCTCAGGAAACACATCTAGAAAATCCCGCACAACAAGAGGCGCAGCCTCACAGCCTGAATGTAACTTCGTTGCACAACCAACATCGACGACTACTTCCTGACCACGGCCAAGAGGTCACTCCCCAGCATGGAACTCAAACTCCTCACGATCTGGCATCCTGAAAACAACCTTCTTCGTTCGACAATCAATAATCGCGTGGGACTCAACCAGCCAATCCATACCAAGAATCACATCAAACCCTGAACTGCCAATCACAATAAGATCTGTTAGGAAATCAGCACTTCCAATCACCATGGGACTTTGCTTGCACACTCGGGAACAGATGACAACACTGCCTCCTGTGGTGATATGCCAAGCAACCGGCAACTCACTCCACACCAACTGATGCTGATCCACAAAGCGAGAGGCGACGAAGGAATCGTGTAATGCCCCGAATTCCAAAACACAATTGAATTCGAGATTCCACAGGATCTTTACACTTCTTTCGTACAATTTTACAAGAAATTTAAAACTTTTCACTTTACATCAGAGTTACATGAAAACTTTTCACTTTACATTTTACAGCGGAAGCAAATTTAAAACATTTAAATAAATGTACATCAACATTGAATAATCTCTAAGTATCTGTTCCTCTTTAATCTTTATCATGTCATTTACCCTGCATACAAAACTGTGGATACGTCAGTTTATTCAACCGACGAACATTATACACGGCCATCCTCTCTATGCCGGAAATAGTATAACTGATTTTCCATATTTAACAAATACAAACTTGTCACATATCAAACTAAAGGGAATACCCTATTGATGTCGTATTGTGATTGTGCACTTAGTCCTTAATGCAATCATTTACATTATATGACACTAATGCACACTTGTTCGGATTTTATGCATCCCATACTACATAGGTCCGAGGGCAAGCCTCTTAATCGTTCTTCATCTTGTAGGGTTCAATCTCTCGTCATGACTTAATCTACTACTGTAACTACGGTAAGTATCCTAGATGATCTATGAGTACAAGCTCATGTACAGAAAACCTGGAGGGGAATCCCACGCCATGTTTTGACGCATCAAGCATGCATTCTGTGGCAATTTAGCCTTCTTCATGGCACACGATCCTCTTGCAGTTACCAAACATCCCACAAGCGTCGCCAAGATTCCGATAATTCTGGAGTAGTGTCCACGCCATGTCTTGACGCATCAAGCATGCATTATGTGGATCACTCTCACATCGTAGACTCGAGGCCCTCATACTTGTATTTTTATCTCACTTTCATCACCTCTTCACTATGTACTAATTCTTAATTTAATGGAAATCATGAACAAAATCAATCTCTTAGAGCTGGCCCTCTCACTACTACCGGTCTTATTTCTTTCATTTCACAATGACCCAAACTGGTCTTTTCAATTTCAGTAATCATAATTCATCACTTTCACTTGCCGGTGTGAGTTTTGGCTACACCCTAATTTTCAATATCAATTCACAAATTCACATGTTTGAGTTTTCATACTCAATAACATTTCTCTTTTCCAATCACATGATTTCTAAATTATTCATGAGTCAATAACCATACATGCAGTTCAATTATTCATCATGTATTTCATCCAATATTTATTTCCACATTAAAAATCATATCACTAAGTATATGGTCAAAATGAATATTCACAACTCATTATTGTCACACTATTCTTCAATAAGAATAATTCACACCACTTCACCTTATATATTTTCTTTCTTTGTTATTTTCCTTTTCTAGCACTTATTTCAATTCTTTTGCAAAACACATTTTTCACAAAAATATACAAGTGTAGAACCATAGTTCCAACTACACTTTTATTCCCAAAATATACTCTATTTCATTTCAATAACTCCCAATTTATTTTTCATAAGTCACACATAATTTTAGAATAATAATAGTATTTTTTTCATAATTTTTAGACATCAAAATCCACCAAAAAATCATTTTTTTAACAAAGTTTAATTCTAGCCAAGACCAGGATTCGAACCAGCGACCCGTGAGAACCTAACCGCACACACTAGCCACTTGGCCACTAGTGCTCATCGGTATAAAGAAAAATTAGAGTATTATATGCTCTCGGACTGAACTTGATTAATTTTTTAAACGCACACAAAAATATGGTGTCATCAAGTTTCGAACCATCGATCTGTGAGAACCCAACCGCACACACTGTAGCATTTAAAAGCCTCCCGAACAACTTATATTTTAGTTAAATCAGTTCTCGGTTTAATAGAACATTTCGATGTTTCAAAAGCTTTCATTTGAGTTTTGCTTTTACTAAATTTACTATAAATCTCCAGAATAATTATTCAAATAATATTTGATACTCCAGTAATTTAAAATAATTTTTCCAGTAATTAAACACATATTTTTCATACAATTTGTTTAAATTGTATACTACTACTACCACATCTCATTTCGACATTTCTTATCCAACTTAACATCAATATTCCCTATATCAATTCCCTGTTTATATTCCTTTCACAATACCACAAACTATATTTTAAGTTATTCGTCACAACATTATCACAAAAAGGTTCATTCAAGCACATAAAACAACATTTTCATCTACTAACATTTGCATTTAGTTTTTGATGCTAACAACGAATTTTACTTCAAGCAATCCATAGCTATAAATAATTCACACACAACTTAAGTTTGATGATGGAATCACATACAATCTATTTAGCAACATTCTAATCAACTAATAAGCCATTTTTCCAATTAAATGTACTCTTATTAATCTTTTTCATGCATTATCATTTCAATTCAATTTTAGCATGCTATCTAATTAGAAACATGGAAAATAACCCACCTTATTTGGAGAGAATAAAATTGCAACACCTCCTAATCACAAGAGTCCTTGCCAAAAGAGCGTTCATCCTCCTCCTTGATGCACACAACCGAGCCTCAAAGATGCCAATCCCGAGAGCTTCCTAGTGATGCCGGCCTTCTTTGAATGCACACACAACTCACACACAACTCTCAATCTTTTTATCTCACTTACTATACTACTAACAATTTGTATTTTCTACTATAGGTTTTGGAGAAATGAAGAGTACCAAAATAACTAGGCTAGGGAGGGGGGGGGGGGGTATTTATACTAAAATTTGGAGAAATGAAGGGTTAGGATCAATCTAGGAGTTAAAAAATAAAAGGCTAGGATTCAAGGAGAAGTTATAGTAACCAACCATGATCAAACAACTACCACCCATAACTCCACTTATTTTTTTCATTTTCCCTCCATACCACAACCGGCCACTTTGTGTGCTTTTTGCACGTGTACGTGCAATGCACGTGCATTCATTAGTTCTCCATTTAAAAAAAGTTGTACATTATATTTTCTATAAAAGTAATCTTATAAAAATATCCTACATTACAAGTTGTAATCAAAAGAGAAATAACTCATGGGCTTTATTTAATGGGCCAAATAATAATTTACAAAAATAAATTAGATTTGGGCTAAAAAAAAAGGCTTATGTTTATTTGAAGAAAATGGGCCTTTATAAAAATAATTAAAGAACACACACACACACACACACACATATATATATATACATACATATACTCATCATCCATAATGAAAATAATTATAAGATTTTATACTACAAAAATTTCACGTGCCCACTACGTGCAAAATTAATAATTTTCATAAATGAAAATCGGGGTATTACAAATCGGTTGCCCCGGAATAAAAAAGAACACGAGCAGTAACAGAATGAACAAGAATAACACCTAAGATAGAGCCAAAACAAGAAAAAAGATGAACAGATGATAGATAACCAAGGAATATGAAAAATAAAGTAGAAAGACAACATGAAGAAAGATGCAAGAGAAACAAATGAAACAAGGAACAAATGACAGAACAATAAAAGAAAACACAAAAGAATATATGCAACGACTTCCTCTGCGGACTGAGCTTCCTCCGCGATCAAGTTGAAAGCCTGACCTTTTCCTGGAGCAGCGGTCCTCTGACCGACAATCTGATGCTGAGGGGGAAGTGGCAATCTAGCCTGAATACGAAATGGTGCAATTGCGTCCTAGTCGTGCCTCCTCCGAGGACAATCTCGAACAAGGTGGTCGGTAGCACCACAACAGAGACAACGGCGGTTGTCCTTCCAGCAATCCTTGTGCAAATGCCTAGGGGCCTGGCAAAAGTCGCAAACAACATCCCTCCATGGAGGAGAAGGACGATAGGGAGCTGTCCTGATGGCAAGGGCCAGAGCTGGCCTTCTGATCGGACCTCTAGTAGACCTGACAGCAACAGCAGCAGGGTAATGCACAACCCGCTAAGAAGGGGTCTCACGAGCACGAGTCTTTCTATTGCTCGAGCTGCTTCCAAGGCATCCGCATAGGTACGGAGACGATGGGTGGCCAAGTGCACCTGAATACCCTAATCAAGACCCAAAAGGAACCTCTGATCACGATCCTCCTCATTCTCCACCAAGGTGGTAGCGAAGCGGCTAAGCCTGGTGAACTTCGCGGTATACTCGTCTACGGATCTAGAGCCCTGTTCCAAGAAATACTTTGTGTTACAATAATGTATATACAACATGTAACTAAATCTCAAAACATGGCACTAATAAATTAACCAGACAACCAACCAACCAACCTGCTTCAGGGTAAGAAATTGATGCTCCATCTCTACCCGGGTGATGTGCCGGAAGAATTTCTCCAGAAAGCTTTTGAGCAAAAGTGGCCAAAGTAATAGGCCACTCTAGCCTCTCGGATTCTGCCTTCCACTAGATGTGGGCCAAATCCACCAACTGGACGCATATCACATCTACACGGTCAGCATCGGCGACCCTAGCTGCCTGTAGTGGACTCTCCGTTCGGATCAGCCACTGTTCAGCCTCAAGTGGCGTCTCAGTATCAGCAAACTTATCAGGGTGCAACCTTATGAAATCCGCAATAGTACCTGGACGAGGGGGCATAACTACAGGGCAGGCACAGCGGGGGTCGAAACAACATTCCAGTTAGAAGCTTCCAAAGCAGCCTTAACCAGTTCACTATGCTCCTGTTGCATCTGAGCAATCTGCTGGAGCACCCGAGTTACAGCTGCCAACTCATGATGGCCTTCTTGCGAAGACGAACCATTCCCACGAGCCATAGTCTGCACAAAACCCAAAACAATTAGCATTCAGATCTAGTTGATTAATAATTATTTGTGCAATGCATCGCTTATCGAGAGTCAAGTAAATCCGATTGAGTCAAGCCTGTCTAATATATTAGTCAAACTAACACATTAGCCAAACCTGGGGCTCTAATACCACTAAAAACCTTGTCACGCCCCGCTTCCCAAAAGGAATACGGAATACGGTACGCGACTAAACCCATCGGATAGTTTTCTCCATCCATAAGCTGTACAGATCTGTTTGACTCATAATAATAGTAAATATAATAGTATACTCTAACCGAATATGCAAAATAATCATAAATCAACAGCATTTATTACATCAATAATAAATGTTCCAACAAATACTAGATTCGAAACAAAACAATAATCCTGGGACAATAAGCCCAAATACAAGTCTCAATACAATTCATGAAATAAAATATTTTATCAAAATATTTAAGTAAATTATTCCAATTGTGCAGCTCAAAACTTTTGCTCACCAACTCTAGTAGGCAATTGATCAATAAAACCTGCTCATATGGCAATTACAAGGAAAATAGGAAAAACAGGAAAACATAACGCCCATTAGATGTAAGTCCAGGCCGCAAGCAATGCAAGTAAGAAAAATGAAGGGAAAAACTAAACTAAACTAGTAATACCATGGAGAGAGTAGCAAATATAATAGTCAACAGATGACAGTAAGCAGTGTAGTGATAATAGGAGAAGCATAACAGTAATAGTAAGGATCAACAGTAACAGTAAAGTACACAGTAACCGTAACAGGATGTGACAGTGTAAAAAGTTATTTTTGTGTCTAGTGTTCATTACTAACTAGGTAGCACTTCATGCGTCCCAAATTTTACAAGATGGTTCCTACAGCAAACAGTTTTGCTTTAAGATTTCATAGTGGAACTTCTATAGAGCAATATATTCAGACAAAAAGTAACAGTAACAGTAATAACAAACAGTGTCATGGATCATGCCTTCTGAATATGTATTCCTATATTGTCCACTACTCAATCTTTTCCCTTAAAAACACCGGCTTGATTTCTTTTATTATCAATAAACATGTGTGAACGATTACAAACAGGCTAAAGACATGTCAAGAATAGGAAATAAGTCTAAGATGAAATAGTGATTGCAACGGTTGATAAAAACAACTCATAATAGTCAAAACAACGACATTTTTCAGTTTTGGACAGAAAGACACTACTGTACCAAATCTGAGATTTCCACTACTACAGAATAGAAAATCCAGATCCATCAGAAAATATAGAAACTAGACTCTCTGCCGATTTCACCACATATATATAAGTCACATATCAGCCACAGAAACATGGTCGAAAACAGCATTTAATACAGAAGTTATGTTCAGCCAGAAAATGCAAAATCGTGTTTATAAGCATGAAAAGAGTTTAAAACTATGATAATTAAATATGAAAGAAATCTGGAAGATTCCCTAACATATCTAGTTTCAAAATATAAAATATCATTAAATAATATTATAGATAGTATAGTCAAAAAAATTGGGAAAACAGTGTAATGCAACAAAATCTCGATTCTAAAAGTTCAGACACAGCAGTACCAAAACAGAGATAATTCATAAAATATAATTCGAAATCCAGATCCGTCAAAATTATGATAAAATAGACAAATAAGGCTACATTTTATATTTACAAAGTTTTCATAAAAAATGAATAGAATCAGGTTGAAAATATAGTACTACTGAACAACATGCAGTTTGTAAATATTGCGATGGGTTTCATAAGTAAGAAATGAGATACAAAAGTCATTAATTAATTCCACAAAAATTAGGGATTGCTCCAAGTCATCTAAACATACTCAGCAAAATATAGACTTCAAATTCTACTTTTAATATCAGTTTCAAAATAAAATTCCATACAGAATACATATAGTTCAAAATCTGGAATATATGATATGACTGTAGTAAAACGGCAATAACTCATGCATCAAAAAACAAAATTCAGATTCGTTGAAAGTTCTGAAAACTAGAAAACAAAGTCTACAAATCATGTTCATAAACTTATTTATTTCATTGATGTTAACAGGGTCGAAATTACTGTACAAAATAGGGCAGCAGCAAAACAAAAGTTCTTTTAAGCATTTTATCAAAAAATTTAATTACAAATGGTACAATCAAAGATGTCATACAAAGCATGGGATATGTGGGTTACTCAAATCAGCATACCATGTGAATAAATGGTCTATAATGAGATCATACATCCAATAAATATCTATGTAATGGTCATCTACAACATACGGTGTGCTACAAACAATATACAGTCAAAGTGTCCACTAATCTAATTGTTTTCATGCAACGAGTGTCAATTATTGTAACTACTCATGATCAAGAGATGATGTCAATGGTTAAATTAACAAATGTGGATCATCATGAGAGTATAAATATTTTCATACTAGATTACTTACGGTATTAACTTGTATGACAAAAAAAACACATACAAGCTATTTTCCTGATACGAAGATGTCGAAAACGAAGAACAAAATAACGGGATCAGATCCCGAACAACGAACACCACGAACGAAAGACGAGAATCCCCAACTGAAACTCATGCACAAAGAAGCATATGCACCCACAACTCAAAGAGACAATAGCAAGGAAACAACACCAAGATCGGTGGTGGCACCAATAGAAGACGACGACTAGGGACGGCGAGAATGGTGGCCTGGGGGTGGCGCTGCTCTGCGGCGTTGCTCGACCATAGAGATGACGAAGACAGCGGGAGCACAGAGCGGCGCTGGCGGCGCTGCTCGACTGCATGGCGAGGAGAGAGGAAGGGGAGTAGGTGCGGTGGTCTCCGGCATTGGCAGTCGAAACGACGACAACAAAGAGGCATGGGGAAAATCGAGGTCGGGAGTAGGTCGGGGGTAGGAGAGAGATGGCTAGAGAGAGAGAGAGAGAGAGAGAGAGAGAATTAGGGTTTTGGTAATTATGTTAGGGTTCAATTAGGGTGATTATATAGAGACAATATGGGTTTGGGTGAACTGGGTAATATCCAATAGAAAGAAAAGAATCCAAGAGACAAATAGGCCATGAATTAGGTTTAAACAATAGACGAGATCAAAAATAAATTATAGGTCAAATAAATGAGAATAAAAAGCTGAATCAATACAAAATGAATCACAAGAGAGAGAAGAACAACACACCGTACAAAGGAAAAGAAATTAAATACAACCAAAAATAAAATAAATAATCAAGAATTTTATTAAATATAGTTAAAAATACAAATATGAGCAATAGGGGTTACATACACTCATAGATTTCAGATTTTGATATATATATAAATAGAGAGATGTACTCAGATTTTTGCAACCAATGATTCTCAGTTTTTCAACAATGTTTAGTTTCTGAAATCACTGTTTTCAGTGAGTAGTTATTCTCGGATTTCAATAGTATCAAATTTCAGATTTCACTATTTCAGAGATGTGTATTCTCAGATTTAAAAGAACTTTAGTTTCAGATTTTCTTAACCATTGTATGGGAATTATGTGTGGATGAATGTGCTTTATTTCGATATTGATTAGAGAGGAAATTTCTCCGTGGATTGGTTGAATATGAATTCAAGAGATTGAAAGAAAGATTTGTGTGGATGTTCCGAGTTGTGGGACTCTGGAGGTTGAGTCAGACCCTAGTCCTAGTATATCGCAAATGAGATTTTTGTGGAAGTCGGCCAGTGAGGCCTTCGTTCCTGGTTTATTATAGTTAATTCCGGTAGGGTACACTAACTCTTGGGGGACTGTGATTTTATTTAATTGATAATAATAAACATAAGGACAGACACTAGTAGAGTTGTTATAGATATTGGGAAACGTAAGTAGGGGGGCCCTGTATAGTGGACGGATGGGATCCAGGACTATAGTCATAGTTGGGCAGTTTGATTCCGAAGGCTGCGATTATTTTTATTGTCATCTCCCGTGTTCGCACGTCAAGGGACTTTTACAATTGGGCAGTTTTATTCCGAAGGCTGGGATCTATTCGTGGAATTTCGAGCATGGAATGTTCAGGGCGACGCTTGCATGGTGCTTACGCATTGAGGGTGCTAGTCTGGCGGTTAGATTCCGGGACGTAGACCTATTCGCGATGTATCTGGATCTTGTTTCTATCACCGGAGTAGGTTAGTTTCATAACGAGAGATTGAACCCTATAAAGTGGAGAATGATAAGGGCTTGCACTGGACCAATGTAGTATGGGCTGCATAGAATCTGACAAGTTTGCATTAGAAATCATCATATGGATTTGTATTTCTTGACTTGTTTTATGCATGCTTGCTTTCTGTTTTTAACTCATACACTTGACACTTAGCCTAGCTTCACTTATTGTTTTACGTTTCATTGAATGTTGTTTTATGTTCCATCTACTATTGCTATGTTATTTATGCTTCACTTGTTGTTCTATGTTCTATTTATTATTGTTTACGCCTCATTGATTATTGCTTTATTAATATGCATCAAGTTTGTGATTGTGAGATTTAGAAGTATCACTATCACTATAGTTGACGTCAATTGCATTTAACTGACGTGCCTACTTTTCAATAGACTTTTGCAGAATTTTCAGTTATGGATAGGATTGATGCAAATAAAGCTTGGAGTATAAATACAAATTGAAGATTTTATGTGTTGTAAAGATTTGTAATTAATGTAAATAATTCCACTGTGTTTTGTAAGAAGAGATGATGTAATAAAAAGTTTTAATTTTTCCTGTATAAGATACTGTGTTTATGATTGCAACTGAAGTTGATTTTGAAAATTGTGCCACTTATTTCTAATTTTATTTATTAGAAATTCGGGGCGCTACAACATGTAGTTTGAATTCTTCTAAAACTGTTAGCGTGTGTCGTATAGGTTTAACTTTTATTATTTTGTTCTTATCTATTAGCTCTATATGAGTTGTGGATTTACTTAAGTGTCATTTTGCTAAAGGATCTTGTCCAAACAAATTTTCAAATTGTTTTTATAAAGTTTCTTGTGTAATTGATTCTTGGACTTGTTGTATTCTAGTTTCATTTGGCAAATACTGATATTTACCACGCTGGGGCTGAAGAAACTATGATGTTTGGTAAGTAGGGCTGCAAACGAGCCGAGTCGAGCCGAGTATCTTGAGGCTCGAGATCGGCTCATTAAGCAATCTAGCTTAGTTTTGAGCTCGAGCTCGGCTCGGTCTCGTTTCGAGCCGAGCTTTGACCGAGTTCGAGCCGAGTAGCTCGCGAGCTTAGCCTAATAATCACAAAAATTCCAAGCTCGAGCTCATCTCGAGTCGAGCTTTGACCGAGCTCGAGCCGAGTAGCTCGCGAGTAGCTCGGTTCGTTTGCAGCCCTAATGGTAAGTATGATCTAGTATAAGGTTGCTTTATTGGAATTGCTAGTGCTTGGTGTTTACATGGTGTTGAAAATATGACAGTTTTGTGTGATATAGGTTAGTATTGTTATAAAAAGTCATTTCCTAATAATACATCATTAATGTCACCAAATTAGTATATTATCGGTATTTTTAGGATATAATTTCCTACTTGTATCGTAAGATTTTGTTGATATTTATCAAGTATCATACTTTTTCTTGTCAAACCAATTATTGTTTTCTTTTTATTTTCATTTTGTTTCCATTTTGGTAGTATATTTTCACAGCATAAGCTTGTTCTTGCTCTAGTTTCTATCAAACTGTGATAATTTCTTGATTTGTATCATTCGTAAATAAATTATGTTAGTATATATAATGTATTTATTGTTGTTAATAGATACATTTGAGTAGTATTCTAATTATCACTATACTTTCATTATTTACTGTTATTATTATCTTTTCTTCTTATATTGAATATGATTGTACTATTGTCAGGAAGTCAGTTCCTAAAAATATTTCATTAATATTATGTTCTGGGTCTACATGTAAGTGTAATAGAATTTCATTTATGTTATTTATTCTTATTGGTAATACTATTTCATGTATAATTGGATGTTTATTATTATAGTAGTTTAAATAGTAATATGATATTTCTAATGTTATTAATTTTGTTTTTATATATTTGTTTATTTAATATGTGAATTAGTATCTCATGTATCCACAATGGCTATTTGTTTGTTCCATTTAACATTGTCATAGTATAATATCTTAAATTGATTAATAGTTTAGTTATCTAATGTATTTATTATTGGTATTAGTTCCAACGTCTGTTGTTTGTTTCTTATTGATAGTGATCTTTGTCCAAACATTATTTGTGGTGTATTTTCTTTTGTAATCTCTTTTGCTTTTTTAAAGTCAAATTCTGTATAATCTGGTATGGTCATATCTGGGTTTACTCTGGTTGATTTATATATATTATAATTTGTCTGAATATTTTTTGATTTTAAAGTTATCTGTGTTTCTATTTTTTACTTCATACTTACTTGTAAAAGCATAGCTATGAATATTCAGACATGCAATCAAAATGGTTGGTCTATTCTTACCTCATAACTTTGCTCTTTTATAGAATTGCTATTCTTGATAACTTGTGGTACATGACTAAGCGCTTATCCTTATTTTCCTCTGTCATGCATATAGAGAAAATAAGTTTTATTGTAATTTTTTTTGTTTGGTGCATTAAGTTTTCTTGTACTATCTCTAATCTCCAATATTATAATGTGAGAGTAGGGATTATCATTTGTAGACATCCTATAATTTGTAGACATTCAACCATCTAATCTCAACCATTCATTTTTAAGTGGGAGTTATAGTAACCATTCATTTACTCAACTGTTGTTAGTTACCATAATACCCTCAAAGTTTAAATTTAATTACGAGATAATTATTTACAAAAGTGTCACTCATATAAAATAAAAGTTTGTGCCACTAGGGATAATTTGTAAAGAGTATGTGATGTGTAAAGGGATGTCTCAGGTTCGAGGCCAGATAACGTCTGATTATTTACTATAAAAAATCAATTAATTAAAACGTGCATCACACATGCAAATTACTAGTTTCTATTAAAGCATATTGTGTACTTGATATTATTCTAACATCTATCAAGTATATTTCTAAGGGTGTATTTATACCTTCCTTAAAATAAGCTTTTATTATTATTTGTATTGCTTCTAAATATATGCGACTTAATGTTTTTCTAGTTTTCTCACTTATTTTTTTTTCTTTCCATTTCTTATCTTATTATTCTTTCTGTTATTAATGGAATTATGGTTTTTTCTTGTGCTTGCTCAATATCTATAAGTTGTTCATTATTTCTGGCTATTATGATAGTACTTTTTTCATTCAAATATTGGACGTTTAAATATTTTTTGAGGTTTATGTCTAATTTGGTTGCTCTTATTTATCATATTTCTGTAAGTCAAAATTTATTATTTCTCTTACTTTTTCATTGTTTTCTTCTAATTCTGTAATTTCTGTTATTTCTGTTATTTCTATTATCACATTTATTTCATCTTCAGTTCTTCCACTATCTTCTTCCATTACCATTATCTCGTTATCTTCACTATTTCTGACCACTCTTCTTCATATTCTATGGTTTCATAGCTTATATTATAATTTCTTCAGTTTCTTCTATGTATTTTACATTTTCTTTCTTCATTTTCTTAGGACAATTCGACGATATATGTCATATTTCTCCGTATATATAACAATTACATTTTCTTGGGTTTTTTCTGTTATTTTTTTTATGTATTTTTCTGAAGCATTTTTTATAGGGTTTTCTATATTTCTTAATGTTTTTATATATTTGTGTTTATATTTTTGCATTTTATTTTTACGTGTTTTTGTATAATTATTATCTCCCCAATGATTTGGTTTTGCTTTTTCACAACACATTTTTTGTTCATATGTTTTATAGTATTTTATAGTTGATTTAGCTTCTTGACATATTTTATATTTATAATTTTTTACGAATTGTATTCTGTATCCTAAAGTATCTATTTCTGGTTTTACTTTCTCATATATGTATGCACTATATATGTTTATACTCCAAGGATCTTGTAGTTTTAAGAAAAGTGAATATAAGATTAGACGATTTTCCTCTTTTGTAAAATAGCTTTCTTAAAAATATTCTCTGAATTTGCAAGCGTAGTTATCAAAATAACACATGTCGAATATTTCTAGATTACTTAGTCTCCATCTTGCTTGGTTCATTTTTATATGTAGTATGTTTTTCTGTTTTTTCATAGACACTAAATTCTATTCTTATTGCTTTTTCACAAGTCATAATTATTTCTTTTAGTTCTAAGGTTTTTTATGCTGAAGTTTCTAGTGTTCCTTGGCCATCTATTGGTCTGGCTTTTCTGATCATATTTCTTTCTTCTTCTAAAAATCCATTCCTACACAGGTTGCTTCCATAAATTTTTGGAACCTATTTCTTACGAGGTTTTGGTCTAAATCATACTATTAAGGTTGCTTTTAGTCATTAATCTAATGTTTAAACTACATCTTTTACACGTGCTAGACCTAGTCATTCTCCATTTTCTGCTTTTTATTTTTCATAATCTTCTGCAAGTTCGTATATTGGGGTTTCTTTTTCTTTTCTTGGTTCCTTCATTTCTCTATTTTGCCATTTTCCGGTGTATGGTTTTGATAAAATGTAGGATAAGGTCTTTTATTAGGTGGCAGTCTTGAATATGCATGCATATCAGTTGTACTTTCTTTAGGTTTTATTATAACCTTGTCTTCTTCTTGATCCATTTTTATTTCTTCATTTGTTATATCTAGATTCCTTAGGACTTCTTCTACCTCTTCTTATTGAGATTTGCCATTAAGTCTTCTGTTTCAAAAATAATTATATTTAGTTTTGTTATACCTTCTAACTCCTTTATACCTTCTTCGATTATGTCTAATTCTTCCTCAGTTTCATCTTTTGTATATCTACTTAGTTCTTTTATGTTCTTATTACTCTTATATAGTCTAGTATGGTATTTCCACTCAAATTTTCTTGTAATTCATCAATAGTTATCATGTTTATTTGAGATGATGTAGTTGCTATGGTGTCATATATTCCTAATCCTAATCTTTTTTTTTATAAAAAATTTCCTTTAATTCATTCATCTATTTTATTATTTCTATGACTTGTTGTGGTAAGGATTTATTTATTTATTTTACTATTTATTTATTGTTTTTTTCTTATACGGAAAAGTCTTGGCTAGAACCACGGGCAATGGTTTCTAGCCGTCACTCGATTATCTAGTGTTATTATATTTTGTACTTTTAAGGATTTATTTATTTATTTTACTATTTATTTATAGTTTTTTTTCACGGAAAAGTCTTGGCTATAACCAGGGGGCCATGGTTTCTAGCAGTCACTCGAATTATCTAGTGTTATAATATTTTGGAGTTGTTCTGGTAGTTTTTATATTAATTCTTTTGTTTCTTCCATGTTTTTGGATTTTTCTATTTTGTCAATACTAATTTTTGGGTTCTTATATCTATGTTAGATCCAAGTTTCTTTAATAAGTATAAATTAGTCCAATTTAATTGTTTATGTTCTCCTAATCTTCCTTCTTCTATTTGGATAAAATGTATAAATTTTCCATAATCATTTGTTTTTGGTATCCAATAACTATTATTAGATAATTCGTTAGGCTTAAAATTATATACTCTTGATTCAATTTGTGAGATTTTATCAAGAATAATACAAACATAATTCTTTGTTTCTATAATTTAATATCTTGTATGTTGATAGCACTTGAAAATACCAACTTAATTCTTCGTTTCTATAATTTGCTATTATTTTATGTATTTCTTTAGGTACATGTTACTATATGTTATTACTATGACTATGTTATTTCTTTATCAGTTATATATTTTCTTTCTATCAACGTGTCCTATTTTATATTCTAAGAGGTGTTTAGTCTTAATTCATTTAGATTTTGTGAAATATCCATCGTTTATATGCACACAATGTATGTTGTGATAATTTTTTGGGGCGTAGATTGAAAAGAAATAAGTTATCAACTAATTTAGGATTGCTTTAGAAAAAAGTTTCAAAAAGGGTTCAAATTTTGCAAATGTCTCGAAACTAGGTAGGGACAGACTGAACTGGAAGAGAGACGAGGGCTCTAAAACTATGAAGACAATATATATATATATATATATAGAGAGAGAGAGAGAGAGAGAAATTTTCGGTTGCACACTACTTTGGTGAGCACTCCGTGAGCACTCACGAACTAGAGACCCTATGAAAAATCCGAACCGCTCATATTGTTCTATATGTCTTAGATAGCCTAACAATAAAAAATCAAGTAATTTGAAGTTCATTTACCCATGATTTACATCATCACAAAATTGTATGGCTGAAAATTCTAACAGCATGATGGACGGGCAAATGAACTTCAAATTACTTGATTTTTTATTGTTAGGCTATCTAAGGCATATAGAACAATATGAGCGGTTCGGATTTTTCATAGGGTCTCTAGTTCGGGAGTGCTCACGGAGTGCTCACCAAAAGTAGTGTGCAACCGAAGGGGACTATATATATATATATATATATATATATATATATATATATATATCCATTGAAGTGTTACAAAATTGTATGACTGAAAATCATTTTTTTTTTATAGTCACATGATGGATGGGCAAATAAATTTAAAATGATTTGATTTTACTTATTTAGACTAATTTAGGTGTGTAGATTAATGTGAACAGTTCGGATCGTCGATACGAAGGCGGGAAGATAGTGCACAATGGAAGATTTTCCTCTATATATATAATTGTGCAAACTGAGCATTATATATAATTGTGCAAACTGAGCATTATATATATATATATATATATATATATAAAAGGACTTCTCATTACTGGCTTATTTAAGAGAGTGATATCTATTTAAAATACATATTCTACATAAATAAGAAAACAACAGCTTTAAAAAAAATATAAAAAATAATGGTCAACAGCTTTATTTTAATTCAATAAAAATACTAGGAAAAGAAATAAAGAATCTTCTAAACACAAGAATTAAAAGAAAAGTCAACTCTACATTTTCTATTACAAATTTTGGACTTGTAGTCCCTAATGAAACTTTCAGCATCACCCTCCTATTTTTCTATCTTGACTATTTTAATAAAAGAGTGTATCATCAAGTAAATTCAATTTGTAACTAAATAAATATACGTGCATTGCAATTCAACAAATATGTGCAATGTACATACATAGCTAATATAAAAGAGGTCTTAAGTTCGATGCCAAACAACATCAGAATTTTTAAAATATATATATATTTATCAAGACATATATTGCACGTGTAAATAACTATAGTTTCTTTAATTAAAAAATAAAAAACTCAATGTAATATGTAAATCACTGAGCTATTAATTTTCTCCATCAATTTATCTTAGTTTCACAAAACATCAAAGATTTTTTAACCGTAGCTTGAAACCAATTTTATTTATGTGCAAACAGTAAGATACATATATTTTATACAAGTCATGAAGAGGTTTATCATTGGATCACATAAAGATGTACAATGTAAATATAGTTTAGTTTCCCGAGAATAAACCATTATGAACTGTTTACCACATTTTTCTTCACTACCTTAGGTGGCATACTCCAATAGTTATGGGATCATAGAGTAGGTGGGAAAACTCTCCAATAGGAGTATGCCACCTAAGGTAGTGAAGAAATAGTAGTGAAATTAGCCACTACCAATTTCACTACCATTTCCTTCACTACCTTAGGTGGCACACTCCAATAGGTAGGGGATCATAGAGTAGGTGGGAAAACTCTCCTATAGAAGTATGCCACCTAAGGTAGTGAAGGAAATGGTAGTGAAATTGGTAGTGGCTAAAGCATTACTCCTTGCTTTAGAGTAATGCTAGAGCCACTACCAATTTCACTACATTTTTCTTCACTACCTTAGGTGGCATACTCCAATAGGTAGGGGATCATAGAGTAGGTGGGAAAACTCTCCAATAGGAGTATGCCACCTAAGGTAGTGAAGAAAATGGTAGTGAAATTGGAAGTGGCAATAAACATGCATGTTTTTTAATTTTACTATCGTGAACTGAGTAGTAAAGCAACAACCTAGAGGACAAACTGTCAGGGCCGATCCTGCCTTGAGGCGGGCAAGGCCGTCACCTTGGGTCCCCCGAATTTTGCGCACTTTTAGGTGCTTCCAATTTTTTCTTATATTTATATTTACATATTTTGTACGTAATAATTTTTAGGGCCCTCCAAATTTATTATTTTGGGCTTTTGTTTTTTAAATTAGTAATTGGGCCGGCTTATTTTAGTTGAGCATGAGTTTGCATGAAGATTTGTTTCTCAAATCTCTAAATCTCCATCTATTTTTCCATATATCTCTACTATTTTAATAGGAGAGTTGGGGTTTGTAACAAACAAATCCTAACTTTGTAACTCTATAAACACGTATAATACACGTCCAAACTATATCAAATCGATATAAATGTGCACCGCACGTGTAGTCTAAATCAAACATTCAAATATAAACTATTTTTTTTTCTTATTCAATATATATTTATTTAATTTGAAGACTTTTTTTTTCTAGACGTGCATCACGCATACATTATACTAGTATCGATTTATTGTAGAGAAAAAATCCAAATTATAATTTTTTACCATTTTTTTAAAAACAAATTCTATATAGAGTCCCATTTACCATTTATGAAGTTTGTCTCGGGTCCCAGTAAATTTAGGGCTGGCCCTGCAAACTGTTCGAATAAAATGATTTGAAGGACCACCACCATCAAAAATTAATAGAAAAAAAATAAAAAAGAGAAAAGAGTGATGGACCTCTACATAGGAAAGCTCCATAAATTTATTCTTATTTGTTAATGATGTCCATGTTGAGATTATCATCCTTATTATTTTGTTGTTTGTACTTTCTGCTCCCCCACAATCTCAAAGATAACATGGGGACTTCACTGATTCCGATGTTTAGCTTTACTTAATTACTTTATTGTTACCCTCTAATCATGTCTTAATCCTAATCCGTTTTATTAACTATGTAACTAATTATCATTATATTATGACCGGCCATCAGATTTGGTGGTACACAGAATCCCAAGGAAATCAGGAATGAATGTGAAAGCTGCGATCTGATGAATGGAAAATTGAAGTTCAAGGAGATTGCAAAATCTCGACCGAATCGAGCATCCAATTAGGCAAGGATTTCCCTAACAAATACGATATTTCCATCTCCGAATCGTCCATAAATTGCTTATTTTCATATCCCTAATCTATAATCTCTAATATTATAATGGGAGAAGGCCATAGTATCATTTGTCAATCTACCAACATGTGCAACGCACATACATAATTAATATAAACGAGGTTTCCAGTTCAAATTCTCCTTACGTCAGAGTTTTTATTTTTGTTTTTTGAAAATTTTAAAACGTACATCGCACGTGTAAATTACTAGTATTCATTGATGAAAATAGGGAGGCCTACATGGATAAACATAAGTAGACCATTTTGTCATAATTAATATATGCTAAACCCTCAATTTTTAGTACAACTTTAGAGTTTTTGGTTTACCAATACAATTTTAAAAATAGATAGCAGATGTCAAAATTTTTGATATTCCAATTATATTACTTTTATCAATTATACATCTCTCATATTCTTCTTTTGTGAATCCCTTTTTCAGTACGCCAACTTAGTGTCGACCTTAGCTCCATCCAAGTTATTAGGCACAATCATCACCTTCTCTCATGATGCTTTTCAAATTCGTTTTAAAAAAGGAAAAGCTTTTCAAATTCGGAAAGGAGTCTTCTTTTTATTTTAATTTGGGGGCAAAATAATAATTTGTCCAACTTACCTCTAATATTATAATGGGAGAAAGCCTTAGTGTCATTTGTCATTTTTTCATTCTACCAACATGTACAATGCACATATATAATTAATATAAAAGAGATTTCCAGTTCGAATCTCCTTACGTCAGAGTTTCTATTTTTAAAATTTGAAATTATTAAAACGTGCATCGCATGTGTAAATTACTAGTATATCTAATCTCTAATCTCTAATCTCTATCTCTAATATCTAATATCCAATATTATAATGGGAGAAGGCCTTAGGTAGTGTTTGGCCCAGCTTAAAATTAGCTTAGCTTTTCCTTTAGAAAGAGAAGCTGGGCCAAACGTATATTTTGAAAAGCTCTACAAAAAGAGAAGTAGCTTTTTTTTATGAAGAAAAGGAGTTCTAAAAGAAGCCCTCCAGATCTACTTCTAGCTTCTAGATCAAAAAAAATTTCAAACTTGTTTTGCATCCAAGAGAAATAAATTTCTGTAAAGATTAGATTGATTCTTAAATCTCAGATTAAATGAGTTCAGCTAAGAAAGCATCCTGGGTTGTGGCGACAAGCATGGCAGCAGTGGAAGCACTGAAAGACCAAGCAGGCAGCACTGGTGAAGTCAGATCGAGCCAGGTTCATCTCTGCTACTGCTTCGCCGATGGGGAAAGGGTCTGGGCTCGACGAGAAGAGGAAGAGGAGGCAAGCTGACAAGGCCGAGAGTCTTCATCATCTTGTTTGTTGGGGTCCAAATTAATTGATTACTGATGAATAATTAATCAGTGTAGTAGCTGTTTTTTTTTGTAATTACAAGGATTGAATTGACACATGCCTTCGGGATTATGGTGGAGATTAGGGTTTAAGTGAAGATGACATCGGGATTAGGGATTTGGTGAAGATGGTGGAGATTAGGGATTAGGGATTTGGTGAAGATGGTGAAGATGGTGGAGATTAGGGATGTATAAAAGTAGCTTTTAATTGATATCTTATGCCAAAGAACTTCTAGCTTAAAAGTAGCTTTAAAGTTAAAAAAAAAGCTGACTATCCAAACAGCTTCAGCTTTTAATTTCAAAGCTGTACTTTCTAGCTTCTCCTTCTGAAGTAGCTTATTTGTCAATCTACCAACACGTGTGACGCACATACATAACTAATATGAAGGAGGTTTCAGGTTCGAGTCCTCACCACATAAGATGTAGTACCCCGTATTTTTAAATATTATTTTTAAAGTTTTATAAATGAATTAAAATGAATTTTTGGAGAATTGATAAATATTTTCTGAAGATTCATCTTTTTACACGTGCAAAACACGTGCAAATATCTTCTTGAGATGTTCAAAAGCCAAAATTATTTTATGAAAAATCATCATGTATTATTTGGGATTTATTTATAATTTTTCTATATTTTTCTGATATTAATTGGATCTATTTGCAAATATTACGAAAAAGAAGGATCTTTTTGCAAAATTGTTATTTTGAGAGGTGAAAGTGCAAAACTATTTTTTGGACTTTTCAAACAGTGCCAACTGGAAATAAGGAGTTTATTTTGCTTTTAAATCTCAATTTAATTGGTTTATATCAAGTTTCCAAGTATAGGGATCTATTTATGTAAAGTTATATTTTCAAAGGGTTATTTTGCAAATGTGTTTATAAAACCCTAATTCTCCTATTCCGGGTATTTAAAAGAGGTGGAGTGCAGCCATCTTTCGCTGCACAACACAAAGGTTTTATTATTCTTGGAGATTGAAGGAGAGGATCTTGGATTTCGCCAAAGAAAGGTTTTCTTATCAGATTTCTTCATTTGAGGTGAATGATTTGTTGTGTTTTATTTTCTTTGTGCATGTTGTATGTGAGTGACTTGTTTGTCTTCTTTTATTTTGTGAATGTGTATGCGAATGATATGAATGTTTTAATGGATCTTGGATGTTGAATTTCATTTGCTAGAAAGCATGTTTAGGGTTTAAGTATGAATTCGTATATGATGGATTGGATGGATGAAAAATTGGATCTTGTGAATCCTAGTTGTTCGTAAATAAAATTGTATGTTGGTAATTCGGGATTGATGAGCGTCAAATAAGAAATCATGGGTAGACTATTTCTTTTGGATTAATATTGGATTGACCGAATATGGTAGATTTTATGCATGTATCTAATAAAGATGAGATTTTTATCACTTTTTGAGTTATTGGTTGAATGAAACTTGATATTGTGATGTTACCAATTGATTATGGTTGTGAGTTGTAGTAGTAACTCAGTTTTGAGAAAATTGGAGAAAAAATTTATGAATCAAGATATCATGTCTTGAAAATCGAAATTTGATAATTTAGTGAGTTTGTAGAAATGAATCCAAATTGATGATTTTCTTTGAGATTTGGTATTTATATGGTTTGGATCTGAATACGAAACTATTTCGGTGATCAGTGAAATTTTAAGAAAACTCTATATTTGACTATATGCACAATTCATGTTTTAATCGAAAGAAATCAACAAAATCTCTATTTTTATAAATTCACGTAGTTTTGATTTAGTTTTATGGACTATTATATGTCCTAAAAGTTGTATTTGATCATATAAAAAATAAGCTTTTCGTAGAAATCGTTTTCATAAAGCAAAACTACGTATCGGTTGAAATGTGCACAACCAAAAGTATGCAGTCTGTAGGTCGATAGTCAACTGGTATGACTTCTCAGTCGACCGACACGACCCGACTACTATGTTCTTTAGTTTTTCTTAAAAGTTAGTTCGGGACAGTCGACTGATGACTTTTACAGTCGACTGGTAGCACCTAGAATTATTTTCTCGAAGTTATTGTAATTTTTCTCTCTGGACAGTCGACCTATACCCTTTACAGTCGACTGTTATACTTAGAATTATTTTCGTAAAGATTATTGGATTTTTCTCTCTGGACAGTCGACCTATGACCCTAGATAGTCGACTTATAACACTTAGAATTATTTTCTTAAGACCATGAAATTCTCTGTCTGGACAGTCGACTTACGTTGTTATTAGTCGACTGATACTGATATATCTTTATATTCTGAATGTTCTTTCAAATGATTTATTCTCTAAATGTGCTAATCTATAACTTATTATTCTATACTTTATCTTCTACTGAACATATGTTTTCAGGTGGTTTAACTGAACAATTTATGTTGGAGGATTGGCTTGGATATTTGAGTGTGAGTCTCTAGAGGGTGTGTGTGACCCTAGTATACCGGTAGTTGAGATATTTATGTTTGGGCCTGTTGAGGCAATTTTAGTTGATTAGTTGTTGAGTTAAGTCCGGTAGGGTACACTAACTCTAGAAGATTCGTAAAGTAATAAAACAACCTAAATGATAAGGACAGGCACTAGTGGTGATATGATGAACGAGAACATGGGTTATGGACCTCAGTATGGCTTGCGGTGCGAGATAATCTCCGAAATTATCCAGGTGTGAGTAAAATAGTTTCCGAAATTACCTGTTGTAACGCCCCGAATCCCAAATCACTGAATTCGAGATGTTCTACAGGATCTTTTCACTTTCTTTAGTACAATTTTACAAGGAAATTCAAATTTTTCTTGATACATCAGAGTTACATCAATATTACATTTTTCTTTTGCACAGCGGAAGTAAAATACAACAATTAAATAAATGTACAACAACATGGTACAATCTTTATGCATCCATTCCTCTTTACTCATGCAATTACCTGCATACAAACTGTGGGTACGTCAGCTTATTCAACTGACGATAGTTATACATGGCCATCCTCTCTATGCCAGAAACAGTATAACGAATCTCATTTCTTAACAATCACAAACTTGTTCAATATAAGCATATAAATCAAGGGGAACTCTTAAAGATGTCGTGTCGTGATTGTGCACTTAATCCTTAATGCAATTATTTAATTTACATGACACTAATGCACACTTGTTCGGATTCTATGCATCCCATACTACATAGGTCCGAGGGCAAGCCTCTTAACCGTTCTTCATTTTTGTAGGGTTCAATCCCTCGCCATGACTTACTCTACTTCTGTAATTACGGTGAGTATCGTAGATGATTCTATGAGTACAAGCATGTATCCTGGCCCCTGGAGTAGAATTCCGCGCCATGTCTTGACTCATCAAGCATGCATTCTGCGGTAATTCAGCCTCCTCCCTGAACACAATCCTCTTGCAGTCACCAAAACATCCCATGAGCGTGACTAAGGTCCGATCATTCTGAGTTGTGCCCGTGCCATGTCTTGACTCATCAAGCATGCATTCTGCGGCTCACACACCCGCACCGTAAACCCTAGTTCTCATACTTATGTTTTTCTCTCACTTTCATCACCTCTTCACTATGTACTAAATATTAGAATCATGAATACAAATCAAAGCTCTAGAGTTAGCCTCTCCACTAAACCGGACTTATCATTTCATTTCGATACATGACCAACCTTGGTCTTTCAATTCCCATTTCATTTCATTCATTTCACTGCCGGGGAGACTTAGCTACTCTTGGTTTCAATTTACAATTCACAACTTCCAATTGAGCACTTTCAGCTCATCATTCATTTAGAGTCTCACAGACCTTCTCATCATGATTTTAGCCTTTAATATTCATTCTATTCTCAATTCCCATTTATGATTCATTTTTACATAAATCCACACAGTCATAAAAAGAGTTCATAGAATTCGATCATAAAGCTCACAACTTCCAACAACCATAAATAAAATGAAATCTCATACACACCAAAGTTTACTCTGTACAGTCGACTTTGAAGGACACCAATCTACTCATACAGTCAATACAGGTTCATCATAATTACTCGGGATAGTCGACTGCTGCACCCAGTCAGTCGGCTGTCCCGCAACTTTTCATGTTCACAGTGTCATCCACATAACAGTCGACTGTTCATCTATCAGTCGTCTGTTCTGGGATTCTTTAATAGTACATTTCCATGTTCAGCTCAGTCGACTGGCTACACGCACTAAGTCGACTGATCAGTTCTATAATTCAACCAGTAATTATCTTTTCCACCGTTCTTACATGCATTTTCATTACATCATTCAAACATTCATATTACGCCATACTTCTTATTTGTTCAGAAACATCGTAGCATGGAATTTCAAGTTACTAAAAGCTCTTTTCTTCAAGGAGAATACTTTAAACATGCATTCACACTTTCTTACGGAGATGAAGATATAAATCTCAAGTCATTATACTAGGTCAAACATAATGGAATATCTTATTTCATGGAATTTCCAAATAGTCATGCTTAAGTCAAGGCACCAGTCGGCTGAACACCTTGCCAGTCGACTGCACCGACAGTTCTCAGTTTTGTCAATCATCGCTAGTTCTTTTTATTCATTTACCTTCCCTCCATCATATGTGTCATAGGGAAAAATGTAAAAATTAATGATCACACGATTACGTCTATTCGCACATATGTTTATTCCCGCATCATGAAAAATAATTGTCTCGTACCAGTCGACTGATTCATGCGACAGTCGACTGTACCGACACTTTCGTTCTTATTATCAACAACATGTTCAAGCAATTTCCAATACATTCAATTTACTTTTTATGACATGGTAGCAATCATAATAATCATGGTATAATTCCTACATTAGAAGTCCTGAGAAACACCCACCTTATATGAAAAAATAATCGAAATCCCGCAAAAGCTCCTCAATATAGTGAACGCCTCCTTGCTCCTTGCACCTTGCTCCTTTGCTCCACACCGAACCTTTAGATGTACTCCTCGGTCTTCACAAAAAGCTCCCACACACAACTCTCACAATACCTCTCTCTTAATAAGAACAATCTTAGTGTAAGAGAGATAGGGAAATGGGAGGGGTATTTATACTAGGAAATAAGTAGAATAGAAGGCTAGGATTTATTGGGGAGTTATAAAATCAAGGGTTGGGATGCATTAGGGGGTTGAGAAACTACCCACACTTCACAAATAACCACCCATGATCTACCCCACTATCCTACTCACATCCGGCCACAAGCTAGTGTGCTTTTGCACGTGTACGTTGAGTGCACGTGCACACACAAACCGCACCACTAATATAAAATACCCAAAAAATAGAAGAAAAGGTGCTACATATTGCAAGTTGTAGAAAATAATACAAGAGGTTTGAATTCATGGGCTAAAATTAATTGGGCGAAAATAAATATTTTTAAAAGAAGATAAGTAAATTAACATTGGGCTTTAAGAAAATGTTTTATAGAAAACAATAGACTTTATTCATCATGTTGAGAAATAATAGTCAACATGCTACACAAGCATACCATATGTAAAAATAAATAATCTTTCATGTATTTGAAAAATCAGGGTATTACACCTGTAGTGTGGGATTGATCACCGGAATTATCTGGGTCGAGACGACGCACATGTGGTATTCGTGTGATGAGGTGTCATTTCTTGCGGTGTGGGGTATTCTCGAAGATTCCCAGGTGTGAGTGAAATAGTCTCCGGAGTTATCTGTGGATAGAGTTTGACCTCCGGAATTATCGGGGCATGGGCTAATACTCACAGTGTATCTTTATCTCGTAGTAGTCATCGTGTTAGGATTAGTTGCATAGCGGGGATTTAAACCCTATAATGTGGAGACGTTAAGGACTTGCACCGGACCTATGTAGAGTGGGATGCAGCGACTCCGAAAGTACGCATTAGAGAGTCAGCATATAGAATTGTGTTTTCTTGATTTGGTTTCACGCATGTGGTTTTCCTGTTTTCTACACTTGACACTTAGTCTAGCTTCATTCGTTGTGTTTTTCACGTTTGTGATTTCCTATATTCATTTACTCTTGTTACGTTCTGTTGTTGATAAATCCATGCTTTACTTATGTTGCTTGTTTATATCACTCACACCTTTATGGCTGACCCCTTTAGTTTTGGGGGTTAGGGTTATCTCTAGCCTCATATTTTACAGGTGATTTCTTATAGCTCGGATTTGGATGCTTGAGTTCAAGTGATGTAATGACTTATGTAATTGTAAAAGAAAGTGTTGTAAAGAAAAGAGATTTTGATTTAAGGTGTATTGTATTCCGCTGTGCTATGTAAATGATTATTGAAATGAAAATTTAAAATTTTACTAGTGTTGACTTTGTTTAATATTACATTTAAAGTTGATGCTGGGAATTGTGCCACGTATTTTCTAAGATATTATATTAGAAATTCGGGACGCTACATAAGAGTTTTTATTTAATTTTTTATATATTAAGACCTGCATTATCCATGCATAATTAATATAAAAAAGGTCTCAGATTCGAGGTCAGACTATGTCAAAATTTTCATTTTAAAAAATATATATTTATTTAGACGTGTATCGCACGTGTAAACTACTAGTGGATAATAATTGGAGGAGACTGCAAAATTTAGACCGAATACGCAAAATTATTCAAACATTTTTTCTTTCCCATTCGAATCTTGTATCCTCAGTTGTCTCTAACAATAATGGGACCCACACATAAATTGTCCCTATTTTCAGCAACCAGCTATTGAAATTAACATAACGTGGGTTATTTTATTGAATTACTCTTATCATCCTCTCTCCTTCTGACTCTCCTCCTCCTTAGAGCACCTGTAGTCGTCTTGAGTCATATTTTGAGTATTTGACAAATAGAAATAGAAAAAATGAGTTTGCGCTGTAGTCGTCAAAAACCAAAATATGGATCAGACGAAAGATTGTCTTTCGTCTCAGAAATTATATATATATATATATATATATATATATATATAAATGCATTGAAGTAAGGGAGAAAGGAAAAAAAAAATTAAAAAAAAACAAAACAGAAAAGTGGGGCCCTAAAAGGACCCAAAAAAAAACAACCCCACAAATGCTTGGACGAGGGATGAAGTCCCGTCCTAGGCAATGTGTCCTTTACTTGATTTATGTTGGACGGTACATAATGTACCGTTCGTCAATTTTTTTTTTTTTTTAAATTTAAAATAATGGGACGGAATGTTATCCCTCGTCCGACGACTTCTTCGTACGCTAAATTGAAGGTACGGTGCATCGTCTCCCGTCCTACATTTGAGACGAAATATTATCTTTCGTCTCATTTAACAGACGAAAGATAATCTTTCGTCAGCTATAATTTGGCATTTGCCAAACCGTCTCCTATATTTGGCAAGCTCCTGTTCATGCGACATTCAAATTTTGGGTATTTGGCAGACGACTAAAGCAATTTTTTTTCCATTTTTTCTGTTTTTTTGGGTATTTAGCAGACGACTACAGATGCTCTTATGGTACCAAACTGGTAGGTGGCCCCACGCATGCACAGGTGAGGGCTAGGTTAGACATTATGAACTTTTGAAATCATAGTCACAAATTCGTAGTTCGGGAATATTTCGTCAAGATTTAATATTTGAAATTCTCTGGTAAATTTGAAAAAAAGAGAACGCATCTTCTATATCAAGAAAATAGATTTAAAAACTCAGCAAAAATTTGGGAAGAAAGAAATATGAAATTTAATATATCTCAGTACCCATTACCTAAGTAAATATATATTTATATCTATAAATATGAAAAATAGTAACAAACTTATTAATTAGCAAAATTATTCACGAATAATTCATGAAGTGCGTGATTTAAATGGAAATTGATGATTAAATTGCGAATTGATTCGGTAGATGAATAATTTGCAAATTATTCGCAAACTTTGTTACTATGCCTGGAATGATTGAAATTTAAGTCGCAATAATTAATATGAATCACCTAGAAAAAAGACAAAAATATCTGTAACAAAATTTACCTTTAAAGTTAAGTCATTAAATTAACACAATATATATAAAGATTAGATCAAATACTATAAATATGGCTATTACATATGCAATCAAATCTAGATACCCTGAATAAAATTACATTCATGCTCTGAACATACCAGAATGTGTAGCAAATTAATTTGATAGATACAAATAGAATGAGAATATTAAGCGAACACCTAAAGACCCAGCTGAACATTTAGATAGCCCTTTTGATAATTGGATGACTTATCCATAAAATTGTCCTCTTTCTCCTCTCTATCTCACATGCACTCTAACCCATTTTGATATCTTCCTTTTCAATCCCAAATTCCGAAATGCAGGCCCAACCCGCTCTTTCATAAAACTCCCCTTTCCCTCTCCCTCCTCTCTCCCTTTCGAACTTGCGAGCCAAAAATCCAAACCCGACCCGTTTCTCCGCCTCCAATCACCCCTCTTATTACTTCCGAATCAAATCCACCTGCTACTCCTCACATTTGAATTGGAGAACTATCCTTTCAATTGCTTGCACATACATGAATACATCAATTCCAAATAGCGTAGAGATTTAGAAGGAACAAAGAATAATCATAAAAATATGGATAGATAGCATAATTAAATTCAAATGACACGAAATGTTTGAGGCAAAGAAGTACATAAAAAGAAACAACAGTTTTGAAGCAAACTGAGTTCTAAGAGAAGTAATCGAGGCATTATCAGTAATGAACATGTTGATATTAAGTAATGACCATGAAATATTTAAGAGCAAGCTACCACCATATGTTCATTATATTTGTGGTATTGTGTCAAGAACATTTGAAAAATATTGCAGTGACACATACATATCTATTACAGGAAAACTCAAACTACTTAATAGTACAGGAAAACTCAAACTACTTAATAGCATATACGGACATATTCATTAAAAGAAATTCAAATCACGGACAATTTAAGCGTGATCAATTACAGCTTGTTTTGTTTTGTTTTGTTTTGTTTTGTTTTTTTTTTTTTGTTTTTGATTTTTTTGCTAAACACACATAACCAAAATTTGAAAGCGACATTTTTTTCCAGAAAAATAGTGCCGGAAAGAATCCAAACCACATTAGCTATATCAGTTTAGCGCTGAAATCTAAGATTCTAACTTCATTAAAAATCAGCTTATCATATTTTCATCTTATCATCCTCTTCTACTCTTGCTCCCTAAAATCGCATAAAAGTAATAAAGATATTCAGAGGTAGACTGAAAAAGTATACTTTATTTTAATATATAACACATGTCCTCCTCCGTCTAATAGCCTTCTAATTTTAAATGGAGAAAACGAAGTCTACATTTTAGAATTACGTAAAAGAACAAAACATCCAAGTTTTATTGAGTCAAGAAGTTAGCTCTCATTTTAATAAAGAATTTGAATAATATGCAAAGAAAATGTATGGGAAAATTATATAATTAACAGAAACATTGAAAGAGGTAATGGAAATTTATATTTGGTGTATTCCTACCCATATTATTATTATTATTATTATTCTAACACAAATCAATATTATGTACGGTAGTCTCCTAAAGCAGTCGCAGGGTATGTGGGGGCCAGCAAGGGGATAAACAGTTTAGCTCATGAGGGAAAGAGAGAGGTTGATAATACCACTTTTGTGGCTTCGTTGTTGGTCCTCAGAACTTGATGGTGTCTTTCGTGTCTCAATTTGTGTCATTGTTTTCCTATTTTCTTGTGTCGCTAGGCTTGTATTTGTTTAAATCAAGATGCGGGTCAGTTTCACTATATGTTGCTGTTCACTTTTAGTTTGGTATGCACAAAACGTACTCACTCATACTAATAAGTTTGAATTTAGTGTGCCAGATTTCAGGATAAAAGAAAGACTCACAAATATACAAACAAGGAAAGCAACAAAGAATAATGGCAAACACAAGCAAAAGAGGAAGATATTCAAAAAGAATTCTTGATTAATTGGTCCACAAGCAAAAGAGAAAGATATCAAGATCTGAATTTTTCTTTCTATTTTTGTGAGATTATAATTGTATAAGATTGATTAAAGAGGGATTAATTTATGGTAAGAAAACAGGGTGGATTCGGAATAAACAACACGTGACCGGTCGACGCACTTCGTGACCGGTCGACCGCATCGCAGTCGACCGCAACCATGAGTTGTTTGAGAAGCAGTCGACCTTTCACCTCTTTACTTTACGTTAGAGAGCTGAACGGTCGACCGCACCAATATGACGGTCGACCGCACTTTGCGCTGTGTATATTCTTGAAAAGTATCGTTTCTATTTTTGGATTGATACACTTACCGTCTATTAATATGACGAATCCACTGTGTCTTCTTCACCTAATTACTTCTGAGAAAATTTCTGAATTAATCCCTCATTTAATCAATAAGTGTGAGCGTTTATTTGGTTGAATTCATGAGTCAAGATCATCAAAGATCTTGAGTTTTTCTGTTCATTTCTTTTCCACTTCGGTAAGATTGACGAGACTTGAATTAGAAGTTCTGTGGGTGTAATAGGTCTCTCGGTGTAACTCCTGTTTTTCCGTATTTGTATTTTTATACTGTATTTCGCCTCATTGTACTCCTTCATCTATTTGAGATCCTGTATTTTATTTCAGTTTGAATAAAATCATCTTTTTTGTCTCGACTCAATTTTTGGTCCTTTTATCGAATTCATTTGTGTGCACTTTGTATCGTTCTTCATGAAGAATTGACTATTCCTTCTCTTTTAACTATTTAATCCCCATTTTGATACATTTTGACCAATTCTCCTGTTGGGCCTTATTCGAAGCGGATATCCTAAAACCATTAAACCGAAACCCTACTATTTAAACTCCTTAACCCTAACCCCTAACCCTAATCACTGTTTATCCCTAACCTAACCCGCCGCAAATCCTTCTTCCACCTCCGCTCCTTTCTCCTTCGATTTCGAAACCAATCCCCCACCTCCGATCGTCTCTTCCACCATCACCTTCGATCTCCCTCATCATCACCTCCGTCCACAACCAATCCCCACCTCCGATCACCATTACCCGGCCACTCCGTCACCACCACCATCAATCGCCAACACCCCACTGCCATCACATATCCAACCATCGAACCCAACTCCTCCCCTGTTTGAAACCGCAAGCTGAGTCGCCGCACGCGTCATCTCGACGTCGCGCCGTTGCCGTCAGTCACCGCTCGTCACACCACAGTCGCTGCCGTCGCGTCGCCACGTCGAAGTCCCCACCGTCGCCACTCTCACTCTCGATCTCGCTCGGTGATCGTCGAAGGAGCGAACAAAGAAAAAGAAGAACAGCGGATTAGGCGGGAGTGAATCTCGACCATCGGATCACATCAAGATCCGTGCGAACGAGCCAGATCTGATCGCTGTTCGGCGTTCGTCCTTAGCGAATCCCAGATCCGCTGTTCACTGTTCGGGAGGGATCCGCTGCGTAGGAGCGATCCCATTGGCTGCGCTCGCTGTTTGGTGTTCTGGGCGCAGCGAATCCTGGTGTGCTGTTTGCTGTTCGGCCGATCCAGTGTGGGGGAATTTTTCACTCTACTGTCGATCTTCGCACGTGCTTCACACGTGCTTTTGGGAGACTTCTTCCGGGATTTTTCAACCCAATTTTCTACAACAAGTGGATCTAATCCTCATCAAATTAAGGCAAGTAATCCTCTTGTACACATTTTTGTTCTAGTACAAGCATTCCTTGAAAATACTGCAAATAGTTAGAAATTGTGACTCCTTCTTGACTGTCATTGTTGATCAATTAATAAACCTGCTCAATTTCAAAATCTTAAGAGTCGCAATAATTTCATTGTATTATATTATAACTACTTGGACTCATTTTACCCTCTGAAAACATGGACACATGAAATTAAGGAGCCCTAGATTTGTAGACATATGTTATATCTTACATTTGATGAACTTGTAACCATTCGACTTGACAAACAATCATTACTTGCTGTTTTGACAATCATTTCCCTGTATTTACATCACACATTAACCTAGACGCCTAATAACAAAATCTCATGTAACCTATACACGTAATACATTCCCACATGTTGCTGTCCTGAATCTTATTATGCTGTTTTGACCTCTTTAGTATTAGAATCTGAACCAAAGCCCTGAATAGAAAATGTAGCTCTAGATGTCTAGATGTCGATAGCCTCCAGAATTTTTGAATTTGGAGTTGTGGTCTAGGAGTTATTACAGTTTTACTGTAGCTGTGTCGGTAGACGCAAATTCGCAAAAACTACTGCACACCTTTACTTTGCGAATTAATTTGACTATGTTAACAGCAAGAGTTTGACTTGAAATTTTATATACGGTTGCTGGACACCCTATAGGAAATCCCCAATTTTTTTTAGAATTAATTAACAATATATCGACCTTGTTTCACATGTTTAAACTTCGATTCATAAATTCTGCCTAAACACATTAACTATGTAATTCGCTGGACACATGTTCCCACCACTTTCTCGTACCTTGTTTCACACACCTGCATGCTTGTTCGATGAGAATTAATAAAAGTAATAAGTCGGGGTTTAAGGAAAATACCATGGTAGTGGACAATATAGATAAGTGTACTCGGAAGGGGGCCCGTGTTTCCCATAATTTTATGTTAAATAGAACTAAGTGCCACGTAGAACTAAGTGCCACGTCATGGTGACGGGGACCACCTCTAGAATCTACGGGGACCACCTCTAGAGCCCATTATATGATTACATGATGTATATTGAGATCACATGGAACTAAGTGCCACGTAGAACTAAGTGCCACGTCATGGTGACGAGGGCCACCTCTAGAGCCCATAGTTTGATCACTTGCTTGATACTTGATACCTGAGTACACCGCCCTATAGAATCCATTACTAGGCCTAAACAAAATTGCTTTGTCTGTAGCAACCATGTAGTAAAAAGATGGATGCATGAAGTGCTACCTAGAGAGTAATAACTACAAAACTTGAACATGATACCTGCTTACTCGATACTTGATTACATGATACATGAAACTTGATACATGAAACTTGATATATGAAACTCGAACTCGATACATGTTTACTTGAAGCTTGATGACTTGTTACATGAGACTTGATACTTGAATAATAACACTTGACATTTATAACTTGATACTTGTGACCTGACAACTTGACACTAGACTTGAAACTTGTTACCTGACACTTGTACTTGATACCTGTCACTTGAGGTTAGATGCCCTATGTGTTCACTTGTAACTTGTTTCACCACTAGAATTTGTTATCCAGCCTGTTTACTAAGATGTCCCTCTTGCTAGCTAGTTCTTGGTTTCCCACTACTTGTCGTATCCCTGTTACATTCTTGATTCCAATTCTTGTTCCCCATTAGTTGTACTCGTTTTTCCTATTTGTGGCCATAGCTTGCACAAAGGGCATCTTCTCTTGTTTTTCCCTGTTTTCCCTTTTTATATTTATTAAGAAGACTTTGGGACAAGCTACCTGCTGGAAATGGGCGAGCAGATATTTCGGGTTTTGCTTGGAACAAGGACTTGTTTAAATAATTGTTTTCCTTAAGTTATTTATTTCTTCTGCTGTATAAGACTTGTAACGGGCTTACGTTCTTGAATTTTACTTTTGATCCAGACTTGAAAACTATGTAGACATTATTATTCGTTGTTTTCTGTTGCTTAATGAATTATTCATGCATGCTTGGTTATATATATCTCTCTTGCATATTCTTGTTATGATGCTGAGTCGATCCTACAGCTTATGAATGATGTTAAGATCATTCGCTAGGCTTCGTCACGCACTCATATTCCGTATTTTGGGAAGCGGAGCGTGACAAGGTTTTTAGTGGTATCAGAGCTCAGGTTTGGCTAATGTGTTAGTTTGACTAATACATTAGACAGGCTTGACTCAGTCAGAATTAACTCAACATTAAACAGGCTATGCAACCACATGAATAATTTGATAATCAACTCGATCTGGACACAAGTCTTATCCCATCCATTTTGATCCATTCCTTGATTCATTGCTTCCTTCCATTTCTTACAGTCATCCTGATTTATTGATTCCTTATTGGGTACAATTTATTCTTTTCGTACCCATATACTTTTGCTTCCGGTGCAAGCAGTCTCTTATTTCTGCTTGCCTCGTTGAACCCTCCTTATTCCGGTTCGTGTGTCGTTTATTGCTTTTCGTGCCTTGCATTCATCTTCAATTATTGACTCACTTTGAGTACCATGCTATTTATTTCTCCTCTGCTATATTCTCTTCAATTCCGATTTTGCCCCTCGTCCTTCTTCCTACGCATTCAATTCCTTAATTTTCTCTTGTCCCTTCTAGTCATCCTCCTATTTAACTCCTTATTGGATGTAGCTTCATTTTTCTCCTACTTATTTTTCTCTTTATAATTATTTTTTTGAATACTTCCTATGTTTCGATTATTAATTGTTATATTTATTTTCGATCCCCTATAATAAAAAAAAATGTTTCTCAACAAAGATTTTGTTATTCCGAACAATGGTGTATTCTAACTTCACTTTTCATTTTTGATCGACTATATATTTCTACTGGATTATTTTAGTAAGACAAATTCTTATTTTGTTGTATAATGCTATTATTACTACTACTATTATTATATTTGCTATTATTTTCATTATCATTACTAGTATTATTATTATGGTTACTACTGTTGATATTCTTATTGTTGTTTTCATTATTTTATTATTATTGTTGATATTAAATTACTTCCACAAAAATGTTGGGCACAAACTATATCTTGTCTTGCATTATTATTTTTACTAGTGTTGTTGATATTTTAATATTATTGCTATTATTATTATTATTATTATTATTATCATTCTTTTTGCGATTACTGTTATTATTACCGTTATGATCATGGTTATTATCATTGTTATTCTTATTGTTATTAGTATCGATATTTTATCATTATTATTGTTATTGGTACAATTATTTTTATCGTTACTATTATTATTATTATTAATTTGTTTTGAGTCTGAGCATGCTCAATTTTATATACATTTCACCACTTCGGTGCAACCTAATGTCGAGATGGCAAATATGCAACTCGATGTCAATGGAGGCAAATTGCAACTGGATATCGGCGAGACATAATGTGCAGCCGAATATTCGGACGGCAACTTGAAACCTGATGTCGTGAAGGCAAATATGCAACTTGATGTTAAGGAGGCAAGATTTTCTACCTATTACTAATTGATATTTCAAGACTCGTTACTTATATAATGAAACTGATGGTAAAAGAATATTTTCGTTATTATTGGTATTATTAATATTACTGTCATTTCAATTGATGTTATTATTATTGTTTTCATCACCTTTATTACTGTTATTATTTTTATTTTCATTGCTGTTACTTTATTGATATTATTGTTATTATTGCTATTATCATATTATTTATTATCATTATTGATATTATTTTTAATGTTATCATTATTATTATTATTGCATTATTTTCATGAGTGCGTTGAATTCTATTATTTCATGTATGTGTTATCGTTATTATTAGTATTGTTGATATTTTTATTATGTTTATTATTACCTGTATGATTATGATGATTTTGATTTCTGTTATTATAATTGTTATTATTATTATTTTGTTACTATTATTACTAATTTTATTATTATCATTGTTATATTTATTTTTATTATTGTCATTATTATTCTGTTACTATTGATATTATTATCATTGATATTTGTTGTTATTATTATTTCTGTTAAAGCCATTAGTTTTGATATGTATTCTATCTTTTAATTATGAAGATTGAAGCTCAAGCTTTATATCCATTTTGCATTATTGCTTATCTCTATTTGGAGCCCATACTCTCTTTAATCCTTGTGTCTCATTCTTTTTTCCCTGCTCGGATCTTCGTTGGTTGTCACAAGGTCTACAACGACATATCTGAAGCTTGGAACGTCACCATCAGAGTGGCGCAGCGAAAGCATGGTGGGCCCATAACCCACAGGTCCCAGGATCCTATTGCTGCTTCTAGTTCTTTGCATTGTTGGCTTTCCCCTATCTCTTGCATTTGTTCTCAACTGTCGACTTATTGTTCGGTTCATCTCTTCCTGGTCCATCATTCTTCGATTCTAGCCCTACCTATTCCTTTGTCTCCTTGCTTTGTTATCTTGCAAGTCTAGTGTTGTTCCTTTCATTTTGTTACTGTCTATTTTCTTCCATGCATTCCGCCTGACATCATTGTTAGCACTTTCTTTTTTTTTTATCTTGGTATTGCCACCAATTTGACCTTCATTTGGATCCATGTATTGTTACCCTCCCCCAGTTATTTCTTGTCCTACCCTATGTACCGCCTAAGCAAATTTCGAGGACAAAATTTTTGTGAAAGGTGGGTAGGATTTGTAACTCCTGTTTTCTCGTATTTGTATTTTATACTGTATTTCGCTTCATTGTACTCCTTCATCTATTTGAGATCCTGTATTTTATTTCAGTTTGAATAAAATCATTATTTTTGCCTCGACTCAATTTTTGGTCCTTTTATCGAATTCATTTGTGTGCACTTTGTGTCGTTCTTCATGAAGAATTGACTATTCCTTCTCTTTTAACTGTTTAATCCCCATTTTGATACATTTTGACCGATTCTCCTGTTGGGCCCTATTCGAAGCGGATGTCCTAAAACCATTAAACCGAAACCCTACTATTTAAACTCCTTAACCCTAACCCCTAACCCTAATCACTATTTAGCCCTAACCTAACCCGCCACAAATCCTTCTTCCACCTCCGCTCCTTTCTCCTTCGATTTCGAAACCAATCCCCCACCTCCGATCTCTCTTCCACCATCACCTTCGATCTCCCTCACCATCACCTCCGTCCACAACCAATCCCCACCTCCGATCACCATTACCCAGCCACTCCCTCACCACCACCATCAATCGCCAACACCCCACCGCCATCACATATCCAACCATCGAACCCAACTCCTCCCCTGTTTAAAACCGCAAGCAGAGTTGCCGCGTGCGTCAGTTCTCGACGTCGCGCCATTGCCGTCATGTAATATCCCGGACGGATATTAACTCATATAAATTAATATTTTATTATTATTACATTTTAATTCCAAAATCAAATTATTTTAGTGATTTTTCGCCGGGTTGCCCACAAACAGTGACTACGCGCATCTATTGGTCGGTGCGCATCCGAAGCGCATCAAATTGATAGCGCGACTCTCCGAAGTAATAATAAAATTTATTTTACTATCATTTTCTAAATTAAACTATTTTATGGGAATTTTAGGAGGATTTTATAAGAAAATTTTGTATACACATATATGTACACATACATACAATTGTATGGTACTTAGTATATTATACCTAGTATGTAGTATGTACTTTAGGACAATATACTTACTCTTGTCATGGCAACTTAATTAGAGAATTAGGGTTTGATTAGAAGGTTTAAAAGAGAGTTGTATGCATAAGAGAAGAACTAAAACCCTTCTAGAACCCTTATCCTTCCACCTCACCTAGCCTACACCATACCCCTCCCCCCCTAGAGCATGGCCGGCCACCCTTCCTTGGGGTATTTTGTGCCAATGTGGTGCACTTACCACCCTTCTCTCCTCCTATAAATCCCCCCTCATTCTCCTCCTTCTCTCATTTTAGAAAACAAAAGAAAGAAAGAAAGAAAGAAAGAAAGGAAAAGAAAGAGAGAACAAAAAAATTAACTTGAGAGTTTTGTTTTGTAGGTTGATAGAAGAGTTCTAAAAAGCTAGGGGAAGGAGAAGGATTAGCAAGCAAGTTCTTCCTATAGAAAAAATAAGGTGGGGGTTTCTTCACACTTCTTGTTTGTTGTTTGTTTGTTTGTTAGTTTTGTTGTTTGACTTCTTCTCCTTACCTTCTTGTTTTGTTTTCTTTTGTTTGATGGGTGTGTTGTTATTGTTGTGAATGATGAGAAAAAGTAAGAAAAGAGTAGTAGTATCTACTAAAACACATAAAGATCCAACCTTTGTAAATTGTAGTGTGTTTATGTTGTTATTGGACAAAAGATTCACATATTGCATAATGTTGAACATACAACCATTGTTGGTTGTAGGACTTAGTATACATAAGCATATGAGCATTTTACAACCATTGTTGGTTGTAGGACTTTGATTGAACATTGAACTAATGATAAAAAGCATATGTTCTAATAAAAAGATCTTTTCTTTTTACTAATCACTAGTTGTAGATTAAAAAGATCTTTCTTTCTTTATTAATCACTAGTTGTAGATTAAAAAATCTTTTCTTTTTATTGATCACTAATTGTAGCTATTAAAAAGATCTTTCTTTTAATCACTAGTTGTAGAAATATTAAAAAGATCTTTCTCTTTTAATCACTAGTTGTAGAAATAATAAAAAGAGATATTTTTCTTTCATATTTACTAGTTGTAGAATAAAATAAATAAAAATGATCTTTTCTTTATCACTAGTAATAATAAAGACTAGTAAGCAACTAAGTAGTAGTAGTATACTAAAATATAAAGTAGTAATAGTATGATTGATTAATAAGGTAGTAGTAGTATGGTTGATTAAATAAAGTAGTGATGGTATGTTGTAGTAGTAAGTAACTATAGATGTTTTATGTCCATAAAGTAGTAGGTTGTATGTTGTGTTCTTAATTAAAATGAAGTAGTAGTAGTAAGTTGTATGTTGTGTTCTTGATAAGAATGAAGTAGTAGTAGTAGTAGATAATTGTGTGCTATGTTTTGATTAAAATAGGAGTAGTAGTAGTAGTAAAATATTGTAGGATTGCTTCTAAAAATATTTAGTAGCAATATTCATGCTTCACATGTTGTAGGATCACTTCTAAAAATATTTAGAAGCAATATTCATGCTTCACATGTTGTAGGATCACTTCTAAAAATATTTAGAAGCAATATTCATGCTTAGTTAGTTGTAGGATTGTTCCTAAAAATATCCTACCATGCTTTGTGTTTAGAATATTGTAGGATTTCTTCTATAATTATCCTATCATGTTTAGAATGTTGTAGGATGATTTCTAAAAATATCCTACCATGTTTTCATGCTTAACTAGTTGTAGGATGCTTTCTAAAAATATCCTACTATGTTTTCATGCTTAGTTAATTGTAGGATTGCTTCTATAATTATCCTATCATGTTTAGAATATTGTAGGATTGCTTCTATAATTATCCTATCATGTTTAGAATATTGTAGGATTGCTTCTATAATTATCCTATCATGTTTAGAATGTTGTAGGATGATTTCTAAAAATATCCTACCATGCTTTATGTTTAGAATGTTGTAGGATTGTTTCTAAGAGTTCCTACCATGCTTTATGGTTAGAATGTTGTAGAATTCTTTTCCTATCATGCTTTGTAATGTTGTAGGATTCTTTTTCTATCATGCTTTGTAATGTTGTAGGATTATTTCCAAAAACATCCTATCATGCTTATGTTTAGAATATTGTAGGATTTATTCTAAAAATACCTAGCACGCTTAATGATGCTTAGGATGTTGTAGGATTCACTCTAAAAATATCTAGTATGCTTAATGATGTTAGAATGTCGTAGGACAAATTCTAAGAGTTCCTACCATGTTTAGATTCATTCATTCGTGCTTAGAAGGTTGTGGGACAGATTCTAGAGTTTCCTACCATGCTTAGATTCACTCATTTGTGCTTGACAATGTTGTGGGATGCAATCTAGAGTTTCCTATCATGTTTAGTGATTTATTTATGATTAAAATGTTGTAGGATTCATCCTAGGAATTTCCTACCATGTTTAGTAACTTATTTATGCTTAGGATGTTGTAGGATTAATTCTAAAATTCCTACCATGCTTAGATTAATCTATTTATGCTTAAAATGTTGTAGGATGCAATCTAAGAGTTTCCTACCATGCTTGGATTAATTTCATTATGCTAGGGATGTTGTAGGATCCATAATAAAAAATTACCTACCATGATTAGTTCAATTGTAGGTATGTAATATACCATGCTAGTTAATTGTAGGTATGTGATATACCATGCTAAAGTTCAAGTATATGCTTAGAACGTTGTAGGAGTAATGTTAGAATACCTACTATGCCTTGGAATGTTATATGTTATATTAGTTATCTATCCATGCTTGGGTTATGGTGATTTGTCATGATAAGTAGTAAGCTTTCACGCTCGTTTGACTATAGCGGGCTCTATGTCTAAGTCGTAGTGATTTTTATGCTTAAGCTCGATGTAAGCACAAGCGAAATCATATTCATACTTAGGAGTGTGATGGTGAGTAGTTCTGTTTCATAATTGGATTACCGTAGGAAGATGCTTGCGAGTGTATGTCATGCTTAAGGCATTATAGGTCGAAGTAATAAGATCGGGAAGACCACTAGCAATAGTTAGTTGATAAAGGTTGTTTTGTCGCCTTCGGCTCTTCCTTAGTACAATACCGATCATAGACTACTAGTAGATTCTTCTGTTGCTTCTAATAATAGAAGATTAAGTTGTTAGTAAGCACGTTTGGTTGCTTCTAGGATGGATTACCTGTATGGTTGTTTGCACATGGTTGTGCTCGTACGTGGCTCGACTGGCCCGTACGTAGCTATGGGTCCCATACGTAGCTTAGTTGGCTCGTATGTAGGTTGTTGTCTCGTACGCGGCCCGACCGGCCCGTACGAAGCTGTTGGTCTCATACGCGGCTTATTTGGCCGGTATGTACGTGGTTATCTCCTACGAGGCCCGCCTGGCTCGTAGGTAGTTATTGTTTCATACGTAGCTTAATTGGCTCGTATGTGGTTGTTACTCGTGTATAGCTTGTTAGCTAGTACACAGTTTGTTGTGTTCGTCTAGGGTGAGGTTACCACCCTAAGGGCTGTCGACCGTCAAGACATATGATATCTACCCTAAGGAACTGTGGAGGAGTCACTCCTTGTGTACTGTCGAATCTTAACCAGGATAGGTTAATCGAGGACCGGAGTATAGAAAGAATCCAAGTCTAGGGTAGCGGCATGCGTGTATATTCGCACGGCCCAAGTCTTGGATCGAGGAGCCACGAACCGGATCCTGAGGGATTCTGGTAAGTCTAGGTTGAGCAGCCTAGTAGAGTTGTCTCGCGAAGCCTAATTTAAGGCCTAGCATGTTGTGTTATAATATCGTCATTCCTAGGATTGTTCGAGTCAGGGACATCACTAGGATAGTGACTTACAAGGATCAGTCTACTTAAACCCTTTTACCGGGAGAGAGGAGTCAGTTGTAGGGGGCCCCTTACACTAACTTGTCCCTTGAGGCAGATCATAGGTGGTGTATTGGGTTGTACCTTCCCGTCAAAGGGATACGTACGGTGCCGTCTCACAAGTTGAGGACACGGGTTGCGTATCTCGCTCTGTTAATTCCTGAAATACCGTGGCTGGGGTGCCACAGGATGCATGGTGCAGTCCTGCGCTTGCTAGACCCCAAAGGGTGCCACAGGGTAGGCTTCGAGCTATCCTGCGCTTGCAAAACCCTAAAGTTTGATTTTGGAACGATGCCCGATATACTGGGATCGAGTGAGGTCCGGCATGCCAGGTAGTAGTGGAAAACGGAGACACCATAAGCAGACTGCATGAGGGGACTTGACCCCTTCTGCAACCTCACAGAGTCATGGAGTATTTTCAGGAACAGGTTGTGTACAATTAGAAGTTCATAACGCGGGTTCAATCCCTATATATGGAGAAACGGCTTGAGATGGAGTCGCATGTAGTATGGGCTGCATGTTGCTTTCGGAAACTTGCTGATATTAGAATAGGAGCGTCCTAGTTCTATTTAAATATTGCATTAGAGTCTAGCCATAGCACTCACGAACACTTAAACTACACTAACACCGTTGCTGTATTTTGTATATTGTTTGGAAGATTCGCTGCTATATGATCAGCCTTTAAGCGTCAGTGAATACTGACGTCCCCACTTCCATAGGTACTGGATCGCCGAAGTACAAAGGCGAAATTCAGGAGGACTTAAGGCAAGGAAATCAAGGAGTCAGTATTATGTTTAGTTCCGCTGCAGTATATGTATTTATTATGTATTAGTTGAGAGATACTCTGATGTAAGATGTTGAAGATTGTAATACTTAGAAATGTAATGGTAATATTGTAACTCTATTGTAAGGCATTACAGTTGTACAATATTCAGGCTTGTAACACTTGTGTATTGAATAAAAAGTTTTAAAGTCTCCTGTTTTTCTGTGTATTGTGACTAAATGAAGAAAAAATTTTGGCTCGTGTCACGGTTTCCCAGTATATGGAAATTGGGGCGCTACACGTCAGTCGCCGCTCGTCACACCACAGTCGCCGCCGTCGCGTCGCCACGACGAAGTCCCCACCGTCGCCACTCTCACTCTCGATCTCGCTCGGTGATCGTCGAAGGAGCGAACGAAGAAGAAGAAGAACAGCAGATTAGGCGGGAGTGAATCTCGACCATCGGATCGCATCAAGATCCGTGCGAACGAGCCAGATCTGATCGCTGTTCGGCGTTCGTCCACAGCAAATCCCAGATCCACTGTTCGCTGTTCGGGAGGGATCCGCTGCGTAGGAGCGATCCCATTGGCTGCGCTCACTGTTTGGTGTTCTGGGCGCAGCGAATCCTGGTGTGCTGTTTGCTGTTCGGCCGATCCGGTGTGGGGGAATTTTCACTCTACTGTTGATCTTCGCACGTGCTTCACACGTGCTTTTGGGAGACTTCTTCCGGGATTTTTCAACCCAATTTTCTACAACAAGTGGATCTAATCCTCATCAAATTAAGGCAAGTAATCCTCTTGTACACATTTTTGTTCTAGTACAAGCATTCCTTGAAAATACTGCAAATAGTTAGAAATTGTGACTCCTTCTTGACTGTCGTTGTTGATCAATTATTAAACCTGCTCAATTTCCTAATCTTAAGAGTCGCAATAATTTCATTGTATTATATTATAACTATTTGGACTCATTTTACCCTCTGAACACATGGACACATGAAATTAAGGAGCCCTAAATTTGTAGACATATGTTATATCTTACATTTGATGAACTTGCAACCATTTGACTTGAAAAACAATCATTACTTGCTGTTTTGACAATTATTTCCCTGTATTTATATCACACATTAACCTAGACGCCTAACAACAAAATCTCATGTAACCTATACACGTAATACATTCCCACATGTTGCTGTCCTGAATCTTATTATACTGTTTTGACCTCTTTAGCATTAGAATCTGAACCCAATCCCTGAATAGAAAATGTAGCTCTAGATGTCTAGATGTCGATAACCTCCGGAATTTTTGAATTTGGAGTTGTGGTTTAGGAGTTATTGCAGTTTTACTGCAGCTGTGTCGGTAGACGCAGATTCGCAAAAACTGCTGCACACCTTTACTTTGCGAATTAATTTGACTATGTTAACAGCAAGCGTTTGACTTGAAATTTTATATGCGGTTGCTGGACACCCTATAGAACATCCCCAATTTGTCTTAGAGTTAATTAACGATATTTCGACCCTATTTCATAGTTTTAAACTTCGATTCATAATTTCTGCCTAAACACATTAACTATGTAATTCGCTGGACACATGTTCCCACCACTTTCTCGTACCTTGTTTCACACACCTGCATGCTTGTTTGATAAGAATTAATAAAAGTAATAATTCGGGGTTTAAGGAAAATACCATCATAGTGGACAATATAGATAAGTGTACTCGGAAGGGGGCCCGTGTTTCCCATAATTTTATGTTAAATAGAACTAAGGGCCACGTCATGGTGACGGGGGCCACCTCTAGAGTCTACGGGGGCCACCTCTAGAGCCCATTATATGATTACATGATGTATATTGAGATCACATGGAACTAAGTGCCACGTAGAACTAAGTGCCACGTCATGGTGACGGGGGCCACCTCTAGAGCCCATGGTTTGATCACTTGCTTGATACTTGATACCTGAGTACACCGCCCTATAGACTCCATTACTAGGCCTAAACGAAATTACTTTTTCTGTAGCAACCATGTAGTAAAAAGATGGATGCATGAAGTGCTACCTAGATAGTAATAACTACAAAACTTGAACATGATACCTGCTTGCTCGATACTTGATTACATGATACATGAAACTTGATACATGAAACCTGATATATGAAACTCGAACTTGATACATGTTTACTTGAAGCTTGATGACTTGTTACATGAGACTTGATACTTGAATAATAACACTTGACATTTATAACTTGATACTTGTGACCTGACAACTTGACACTAGACTTGAAACTTGTTACCTGACACTTGTACTTAATACCTGTCACTTGAGGTTAGATACCCTATGTGTTCACTTGTCACTTGTTTCACCACTAGTATTTGTTATCCAGCCTGTTTACTAAGATGTCCCTCTTACTAGCTAGTTCTTGGTTTCCCACTACTTGTCGTATCCTTGTTACATTCTTGATTCTAATTCTTGTTTCCTATTACTTGTACTCGTTTTTACTATTTGTGGCCCTAGCTTGTACTAAGGGCATCTTCTCTTGTTTTTTCCTGTTTTTCCTTTTTATATTTATTAAGCAGACTTTGGGACAAGCTGCCTGCTGGAAATGGGCGAGCCAATATTTCTGGTTTTGCTTGGAACAAGGACTTGTTTAAATAATTGTTTTCCTTAAGTTATTTATTTCTTCTGCTGTAAAAGACTTGTAACGGGCTTACGTTCTCGAATTTTACTTTTGATCCAGACTTGAAAACTATGTGGACATTATTATTTGTTGTTTTTTGTTGCTTAATGAATTATTCATGCATGCTTGGTTATATATATCTCTCTTTTATATTCTTGTTATGATGCTGAGTCGATCCTACAGCTTATGAATGATGTTAAGATCATTCGCTGGGCTTCGTCACGCACTCATATTCCGTATTTTGGGAAGCGGGGCGTGACACTCGGCCTGAATCCGAGAATCATTGTACACGGGTTTTGAGTATAGTGGAACACTTGTGGCGGAGAATTGCTACAAGTAGGTGGTGTGGACGTAGACCTAGGGGTCGAACCACGTTATATCGCTGCATCATCTGTATTTGCTTTTCTTATTACTCTTACATTTACTATACTTTATTTTAAATTTTTTAATTTCGCACGAACACCCTATTCACCCCCCAGGGTGATTAACAGTGGTATCAGAGCGAGGTGCCTATAAAAAGCTTAAAAGCTTAAGCGAAAGGTCCAATGGACGAAATCCCTCATCCCCAAAACTTGTACTCATCGGAGCCCTTCGTCTCCAATGGGACAAGTCTTACACGATCACCATTATTTGATGGAAAATGCTATGACATCTAGAAAGTTCGTATGTCTTATTTTTTACAGATGCTCAGAGAAGAGGTATGGAATGTATGTATTAATAAAATAGAAATCCCAGTTAGCGATGGAATGAAGGCATTCACACCGGCAAAGTTATCTTTCAAAGCAGCAAATTCCAAAGCCATGATGGCTCTCTATGCAGGGCTGAACAATGAAGAACTAATGCGATGTGGGCGTAACTACAAAACAGCTTATGAGATCTGGAACAACATGTTGAAGTGGCATGAAGGAACCGCTTCCGAGGTAAAAGCTAAAGTGAATTTGTGTTTTTATAAGTTTGATGTGTTTCGCATATTGACAGGAGAAAATGTGGACCAAATGCTTGCCCGCGTCGATATCATTGCCCACGAACTTGAGAGCTTGGGTAAGAGGCTTGATGATGACCAAAAGGTCGGAAAGCTCATAAGCTATCTCACGCCAGAGTGGGACGTTAAGGCCACGACAATGAGAGAGTCTCTCGAAGAGAAGGGATTCGACTACTGATATGGCTAAAAATGGGATTAAATCGGAACCGTCCAAATCGGGAACGAATCTTAAATCCTGGGGGTAAAATAGTAATTTCACAGACAATGGGTCTGAAGCGGGTCCTGGGTCTTTTCCACAAAAAACCCAATAACCCGCAAACGGATCCACCTCGACTGGGTGCGGGTTTCAACCCATAGCAAACTCGGTCCAGAAAGGATAGAATTAGGGTTTCTGATTAATCCTAATCAACGGCCCTGATTCATATCTATCCTTTCACTGGGGATTAGGGATTACATTCCTTATCTAACCACAGGGATTACATTCCTAATCTGACCCCAGCGGCGCCTATAAATACCCCCCATCCATCTCCATTAAGAGGTAATCAATCTTTTGCTAGTTTTACGCTCTTTCATAATCACTTCTGATTACTGACTTGAGCGTCGGAGGGTGCGTCGCCGGGAACAACCCCGGTGTCTCGCACTTTTTGTAGGTGAACGGCGGGAGCAATGGTCAAACTCCGGCGAAACAGGTAACAGGTTTGTTATTCAAAGTTCCCCAAGAATCCACAAATACTATCTGTTTGCCCCCACACCAGATTCAGCGGCAACAGATTGGCACCATCTGTGGGAATCAACGAATAGCAGCCACCCCTCTTCCCGTTGGTCAGATCTTCTCCAGCCATGCCTCCTAGGAAAGCAAGATCCAGAGGGTCCAACCGAGGACCCAACCCCGATCAGCAAAAGGAAGTCCCTATTCAACCCGCTCAGCAGCAGGGGCAACTTCCGCCTCAAGCCCCTTCCCCAGAATCAACAACCTGCTAAGGGTCCCCCCGGTCCTCAAAACGCCGGTGCATGGGTCTCGCATCCCAACCCGCAGAAACAACCTCTCCATCAGGACCACGTCTCCATCCACAATGCCCCTTCAGATTCTATGGCCTCCCACAATCCCCGAGCTTCCGACCTTCGCAACACCGTCCTCAATCGGCAGAAGGATGAGGATCTTCACCGCCGTCTGGATGAAAAGCGGGCCTGAGAGGGAGCCTCCCACCAACAACGTCCGGATGAGCGATCTCCTCACCGCCGAGACTATAGAAGGTCCCCTACCAGAAGGGGTCGGAGAAAGTCCCCCGAGCATCATAGGAGAAGACCCCATTCCCCTGCTGGTAAGCAAAATCCAAGGAACGATGAGGCACCCATCACCCGTGCCGAGTTCCAACAGTTCCAAGCGACCATCCTACAAGCTCTCAATCTCCGTCCTAACAACACCAATGCTCCAAGGATTCCCACTCCTCCTCCGGTTCGAAGTCCTCACTGACGGTCCCTAACTCCTCCCCCAGCTCCTAACAACCCCTGGCACATGCCAAGTCCTCGCCGCTCTAGGAGCTACCGTCGTCGTAGCCCCCGCTCTCCCTCGTACGAAGACGAGTCTAGAGGCTCGGTTGATTATCGTCGAAGGGATGACGCTGTCTACCGCCGTCTCCACGAAATGGAGAGGCGCTTGGGTCAGTTAGACCGAGAAGAAGAGCTTAGAGGAAGGACCCTTCGCCCAAGTCGACCTCCTTTTTCCTGAACCATAATGGAGGCCCCGGTACCAATTGGCTTTAAACCTCCTCAATTCGAGACTTACTCCGGGGAGACTGACCCCGTCGATCACATCGAAAGCTTCAAGAACCTCATGCTCATCCATCAAGCTTCCGATGCTCTGCTATGAAAGACCTTTCCCACAACTCTCAAGGGTCCGGCTCGAGAATGGTACTCTCGCCTTGCCCCGTCCTCAATATTCTCCTTCGAGCAATTCGAGACCCTCTTCGTCACCTACTTCGTGAGTAGCCGCCGAACTGAGAAGACCAGCATTTTGCTACTCTACCTCAACTAGAAGAAGGGTGAGAAGCTAAGAGACTATGTGAAAAGGTTCACAGCGGAAGCCAGGTCCATAGCATCCCTCGACCAGTCGGTCGCTGCAGCTGCATTTCAATCCAATGTCCTCAACTCCAGCCTCTGCTCCTCCCTCGCCAAGAAGCCCCCACAGAATTTCTCTGACCTCCTCCTCCGGAGCGAAAAGTATATTCGGGCCGAAGAAGCTGAGCACCGCCCCAACTTGGAAGGGACTTCCTCCGAGTCTAAGAGAAAGGGAACAGAAGAGGACGGGGCTAAGAAGCTCTAGAAGGATAATGGCGGCCAGCGCCGACCTCCTCCCAGATTTGAAAAATTCACTCCCCTTAACGCCAACATCTCCACAATTCTCATGGAAGTTGAGAAGGAGGGGGTGATACCTCCTGCACCAAAAATGAACACCCCTGACAAGAAGAGGAATAAAGAGAAGTGGTGCCGCTATCACCGGGACCATGGCCACGATACCAATGATTGTCGGGCCTTAAAGAACGAGATGGAAGCTCTCATCCAGAGGGGTCAGCTAAACATGTTTGTGAGAAAGGACCGAACCGATCCTCCTCCCCCACCTCGGGGGGCTAACAAGCGTCCTGAAGGCGATGAAATGCCCGAATTCGAAGAGGAGCGTGTCCTACACCTCATTCATGGGGGCCCAATGGGGGGCTCCTCAAACTCCTCTCGAAAGGCATTCATAAGGGAAGTCAATTCGGTTTGCGCCACCCCTCCTCCTAAAGGCCTCAGAGTGCCCGTCACATTCTCAGACGAAGATCTCGAAGGTGTCCGCACCCCCCATTGTGACGCACTTGTCATCAATATCCATATGGCGAACTTTAAAGTGGAGAGGATCCTGGTGGACAATGGAAGCTCCGTTAAGATCCTCTTCCTTGCCGCTTTCAAAGGCCTCAAACTATCTCGAGACAGACTCAAGCCAGCCGGCTATACACTCCATGGGTTCACGGGAGTGCCAGTGACTATTGAAGGGGTGATCACCCTACACGTAACCGCTGACAAAACTCCTACTACCCGAACGGAGTCGATAGATTTTATGGTCGTGGATGTCCCTGCAGCTTACAATGTCATTTTAGGTCGGCCCGGCCTAGCTGCCCTTGAAGCCGTCCCTTCTGCCTATCACCTCAAGATGAAATTCCCCACCCGGGCAGGAGTAGGGGAAGTAAAAGGCAATCAGGAAACGGCCCGCAAGTGCTACATGACCTCTACCCTTGGTCCAGTCCTCTCCTTCGAAACACTGGAAATACCCCAAGATGTTGCCCGACCAACGTCCGAGCCGGTGGATGAGTTGGAGGAAGTGCTCTTCTCTGAGCAGGATCCAAGCTGAAAGTTCTTTGTTAGCAAGACCCTCCCATCCGCCCTATGCTCCGACATAGTCCAGTGCATCCGAAGGAACTGAGACCTCTTTGCTTGGTCAGCTGCAGACATACCCGGAATTTCCGAAGAGCTTTTGGTCCACCACCTCAGTGTTGCTCCGGGGTCCAAACTGGTTCAACAGAAGAGACGCAAGTTCGCCTCCGAGCGCCAGCTAGCTATAAAAGAGGAGGTGGACAAGCTCTTGAAGGCCCGGTTCATACAAGAGGTAAACTATCCCGAATGGCTGTTGAATGTAGTAATGGTGAAGAAGTCCAATGGGACCTGGAAGATTTGTATCGACTTTACCGACCTCAACAAAGCTTGCCCCAAAGACCCCTTCCCTCTTCCAAGTATCGATACTTTGATTGACACCACTACGGGCCATGAACTCCTCAGCTTCATGGACGCCTTCTCAGGCTACAACCAGATTCGTATGTTTCCCCCGGATATCCTGAAGACCTCATTCGTAACCGATCAGGGCCTCTACTGCTACAGGGTCATGCCCTTCGGTTTGAAGAATGCAGGTGCCACATATCAGCGCCTCGTCAACAAGGTTTTTCAAGCTCAAATTGGTCGGAATATGGAGGTATATGTTGACGATATGCTTGTAAAGAGTATCCACGGGGCCGATAATGTGGTCGATCTGCAGGAGGCATTCGACGTACTCAGGAAACATAATATGAGGCTCAATCCGAACAAATGTGCGTTCAGAGTCTCGTCGGGGAAATTCCTAGGCTTCATGGTCAGCCAGAGAGGAATTGAGGCCAACCCCGAGAAGATCAAGGCCATATTAGACATGGCTCCTCCGAAGAATGTCAAAGAGATTCAGAAGCTAATGGGTCGCCTGGCAGCCATAGGGCGTTTCCTCTCCAAGTCAGGGGAGAAGTGCCTCCCCTTTTTCAAGGCTCTCAGGGGGGCTAAAGGCTTCGAGTGGGGTCAGCAGCAACAAGACTCATTCGACCAACTCAAGGCTTACCTTGTCAATCCCCCTCTCCTCAGCAAACCAATTCCTGGTGAACCCCTCTACCTCTACCTAGCAGCCTCCGAGCAGACCCTCAGTGCCGTTCTCGTGAGGGAAGAAGATAAGACCCAAAAGCCCATCTATTATGTGAGTAAGGTGCTTCGGGATGCCGAGCTCCACTATCCGAGGATAGAGAAGATGGCATATGCCCTAGTCATGGCCGCAAGGAAGCTTCGCCTATACTTTCAGTCCCATTCGGTGGTCGTTCTTATCGACCAACCACTGAAGCAAGTTCTCCACAAACAAGAGACCTCCGGTCGGCTTATGAAGTGGTCTATCGAGTTGAGCCAGCATGATATAATGTATCAGCCTCGGACCGCGATCAAGGCTCAGGCCCTAGCAGAGTTCATAATTGAAAGTACCATCTCCGAGTTCAGCCAAGCAATGAAGGGACCACCTGTCTAGTCGGTTTATGTGGATGGGTCCTCATGTAACGAGGAAAGCGGAGCCGAGGTCATTCTGGCCGGCCCAGATGATTTCATCCTCCAATGCTCCCTCCGTATCAACTTCAAGGCCTCGAACAATGAAGCAGAATACGAGGCACTAATAGCCGGCCTCGGAATGGCTCGTAATGCAGGGGCGCAGCGCCTCCGGATCTTTAGCGACTCTCAGCTGGTCGTAAATCAGGTCCTAGGGGAATATGAGGCACGGGATGACCGAATGGTTAAGTACCTAGCCAAGGTCAGGAATCTCATGGCCCTATTTGAAGAAGCCCTCATCCAACGAATCCCCCGAGAAGAGAATGCCCAGGCCGATGCCCTCTCCAAGCTAGCCTCCTCCTCCCTCCAAGGTCTCGAGCAGACCGTCTTGATTGAGGTACTCCTGAAGCCAAGTATAGAAGACGAAACTTCCGATTCTATGGAGTCTCTACATGTCCTGCTTCAAGATAACTGGATGAAACCCCTTGTTGAGTTCCTGAGGGATGGGCTCCTCCCCGAAGATCCTAAGGAAGCTCGCCGAGTGAGAACCCGAGCAGAGCGATACACACTTATTAAGGGCATCTTATACAAGCGCTCCTTCACACAGGTAGACGGCAGGCCTTATTTGAGATGCCTCTCCCCCGAACAAGCCGACTACGCCCTGCAAGAACTTCACGAAGGCATCGGCGGGGCACATTCAGGGTCCAAATCCCTAGCCCGTAAAGTGTTGAATTACGGATATTTCTGGCCCACTCTCCTACAAGATGCCGAACGACACGTTCGGCATTGCAGCTCTTGTCAGAGATACTCCAACACCCGTCGCCTCCTACAAGCTCCACTCACTTCCCTATCAAGTCCTATCCCTTTCGCAATGTGGGGAATGGATTTACTAGGGCCTTTTCCACCAGCTCCCGGCCAGTTCAAATTCTTAGTCGTGGCAATCGACTACTTCTCAAAGTGGATAGAGGCCGAGCCCTTGGCCACAATCACTGAGAACAAAGTACTTCAGTTCTTCTGGAAGAACATAATCTGCCGATATGGTGTCCCTCGGGTCCTCATTACAGACAACAGAACCCAGTTCACCGGGGCTGCCTTCCGAGCTCTATGTGAAGACCTCGCCATCCAACAACGTTTCTCCTCCGTCTCCTATCCACAGTCGAATGGCCAAGTGGAGAATGCTAACCGACAAATCCTCTCCGGTATTAAGAAGAGGTTGGATAAATGCTCCAAAGGCTTATGGGTCGATCAGCTCCCCAACGTGCTGTGGAACTACCGTACCACAAAACGGACCCCCACAGGAGAGTCCCCATTCAATCTCACCTATGGGTCCGAAGCTATGATCCCCCTAGAAGTTGGTATACCTTCTTCTCGTCTAATGGCTTATGAAGAAGAACAAAATGTCAGAGAGCTCTGAGCAAATCTAGACTTGATTGATGAGATCCGTGAAAGAGCTAACATTCGTCAACAAAGCTACTGGAGAAGGATCGAGTTGGCATACAATAAAAGAGTCCGCCCAACCGACCTCAAAGAAGGGGACTTGGTCCTCAGAAAGTTAGCCATCTCTTTTCCTGGTCAGAAGAGAAAACTTGCTCCAAATTGGGAGGGACCCTATAAGATCGCCAAAGTAGTTCGGCCCGGGACATATAGACTAGAATACCTCGAAGGTAGGGAGATCTCCAGGACTTGGAATGCCGACCATCTTTTGAAATACCAAGAGAGAGCACTAACGCCTCTCTAAGTATTCTGGGATGTCGAACCGTTCCTCTCCTTTTACTTGTATTTTTTCCTTTATTTCTCTCTTGTAATAACGGCTCACAACTTTAGAAGCAGCCAACTATTAATCATTAATAAAGAAAGTTTTTTCATATTTTACTTGTAAAATTGCTTGCATCTCTCTTCCTTTACTCTTCACCCTAACGACGAGTTCGGAGTCCAACACTTGGTTCGATTCTACTCTGCAAGCTCGCTCTTAAGCGGGCTAGGAGTGGGTCACCATTCGGAATTGCTCCCACAACCGTTGAACAAACTCTAACGACGAGTTCAGAGTCCAATACTTGGTTCAATTCTTCTCTGCAAGCTCGCTCTTAAGCGGGCTAGGAGCGGGTCACCATTCGGAATTGCTCCTACAACCGTTGAACAAACTCTAACGACGAGTTCAGAGTCCAACACTGGGTTCGATTCTGCTCCGCAAGCTCGCTCTTAAGTGGGCTAGGAGCGGAACACCATTTGGAATTGCTCCCACAACCGTTGAACAAACTCTAACGACGAGTTCGGAGTCCAACACTTGGTTCAATTCTGCTCCGCAAGCTCGCTCTTAAGCGGGCTAGGAGCGGGTCACCATTCGAAATTGCTCCCACAACCGTTGAACAAACTCTAACGACAAGTTCGGAGTCCAACACTTGGTTCGATTCTGCCCCGCAAGCTCGTTCTTAAGCGGGCTAGGAGCAGGTCACCATTCGGAATTGCTCCCACAACCGTTGAACAAACTCTAACGATGAGTTCGGAGTCCAACACTGGGTTCGATTCTGCTCTGCAAGCTCGCTCTTAAGCGGGCTAGGAGCGGAACACCATTTGGAATTGCTCCCACAACCGTTGAACAAAATCTAACGATGAGTTCGGAGTCCAACACTTGGTTCGATTCTGCTCCGCAAGCTCGCTCTTAAGCAGGCTAGGAGCGGATCACCATTCGGAATTGCTCCCACAACCGTTGAACAAACTCTAACGACGAGTTCGGAGTCCAACACTTGGTTCGATTATGCTCTGCAAGCTCGCTCTTAAGCAAGCTAGGAGTGGGTCACCATTCGGAATTGCTCCCACGACCGTTGAACAAACTTTAACGACGAGTTCGGAGTCCAACACTTGGTTCAATTCTGCTCCGCAAGCTCGCTCTTAAGAAAGCTAGGAGTAGTTTACCATTCGGAATTGCTCCCACAACCATTGAACAAACTTTAGCGACGAGTTCAAAGTCCAACACTTGGCTCGACTCCACTTCTCAAGCTCTATCAAGCAAGCCAGATGTGGGTCGCCCATAAGAAAGGAGTTTGCTTTTGATTTTGAGTAGTTGTCAAAAGTTGGAAGAGTTATACTTAAGCTAATACCAGCCAATGCAACAGAAGCAAAACGAACTTTTTTATTAAGAGCCTGGACAAGGCTGACACTACAACGAATTTTTACAATAACTTGAAGAGCATAATACAACTTATTTAACGCTTCTTTGGTAGGGGAACGCTTCGGTTCAGAGACACACGAGGGCGGCGTCGCCTTACCTCTGAGCTCGACTTTAAACCATCGAAGCGAGACCCCCCTTCACCGCTAATTCTAGCTGTGGCCCCAACCGAGGCGCCACTAGACGAAACGGCTACACCACTCTGAGCGTCAGCTAGGCTCTGCCTAACTGCAGGCGAACGAGTCGCAAGTTCGTAGAACAAGACACCTCTTTCGCTCTCTTCGCGAGTACATGACGTACTGCGAACATTGGCTCTTATGGGCTGAGGTTTCAGCATTGCGATCTCCTCCTCTAGCTCGATAATCCTATCTCTCAGAATATCGTCTTCTGCCGATGCTTTGAAACGGGGAAGTTTGGACGAGCCTGCGACGTTTGTGCTATCGGCCACAATACGACGAAGATGAGTCACTTCGATACCTCGGTCGATCGTGATCCTCCTCAATTTGTCAATTCTTGCCGACAACTCATCACGCTCGGACATTAACTTCCCCACCTTCGAAGCTAACTCCTCTTCCTCCGCCGAATGCTCTTTCACCGTTACCTCTAGATGACAAACCTCCGCCAGTAGTTCTCTATTCTTTTGGTCGACATCAAAGAGATCCTTACGGAGCAACTCTATCTCGCCTTCGAGACGAGTTTGTCGAGGTTGCTTCCGCAGTTCCCTCAACTCACGAAAATACCCCCTCGCAGTTGCTTTGATGTCCTCCAAATTCAAGAAGTCATAAAATGCCTTATCCCGACTACGAGAAAGGGTATCCTTGATAAGAGACTTCAGTAATCGAACCAAACTCGACCTGAAAAGCGGAGAAAGATCAAAAGAAGTCTTCGACACTCGAAGACACAAGCCGAGCAAAAAGAGTTGAATAAATTTGCGAAATTTTGTAATGTTCAGCCAAAACGAAATCATTTCATTAAAAGTCAAAAGTTTACAAAAAGCGGTGGCCAGTCTGCAGTTAGGCATTACAAAAAGAAGAAGAAGAACGAAAAAAGAGAAGAGACGACAAAGTCAGGGGTTGACCTCATCGTCGCTCGGCACAGCCACGATTGCACCCTCGATGCCACCCTCGCCTTCGGGATCTTCGCCCTCCTGCCTCAGATCGAACTCAGCCAAGGGCAGCTCTTCCTCACCCTTCACAGATTCGTAGAAGTAGTAGGACGAGACGTCGAACCCGGGGTTCCGAGCGACGACATGCTTCAGTGCTCGGCCGTACGCCTCCTCCATGTTCGTCAGCATGTGGGCTTCGGCCTCGTCCCGAACAGCCTTCTCTGCGGCCGCCACCTTCGCCACTTGCTCGGTCAGGGCCTCCTCCGTCGCCTTCTGAGACTGAGTCAGCTCTCCTTCAAGCTGAGCCCTCTCCTTCTCAAGGGTCTCGACCTTGGAAGCCTCGGCGGCAGAACTCCTCAGCGCCTCGGCGAGTTGAGCCTTTAAGTCGGCGACCTCGGCCTCGAGCAAAGTAGAACGCAACTGTTCGGCCTCCAGCTCCTTCACCGCTTTAGACCGCTCCAACCGTTCTCGGTTGTTCTGAACGGTCATCTCCTTCTCCTTGCTCGCGAATTCCTCGAGCAAATAGTTGAAGTGGCAGAGGGTCTACAAGCAACACAAGAAGCAGTCAAGAACGAACGCAAAAACTTAGAAAAATTCTCAAAGTAATCTACTACTTACTGACATAGTGTTTCGAGCGATCTGCATCGTGGCGTCACCAACTTCACTGGCCTTAAGCGCTGCTCGGTCTTTGGGGGTCGGTAGGTGCTTCATCGCCTGCATGCAAATGTTAACGTCTCCCAAGAACCCGTCGACCTTCATGACCCGCCAGTCGGGGATGAAGATGTGCTTATGCTCCTCGGTTAGAATCTTCTCCGCCTCGGCTGTGAGAGGCGGGACATTGAGGGCCAGCGCCGCACTGACGTTGAACCCTCCGCAGGAAAATCCTGGAGCGTCTGTTTGCACCGTTGGGGTCGGCGCATCCGAGGCAGGTGGGGCGGTCAGAACGACAATGCTTTGATGAGGCTCGACCGAAGGAGTCTCGACAACCTGTCGCTCGGTGGTCGGAGACACCGAGGGTAACTTGGGCGCTTGGCCGCCTTGGGGTCCGGACACGGTCTTCTTTCTCTTCCTCGTCTCCTGCTCCCTAGCCACTCGGGCCTTAGCCATCAGACCTTTGTAGTCCATGTCGGAGGATTCTGCACAAACTGAGTGAAAAAAGTTAGAAAAATTTTCCAAAACTTCAAAGACAAAACAAGAAAAGAAGAGTCATACTAGGGTTGATCGGACTGAGACCCCCTCGGAATAATGCCTCCTCGGTGAGATCTTTCTAACTGAGGGTCGGAAGACCGAGCAACTTTTCCATGACTTCCGCCTCCTTGTTGCTGAGCACGGGCTCTTTCTTCGCCCGCTTCGGAAGACCGTCCCTCGACCATACCGTCGGGATCACCCATGGCTCGGGAGCTCGGACGAGGAAGTATTTCTCCTTCCAATGCTTGATCGAGCCCGGGTTCTCGATCTGCTTCACTCCCTTCCTCGGTGAGAGATAGTACCTCTGCTCATTCTTGCTTGGCTGGCAAGGTCGGTAGAGACTCCCGAAGGATGAACATGTTGGGCTCTGCGCCGACCTCCTGGCATTGAAGAACGAACGCCATGACGTGTCGCCAGGTGTTCGGCATTAGCTGAGCCGGACACAAGCCATACCACTGCAGCACCTCAACCACGAAAGGGTGCAGCGGCAGCCGAAGTCCGGCATTCAGGGAGTCGGCGGGAAATACGCATATGTCGGCCGAGGACGAGGTGCACGCTCGGAAGCCAGGGCCAGGGAGAAGGATCTCGTACTCCGTAGGGATTTGGAACCCACTCCGGTTCCGATGCAAATCCGCCTCGGTCAGCACCGAAGAGATCTGATCCACCTCAGACGTTTCCCTCGGCTCGTTCTCCTCGATCGACTTGGCGGTGCCCTGTGTCACTTTCTCCAACAGTTCTCCGGAGTAGCTCCGCACACCGCCAACGCTCAATAGAATGATCGGCTGCCGACCCAAATCCCCTGCAGCCTTCGGATGCTCAATTATCGTTTCCACCCCCTTGCCCTTGCTGGCTCGTACCAACACCTCCTGAAGAGGCTCGGCAACCTCCACATCCGTACTCAGCCGGACCGTAGTCTCTTCGATCGGCTCCACTACCTCTTTCCCCTTATCCTTGCTCGGCCTGACTGCTCGGCTGATGCCTAGGTCCGAGGAGGGGGTCTCATCCGTGGAAGAAATCTTAACCATTTTACAAAGATGAGGACAAGGATTGACCACGAAATGACTAGTATGGCCGAAAAAAATCACCGGAGTTTGAAACGCCTCGCTGCGACAGCTAGCAGTGCCACTCGAGAGCTAAAAACTTCGCTAAGAAGTAAAAACCAAGAGTGAGAAAGTGAAAGTGAGAAATGAGGTGAAATGATGTGGGGGTGAAAACTTATAGTGAAAAAGATGCCTCTTGGGCTTTGTAACGTAAGGCCGCAACTCTTGGGCCTCAAACGAAGCGTTACAAAAGCCCAAACGGCTAAGTAACGAAGAGCCACAACTGTTGGGAAAGAAGCGATGTTTCAACCCAAGTAAAGCAGCTCGGCACTTCACATCCGACGACCAAGATTGCCCCACGTCCCTCGAATACAACACCCGAGCGATAGGCGATCCGAGCCATTTTTGTTCGGAATCCGAGCAAGTGCCAATCTGAGCTACGAAGTGGAGAAAATCGACTTTTTCCTCAAAATTCGCATAAGATTTCGATCAGACGGCTCAGATCATGCCAGCGCCAATACGCGACAAGATAGTGTTTTCTTGGGAACTGAGCCAGCATCGAGATCTGTGCCATCATCCAACGGCCTAGATCGCCCCACGTCCCTTGGATCCAACACCCGAGCGACATGCAATCCGAGCCATTTCGCTCGGATTCCGAGCAAGTGCCAATCCGAGCTACGAAGTGGAGAAATTCGACTTTTTTCCTCAAAATTCGAGTAAGATTTCGATCAGACGGCCCAGATTGCGCCACGGCCACTACACAACAAGATAGTGTTTTCTTGGGAACTGAGCCCGCATCGATATCTGTGCCGTCATCCAACGGCCCAGATCGCCCCACGTCCCTCGGATCCAACACCCGGGTGATACGCGATCCGAGCCATTTCGCTCGGATTCTGAGCAAGTGCCAATCCGAGCTACGAAGTGGAGAAAATCGACTTTTTCCTCAAAATTCGCATAAGATTTCGATCAGACGGCTCAGATCATGCCAGCGCCACTATGCGACAAGATAGCGTTTTATTGGGAACTGAGCCAGCATCGAGATTCGCGCCGCAATCCAACGGGTCATATTGCTCCACGTCGCTCGGAATTCCGAACTGAGTGACTAGCAATCCGAGCCACTCGCGCGAGGGAAAAACCGAGCCATTTCGCTCGGATTCCGAGCAAGTGCCAATCCGAGCTACGAAATGGAGAAAAACGACTTTACCCTCAAGATTTGCATAAGATTTCGATCAGACGGCCCAGATTGCGCCACGTCCACTAAACGACAAGATAGCATTTTCTTGGGAACTGTGCCGCCTCGAGATTCGCGCCAAGATCCAACGGCTCAGATCGCTCCACGTCGCTTGGAATTCCAAACTGAGTGACTAGCGATCCGAGCCACTTGCGCGAGGGTAAAACCGAGCCATATCGCTCGGATTCCGAGCAAGTGCCAATCCGACCCTCGAAAGCGAAGAAAAACACTGCCGAGCGTCACCGACCGTTGGATCATTACGAAATTCACGCCTAAGATGATGGACGGCCCAGATTGCGCCACGTCCACTAAACGACAAGATAGTGTTTTCTTGGGAATCGTGCCTGCCTCAAGATTCGTACCAAGATCCAACGGCTCAGATTTCTCCACGTCGCTCGGAATTCCAAGCCGAGCGACAAACAATCCGAGCCACTTGCGCGAGGGAAGAACCGAGCCGCTTCGCTCGGATTCTGAGCAAGTGCCCATCCGACCCACAAAAGCGAGGAAATTACTGCTGAGCGACTTGGTCCATCCGATCTCTCAGAAATTCGAGCTCGCTCAGGATCAATGGTCCAGATCGCGCCACGCCATAATTCGGTATTTTTTTTATTAAAATCATTTTATTTATTTAAAAATTGTGAAAAAATGGTTAAAAATTCAGGAAAATTAATTAAAAATCCTGGAAAATAATTATAAAGTCGGGGAAATATTTTTGAACCCCCGACTAAGTAATTATTGCCTAGGATCATTTATTAAGACCCCCGAACGACGAATCGACACTTCGCAAAATTAAGTCAATATTCCGAAAAAATAGATAAAAATCACCGGATAACCAAAAGAGCTTAAGAACAACTCGGAGCACGCAACTAACTTAGAAAATTACCATAATGCCCCCTGCGAAGATTCGAAACCTTCCATTTGGACTCCGATACAACTCCGCCAGCCATTAAAACAGTGAAACTACTCCTCAAAGGCTGATCGAGCTCAGTCTTCGAGAGTGGGGGGCTCGTGATATGGCTAAAAATGGGGTTAAATCGGAACCGTCCAAATCGGAAACGAATCTTAAAGCTTGGAGGTAAAATGGTAATTTCACAGACAATGGGTCTGAAGCGGGTCCTGGGTCTTTTCCCCAAAAACCCAATAACTCGCAAACGGATCCACCTCGACTGGATGCAGGGTTTCAACCCGTAGCAAACCCGGTCCAGAAAGGATAGAATTAGGGTTTCTGATTAATCCTAATCAACGGCCCTGATTCATATCTATCCTTTCACTGGGGATTAGGGATTACATTCCTTATCTAACCATAGGGATTACATTCCTAATCTGACCCCAGCGGCGCCTATAAATACCTCCCATTCATCTCCATTAAGTGGTAATCAATCTTTTGCCAGTTTTACGCTCTTTCATAATCACTTCTGATTACTGACTTGAGCATCGGAGGGTGTGTCGCCGGGAACAACCCCGGTGTGTCGCACTTTTTGCATGTGAACGGCGGGAGCAACAGTCAAACTCCGGTGGAACAGGTAACAGGTTTGTTATTCAAAGTTCCCCAAAAATCCACAAATACTATCTGTTTGCCCCTACACTAGATTCAGCGGCAACAACTACTATACATATCAAAGAAAACTAAAGACATACGAGATGGAAATGTTGGAGACAAAAAGATATAGACAAAATATCGGGATTGAACCAAAGACTAAGGACAAAACCATTGCACTAAAGGCAGAAAAGGCTCGTCCATCAAGAGCTGATTCAGATCAAGAGAAGTCAGACGAGGACATTGCTCTATTAACAAGACAATTTTGTAAGTACCTCAAACACAAAAAATATGGCAGGTATTAAGAAGAAATGGAAAAAGAGAAGGAGGATGTGTGCTGCAAGTGCAAGAAGCTGGGACACATCCGTGCATACTGCCCTATTCAACAAGACAGGAACAGGGAATATTATCGCTCAAATCTAAGTCAGAAAAAGAAAGCGCTAAAGGCAACTTATCTAGACTCGGATTCAAGTGAGAAAGAGCAAGGCCACAGCGACGTCGGCTTCATGGCTCTTGGGAGTGGTGAGGTGCAATCACCATCTCAAGAAGTGGTAATCGAAGAACCAACTTATGATGAACTTGTAGAGACTATGCATAATGGTTTGAGAGACTATGCAAAAAAAACTAAGTCAAGAACTTAGGCAATATAAACAGAATTCAAATGAACCACATGACTTATGTATTAAAAAAAATAAAAAACTGAAGAAGAAAAATGCCATGATTATTGAAAAAATTGAATAATGTAGAAAAGATCATGATGTATTGCTAGAGGAAAATGAAATCTTAAGACAGCAAATTCGCGAATCTTTAGCAACGCATGATGATCACTTAAGAGAAATTCATAAGAAATTCTGTTTATAGAGTCAAACTCACTGATGATTTAAAAGAATGTAAAAAGAAATTTGATGAGGTAGTGGAAGGATGTAATGAAGCTCTTGAACAAGATAGGATTCCTTGTTGCTACTCTAGACACTCTTCATTGGAACACGAAAGACGATGAGATGACTAGGAAAAGATTATGTAAGAGAATAACTGAGCTTAAAAAGATTGTTGAAAAATATGAAGTGCCCAGTTACCTTATTACAAAAAATTCAAGATCCTATCATGATAATCAAGGGCTTGGTTACGAAGAGCCAATACACCATCAAAAATGTAAATCATCATGTCATGCACACATGCATAAACTCCAACAAAATCATAAACCAATCCAAAGCTATGCAAGTGTGCATGACTCAAGACATAGTCGTATAACATGTCATTACTGCTGCAGATTAGGACATATTTCATACAATTGTTCATTAAAAAGGAACACTAATCTTGTCTGGATAAGAAAGAATGTTGATGCAGGCTCAAAGCTTACATGGATTCCTACAAACGTACAGGTGGGCAGTACGAAGTTTTCAACGTAGAAAAAGTGCAGAAACCTTGATAGAAGATGCACAAAACTCAACAGGCATAGTAGTAACCTGTATCTCTATCAAGGAAATAAGTGAAGAACGGTGTTCTTCAAATAAGCACAGCACCAGGTAAAATCCGTACTTGCTTAAATTTACAATAAACATTGATTTATGAATTCTGCTTACAGAAGGTGAGTAACCGGTCGACCGAACCTCCTAATATTTCTTTTATGTCGAGACTGGACTGGTCGATCGAACGGTCGACCGTCCACCCCTCTGTCACTAATCACTAATTAAAAACTTTATATTCTGTGTTGAGCGGTCGACCGTATTGATGAACTGGTCGACCGATCAAGTCGGCTGATCTGCTTATTCCCTCTCTAATATAAATACATCTTCTTCCCCAACCTCTCAACCTCACAAAGAAACCCTAGCCTCCAAATATAAACCCATCTAATAAACCTTCATCGCTCAACTGTTTCGTAAAAAAATCTCTCAAGTGCTCTCTCATCCTTCGTCTCAATGGCTTTCTCTTCTCACAAATCGAAGGGCAAGAATGCTTTTGCTTCCAAATCCGTCACTAGAAATGGAATAATCTTCTGCAACTCACAGTGTGCTGATCTTTACTTCTCTTCTCTTTATAATACTCCCGTTGTTGCAAATCGGGTTATTAACCTATCATCCTTGGGTGGGAAATTCTCTGTCATGGTTAGAATTCTTAGGGAGTTTGGATGGGAAAATTATCTTGCTACCCCTAGCACTCACTCCGAGTCTCTAACTCAACAATTCTATGCAAATCTTGAGGGACTTCAAGATGATGATCTTAACCTATCTTCTATCATCCTTGGCCGTAGGGTCAAAATCACTCCCGAATATCTCTGGGGGAGATACGAGTTTCCCGAAGGGGAGTTTGATGCATATCACCTAGACTTTAAAACTCTCAATTATACGCCCGGTCACAATGAAAACACCATCAAATCTATGATCATTCAACCCAAATTTTCTCGTCTCCCTCATCCCGCTCCTACCAATTTTACTGATACCGCCCGAGTTCTTAATAAAATTGTCAATATTGATATTTGGCCCAAGAAAAATGATAAATCAGAAATTAGGGTCGATCAATCTTTCATCATCTTTCTTATCCATAGGGAGTATAAATTTGACCTTGCTACATTCATCATTCGTACGATGAATTATGCTACCACCACAAATCATGGTCTCCCTTTTAGCTCACTCATCTACAATCTTGCCATTGATTCCCGTATTGAGGTCGAGAATTATTTGCTCAGTAAAATGTCCTATGCCCATCCTCTCTCAACAAATGGGTATTGATGTTCCGTTCAATCAGCGCAAGCCAACAACAAGCAAGGCAAGCGGAACAAGCAGCACGAGCCCCTTCCTCCTCCCATCGCAAAAATGCCTCCTCCTCATCATCATCATTCGTGACCTATGAGCAGTTTGCTGCTCATCAAATGCAAGTCTATGGGTACTATGTAAATACACTTGAATACCTACAAGGTAAGGAGGATTGGTAAATTCTTCCTCCTCCTAATGGTGAGGAAGGTGAAGAAGAAGAAGAAGAAGAAGAAGAAGAAGAAGATGATGATGATGATGATGAGTAAACATAATTGTATTTGCAAATATTTCATCTCAATGTATGCATGAAATTTATTATCTAAATGTGTAATGACTTAGATTTTTATCTTCACACGACTTAAGTGGTATCTGTCGAAAACTTGCACAGGAGCCAAACTGAGTATATAACCGTTACTATTCATATCTGTATAAGCTTACATATGTCAACATTGATGCTTTGAAAATCCTAATATACTTAATTACTATCAAGTAAACCAGTCCTATGTCTTCAAATAATTGATAAGATGTTAAGTTCTGTAGAGTATTTTGCTGTTGGTGCTGCTGCACCCTTGTGCAGGTGCACATATGAACAAGAGTTCATCTCCATCCATACATCCAGTATATGTGATTAAGTAGTAGTTGAGTGTTGGTTGTTCTTTGTGCATGCATAGAGAACAAATTTTCTAATACCTACATAGGACCCATTTCTATATGATGCATATCAACAAAAAGAAGATTCTATAGATGTTTCTTATACATACTTCTATTCACCAAAGGATATAACTTCTACATGTTTCTACAATGTTTCACTACAATCAGAAAAAGGAATTTTTGTTATATCATAGATATATATATCAGTAGAAGACATTCTCTATACCCCCTACAACCTGCATATGGTTCATTTTCCTTATACACTGCTCTTACTGAATTCAACAAAAGAGATCTTCCTTATAAGCAGAAATGGTCTTTCAGTATCTGCGATCGACCGTACAGTCGACCGTCATGCTCTCTGGAAGTCTTTTGAAAAACCGCAGTATGCGGTCGACCGGTTCTCTCTCTGGCCGATATTTTCAAAGTCGTCTAACATTATTGTTCCTCTCTCAAAATTTTTGATTTTCCTTTTGTTGCTTTCATGTGTATTGGGGAGAATCTTGAATCTATAATATTATGAAGAGCTCTCACTGTATAGCAAAGAGTCTCGCTTTCAACGGTATCATGTAAGAATATTCTCTTCCATGTTTTTTACAAGAGTGTATTCATTGTAATATAAGAAAATGTTATCTCTGTGGTGTTTTCATTGATGATTTGTTCTACGGACTTTCCAAGGTCTATGTTACTTATGTCTCCTTTATTTATCCCCTCTTGGTGTGTTCTAAAAAGGGGGAGAATTATTTTAGAATGTTTTCAAAATGATTTCTCTTCTGATTTCATAAATCATCAAATCTTCAAATTAATTGAAGAACAACTATGTATATTAATTTCACCTCTCTCTTATATTTGTTCTTTAAGTTTCGTATTACAGGTAGCATTATATTAAGGGGGAGCATTCACTTTCTTAAAAAAACTTTATTTATATGAAAATCTGTATTACAGGATGTGCTAAATTCAGGCAGAGTATTCATATATTGTGCTTTAAATTTTCAAACATTCATGCATGTTTCGTTCACACCAAAAGGGGGAGATTGTTGCCTCTTAGTTTGGTGTGCACAAAACGTGCTCACTTATACTAATAAGTTTGAATTTAGTGTGTCAGATTTTCAGGATCAAATAATATCAAAAAGAGATCCAAGAGAGACTCACAAATATACAAATAAGGAAAGCAACAAAGAATAATGGCAAACACAAGCAAAAAAGGAAGATATTCAAAAAGAATTCTTGATTAATTGGTCCACAAGCAAAAGAGGAAGATATCACGATCTGAATTTTTTTTTTCTATTTTCGTGAGATTATAATTGTATAAGATTGATTAAAGAGGGATTAATTTATGGAAAATAGGGTGGATTCAGAATAAACAGCGCGTGACCGGTCGACCGCACTTCGTGACCGGTCGACCTCACCGCATGACCGGTCGACCGCACTTCGTGACCGGTCGACCGCATCGCAGTCGACCGCAACCATGAGTTGTTTGAGAAGCATTCGACTTTTCACCTCTCTACTTTACGTCAGAGTGCTGAATGGTCGACCGCACTTTACGCTGTGTATATTCTTGGAAAGTATCGTTTCTATTTTTGGATTGATACTCTTCCCCGTTTATTAATATTGACGAATCCACTGTGTCTTCTTCATCTAATTACTTCTGAGAAAATTTCTGAATTAATCACTCATTTAATCAATCCGAGTGTGAGCGTTTATTTGGTTGAATTCTTCAGTCAAGATCATTAAAGATCTTGAGTTTTTATTTTCATTTCTTTTCCACTTCAGTGAGATTGATGAGACTTGAATTAGAAGTCCTGTGGGTGTAATAGGTCTCTCGGCTTGAATCCGAGAATGACTGTACAAGGGTTTTGAGTATAGTGGAACTTTTGTGGCGGAGAATTGCTACCATTTGGTGGTGTGGACGTAGAACTAGGGGTCCAACCATGTTATATCGCTGCATCATCTGTGTTTGCTTTTCTTATCACTCTTTCATTTAGTTTTGTTTATTTTAAAATTTTTAATTCCGCACGATCACCCTATTCACCCCCCCTCCCAGGGTGATTAACATATGCTTCTTTTGGAGATGTTATGTTTGTAGTTGGCTTGAGTGACACGTGAGGCTGTACTAAATGTTTTTGTGTGCTATATGAGACATCTGGTAATCACTTCATTACATACTCATTAACGAAGAAAAGTGAGTGGTTTCTTTCCCACTTTTACTCATAAAAAGGGAAATAGAAAATTTTCTCCAAAATCTTTTCATTCCTTTTCTGCCCCTCAAATTGTAAAGTTAAATTAATTGAATTATGATCCGGGGTAACTAAATATAGACCTATATGCAGAAAAGTGAGATGAAGAATACCGATATGAAGAAGATATACAAAAATGGTTACAAAATAAATCCACCGAAAGTTTGCATAAATATTATTTAAGGAAGTTAAGAGAAGGAAAATACCTTAATTTTAATCAACATGGAAGTCGTTTTGTTTTGTTTGTTTGTCGTTGTATATTTTCTTTTGCAAAGCTTTAGTAACATCAAACTTAATCTTAAGTAAAAAGAAAATTAGACTTCAATAGTCTATTAGATTGATTGTAGATGCATGTTATTATCCTATGAAATAAGAAAAGTTAAAATAAGACTTCTGAATTATAAACCGGCTTTAGAGGTTTCAAGCTTGAATCTAAGTACAGTTAGCAAAATGAATATTCACATAAAAAGAGCACAGTGAAATCCTTAGATTAATTCTTTTAAAGCACAATTCATTCAATATATATACCTTCATCCAATTTATATCTGACTCCTTAGTGACTGTTTTGTCAAGAATTTTATTCAACCATAGCATTATTAAACTCACTGAAGTACTCACCGTCAAGTTCTAAAACACTGGTTTATTAGGCATGCTGTTAGACTAAACACAACACACTATACAATAACAATAAATCTCCAAAAAGAGCTACTGGGAGTGAGTGAAAAATCATGTAACTTTCTACTAGCCTAAACCTCCAACTATTTGCTTATAATAATACTGAAAATGAGGGAAGAAAAATCGGTCTAAAAATAAAACAGAACATTACTCACTCAGTTCCATAGGTCTTAACTTTTAACGCAACCTTTAGAAGTCCCAGGTCTGGAAGTATGTTTAGTTAGCAAAGTAAGTCTCTCAAGATCGTATATATATCTGCACTTTGAGATAAACTTTTGTTTATAATTATTAGAATTTTGAATGGAAAGAAATTCTTTATTATTGATTATTGATTGAATTATCTGAGTACAATATGTCTCATATATATAGGAGAGAAGGAAAAACTAAACCAATACATTATTCGATAGGGGACTAAATTAATATCTCTCATAATATCTAACATAATATCTAACACCCCGTCTCAAACTCAAGTTGGTTTAAACAACATGAGTTTGAAATATTGACGATGTTCATGTGGCAGGGATAAAAAACTGTGATGCAGGAACGACGCTCAAGTAGATGGCGCACGGAAGGCGCTCGGTGAACATGTGTTGGGATCTCATCCGAGACTTGAGAATAGTAGTAGTAGTAGTGGAAGAAAATAGTGGCGGCGCACTGTTGAGATCTCCATATCCTGAACTGTGACGGGATCTCCATATTCCGAACTGTGATGAGATCCTATCCCTGATTTGAGACGTAGTAGTAGTGGTGGAAGGAAGTAGTAGTGGCTCACTGTTGGGATCTCACCCCCGAACTGTGACGAGATCTCCATATCCTGAACTGTAATAGGATCTCACCCCTGAATTGAGATGTAGTAGTAGTAGTGGAAGGAAGTAGTAGTGGCGCACGGTAAATAGTGCATGTGTTGGGATCTCACCCCTAAACTGAGAAGTTGTAGTAGTAGGTGGTGGCGCACGGTAGATGGTGTATGTGTTAGGATCTCACCCCCGAACTAAGAAGAAGTATAAGTAGTGGTGGTGGTGCACGGTAGGTGCAAGTGTTGGGATCTCCCCCCTGACTTTAGAATTGTCCCTGAACTGAGAACTAGATGCGGAAGATGGTGGAAATCGATGGAAGGTGAGGAGACGGGAATTGTGATGATGTTGATGTATCCCCCTCTCAAACTCATGATGGATTAACCTGTGGGAGGTTGTAGCATGATCTGGATGCGAAAGCGGGATCGTAGAAGCTGAAAAAACTGCAAGAAAGTTATTTTTTTTATTTTTTGTTGTTGTTATGGAAAACAAAAAATGGGTTTGGGTTTGGTTTGGAGAAACAGGTCAGGTTTCAGGTATGGGGTTTAGGTTTGGGTCGGGTTGGATCTTAAATAGGGTAAATATGGTTTGGATTTTGGGTTGTAGGTATTAGAAGTTGGATTTGGATTTAGGGTCTGAAGAAAGAAGGGGGAAGAAGGGCTAGGGTTTCGGGTTGAGGCGACGGTGGCAAGGTGGAGGAGCAGCAGATTTTGACCAGAGGGATTTGGAGGTGGATTTTCGACGATGAGGGTGCCAACGATGGGTTCTTTGAGATTGCAGCTAGGGTTGTAACACCCCGTAATTTCAAAAAAAAGATATATGGTGTATATATATATATAATATAGTGATGGTAAAAATGTAAATAAGTACAAAGATGGGGGTCCACGATTTGGAAACAGCAAGACTTGCTGTCTGGTTCGGTGACATCACTGATGACATCACCAGTGGGGGCCCACTCATTTGTGAGAAGAGAAACGCTGTTGCTTAGGGAGTATGACGTGGCATGGGGCCCACGGGCTCCATGTACATGGGACTTGGGAGAAAGAAGTTGTATAAAATAGTTCCATATTGGGAATAGAACTAGAATAAAATAACTATAAATAATATAGCCTATGATCAAGAGTCACCAATCCGGTTAACCACCTTTTGAGAGGCAGCCTGTGGTGTCTAGTTGTACTATACTATAGATAATTTGTCTGATAAATTGTATAAAATGTTTGAGCTAGGGGCAGGGGCGTTACAAATGGTTTCAGAGGCGACTTTCGACATCGAGTGTGGGGCATGTCTATATAATCGGGCGGTGGATTCTGGGACTATAGACCCAGTCGGGCGGAGGATTCCGGGACTGTGGTGAGCCCTCTATTAAATTCGGGATTATGATTGATCGGACAGTGGATTCCGGGATCATGATTAATTAGGCGCATAGAAGAGTAGATGCTCCACATCGACTAGAAAGTAGATCATGCACTAGATTGTGCATGCCCCGTGCTCTGCGAAGAAGCTGATTTTTGAAAGGGGGGGGGGGGTGTGTAACACCCCGTAATTTCAAAAAAAAGATATCTAGCGCACTATTAAGAGCTGGGAAGCCGAGATTCTTATCGAGAGCTAGATTCTCAACCGTTCGATTGCGATCCGATGGTCAATATTTGATCCGACTATCAACTGATATGTTGAAGGGAAAAATAGTCATTTCTCAGCTTCTTTCTTTCTCAGATTCAGCTACTCTCTCCCGTTCTCTCTCTCTTTGAAGAATCCAAAAAAAGCTCAGCTCTCCCGTTCTCTCTCTCTCTCTTCGTCAAAGAGCCATCTCCATTTCCTGAGCGATTCGAAGGTAGGGTTTTTGATTCGCCCATTTCTCATCTCTCCCATTCTCTCCCTTTCTTCGACGCGTCACCCATCTCCATTTCCTGAGCGATTAGAAGCTAGGTTTCTGATTTTGGTCCATTTTAATGGGAAATGGAGTGTTGGGGTTTTGAGGGGTTTGGCTGCTATCGAAAGTTCTATTTGATCAAACCTTTTCAAAATGGTCGATGCCCCTTCTCTTGCATTCGAAATCTCTCCATATCCCCAAAAACCCATCGAAACCCACCCGATCGAAACCCTAACTCCACCTTTCTTCTCCTCCTCGACATCTTCGTTCAGGTATAATTTTGGTGAACGTTTTTTTCCCATTTTTTTTTCGATTCCTTTATTGTGTAAATTAATTGATATGCTTTGAAAATTGTTATATGTTTTCCATTCACTTGTTTAAACTCTTTATTGTTAATTAATTTGTCTGGTAATGTTTGCATCTCAAGAATAGTGTGTGGAAGAAGATGATCAGCTACAATATGTCAGGGAAGTATTCGATTCCCCAAATAGTCTGTTATATTCATGTGATTGTGAGTTTGCTTCCTCGTTGGATAACTTGGATTCTAGTTTTACAAGTGATGATGAGATGGATTATGTTTCTGAAGTTGCACACTATGAATCATTTATTTAATAATTTATAGGAGTGACTAGTGATGAATTAATCCTATCTGAGCTTTATTTTTCCTCATTGGTTATAAGTGATGATGAGATGGATTATGTTTCTGAAGTTGCACACTATAATTTAATGATTAATAGGAGTGAGTCTATTATGAGATGGTGAGCTAAGATTCTTATCGTGAATTGAGATTCTCAGTCGTTCGATTGCGATCCGATGGTCAAGATTTGATCCGACCATCAACTGATACGTTGAAGGGCAAAATAATCATTTCTCGGCTTCTTTCTTTCTCAGATTCATATATATATAGACTAACTCATATAGAGTTAGTCTATTATGAGATGGACTTATTTAGGGCTTGTAGCTATTTAGTTGAAAAATTCGAAATCTGAGATGATGTGGATTTGGGTGTTACAGTTGTGTTTGATTACTTGAAGTTATGAAACTTGATGGAAGCTGAGCTCCGAGAAGAGGGGTTTGGTGTTTGTTCTGAAATTTGGGTTTTGGTGGGTTTTGAGTATGGTGGATACTGCTTATTGAGGTTGGAGAGATCAGAACGATATTTACAAACTGGGAAGAAGGGTTTAGGATGTTTTTTAAAACTATTTGAAACTCGAGTTTCATGGTTGCAAGTGGTTTCGATGGTTCTTATGTAGCCAAACATAGCTTGTATCTAAAACAATGCTTTTAAATTTGTAGAAACTGTCTTTTGTTGTGTGTGTTGGTATAGGCGAGGCGATGATGACAAGTACTACTTTGATTTATTATGCCACCCCCCCCCCCCCCCCCCCCCCCAACACAAATTTCTGATTGAGTCTTGGTTATGTTGTATACTGGCTGATTGAGTTTTTTTTAATGTTGTTTACGAGCTGGCTGATTAAGAATTTTTTAATGTTATTTATGAGCATTCTAAGTTGGAATTTTTTTTTTTTTGGGGGGGGGGGGGGGGGTTTAAACTAGTTGGCATGGCATAATAATGCATTCCTAGAGAAATAAGTATACTTCATTTGAACAAACAGTGAAATAGAAGTGTGTTCTGAGCCTACAACTACTTCAATTTATAGGCACATGTTAACATTCCAGCCCATTTATAGGCCCTATCTCACTTTCACTTGGTTTACCTTGTTGTTTTTACTTTTTTAGAATCCTTTTTTTTCCTTTCATTCTTCGTTATGGAAATGTTTGAGTAATGATTCAAAGTATTTGGTTATTCAAAGTATTCAAAGTAAAGGTATATTACTTGTTGCAACTTTGCACCATTGTGACTTTGCACATGTAAAGATAAAAACAAATCTTTTTCTTTGATTTGCTGTAACCCCCGTTTCCGATAATTAGTATTTTCTGCGTATTTTCTATAATTTGAACTTTTGTAAATTTATTTTGTGTTAAATTTGTTTGGATATGTATTAAAGTATTTTCTAAACAAAAATTTTATTTATTTCGAATAATGTTGTATTGTGATCTTTCTTCGACATCTTATTGATCGGCTATTTATATTTGAGCTTAAAACAAATATATTATTGTTATTGGATTATTTTAATAAAATTTCTAAACCCGAATACTATTTTATTGTATAATTTATTACTATTATGATTATGATTATAAATTGTTGTTTCATGATTTTCTATTTAAAATTCATATATTGGATTATTTTATTTTTATATGTCCGATCTGATTTTCTTGGCGAGTTCCAATTTATTTTAAGCCCAATTCTTATTATTTCAATTGTGTTATTTATTTATTTAATTGGGTTGAAATTTTCGTTCATGAACTATTTTTCTCTTTTATTGGGTTATCTATATTGTGAATTTTATTTATTTGAATTGTGGGTATTTTTATTTGAATCGTGTCGATTTTGATATATCTCCTAATTGAATCCTAAAACCCAATTTCGTTGTTCTTGACCCAAATCCACTTTTATTGGACCCTAAACCATTAACCCAGTACCGTAATTGTACCCTATAAATGCAACGCTATTGTAACCCTAATTTCTGCACACAAATCGAAATCCTAGACGCCGTCTCTCTCTCCGCCCGTTTCTCTCTCCTCTTTTTCTCTCTCCCCGTTCAGATCCCAACCCACCTGAACCCATCTCCCCCAACCTCCGATCATCTTCCCCGGCCACTCCGGCCACCCCCCTTGCGCCGACCGGCCGCCGACCGGCCGCCGACTACTCCCCTTCGCCTTCCCCCGACACCCACGAACCCAAACGCCATCCCCGTACACCCTTTCCCCGTTCTCACCATTACAAAACATCAAAACCCATCAGCCTCAAAATCGTTCCTCTCTCCCTCTATTCGATCGCCGACCGGCGCGACCCCGTGCGCCCACGACCGGCGTAGCACCTCGCCGTTGCCAGTCGCCAGCGCCGCCGCCCCTGGCTGTGCTGTTCTCTCCCCTTCGGTACTGCAGTCGCTGGTTGCCTCTTTGTTGCTGTCTTCTTGCTTTGGGTTCTTTTGCACGTAGTTTATACGTGCTATTATTGGGGATTATGCTAGTACGTGTGTTCGTTGCTTCAGGATTCATATTCTATTATACTTGGTATTCGTTTTCATCGTCTAACAGGCAAGTCACCGTCCACTTGAATTGCTATTCGTTTCAAATTCAAGGTTTATTGAAAATTCTTGCAAGTAGATCTTTTTGTTATCGTATTACACTTTGTTATCTCTTTCGTTGGGTTTATTGTGGGTTTACACGAGCTAACCCCAATATTCCTGACATCGTGCCAATTTGACTCTAAGGTTTGGATCTTTCATGTGCATATAGAATTGTTAATAGGGTTATTCATACAAGTATCAAAACAAATAATTTATTGTAGAGACATTCGTTAGGTTGTATGTCGTTTGATGATTGATTGATGTTGGATTTGTATATGTGTGTATTCTAATTTTTTATTTATCATGTTTGGACACCTATCATGCTAGTTACACAAATTGTTAACTATAGAATCGAAACCCATCATGTTTAACTAATTTTATTTCAAGAAAAATACCCTAAGAACTATACATGCTTGCTGACCTGAACTTGATTGCTATTTTCGAAGCAGTAAACGACCTCAAAATAAAATATTTTCTGAATATGAAATGTAGCCCCGAATGTCTAGATGTCAACAGCATCCAGAATTTTTGAATTCCGAGTTTTGTAGCAAGAGTTATGCCCATTTTACTGCAGCTGTATTTTTACATTCCAGAATTTTAGATCTCTCTTTTAATATATTAATTATTCCTCTATCGTATCATTGCATGAATTAATGAATGTATGTTGCATTGCATGTTCCCAATGAGTTATTATCACTATTTTAACCGTCCTATTCAGGTTATTAACCTATTGTTTCCCTATTGATACTATTGTTTACCGAATTGTCTATTAATTGCATATTGTATTGTCGCATTGATGAAATAATTAACAAGCCGGGGTTTAAGGGTTGACTTTTCGTAGTGGACAATATAGGGACTGTACTTGGAGGAGGGGCCCGTGTTTCCCTAAATAATGTTCCGGCTATTGTTTTATCGGTGATTGTGGTTATGGCCGTAACCCAATCTATCGTGTATTGTATCGTTGCCGATGACCGTACCGTACACCGAAAGGTGAATAATGTTTAATGTTGAAGAGTACATGAACTATAGAGCCCACTACAAAGTCTAAAGCGAAATTGTTTGTATGTAGCAACCATGTAGTAAAAGGATGGATGCATGAAGTGCTACATCAGTTAGGATTTAAAATGATTAATAGACTTAAGGATCACACTACACCGACATTGCATATTGATCATTATTGTTCCTATTGATATCGAATATTGGCTAAGTATTACCGTTAATGATCATTGATTATTGTTATTTAATGTTGCATCATTATTATAGCCATTTCATCGACTATCATGATTAATGTCCCATTTTATTGATTCCTATTGATTCATTGTTTTATTGTTATACCATTATTCCATTGTTCCCTGTTTTCTCTACTTGCTGTCCATGACTTGCTCTAAGGACAATTATTTTTCTCTTTTTAGATGAAATATTTCTAGGTAATGAAGGAGAATTGCCTGCTGGAGTTGGAGAACAAACATTTTAAAGATTTCTGCTTTTAATTTGCTTATCGTTTTAAATGACTTAATGTATTGAGAACTTGTATTTATTTTTGGATTGGATTATTATTGTTTGGGCCTATGTCCCAGATTTTTAGTATTGTTTCCAGACGTTGGATTATTATTATTGTATTTGGACATTTATATTGCTTCATTCCAAGTATTTTTGTTCATGAGATCATTATTATTGCCTGTGCAATTGTTCTGTATTGTTTATGTTGTTGAGTTAATCGATTAAACAGCTTGTGGGTGACGTTAGTCATTCGCTGGGCTTTTGTCATGTACTTGTATTCCGTATTTTTGGGAAGCGGGGCGTGACATTTGCAGATGAAGCAGAAGATAAATGGCTGAAGCTAACTTAAATCTCTACCGCGAGGAACATCTTTGGCTTATCCCTGTATTGTTGAACTCAAATTTTTTTGTTTTTTGTTTTGTTTTTGTTTTTGTTTTGGTTTTGGTTTTGGTTTTGGTCTTTCTTTCTTTTCTTTTTTCTTTTTTTTCATCAATGTAAATATTGGAATACAGTGTAACAGTGACAACAAGTTATACATTCAATTTAGGTGCTTGCTGAATTCTAGTGTTAATGTGTAGAAATCTGGCCTATTCATTTTCTTTGGCGTTATTCTGAAGCTCTCTAGTAAATAAGTTTCTAAAGTGACTGTCTATGAATTTTTTCACCATCAATTTATAATGCCATCAAAAGCCGTAATGTAATGCATTTTGTGATCAGTCATGAACAGTAAACCATTTCTCTTCAGTTTACAGTTAGAGAGGTCTAGGTGAATATATATAGGAGTTAAACATGGTTGCTCTGTTAGTTTTAGAAGGTAGTTGCTTGAAAATGGATTTACGTAGCTTTTAGATTATATATTTTGCTAAACAATTGGTTTTAAACCTTCAATTTAGAAAGCTGCAAAAAAGAATTAATTTGTCGACAAATATTCCATGACGGTAGTTAATGAAACAAGAGAAAGAAGATGTTCAATTACATGATAGTAGTTACCAGCAGCAGCTTTGACACTGAACCCATAAAACTTACATGACTAATAACATGAACATAAAAGTTCCAGTGCAAGTAACATATAGGTTGCCATTTATTCATCTATTTAACAATTCATGGGCAAAAAATAGAGTTATTAATTATGGTTATCAGACGCTTAATTATGCCTTCTTTAACAACATGCATCACACCAGTTTCCAAGCGATCAGCAAATGAAGGGAAATGGAGATGCCTTTGCTTCATAGCAGAAGAGAGAAGAAGAGCCGTTGGATTTGCTCTTTTCTTCACCACCAGCTTCTTATTCCCTACATTACCTGCCCAAGCACCTTGCTCAAAAATTGCATAATCTTGGCCTACATTGCCTGCACAGAATAACACCAAAAAAGTACTCCTTGGTCTCAGAGCAATATTTACTAGAATGAAGCTCGCACTGAGTTAAACAAACAAGTAAACAATAGAGATTTAGTGTGACCTGTTAATTTGACAGGATTATTTAGATCATCCAAGAAAAACAGACAATATTATTATTATTATTATTGTTAATGCATAAAAATAATTGCTAGTTTGAAGTCACATCAATTTAGATGCAGTAACCATATATGGTGAAATACATATAAGTGTAGACAAATACATGCATTCTTCTGTTTACTTCTTTTAGATGCTCAAAACTATTGAGTCTATGACACACCTGCTAGTGCTGCACCATAGTGATCTGGGCCTCAACTAATTCATAATCCACCCATCAACTTTTACTACAAAGAAATATGCATTTATCACAAATAATGTCTATGACACACCTGCTAGTGCTGCACCATAGTGATTTGGGCCTCAACTCATTCATAAACAGAGGCACACAAACAGAGTGTATTAATTTACTAAAGAACACGCATTGCCATAAATTCATTTCATTCAGCCTTCTTGAGAATGAATCAATCAGATCTCAATTTTCTTCTGTCCATTTTACATTACATGAATGGTTCAGTAAAGGATTTCAAGCTCTTGAATTTTGATTCCCCTGCTTCCAATAGCTTGTTTTACCAAAGGAGAGTAAGAAGCATTTAACCAGGACAACTCTTCAATGCTCCTAACATCAATAGTGCAACCTTTAAAGTCATTCTTCACCAAGACATGTAGATTAAGAGTTAGCAACAAAACAATCAATCAATCATAAAGCTCAGATAGGATTATTTCATCACTAGTCACTCCTATAAATCTTTAATTAAATCATAAAAGAATCATAGTGTGCAACTTCAGAAAGATAATCCATCTCATCATCACTTTTAAAAAAGAAGGGAAAATTTCTTGCTGCTAATGCAAAACAAACTATTCAAGTATACTCAAAGCAAAATTTGATTTATAACAGATCAAGCATATGGCTTAACATAGAATTCACACTAAATCATGGTTAAACAGAATACCGAACTCTCTTTGACGAATCCAATGGTCAAGATTTGATCTGACTATCAACTGATATGTTGAAGGGCAAAACAGTCATTTCTCAACTTCTTTCTTTCTCAGATTCAGCTACTCTCTCCCGTTCTCTCTCTCTCTTTTACGAATCCAAAAATTGATGCTACTGTAAATCTCCATTTCTTGATAGGATTGAATAAGGTAAAGTATAACATGAAAGCAAAATTCCATTTCATGATGTAAAGAGCCAAATTGCTTCTATTGCATAATTGCTACAACTAAAAAATTCCATTCCACAGCATGACATGTTCAAAATATATCTCATCAGTCATCATTCTCTGAATTTAGCAACATTCAGTGAAGTGACAATCGTAAAGCTCAGATAGGATTATTTCATCACTAGTCACTCCTATTAATCATTAAATCATAGTGTGCAACTTCAGAAACATAATCCATCTCATCATCACTTATAACCAATGAGTAAAAATAAAGCTCAGATAGGATTAATTCATCACTAGTCACTCCTACAAATCATTAAATAAATGATTCATAGTGTGCAACTTCAGACTTAATCCATCTCATTATCACTTGTAAACCTAGAATCCAAGTTATCCAACAAGGAAGCAAACTCACAATCACATGAATATAACAGACTATTTGGGGAATCGAATACTTCCCTGACATATTGTAGCTGATCATCTTGTTCCACACACTATTCTTGAGATGCAAACATTACCTGAAAAATTAATTAACAATAAAAAGTTTGAACAAGTGAATGGAAAGCATATAACAATTTTCAAAGCATAGTAATTAATTTACACAATAAGGGAATCGAAAAAAAATTGGGAAAAAAAATGTTCACCAAAATTATACCTGAACGAAGATTTCGGGGAGGAGAAGAAAGGTGGAGTTAGGGTTTCGATCGGGTGGGTTTCGATGGGTTTTTGGGGATATGGAGGGATTTCGAAAGCAGGAGAAGGGGCATCGACCATTTTGAAGGGGTTTGATCAAATAGAACTTTCGATAGCAGCCAAACCTCTCAAAACTCCAACACTCCATTTCCCATTAAAATGGACCAAAATCAGAAACCTAGCTTCTAATCGCTCAGGAAATGGAGATGGGCGACACGTCGAAGAGAGTGAGAGAACGGGAGAGATGAGAAATGGGCGAATCAGAAACCCTAGCTTCGAATCGCTCAGGAAATGGAGATGGCTCTTTGACGAAGAGAGAGAGAGAGAACGGGAGAGAGTAGCTGAATCTGAGAAAGAAAGAAGCTGAGAAATGACTATTTTGCCGTTCAACATATTAGTTGATAGTCGGATCAAATATTGACCATCGGATCGCAATCGAATGGTTGAGAATCTCAGCTCTCGATAAGAATCTCAACTTCCCAGATCTGAATAGACTGACACTATATATATATATATATATATATATATATATAGTGATGGAAAAAATGTAAATAAGTGCAAAGATGGGGGGCCCATGATTTGAAAACAGCAAGACTTGCTGTGTGGTTCGGTGACGTCACTAGTGGGGGGCCCGCTCATTTGTGAGAAGAACAACATTGCTTCTTTGGGAGTATGACGTGGCATGGGGCCCACGGGCTCCATGTACACAGGACTTGAGAGAGAGAAGTTGTATAAAATAGTCCCATATAGGGAATTGAACTAGAATAAAATAACTAGAAATAATATAGCATATGATCAAGAGTCACCAATCCGGTTAACCACCTTTTGAGAGGCATCCTGTGGTGGGCAGTTGTACTATACTATAATTAATTTTTCTGATAAAATGTATAAATTGTCTGAGCTAGGGGCAGGGGCATTACAAGGGTTTTGTTGGAGTTTTGGGTGTTGGGTTTGTAAGGGTACCGGAGACGACCGAAGGTGGATTCGAGTATATATCAACATCATCACAGTTTGCGTGTCCCTCACATTCCGTCAACATCCACCATCTTCCACATTCAGTTCTCAGTTTAGGGACAATTCTCAAGTCAGAGGTGAGATCCCAACACATGCGCCATCTACTGTGTGCCACCACTACTTATACTTCTTTCAGTTCGAGGGAGAGATCCCAACACATACGCCATCTACCGTGCGCCACCATCACTACTACAACTTCTCAGTTCAGGGGTGAGATCCCAACACATGCACCTTCTATCGTGCGCCACTACTACTTCCTTCCACTACTATTATTACGTCTCAAGTCAAGGGTGAGTTCTCATCACAGTTCAGGATATGGAGATCCCGCCACAGTTCGGGTAGTTGGGGTCGAGAGTTGGGTTCAGGGATAAGAGCTTCGGTGAAGATGAGGAGCAGGGGGTAGGTGTCGACGGCGAGGGTGAGGGTAGGAGGCTGATGATGAGGCGTTTGAGTTGGGGTTGTTGTCATCGGTGGTTGCTGCTGTTGTCGACGGAGTTGATGTTGTTGTTTGTTGCTGGAGTTGTTGGTGTAGCCGCTATTGTTATTGTTGTGGATTAGTGTCATGCCCCACTCCCAAGAATACAGAATACAAGTACGTGACATTGGCTCAGCGAATGACTTGCGTCATCCATAAGATGTTACTGATTCAACTTAACAATATAAATAAGAAAGCGATACAACCACGCATTTCAAAAAGAAATAATCACATGAATAACAATACTTGGAATATAAGCATGAAATAACCAAATATAATAATCCAACATCTGGAAACAATAATAACAATATTCGGGTCAAAATCCCACAATACAATAAAATAACAATGTTCAATAATTTAAGTCTCCATAACAAAACAATAATTAATTAAGCGGCGATGCTATCAATTCCTTCACCATTGTTGTTCTCCTAATCTATCAGGCAATTCTCCTTGATTATATGTAAGCTGTTCATCTAAAAAGAGAGAATAATATGTCCTTAGAGCAAGTCGTGGACAACAAGTAGAGAAAACAGTGAAATAATGGCAATGACGATATAACAATGAGTTCAACGAAATAATAGGGTCGATAACAATAAAAAATTGACAAAATGATAACGTATGCAATGTGCAATGACGATGATCAATAATAATAACAATAAACGATATCAATAATGGTAGCAATAACTGTAACCCCTGTGACTTATTTTTGTATTTTATTTGTATTTAATTAAATTCCTGATTATTAATTTTATTTCTGATTGTATCTCTTTTTGTCCCTTTTGATTGTATGTTGTTGTTCTCCTTATGGTTCATTTCTGTTTGATTCAGCCTTTATATTCTCATTTGATTGATCTACAAATTTGTTCTTGCCTTTGTTTATTGCCTACACCTAATTCATGGCCTATTTGTCTCATATTGGACACTTTTCTACCTATTGGATACTACCCAGTTGACCCAAACCGATATTGACTCTATATAACCCTCCTAATTGTACCCTAACCCTAATTACCAAACCCTAATATTCATCTCCCACTCCCCAACTGTCATCTACCCTACCCCGACCTCCTGATCTCTCCCTTTCCTCGCTGTCGTCGTCCTATCCCCGATGCCGGCAGACCACCCCCTCGCAAACCCCTCTCCTCTTCCCCTCATTCGCTGCACATCCCCCGTGTCGCGCCATGTCCCCACTCGTGTTGTAGCGCCACGCCCAGCCCCTCGCCGCGCCGCCCATCCTCGTGTTGTCCCCGTTCCTCCATCCGCCGTCGTCTCCTCGCCCTAGCTTCGAGCTACTCTCGATGCTGTGCCCTCCGTTGTCGTGTTGCCATTGTCGCCGCACTTGCTGTTTTTGCTACTTGTGTGTGCGCGTGTGAGCACGTCCATCGACGTGTTGTGTTGGTGTTGGTTTGTGATGTCTCTTGTTCATGTTGTGTTCGTCGTTCGGTATCTGTTCCCGTTATCCTATTCTTCATCTTCGACTTCGTTTTTTAGGCAAGTAACTTGTATGTATTTGTTGTCATACAAGTTAAATACCGTAAGTAGTCTTGCATGCATTGTTGTCACTCTCATGTTGATCATATGTCTTGTTAGTTGATCCGTTTCTTCATCTCTTGATCTTGAGTAGTTCATAATAAGTTGTTACCCATTGCATGAACACAATTAGGTTAGATGGTCATCTTGATGTTTATGTTGTTGCGACTTATCGTATGTTGTAGATGATTGCTTTGTGGATGTTTGCATGATGTACTATCTTATTATAGATTTTTTATTCACATGCCATGCTGATTTGAGTTGCCTATATACCATGTTTTGTATGACATCTTAGATTGGATCGTTTGTAATTAAACTATTTGATAAAATGCATAAAGAACTTTTGTTTCACTGCTGCCCTATTTTTGTACAGTACATTCGACACTGTTAACATCAGTAAAATAAATAAAGTTGTGAACATGATTTGTAGGTTTTGTTTTCTAGTTTCGAGAACTTTCAACGGATCTAAATTCCGATTTTCGATGCATAAGTTATTGCTGTTTTACTGCAGTCATATCGTATATTCCAGATTCTGAACTATATAATTTCTGTATGAAATATTAATTTAAAACTAATATTAAAAGTAGAATTCGAACTCTATATTTTTCTGAGTATGTTTAGACATGACTGGAATCAATCCCTAATTTCTGTGGAATTAATTAATGAATTTTGTATCTCATTTCATGCTTATGAAATCAATCGATATATATCCAAACTGCATGATGTTCAGTAAAGAATTATGTTTCAACATGATTCTATTCATTTTTGATGAAAAATTTGTGAATATGAACTGTAGCCTGATTTGTCTATTTTATCATCCTTTTGAAAGATCTGGATTTTGAATTATATTTTGTGAATTATCTCTGTTTTGGTACTGCTGTATCCGAACTTTCAGAATTGAGATTTTGTGGCATTACTCTCTTTTCCAAATTTTATTGACTATACTATCTTTAATATAATTTTTTGATATTTAATATGTTGAGACTACATATACTAGGGAATCTTCCAGATTTTTTTTAGAATTAATTATGATGCTTTCAAATTCTTTTTATGTTTATAAACACGATTTTGCATTTTCTGGCTGAACATAACTTCTGTATTAAACGCTGTTTTCAACCATGTTTCTATGGCTGATGTGTGACTTGTATATATGCGCTGGATTCGGCAGAGTCTAGTTTCTAGATTTTCTGACGGATCTAGATTTGCAGTTCTTTAGCAACGGGAATCTCAGATTTGATACAGTAGCGTCTTGCTGTCAAGAACTGAAAGTTTCGTTCTTTTGACTGTTATAGGTTGTTTTTGTCACCCGTTGTGTTCCCTATTCATCTTAGACTTTTCCTTATTCTTTCCATGTCTTTTAGCCCTGCTTTTTTTCATTTACACCTTTTTAATAATAATAAAAACTAATCATGCCGGGGTTTTTAAGGGAAAGATCTAGTAGTGGACAATATAGAAATGCGTATTCATAAGGGAACTCGTTTTCTCCACTGTTATTGTGGTACCCACTGTTTATCTCTGGATGCATGAGGGCATGATCCATGACTGTCACGCCCCATTTCTCAAAATACGGAATACGAGTACGTAACGTAGGCTCATCGAATGATGTAAACACGATCCATAAGTTGTACTAGACTAACTCAACAATATGCAACAACAAACACAACCAAGCAGGAAAAATATAATCACATGAATCAAGATAAATTCAATAATAAATGAAATAATCCAACAATAATAATATCCAACACAAGAAAATCCAAACATCTGGGAAAAACAAACTTCGGGAACATTAACCCAAAACAAAGTACAAGTCATAACAATGTTCAAAACAATAAACTAGCAAGAAAGTAAATTAAGCAGCGAAAATCAGCTCCATCTTTAGAATCGTTGCTCACCAATTCCTTCTGGTATAGATCTTTCAAAACTGTAAATACTTGATCTAAGAAAAAAGAAAAGAGTATCTTTAGAGCAAGTCGTGGATAGCAAGTAGAGGAAAACAAAGGATAAAGGAAACATGTATATCAAGGAAAGAACATGATCAAAGTCAAATAACAAAGCAAAAAATAGGCAATAAAATCAAAGGTCTATGTTTATTCAGTTATATACAGGATCAAGCATGAGATAATAAATACAGGTTATTAATCATTTTATTAGCCTATTTAGTGCACGTACTACTGCATCCCATACTACAGGTTCGGCACAAACACACAGTGTACGGTTTAGAGTGATGGTGAATTCACGGTTTGTGTACTTGGCCCAGTAATCGGTGTTCAGTATCAGTGTTTATCAGGCAGGGTTTTATGGCCATACAGTACAGGTCAGTACAGTAGGGTCCGACCGAGTACAGTCTCCGATTTTTCACTACCAAGTCATCCCATATTACCCCGGCTTGTTATCATTTTATTTCATCCTATGTGAGCATGCAAGAAGGTGTCAATGTTGTATGATACTAAGTGTGACTAATTCTATACGTTACAGACAAAGCATGAAGCAAACAAGCCATTTACATACAATTTACATAATCAGGACAGAATGGCATTGCTGTACTAAAACATGGATTACTGCTACTACAGAAAAGAAAATTTGGATCCGTCGAAAGTTATAGAAACTAGACTTCCACACGGTTCCAGAAAATATATATAAGTCACATAAAAGGTACAGAAGCTACGGCAAAAATTCTATTCTATTCAGATTTTATGTTGAGGCAGCATGATGTAATCTGTGTTCACCTATTTGTTTCGGATCAGAAAACTCATCAAATAAATCTGTAAAAATTCTGGGTCATTCCTAAACATGTCTAGATTCAGCATAATTTATTCCAAATTTTTATTTTACTGTTAACATGGTCAAATAAATTATAGAACAAAAAGATACGCATGCATTTATGAATCTGAAAGTTCTGACATAGCTGTACTAAAATAATGATATCTAACAGATTACACATCGGAATTCAAATATGAAAAAATAGTAGTAAACTAGACATCAGAGGCTAAATTTCATGTTCAGAAAGTTATTTCAATATATGACAGCAACATGATTGAAAATCTGATTCAAAATGGAACACACAGCAGTCCATAATTTATTTTAACATGAATGGGCAACGATTAAATTATACAATCATATATTTCATGCAAATTATTGATCCAAGTGTCAAAAGATGTTTAACATGCATAATTTCAGTTCTTAGATGTAATATCACAGGTATGGTAATCAATCAAATTCAGTCTAACAGTTTCAGTTTATCAAACGAGTCTATAGCATGGATCTAGTTATTTTTCATGTAATTGTGCATATGCAAGATACAACATGGACTAGGTTTTAGATCAAAGAGAGCGGCACGATGTTAAGAATATGTCGGGTTAGCTCGTGTAAACCCTCGATAAACTTAACGGAATTGTCAAATACAGCATGATAAGAAAAAGGACGGGATCTACTTGCAGAGATCAAAGGGGATTTTGAACAAAACAAAATACTAGTTCAAGAAGAGACTTGCCTGTTAAATTGCAGATTCGAATAGTAAAGAATTACGGGATAAGAATCCCTGGCAAAGATCCACAAGAACACGAGCGAGACACGTGGCAAAACACCAAACGGCGAACTCCAAAACAGTAACCAACAGCAAGAGCAACCCACACCGAATCAGGGCAAAAAGAAAACGGCCGAACTCAGATCCACTGTGCCCAGAACACCGAACATCGAACACCGAAACGGACCAATCACACTTTGTCTCCTTCTTCTCTTCGAGAGAGAGAGAGAGAGAGACTTGGTGACGCTGGGGCTGGCGAAGGCACGGCACTTGCGGCGGGGCAGCGATGACGTTGCGGTCGGGAAGTCACGGCAACGGTGAGACTCCAACAGCAAGAGCGCACCTCTGTTTTTGCTCGAAAACAGAGGGAACGACGACGGGGGAAAAGAATGGGCTTGAATGGCGACGACGATGTTAGGGGATCTGTGGTGGATGAAGGGGGTGCACGGAGGGACCACGGTGGCAATGGCGAGGATGGTGAGTTCGGCGATGGAGCAAAGGTGGTTCGGTGAGATATGTTTGGGCGGTGGATGAAGAAGACGGGGAAGATGATCGGAGGGTGATGAGGGGACGGTGATGAGGACGATGGTGGATGAGGAAGGCGGTTGGAGCTGACGAGACGGTCGACAATGGGAGATGGGTCTCGGTTTCGGTTGGATGAAAACGAAACAAAGAGAGATGAGGGTCGGGGAGAGAGAAACGACGGAGGTGAGAGAGAGGTAATATAAAATTAGGGTTTAACAACGGTAATTATAGGAGATTAGAAATAGGGGTTCTGGGTTGTGGTTTAATGGGTTTTGGGTATCAGTTTTGGCTCCAAAAAGAGACGAACAAGCATAAAACAATGGGATGAACATAAAGCAGAACAAATCAAACTCAAAATAGGAAAAACAAAATTTTGTGATGAACCAAAAAATAGCAAAATCTCAACCAAAAGAGAACAGAACAAACAAGAGAAAATAAAGAGCCCAAGAAAATGCAAGATATAATATAATAAAAGAATTCGGATACAATAATCAAGGAAAGAAATAAAAATACAATAAAATCCAAAATAGGGGTTACAAATCCTACCCACCTTACAAGAAGAATTTCTTCCTCGAAATTCATACAAGAGGTACATAGGGAAAACCCCGAAACAAAACAAAATGTAACGCCCCGATTTCCGGTAACTGTGAAACCGTGACATAAGCCAGAATCTTTTCTTCAATTAGCCACAATACACAGAAAAACAGAAAAATTTTAAACTTTTTATTCAACACAAATGTATTACAAATCCGAATGTTACAAAATTGCAATACATTACAACAGTGTTACAATAATACCTTTACAATCCCAAGTGTTACAACTTTCTACATATTACATCAGAGTATAATGAAATAAGAACAACACTTGGTATTTCACTTGGATGCTTTCCAACAATAAATAGATTGCAAAATTGTTACAATGGGACAATAGTAAACAACATATAATGCAGCAGAAATAAAAACGACTCTTGCTCTTCTCGCCTTGAGTCCTTCTGAATCCTGTACCTGTACTTCTGCAATCCGGTACCTATTGAAATAGGGACGTCAGTACATATACTAATGTTTTTAAGGCTGATAACTAGCAGCGATTCTCCACTTAAGCAAACAGATTGATGAAAAGAGAAATGTGTATATATAATTGATGTGTCAGTGTATGCTATGCCTTAGACTTTAATACCTGATTAACTAATACGATTCTCACTTATTCTAATGCAAGCAAGTCACCGGAACAGTATGCAGCCCAAACTACATACGCCCCATCTCAAGCCATTTCTTCATATATAGGGATTTGAACCCTCGTTAAGAATTCTACTTTGTACACAATCCTGTTCCTGATAATACAACGTGACTGTGAGGTTGCAGGTGGGTCAAGTCCCACCAATGCAGTACGATTATGGTGTCTCCGTTTGCCACTACTACCCGGCATGCCGGACCTCACTCAAAAACAAGGTTGTAGGTACGGTCTAGTTCCGTTACTGCAGTCATATAGTAGTGTCCATATTTGCTACTATTGCCCAGCGTATCGGGCCTCATTTGAAAATCAAAAGAACATAGGGTTTTGCATGCACAGGATAGCGCGATGCCTACCCTGTGGCACCCCTAGGGTCTCACAAGCGCAGGACTGCACGTTGCATCCTGTGGCACCCCAAGCCACGGTATTTCAGGAATTAACAGATGAGATACGCAATCCGTGCTCCCAACTCATGAGATGACACCGTACATATCCCTTTGACGGAAAGGTACAACCTAATAACACCGCTTAGTGTCGGCCTATAGGACAGGTCGGATCATAAGGAATCACCCTTAACACCAACTCTTTCCATTCGACAAAAATGATAATAAGTAAAGTTTAAGTAGTAATAGCCATAAGTTACTACCCTAACGATGTCACTAAACACAAACAATCTCACGGGGTTTTCAATAACTTTCTTATGATTATTCCGATCCAACTCATGGCCTATCGATCCAAGACACCGGTGACGGAAATCTCTCTCACTCATCATTACCCCCTAACTCGGATCTCGTCAACATTCTCGGCCCACGATCAACCCACATCAGTTAAGATCCGTCGATGCTCGAGGTGTGATTTATCCATAATTTCTAAGGTGGTAAGATGCGATTCTTGATAGTCGATGGCCCCTACGGCAATTATGAGACCTTATCACTACCCCTAACTCGGATCTCGTCAACACTCTCGACCCGTGATCAACCCACATCAGTTAAGATCTGTCGGTGCTCGAGGTGTGATTTATCCATAGTTTCCAAGGTGGTAAGATGCAAGTCTTGATGTTCGATGACCCCTAGGCTAGCTTTTATCTAGCTAACAATACTAGTGACTTTCCCAACCATTATTTTCCATATATTGAAGATGAAGCATGTGCACATCATATGGTCCAATTTCAATTAGAACCGCATACAACTAGAACTCATGAGTTCTTTTCACAAATTTGAACTAGGACAACATGCGACTAGGTTCATGGGTTCTTTCTCAAGGTTGAGCTAGAACCACCTAGAACCTAATTGCATGGGTTCCTCGCCAATTCGAGCTAGAACTATCATGGATCTAGTTTCATGGGTTTCTACTTGAAAATTGAACTAGAACAACTATGGAACATGGGTTCATTTCAATAATTCAATTGGATTAGCATGCAAGCTAAACTCATGGGTTTCTTTTAGAATTTAACCGAAACCACTACAATCATATAACTCAAACATGCATGGATTCTTTTGAATCTAAAACAACTACACATCTCAAACATGGGTTCTTTACTAGAACCACTACAATAACACAAGCATGATACACTTACTATATCTCAAGCATGATGGGTTCTTTTAATAGAACTACTACAATAACACGAGCACGCTTATGGGTTTCCTTACTATCACAATCTACAACAACTCAAGCATGGTATACTTACTATAATCAACCTACAACAACTCAAGCATGGTATACTTACTATAATCAACTCAAGCATGGGTTTCTTACTAAAACAACTCAAGCATGGGTTTCTCACTATTGTCAACCTACAACAACTCAAGCATGGTATATAACTTAAGCATGGGTTTCACTACTACATCAACCTACAACAACTCAAGCATGGTATACTTACTATAATCAACCTACAACAACTCAAAAATGGTATACTTACTATAATCAACTCAAGCATGGGTTTCTCACTATAATCAACTCAAGCATGGTATACAACTTAAGCATGGTATATCACTTAAGCATGAGTTTCACTACTACATCAACCTACAACAACTCAAGCACGGTATACAAACTATAATCAACCTACAACAACTCAAGCATGGTATACTTACTATAATCAACTCAAGCATGGGTTTCTCACTATAATCAACTCAAGCATGGTATACAACTTAACATGGGTTTCTTCTATAACAACTCAAGCATGGTATACTTACTATAATCAATTTAAGCATGGTTTCTTCCTACAACTCAAGCATGGTATACAACTTAACACGGGTTTCTTCTACAACAACTCAAGCATGGTATATTTACTATAATCAACTCAAGCATGGTATATTACTATAATCAACTCAAGCATGAGTTTCTCACTATAATCAACCTACAACAACTCAAGCATGGTATACTTGCTATAATCAACTCAAGCATGGGTTTCTCACTATAATCAACTCAAGCATGGTATACAACTTAACATGGGTTTCTTCTATAACAACTCAAGCATGGTATACTTACTATAATCAACTTAAGCATGATTTCTTCCTACAACTCAAGCATGGTATACAACTTAACATGGGTTTCTTCTACAACTCAAGCATGGTATATTTACTATAATCAACTCAAGCATGGTATCTTACTATAATCAACTCAAGCATGGGTTTCTCACTATAATCAACCTACAACAACTCAAGCATGGTATACAACTTAACATGGGTTTCTTCTATAACAACTCAAGTATGATATACTTACTATAATCAACTTAAGCATAGTTTCTTCCTACAACTTAAGCATGGTATACAACTTAACATGGGTTTCTTCTACAACTCAAGCATGATAGGTTTGTTACTACAACAACTTAAGCATGGTTCTTTACCAAAATAATTAGCAACTCAAGCATGGTATTCTTTTTACATAAAACAATGAAAACTCAAACATGGTAGGTTCATGGATTCACATAAACATGGATGGGTTCTTTTACTAGAACAACTACAAATCTCAAGCATGATGGGTTTTTTATAGCACATACAACCTTAGCATGATACATGGATTTTTTTTGAAACTAGAACATGCACGAATGGGTTCATGGGTTTCACAAGCATGGTTCATGGGTTTCATGAGCATGAATGGGTTCCTTTTAATCTAGGATTACTACACAACTCAAGCATGGTATACAACTTAACATGGGTTTCTTCTACAACAACTCAAGCATGGTATACTTACTATAATCAACCTACAACAACTCAAGCATGGGTTTTCTAGCAACCTAGAATAATTTAGGACATGCTACAAAAGACTAATATAAATTATTAAAAAGACTACTTCTTTAGGAAATTACAAGTCCTATATATTACAAAGACTACATTTATTTAGTCTACAAATTAGTGCATACTAAAACCCACTTTTCTTCAATCCTACAAGTTCTTACATACAAAAAGAGCAACTTTTTATGAACTAGGATTAGCAAAGAATGATTTCTTAACAAAGTAGAGAACAACATATAACAAAAACTTATCTTTAAAATAGCTAGATGAGTCCTACAACCCTAGAATGGGTAAGTAAACATTTTCTACCACACTAATCTATATATGCACATAGCTATAGTCCAAGTGGTCATTTGTATTAACAAAATAACCATAATAACAACAATAGTCATAACAAGGTTAAAAAAACAACCTTTATGTGTTTTATTTAAGTTCCACCACCTATCTTTTTCATGGGATCCTTTTGATCCCTACAACCACCTTATGCTTAATACTTAGTCCAAGTCTTTTTTAGAACACACATACAACAAAAGTGGACGAGAATCCACACAAATAAAAAGAGAAAACTTCCATCTTGATTTTCCACCATTCTTATGCATAAATCTTAGTCCAGTTAGTCCAAAATAATCATCACAACAATACTAACCATACAAGGTCTCAAAAATCAACCTTTATTTGATTTTGTTGAGTCCTTTCAATCCATCTTTTTCATGGGATAATTTTGATCCCTACAAACATGCTTATGCTTAGGAATTAGTCCAAGTTATTTAGGAACATACAAACACAACAACACCTCTTAAAGATAGGTTCTTTTTAACCTACAACCACTTATATGCTTAGAAAAATAGTCCAAGTTATTTAGAACATATACCTACAACATCCACCATCAAAAGATGTGTTCTTTTTATCCTACAACAAATAACCATCAAAGATGGGTTCTTTGCTCACATAGAACTATTATTAACCCTAAAAGATGGGTTCTTTTCTATATAAAAATAAAATAAAAGTGAACAAAACAACCTAAAAATTAGAAGTAGAGAACCCCCACCTTTTGAATCTATGTAGGAAGGACTAGCTAGCAACCTTCTCCTTCCTCCTTTGCTTCTACTAATACTTGTATGAAGAACACTTATGAAAAACCCCAAATGAAGAAAACTTAGGGTTTCTTCTTTTTCTTTTTCTCTCTTTTTTTTTTTCTTGTAAATGAGGCAAAAGGTGAAGGGGAGGGATTTTTATAGGACAAAATGAGGGTAGGAAGTGCAAAATACACAACTACAATTGCACAAACCCCCTTGGCAAGGGTTTGGCCGGCCTAGGATGGATGAGATGGAGGGGGTGAGGTGGAGGGATGAGGTGGAGAAGAGGGTTCTAATAGAAACACCTATTAATACTCTTATGTAACTCTAATTAATCCTAACCCTAGGTTTAAGCCTCCAAACAAATCCTAGCCCTCCAAATTTGATTAATCATGACAAAAATAAGATATTTTTGTCCAAAACACATACTACATGATTTGTACAAACTTACAAAATCGGTACAATACGCTTACGTATGTATATATTTATATACCGATAATTTCCGTTTGTAAAACTGCTCAATCTGTACAAAAATAATTTAATTACGAAAATAATAATAAAATAAATTTTATTATCAACCCGAAAGATTCCAGTACCAATTTGATACAATACAGATGTATACAGACTGGTACATACACACAGAAAATGTTTATTAACAAAACCGGGTGATATCCACAAAAAATATTTCAATTCTGAAAATAAAAATAAAATAATAATAAAATAATAATTTTAAATACCTGCCCGGGATTTTTTGGCCATTTTCTCATAAATGTGTTTTTCAAGATTTTGCACAAGTGCACAAAACTGATACAATACCTGTATATATTTACTAGTATATATGTCCAGGTAACTTTTTATGAGTAAAACCAAGAAATTCCCATTTAAAATATTTTAATTTAAAAATAATAATTTATACAATTTAATATCCGTGCAGGATATTACACAAAATAAGCAAAACAAAGCACTACTCAAAGAAATGAGGGAACCTCTCCCGAATGTCCTCCTCCAACTCCCAAGTCGACTCACCTAGTGAGTGAGGATTCCAAGAAACTCGAACCAACTTGATGACTCTATTCTTTAAGACCTTCTTTCGACGGTCTAAGATAAAGACTGGTCGAATTTCATAGGACAAATCCGGCCTCACAGATAGGTCTGAGTAGTTAATCACATGACTGTCATCCCTGATGTATTTCCTGAGCTGAGAAACATTGAATACATCATGGACACCCACTAAAGCTGGCGGTAGCACGAGCCTTTAAGCTACCTTGACCACACATTCCACAATATCGAATGGACCGATGAATCGAGGACTCAACTTGCCCCCGTCTCCAAAATGGATAACACCTTTCCAAGGCAATACCTTGAGGAACACATGCTCGCCTGCCTCAAACTCTAGCGGTCTACGACGACAGTCAGCCCACTTCTTTTGCCGATCCTGAGCAGCCTGCAAATTCTTTCGGATCTGAGTCACGGCATCAACTGTCTTCGTGATCAACTCAGGACCTAAAAGCTTCCTCTCGCCGATATCATCCCAACAGACTAGAGATCTACACTTGCGCCCATACAAAGCTTCAAATGGAGCAGCCTTGAGACTTGCCTGGTAACTGTTATTATAAGAGAACTCGGCTAAGTGAAGATGATCTTCCCACGATCCTCCAAATTGAAGAACATAAGATCTAAACATGTCTACTAGGGTCTGAATTGTCCTTTTTGACTGCCCATCCGTTTGAGGATGGAATGTTGAACTGAAGCTCAACTTAGTACCCAAGCTCTTCTGCAGGCTCTCCCAGAACTGAGACCTGAATCTCGTATCTCTATCCGATACGATGCTGACAAGAACTCCATGCAGACGAACAACCTCCTGAACAAACTGCTTGGCCAAACTCTCCGTGGACTGACCCACACGGAAGGGAATGAAGTGAGCACACTTCGTTAGCCGATCCACTATCACCCAGATAGCATTATGACCTTTAGGACTCCTCGGAAAAGCTGTCACATAGTCCATCGTGATGTGCTCCCACTTCTACTCTGGAATTGGAAGAGGTTGCAAAAGTCCCGCAGTCTTCTGATGCTCTGCCTTCACTTGCTGACAGACCAGGCACTGGGCAACGAATCGAGCCACATCCCTCTTCATGCCATGCCACTGGAAATATTGCTTCAAGTCCCTGTACATCTTGGTACCACTAGGATGAATAGAATACGGGTACCGATGAGCTTCCTCCAGTAGCAACCGCCTGACTTCCTCTCTAGGTACACACAACCTAGAGCCAAAACAAAGCGACGCATTAGCATGAATGACCAAATCGGATCTCAAACCAGCTTCCACTTCACCTCGGAACTGCTGCAACTGCGGGTCACCCGCTTGGGCTTCCTTAATCTGCTCAATCAAAGAAGACTGCAACTGCAACATCATGAACTGTCGATCTGATCCAGGGAGAAACACATCCAACTCCAGCCTCCTCATGTCCTCCACTATTTCCTTCTGCATAGTAAGGAACATAGCGGAAGGCCTCCGACTCAATGCATCCGGCACCAAGTTTACTCTGCCTGGGTGATACTGCAAATTGATGTTAAAATCTGCCATCAATTTCAGCCATCTCATCTGCCTCATGTTCAACTCCCTCTGCGTGAACACATACTTGAGGCTCTTGTGATATGTGAATATCTCCACTCTATCCCCAAGAAAATAATGCCTTCACAACTTCAAGGCAAAAACCACGGTCGCGAGCTCTAGATCATGCGTGGGATAGTTCATCTTATGAGGTCTCAACTGCCTCGATGCATAAACGACAACCCTGCCTTGCTGCATCAGCACTGCTCCAAGACCTCTACCTAAAGCATCACAAAAGATCACAAAACCACCCGATCTGTCGGGTATAGTCAGCACAGGCGCTGACGTCAACCGAAGCTTCAACTCGGTAAAAGCTTCGTCACAAGCTGCATCCTAGACAAACTTATGCTCCTTCCTGGTCAAACTGGTCAGAGGTCCAGCAATCTTCGAAAAATCCTGAACGAACTTTCGATAATAGCCAGCCAAACTAAGAAAACTCTGCACCTCAGGAACAGACTTCGGGATAGGCCAATTCTTGACCGTAGAAATCTTCGCAGGATCCACAGAAATACCAGCACCAGAAATAATGTGGCCAAGAAAAGCAATCTGATCCAGCCAGAACTCACACTTGTTGAGCTTCCCAAATAGCTGGTTTTCCCTCAAGATCTGCAGAACCACCCTTAGATGCTCAGCAAGATCTTCCTTGTTACGCGAGTAAACCAATATGTCATCAATGAAGACCACGAAAAACTGATCCAAGAATGGCAAAAACACTCGGTTCATTAGACTCATGAACACTGCCAGTGCATTAGTCACTCCGAAAGGCATCACCAAGAACTCGTAATGCCCATACCTCATTCGGAAAGCCGTTTTCAAAACATCCTCTAACTTCACTTTGACTTAATGATACCCGGAACGAAGATCCAACTTTGAGAACACCGAAGCACCTCCCAATTGGTCGAATAAATCATCAATCCTTGGTAATGGATATCGATTCTTGACAGTGACATTGTTCAACTCTCTATAGTCAATGCAAAGCCTGCGGCTTCCATCATTCTTGCTGATAAACAGAACTGGGGCACCCCAAGGCGAAACACTAGACCGGATAAAACCCTTATCAATCAGCTTTTGAACTTGCACCTTCAGTTCTGCCAATTCAACCAGTGCCATACGATACAGACTCTTGGAAATATGTGCCATACCTGGCTGAACATCAATGCTAAACTCCACATCTAGGTCTGGCGGCAAACCGAGCAAACCTCGGGAAACACATCAAGGAAGTCCCAAACAACTAAGGGTGTAACAACCCCATCAGAACTCAACGACACCTGCGAAGCAACCTTGGGATCCATCGGGTTCTTGACATGCCTAGACGGTGTCTCACCCGCATGGAAAACAAACTCTGGTAGACCAGAAAGCCAGAAAGTCACCTTCTTCTTTCGACAGTCAATTACGGCACAAGAAACACCTAACCAGTCCATACCCAGAATGACATCAAAACCGGAATTGGGAATCAAAATCAGATCAGCCCAGAACTCCACACCACCAATCAACAACGGACACTGCTTGCATACCGTAGAACAGACAATGACACCTCAACCTATGGTGATGTCCCAAACTGCGGGCATAGCATCGCTAGTCAAACCATGCTGATCAACAAACCGAGAGGAAATGAAAGAGTGGGTAGCACCAGAATCAAACAAAACATGAGCTAGAAGAGAGAAAACTAAAATCACACCTAGAAGAAGAAGATCAAACAAAAGAATAAAGTGCTAGCAGGATATATACACGAGTAATTGTACAATGAAGGAAAAATAAATAACATGGAGAAAACAAAGAAAATAAAGTACAACTACTGATGATATACCTGCAACCACTCCAACACCAACCTCCGCTTCCTCAGCTATCAGGTTATAAGCCTGACCACAACTCCCAGTCTGACCTCCTCTGGGAGTCACACACCTCTGCTCAAAGGTCTGCCTCTGTGGGAGAAGAGGCGGTCTAGCTTGACCATGAGCCAGTGCTCCCTACTGAACGGTAACTCTAGCCTGAATAGCTACCGTACTGCTGGGGCAGTTCCGAATCATATGACTACTGCTGCCACAAGCAAGGCATAGTCGATTAGCTACCCTGCAGTCCCGCTGTGAATGCCCAACCTTATGACAATAGCCACAAGTTTCGACATTTCTTGGAACAATAGGTGCGTACTGCTGTGCCCTCGTGGGAGGAGGTGGAACTAGCCTCCGAATAGGTCCTCCGAAAGGCCGAGCTGCAACAAGGTGTGAAATAGTCTGCTGGGGAACACCAGATCTGCTGAGGGTCTGCTCCTGAATTCGAGCAGCATCCAGAACATCGGCATAGGCATGAAGCCGAAGAGCAGCCAAACGATCGTGGATGGGAAAACTCAAGCCCGACAGAAATCTGCTAGCTTGAGCCTCATCAGTGGCAACAAGGGCAGGAGCAAAGCGACTGAGTCGAGTAAACTCTGCAGTATACTCGTCCATGGAACAGTTTTCCTGATGAAGACAATGCTCAAATTAATACTGTCACAAGTGAAGTAGACAACAACAAATGACATTTAAGAACACTACCTAACTGACCTGAGTTAGGAAAACAAATTGTCGCTCTATCTCTGCCTTGGTGACACTGGGAAAGAACTTTGCCATGAAGCTCTCAAAGAAAGCGACCCACTCAATGTGTCGCACCATCCTTTCGGATTCAACTCGCCACCAGATGTTAGAGAGTTCCACCAATTGGATGTGAACCACATCCACACGATCTGCCTCGGCAACTCGAGCGGCAATCAGTAGTTGCTCTGTCCGGATAAGCCATTGCTCGGCCTCTAACGGCGACTCGGTACCTGAAAACTTGTTCGGGTGCAGCCTCATGAAATCTGCTACTGTACCAGGCCTAGGTGGCAGAGACCTAGGTACAGGTCCAGCGGCAGGTCGATTGGCCGTCAAAGTGGCCCTCATCGGCTCATTGTGCTCCTGCTGAAGAGCCATCATTTGCTGAATCATCTGGAGAATGGCAGCATTGTCCGGCTGCTCATCCCTCGGGCGAGAAGAAGAATTTCCACGAGCTATAGCCTTAAACACGAGCAAAGATGGTCAGTACCCAGATGATATGTTGGTTATTATACATGCATTCATGTGATCATCATGGTGTACACATTACTGAGTTTACCCAGTGTTACCGCTAAATCTGGTGTAGGGGTAAACAGACAGTATTTGTGGATTCTTGGAAAACTTGAATAGCAAACCTGAACCTGTTCCGCCGGAGTTTGACCGCAGACTCCTGCCGTTCACCTGCAAAAGTGCGAGACACCGGGGTTGATCCCGGCGATGCACCCTCCGACGCTCAAGTCAGTAATCAGGAAGATTATGAAAGAGCGTAAATTGGCAAAAGATTGATTACCTCTTAATGGTGGTGGATGGGGGGTATTTATAGTCGCCTTAGGAAACAGATTAGGAATGTAATCCCTGTGATCTGATAAGGAATATAATCCCCATAATCAGATTAGGAATGTAATCCCTAATTCCCAGTGGAAAGATAGATGTGAATCAGGGCCGTTGATTAGGATTAATCAGAGACCTTGATTTTATCCTGCTGGACCGGGTTAGATGCGGGTTGGAACCCACTCCCAGTTGGAGATGGATCTGTTCGTGGGTTAATGGATCTTTGAGAAGGAGACCCAGTACCCGCTTCAGACCCATTTGTAGGTGAAATTACCATTTTACCCCTAGGCTTTGAGATTCGTGCCCGATTTGGACGATCCCGATTTAACCCCATTTTTGGCCATATCACGAGCCCCCCACTCCCGAAGACTGAGTTTGATCAGCCTTTGAGGAGTAGTTTTACTGTTTCCATGGCTTACGGGGTTGTATCGGAGTCCAACAGGGAGTTTCAGATCTTTGTATGAGGTAGTATGGTAATTTTTTGAGTTGGCTGTGCGCTCTGAGTTGTTCTTGAGCTCCTCTAGACATTTGGTGATTTTTATCTATTTTTTCGGATTATTTATTTAATTCTGCGAAGTGTTGATTTGTCGTCCGGGGGTCTTAATCAACCATTCTAGGCAATAATTACTCATTTCAAGGGCTCAAAATACTTCCCCGAATTTATAATTATTTCCTAAAATTTATAACTAATTTTCCCAAATTTTTAATCATTTTTCGCAATTTTAAAATAAATAAAATGGTTTTAATAAATAAAAATTAATTTATAATACCGAATTATGACGTGGCACGATCTGGACCCTTTATCGTCGCCGATCGCGATTTTCTGGAGGATCGGACGATCTGTATGGGTCGGCTGGTATTTTCTCCGTATGTGGAGGTCGGTGCCTCGGCACCTCGGCTCGGAGCGCTGGGATCTACCGAGCTACGTGGCTCGATCCTGAGCATCCATCACGGTGCGAATCACGAGGACGGGGTTCAGATCACGAGAAAACATTATGTTGTCGTTTTGTGGGCGTGGCGCGATCTGAGCCGTCCATCAAACTTTGACACGAATTTTGGAACGATCCGACGGTGAATCTGGCTCGGCGGAATTTTTCTCCATATATAGGGGTCGGTACCTCAGCACCTCGGCTCGACTCCTTTTGTAGCTCGGCTCGGAGCGCTGGTATCTGCCGAGCTACGTGGCACAATCCTGAGTGTCCATCACGGCACGAATCACGAGGACGTGGTTCAGATCACGAGAAAACGTTATCTTGTCGTTTTGTGGGTGTGGCGTGATCTGAGCCGTCCATCAAGTTTTGACACGAATTTTGGAACGATCCAACGGTGAATCTGGCTCGGTAGAATTTTTCTCCATATGTGGGGGTCGGTACCTCGGCACCTCGGCTCGACCCCTTTTGCAGATCGGCTCGGAGCGCTGGTATCTGCTGAGCTACGTGGCACAATCCTGAGCGTCCACCACGGCGCGAATCACGAGGACGTGATTCAGATCACGAGAAAACGTTATCTTTTCATTTTGTGGGTGTGGCGCGATCTGATCCGTCCATCAAGTTTCGACACGAATTTTGGAACGATCCGACGGTGAGTCTGGCTCGGTAGAATTTTTCTCCATATGTGGGGGTCGGTACCTCGGCACCTCGGCTCGGTTAGAACGGCGGTTCGGTGGCATGTCGAGGTGTTGATTGCCGAGGGGTGGAGTTAAGTGTTTTGACGAGTTCTTGTCTTGAAACGTCGCTACCCTCCGACCCAGTAGCTCGGTTGCTTGGCCAAGCTGTTCGGTAGCTCGGCTATGCACCCCAATGGCCGAGTAATGGAGTTAAGCGAATTTGAAAAGTTCTTGTCTTGAAACGTCGCAACTCTCCGTTTTGTCGTTTTGCCTTCCTTTAGTGGGCCCTTAACCACCTAGGGAGCCCAAACGTCGCTCTCTTGGCTATAAGTTCTCACCCCCTTTCACCCCTTGGCTCATTCCCACTTTTACTTCTTAGTTTTTACTCTTACTCTCAGTTTGCTCTGCTAGCGGCGATTTATGCTCCAAGGTGGTTGTGCTAGCTATCGCATGGGCCAGGCAATTTTCGGTGATCTAATTCCGACCGTGAACGTCACTTCAAGGCCACGTCACATCAAGGTCAGTATATTTGCCTTATACTTTTTAAGAGATGTCAAGGGTAAACTAGGAAAGTGAGGCCTCGTCCTCGGATGATAGTGGTGCCAAGGAGAGGAGGCAAGTGGCGAGCCGGAGAAAGGAGAAGGAGTTGGTAGGATCATCCGTGGCCGAGGGGAAGAGGAAGAAGGTAGTGGCCCGGTCTCCTGTAGTCGAGGAGATCGTGGAGACTGAGAGGCGAGCTCCTGAGTCGGGCCGGTACCCTAGTGTGCTGTCCGGACACGCCGGAATTAGGCAGTACAAGGGTGATCTTCTGAAGAAGGCGATCGTTGGTAGGTCGGCAGTTTGCGAGGAAAACAACCCAAGGGAGACTACCGAGGTGGACAACATTGCCACGATATTATCTGAAAAGGACCTGCTCCGGATTAGAAAGGGGTTCGCCATCCCTCCGGAGTACCAGCTGATCCTCCCCGACCCTGGGATGCGGGCGAACTCCGTACTGTCGCCGGATACGTGTGTGTTCGACTTCGACTCTTTGAGCGCCGGCTTGCGCTTCCCTCTGCATCCCTTCATGTTAAAGGTACTTCAGTGGTATTTCCTAGCACCGACCCAGTTTATGCCGAACTCCTGGCGCCACGTGCTCGCCTTCTTGCTGCAGTGCCGCATCGCCAAGGTCGAGCCTGACTTGGTGGTCCTCCGGAGCTTGTATCGAATCCACCGGATGAATAAGGCCGAGCCTCGCTACTACCTGTCACCCCGAAAAGGCATTAGGCTCGTAGAGAATCCGGATTCGATAAAAGGTTGGAAGGAGAAGCTTTTTCTGTTGAAGGGGCCCTCGACGCTGGACTTTCCGAAACGGTGGAAGGTAGAGGTGCCGAAGTTTGCAAGGTTCGACCCGGTGCTGACTGCGGTCGAGGAGGAGGTGGCGGCAAAGCTCATTGCTCTCCTAATGTTGAGCTGGAGAGAAATGACCGAGGAGGTGCTACACGGGTCGGGCCTTAGTCCGATCGACCCGAGTATGCCCCTGACATCTTGTCGCAATTTTTCCTTTAAGTTTCTTGTTCGTTTTTCTAACTTGTTGTTTGTTTGGTTGTTCGGAACAGAAGCGCCGAAGATGGATTTCATGGGGATGATGAATGAGCGAGGCAAGGTTGCCGACAGTAGGAAGAGGAAAAGGACGGGCACGGGTCCTTCGTCCAGTCACCCTACCAAGGCTCCCTCGGTAGTCACCGACCCTACCCCCGCTACTCAAGCTCCATCGTTGGTGGTGGCTATTCCCGTCGACCCCTCGGCCCCTGCTTCGTCTGCCGTGGCCAGTGAGACCTTCTCCGTCTCGGCGGCACTGTCGCTCGAGGCCCCGCCTCTGATGCCTCAGGCCGAGGAGATTCTGACCGAGCAGCACAAGAAGTTGTTCGTCCCCTGACTGGCTGGTGAAGAACCATGACGGTTTCCTCGACGACTTGCAGATGTGTATGCAGGCCGTGAAGCATCTCGCGACCCCAAAGGACCGAGCTGCTCTAAAGGTGGGGACGACCGGCGAAGATACCTATGAGGTCGCCCGGTCGCTTATGTCGGTAAGTCTTGATTTTCCCCTTTTAAAGAAATTTGCCTAAGTTCACTGCTCGGCTCTAACTTCTTCTTATCACAGGCCACCTGTCACTTCGGCCATTTTATTCAAGAATTTGCCGACCAGGAGAGGGAATTGAAGGCCGCTTGTGACAAGGACAGGGCAGAGAGGGCGAAGGGCGGTTAGGCAGCTCGAGGTGGAGCAGCATCGCTAGGATGTCTTGGCGGTTCGAGTCACCGACCTCGAGGCGGACTTGGAGCGAACCAAGGAGCAGCTCGCCGCGGAGGTCGCCAAAGTTGCTAAGGCTGCCGAGGAGTTGGCAGAATCGGCGAAGGTCCTGGAGGCAGCGAAGGCGGAGAAGGACGCTGCGGCGGCAGTGATAAGGGCAGAGGTCGAAGCCGAGGCGAAGAAGCACATGGCTGGGAATATGGAGAAGTCCTATGCCAGGGCGCTCGACCATGTCCAGGCTCGGGTCCCCGACTTTCAGAGAGTTGGGTACCGGCTGTGGCCGGGCGACGAGGATGAAGGCGAAGAAGTTGAAGAAGATGACGATTGGGAAGAGGAGAATGAACCTCGGGATGGGGAGGTACCAGCCGACCCCAAGACTGCGTCGGCCGTTCCTCAAACCGAGGTGACGAGGGGCGAAGGGCCATCTGGCGAGGCGCTGGTATCTGAGCTTCCGCCCCAGGTGGATCCCTGATTCTTTTGTTTTTGTAATTTTTCTTTTTGTGTAAGCCTTATAACGGACTGGCCACCGCTCTTTTGATGTGAATGAAAAGGCTTCTTCTCGAAAATCTTGTTTTGAATTTTTCTAAGTGTCTGGCTCGGATATAGTCTTTCAATGTGATGCACTCGTCTTTCAGATCGTCGAACTTGATTCGGACACCACAGCAGATCGGCGTCGTGCAGAACTTTTCAAGCGGTCTCGCGAAGCTCGTCTCGAGGGTGAGATCGAGCTGATCTGGAGAGTGCTGTTCAACGTGGAGAAGAAGAACAGCGAGTTACTGGCCGAGGTGCATCACTTACGGATAGCCGAGGAAGAACTCTCGGCTAAGGAAGAAGAGTTGGCCTCGGTGCTGGCCAAGCGAGACGAGCTCGCAACGAAGGTCGAGCAGATGCATAGGGTTACAGTTGACAAGAGCATTGAGGTGACCAATTTGCGTCGCATCATATCTGATAATGCTGAGTACCCGGGCTCGGCGAAACTCCCTCGGTTCAAGATATCGATTAAGGACGACACTTTGAAAGATAGGATCGTCGAGCTCGAGGAGGAGGTCGCTCGTCTTAAGCCTCAAACCGTGAGGATTAACGTCCGCAGCACCTCGTGTACCCGCGAGGAGTGCGAGCGAGGTATCTCTTTTTACGAGCTCACGACTCGTCCTCCCGTCACAGGTCGGACCGCGGCCGATGCCCAAAGTGGCGTAGCAGTTTCCTCGAACGGAGCTTCAGTCGGAGCCACAGTTAGAGTTAGTGGCGAAGAGGCATCTCGGTTAGTCGGCCTAGAGACGAGCTCGAAGGTTAAGCGATGCCGACCCCGAGTGTCTCTGAATCGGAATGTCCCCGTTCTGAAGAGGCGTTGAAAAAAGTTGTACTGGGCTCTCGAGTTTTTGTAGCGCCTTTTTGTAGTAACCTTGCCTTGAAAAATATTAAGTTGTTGTAATAAAATTGGAGTTCGTCTGCTCGCTGTTGTTCCGTATTTACTTTACTTTTGAAACGAACCATAAGAACCAAAAGTTAGCTCCTTTTATTCGTTCTAGCTGTAGAATTTTTCGCTCTTGCTCGGGGTGTGCCGAAGTCTTTTTGCTCTTCGACAGTTAGGTAGCTCGGATTTATGGCCGAGCTACGTGGCTTAATCTGGTGGTGGATCATGATTATGGTGCGAATCAAGAGACAAGAGGGTCAGATTCCGAGAAAATGTTATCTTGTCGTTTTGTGGAGATGTGGCGCGATCTGAGCCATGCATCATGTTCTAGCACAAATTTTGAGATAATCCGACGGTGAAACTGGTTCGGCAGTATTTTTCTCCATATGTGGAGGTCGGTACCTCGTCCACTCGGCTCGGTAACTCGGAGTGCTTAAGGAAGCGGAGTCGAGCCAAGTGTTGGACTCCGAACTCATCGTTAGAGTTTGTTCAACGGTTGCGGGAGCAATTCCGAATGGCGAACCACCCCTGGCTCGCTTAAGGGCGAGCTTGCGAAGCAAAGTCGAGCCAAGTGTTGGACTCCGAACTCGTTGTTAAAGTTTGTTCAAATGGTTGTGGGAGCAATTCCGAATGGCGAACCACTTCTAGCTCGCTTAAGAGCGAGCTTGCGAAGCGGAGTCGAGCCACTCGTTAGAGTTTGTTCAACGGTTGTGGGAGCAATTCCAAATGGCGAACCACTTCTAAGCTCGCTTTTGCAAAGCAGAGTCAAGCCAAGTGTTGGACTCCGAACTCGTCGTTAGAGTTGTTCAACGGTTGTAGGAGCAATTCCGAATGGCGAACCACTTCTAGCTCGCTTAAGAGCGAGCATGCAAAGTAGAGTCGAGCCAAGTGTTGGACTCCGAACTCGTCGTTAGGGTGAAGAGTAAAAGCAGAGAGATATAAGCAATTTTACAAGTAGAATATGAAAAAACTTTCTTTATTGATAACTAATAGTTGGCTGCTTCTAAGTTGCGAGCTGTTATTACATAGGAGAAATAAAGGGAAAAAAATACAAGTAAAAGGAGAGGAACGGTTCGACATCCGAGAATACTTAGAGAGGCGTTAAAGCGCTCTCTTGGTATTTCAAAAGATGGTCGGCATTCCAAGTCCTGGGGATCTCTCTGCCTTCGAGGTCTTCTAGACGATATGTCCCGGACCGAACCACTTTGGTGATCCTGTAGGGTCCCTCCCAATTTGGAGCTAGTTTACTCTTCTGACTAGGAAAAGAGATTGCTAACTTTCGGAGGACCAAGTCCCCTTCTTTGAGGTTGGTGGGACAGACTCTCTTATTGTACGCTAACTCGATCCTCCTCCGATAGCTCTGTTGGCGGATTGACGCTATTTCCCGTAGCTCGTCGACCAAGTCTAAGTTTGCCCAAAGTTCTCTGGCATTCTATTCTTCTTCGTAGGCAACAAGGCGAGGAGAAGGTATGCCGACTTCCAATGGGATCACAGCCTTGGACCCATACGTGAGGTTGAATGGCGACTCTCCGGTGGGGGTCTGTTTCGTGGTGCGGTAGTTCCACAACACGTTAGAGAGCTGATCGACCCATAAGCCTTTAGAGCACTTATTCAGCCTCTTCTTAATACCAGAGAGGATCTGTCGGTTGGCATTCTCCACTTGACCATTCGACTGTGGATGGGAGACGGAGGAGAAACGTTGTTGGATGGCGAGGTCTTCACATAGAGCTCGGAAGGCAGCCCCGGTGAATTGGGTTCCGTTGTCTGTTATGAGGACTCGAGGGACACCGAATCGGCAGATAATGTTCTTCCAGAAGAACTGAAGTACTTTTTTCTCGGTGATTGTGGCCAAGGGCTCGGCCTCTATCCACTTCGAGAAGTAGTCGATTGCCACGACTAAGAATTTGAACTAGCCGGGAGCGGGTGGGAATGGCCCCAGTAAATCCATCCCCCACATTGCAAAAGGGATAGGACTTGATAGGGAGGTGAGTCGAGCTTGTGGGAGGCGACGGACGTTGGAGTACTTCTGAAAAGAGCTGCATTGCCGAACGTGCAGTTCGGCGTCTTGTAGGAGAGTGGGCCAGAAATATCTATAATTCAACACCTTCCGGGCTAGGGATCTGGACCCCGAATGTGCCCCGCCGATGCCTTCGTCGAGCTCTTCTAGGGCGTAATCGGCTTGTTCCGGGGAGAGGCATCTCAAATAAGGCCTGCCGTCTACTTGTGTGAAGGAGCGCTTGTATAGGATGCCCTCGATAAGCATGTACCGTTATGCTCGGGTTCTAACTTGGCGAGCTTCTTTAGGGTCTTCGGGGAGGAGCCCATCCCTTAGGAATTCTACTAAGGGTTTCATCCAATTATCTTGAAGCAGGACAGGTAGCGACTCCATCGAGTCGGAAGTTTCATCTTCTATACTTGGCTTCAGGAGCACTTCGATCAAGACGGTCTGCTCGAGACCTTGGAGGGAGGAGGAGGCTAGCTTGGAGAGGGCATCGGCTTGGGAATTCTCTTCTCGGGGTATTTGCTGGATGTGAGCTTCTTCAAATAGGGCCATGAGATTCCTGAACTTGGCTAGGTACTTAGCCATTCGGTCATCTCGTGCCTCGTATTCGCCTAGGACCTGATTTACGACCAGCTGAGAGTCGCTAAAGATCCAGAGGTGCTGCTCCCCTACCTTGCAAGCCATTCCGAGGCCGGCTATGAGTGCTTCATATTCTGCTTCATTGTTAGAGGCCTTGAAGTTGATGCGGAGGGAATATTGGAGGACGAAATCATCTGGGCCGGCCAGAATGACCCTGGCTCCGCTTCCCTCATTACAAGAGGATCCATCTACGTAAACTGACCAGACAGGCGGTCCCTTCATTGCTTGGCTGACCTCGGGGATGGTACTCTCGACGATGAATTCAGCTAAGGCCTGAGCCTTGATTGCGGTCTGAGGCTGGTACGATATGTCATGTTGGCTCAGCTCGATAGACCACTTCATGAGGCGACCAGAGGTCTCCGGCTTGTGGAGGACTTGCTTCAGCGACTGGTCGGTAAGAATGACCACTGAATGAGACTGGAAATATGGGCGAAGCTTTCTTGCGGCCATGACTAAGGCGTATGCCATCTTCTCTATCCTCAGGTAGCGGAGCTCGGCATCCCGAAGTACCTTGCTCACGTAATAGATGGGCTTTTGGGTCTTATCTTCTTCCCTCACGAGGACAGCGCTGAGGGTCTGCTCGGAGGCGGCTAAGTAGAGGTAGAGGGCTTCCCCAGGAACGGGTTTGCTGAGGAGGGGAGGATTGACTAGGTAAGCCTTCAACTGGTCGAATGAGTCTTGTTGTTGCTGACCCCACTCGAAGCCTTTAGCCCCCCTGAGAGCTTTGAAGAAGGGAAGACACTTCTCCCCTGACTTGGAAAGGAAGTGCCCTATGGCTGCCAGGTGACCCGTTAGCTTCTGAACCTCTTTAACATTCTTCGGGGGAGCCATGTCTAATATGGCTTTGATCTTCTCGGGGTTGGCCTCGATTCCTCTTTGGCTGGCCATGAAGCCTAGGAATTTCCCCGACGAGACTCTGAACGCACATTTGTTCGGATTGAGCCTCATATCGTGCTTCCTGAGTACGTCGAATGCCTCTTGCAAATCGACCACATGATCGGCCCCGTGGATGCTCTTCACAAGCATATCGTCAACATATACCTCCATATTTCGGCCGATCTGTGCTTGAAAAACCTTGTTGACGAGGCGTTGATAAGTGGCACCTGCATTCTTCAAACCGATGGGCATTCCCTGTAGCAGTAGAGGCCCTGATCGGTTACAAAGGAGGTCTTCGGGATATCTGGGGAAAACATACGAATCTGATTGTAGCCTGAGAAGGCATCCATGAAGCTGAGGAGTTCATGGCCCGAAGTGGCGTCAATCAAAGTATCGATGCTTGAAAGAAGGAATGGATCTTTGGGGCATGCCTTGTTGAGTTCGGTAAAGTCGATACAAATCCTCCAGGTCCCGTTGGACTTCTTCACCATCACTACATTCGAGAGCCATTCGGGATAATTGACCTCTTGTATGAACCGAGCCTTTAAGAGCTTGTCCACCTCCTCTTTTATAGCTTCCTGGCACTCGGGAGCGAACTTGCGCCTCTTCTGTTGGACTGGTTTGAACCCCGGAGCGATGAGGCGGTGGACTAGAAGCTCTTCGGAAATTCCAGGCATGTCAGCTGCCGACCAGGCAAAGAGGTCGTGGTTCTTTCTGATACATTGAACTATGTCCAAGCTTAGGGCAGATGGGAGGGTCTTGCTGATAAAGAACTTGCAGCTTTGATCCTGCTTAGAGAAGAGCACTTCCTCCAACTCATCCACCGGCTCGGACATTGGTCGGACAACATCTTGGGGGATTTCAAGAGTTTCGAGGGAGAGGACTGGACCCATGGTAGAGGTCAGTAGCATCTGCACGCCGTTTCCTGACTGCCTCTTACTTCCCCTACTCCTCCCCGAGTGGGAAACTTCATCTTGAGGTGATAGGCGGAAGGGACGGCTTCGAGAGCAGCTAAGCCAGGGCCGACCCAAAATGACATTATAAGCTGCAGGGACATCCACGACCATAAAGTCCATCGACTCCGTTCGGGTAGTAGGAGTTTTGCCAGCGGTTACGTCGAGGGTGATCACCCATTCAATAGTCACTGGCACTCCCGTGAACCCATGGAGTGTGTAGCCAGCGGGTTTAAGTCTGTCTCGGGATAGTTTGAGGCCTTTGAAAGCGGCGAGGAAGAGGATGTTAACGGAGCTGCCATTGTCCACCAGGATCCTCTCCACTTTAAAGTTCGCCATATGGAGGTTGATGACAAGCGCGTCACAATGGGGGGTTCGGACACCCTTATGGTCTTCAGCTGAGAATGTGATGGGTACTCCGAGGCCTTTAGGAGGAGGTGTGGCGCAAACCGAATTAACTTCCCTTATAAACGCCTTTCGAGAGGAGTTGGAGGAGCCCCCCATTGGGCCCCCATGAATGAGGTGTAGGACACGCTCTTCTTCAAATTCGGGCGTTTCATCGCGTTCAGGATGCTTGTTAGCCTCCCGAGGCAGGGGAGGAAGATCGGATCGGTCCTTTCTCACGAACTTGGTCAGCTGCCCCCTTTGAATGAGGGCTTTTATCTCGTTCTTCAGGGCCCGACAATCATTGGTGTCGTGGCCATGGTCCTGGTGATAGCGGCACCACTTCTCTTTGTCCCTCTTCTTGCCAAGGGTGTTCATTTTTGGCGCAGGAGGTATCACCCCCTCCTTCTCCACTTCCATGAGAATTGTGGAAATGTTGGCGTTAAGATGAGTGAATTTTTCAAATCTGGGGGGAGGTCGGCGCTGACCGCCATTGTCTTTCTGATGCTTCTTGACTCCTTCTTCAGTTGCCTTTCTTTTTGTCCTAGAGGTAGACCCTCCGAAGCCCGGGAGGTATTCGGCTTCTTTGGCCCGAATGTACTTCTCGCTCCTAAGAAGGAGGTCGGCAAAATTATGCGGAGGCTTCTTGGTAAGGGAGGAGCGAAGGTTAGAGTTGAGGACATTTGATTGGAAGGAGGTTACCGCAACTGACTGGTCGAGGGAGGAGATGGATCTTACCTCTGCAGTGAACCTCCTCACTTAGTCTCTCAATTTCTCTCCCTTCTCCTGGCGGAGCTGGAGTAACGAGATGCTGGTCTTCTCCGTGCGTCTGCTTCTCACAAAATGAGTGATGAAGAGGGTCTCAAACTGTTCGAAGGAGAATATGGAGGACAGGGCGAGGCGGGAGTACCGTTCCCGAGCTGAACCTTTAAGAGTGGCAGGGAAGGTCTTGCATAGCAAGGCATCGGAAGCTTGGTGGATTAGCATGAGGGTTTTAAAGCTTTCGATGTGGTCCACGGGGTCTAACTCCCCCGAGTAAGTTTCGAACTGCGGGGGTTTAAAACCTCTTGGGATAGGAGCCTCCATGATGGTTCAGGAGAAGGGAGGTCTACTTGGGCAGATGGTTCTTCCTCTTAACTCCTCATCCTTGTCTATTCGGCCGATGTGCCTCTCCATCTCGTGGAGACGGCGGTAGATAGCATCATCCCTCCGACTGTAATCAAACGAGCCCCTGGACTCATCTTCATAGGAAGGGGTGCGGGGACTACGGCGACGGTAACCCTGGGAGCGGCGAGGACTAGGAATATGCTGTTGGTCGTTAGAAGCCGGAGGAGGAGTTATGGACCGATGGTGAGGACTTTGGACCCGTGGGGGAGTAGGAACCCTTTGGGTATTATTGTTGTTTGGTCGGAGGTTGAGAGCTTGCAACACCGTTGCTTGGAATTGCTGGAACTCGGCACGGGTGATGGGTGCCTCATCATTCCTCGGATGTTGCCGACCGGCAGGGGAATGGGGTCTTCTCCTATGATGCTCGGGGGACTCTCTTCGCCCTCTTCGGGTAGGGGACTTCTGTAGTCTCGGCAGTGAGGAGATCGCTCATCCGGACGTTGTTGGTGGGAGGCTCCCTCTCGGGCCCGCTTTTCATCCAGACGGCGGCGAAGATCCTCATCCTTTTGCCGATTGAGGATGGTATTGCGAAGGTCGGAAGCTCGGGGATTGTGGGAGGCCATAGAATCCGTAGAGGCATTGTGTATTGAGACGCGGTCCTGATGGAGAGGTTGTTTCTGCGGGTTGGGACGCGAGGTCCCCGCACCGGCATTTTGAGGAACGGATGGGGCCCTTAGAAGGTTGCTGATTCTGAAGAGGAGGCTGGTCCTGCTGGAGAGGGTCCTCAGCTTGAGGAGGAAGTTGCCCCTGCTGCTAAGTGGGTTGGATGGGGACTTCCTGTTGCTGATCAACGGGGTTGGTTCCACGGTTGGACCCTCTGGATCTTACTTTCCTATGAGGCATGGCTGGAGAAGATCTGATGATGAACTCAAGAATATTCACATTTAGGAGCAATAATCTTATTGCAATTGGACATTTAAATGCTCTATATGTGGTATTTTACTCTTCTTTTCTCTTTTCCATAGGAAACAACCAAAAGCAGCAAAACGAAGCAGATTCCAGACTAATACAGACTGAGAGGATGATATACAGGGAACTGCAGTGCAACAGTCGACTGGCTCTTCATCAGTCGACCGAACAGAGAGATTGCTGGGGCTCGGCACAGTCGACTTGACTGAAGGAATCATGAAGCCACAAATATCTCAGCACAGTCGACTTACACTCAACACCAGTCGACTGCATCTGGCGGAGTAAAAAGATAAGATCCATCCGCATCTAAATCCAAATCAACGCAGATTAAGGAAGGAAAGAAATAAAGGAAAGAAGAGGACTTTTCTGGAATAAAATGTAAACCCTAATTCTCTTCCCGTGTTCTATAAATACCAACAAAGAGGCATTATTTAAAGGGAGGAATCGAAGAGAGACTGAACTTCTGAATCATCAAAGCATCAATCAAGAAAATTATTCTATCAGCATCGAAGAAGAAGGAGATCGAGTTCACTGAAGCAACGCGTCGGTCGACTGTGTGATAGCCAGCCGACCTATCTGGCCGAACTACATCAGTTTATTTCTTCTCTTTCTAGTTCTTTTATGTTCATCATGTATTCGAAACTGTTAGTCAATAAAAGTTTTATTATGTCGAACTAATTTCATAGTTGGGTAGATTGAAACCGTAGTCATGTAATGCTTATATTCTTCTTTGTGCTATTCTGTTACTTAATGATTAAACCTGAGAGTATTGGTATGGATTTATAATATACAAACTTGTTCAGAAGTTCTAAGAGCAGTCGACTGAGAGTGAGAGCAAGTCGACTGCCATACAGAACCTGAGATTATCAAGTTTGCAGGTTATAAATCTGAATCTGTTATATGAGTATAGAGACGACCCGTATCTCGTGCCCATAACTTGTAACACAGGAATCTCTAGGGGTTCTTGGTTTAATTAGTTTGAAGGATCTAGATCTAATACCAATTTCTAGAACTTTGAGTGTTTGTTCGTTTCCATTGTTCATACGCTTTCTTTAAGTGCAACTGAGTAGATACCATGCTAAATACTTAAGGAAAGAAACGAATTAGAGTAGATACCATGCCTAATTCTTGGCTTAGGGAAATAATACTTTAAGGAGTAGATACCATGCCCTTAAAGGAACGAACATGAGTAATTAGAGTAGTGAAGAAGGTGACTTAGCATTACTGACTACAGGTGGAAATCAAAACCCAACTACTCAATAGATATTTGTGATTCAGAACTACTAGATATAGTTTTTAATCTTTTTATTTCTTTAAAACAACACCTTAAGATCCTTATTTCTATTTTATTGGTTAGTAAGTTAATTTCTACAATCTCTGTGGGATCGACCCTTGCTTTTCACTACGCTTCTATAAACGATTCGTACACTTGTGAGGTTTTAATTTGTGTCTAGTTTATCTACTTATTTAGATCATCTAGATTGCACAACAAGTTTTTGGCACCGCTGCCGGGGATTGTTGGCATTTTAACTTAGAAATTAGTAAATCTCTTCTTTTATTTTCTTTTCTTTTATTAATAAATATTTTCTTCTAGGTTACAGGATTTTGGTGGATGCACGGAAGGCGATCACTTCGTCCAGAGCTACTACCTATTGACGCGGAAACAGAACGTACTCTGCACAGACTAGGTCGGCTATCTGCAACCAACCAGTCGACTGCTACAAGGGACCAGGCGACTGCACAGAGACCCAATTCACAAGCAACAATGGCTGAGGAGATACCAAATCGAGTACCAATGCAGGACAAATTCACGCATAAGAATATTGAGCAACCTTCCTGCATTGCTTATCAACCTAATGTCACAGGGAATATACATCTATCTCCCCAATTACTCAGCATGGTTCCCCACTTTAGTGGCAAACTAGACGAGGAGCCTCACCTCCATCTGCAAGACTTCTTTGATCTCTGCAGAACACAAAGTGTCCAAGGGCTTACTCCTGAACAAATCAGGTTAATCTTGTTTCCATTCTCTTTAAAACTTAATGCTAAATTGTGGTATAATTCTTTGGAACCAGGATCAATTAATTCATGGGAGCAATTGGCCACGAAATTCTTGAAAGAATTCTTTCCAGCACAGAAAACCAAACAACTAAAGAGGGAGATTCAACTCTTCCAACAAAAAGATGGAGATTTATTCTTCGAAGCATGGAAGGATTTCAACAACAAGCTTCTCAAGTGTCCTACACACAACATGCCTAAAGATGATCAGGTACAAGCGTTTTATGAGGGTTTAAATGATACTAACAAGGCAATTGTGGATTCAGCTTGTAACGGGATCTTGATGAGGAAAAGTGGTGAGGAGGCCATAGAATTATTTGAAGAACTAAGCGAGAACTCACAGCAATTCTCAACAAGGGGAAGAGGCATTTCGAAAAAACAGGGAGTTTATGAAATTTCTGGTAGTAATAACATATAATTAGAAATGGAAAACATGAACAAAAAAATTGATATGCTTGTTAATGCAATGACAATAATGGGCAGTGTCAAAAATCTAACAAAATAAATTTGTGCAATTTGTTCTCATTGTGATCATACAACTGACACATGTCCCATGCCTTCTTTCACAGATCAGGTGCATGCAAACTTTGTGGGACAAGGAGTGTTTCCACCAAAGAACAACCCATTCTCGAATACATACAACTCAGGGTGGAGGAACCATCCAAATTTCTCGTGGAGCAACAATCAAGGCACTCAATCTTCGCAAGGACATGCACGGAACTTCCAAATGGGAAGTGGGTTTGATAGGCCAGTTCAAGAACAGAAGAAGTTGGATTTTGAATCCACTGTTCTTCAATTGCTCCAACAACAACATCAAACAAGCAACCAACAAGGGAAGGCAATTCAGAAATTGGAAACTCAAATCGGGCAAATCGCACAGGAGTTGAGTGAAAGAAAGGCAGGAGAACTCCCTTCACAAACCATACCAAATTCTAGAGGCCAAGAACAGCTCAAATCAGTAACAACTCTGAGAAGTGGTAAGACAATTGACAACAAGGTTGGAACACACACAGAAGAAGCAGAAACACAACCATCAAAAGTTTTGGGTTCCAACAAGGTAAGTGAAAAAGAAAGGACAATTTTGCCACCATTCCCTCAAAGGTTAGTCAAGCAAAAGAAAGAACAACATTTATTTGATATCTTTGAAACTCTCAGAAAGGTAGAAATTAATATCTTCCTACTTGATGCTATTAAACAAATTCCTTCTTATGCCAAATTTTTGAAAGAATGTTGTACTCACAAAAGAACATTTCAGGTTAGGGAGGATGTGGCGTTGACAGAGGAAGTGAGCGCTGTTCTGTTAAGGAAATTACCTCCTAAATTGAAGGACCCAGGTAGTTTTACCATTCCTTGCAGGGTTGGTGAGCACTTCTTTGAAAAGGCACTGCTAGACTTGGGGGCAAGCATCAATCTTCTTCCTTACTCCGTTTACGAAAAGCTTGGATTGGGAGAACTCAAACCAACATCCATCACTTTGCAGTTGGCTGATCGCAGCATCAAAAGACCTAGAGGTATTTTGGAAGATGTCCTAGTTCAGGTAAATGATTTCATTTTGCCTGCAGATTTTGTTGTGCTAGACATGGAGGACTCTTCAATGCCATCTTCTTTACCGATCATTTTAGGTAGGCCCTTTATGAGTACGGCTGATAAAAAATTTTGTGTTAAAAAGGGTACTATAAGCATGAAAATAAATGGAGAAAAGGTTGAATTTAAAATGTTTGTTACACTAAAATTACCACATGATGACCATGAATGCTATAATGTTGATGTGGTACAGGAGATTGTTGATCAAACATTTCAGGTACATAGCATTGAACCACTACAAGCCACAATTATACAATCTCTAACTTTATCTCATGTTGAACAAGAATACGATGACTGCAGGATTGCAGAGATAGTACATCACCTTGAAACTCCAAAGTCATACTCAGGTAAACTCGCACCTGCATTTGAAAATATTGTGACTGATGACACTTGTTTTTCCTCAGACCAGTCGACTGGTGAATGGAACAAGTCGACTGTCCCGACTGCTACCAGAACACCAGACGTGGAGCTTAAGCCGCTGCCTGAACATCTGAAACATGCATACTTGGGTGAGAACCAGATGCTACCAGTGATAGTTGCTACAAACTTTAGTGCACAAGAAGAAGATAAGCTGCTAAGGGTACTGCGAGAACACAAAGGTGCAATAGGATGGACCATTGCAGATATCAAGGGAATAAGTCCATCCAAATGCATGCATAAAATACTTCTTGAAGACAATGCAAAACCTAGCAGGGAAGCACAGAGAAGGCTTAATCCACACATGAAGGAAGTGGTAAGAACAGAGGTCTTGAAGCTATTAGATGTTGGCATCATCTACCCTATCTCAGATAGCAAATGGGTGAGTCCTACACATGTGGTGCCTAAGAAAAGTGGAGTCACAGTGGTGAAGAATGAAGAGAATGAGCTTATCCCTACTAGAGTGACCACAGGATGGAGGGTATGCATTGACTATAGGAAGCTGAATAACGAAAACAGGAAAGATCACTTCCCTCTTCCTTTTATTGATCAAATGTTAGAAAGATTAGCAGGATATAGTCATTATTATTTTTTAGATGGTTATAGTGGCTATAATCAAATTGTTATTGCTCCAGAAGATCAAGAAAAAACCACTTTTACATGCCCTTTTGGTACTTTTGCATACAGGAGGATGTCCTTTGGATTGTGCAATGCACCAGCTACATTTCAGAGATGCGTGATGAGTATATTTTCAGACATGGTGGAAAGGTTCATCGAGGTATTTATGGATGATTTTAGTATTTTTGGATCTTGTTTTGATGAATGCCTTAACCATTTGCAGCTGGTACTTAAGAGATGTGAAGAATGCAATTTAGTGCTGAATTGGAAAAAGTGCCATTTTATGGTACAACAAGGTATTGTCTTGGGACATGTGGTGTCAAAAAGGGGCATAGAGGTGGATAAGGCAAAAATTGACATCATATCAAAGCTACCCCCTCCCACTACAGTCAAGGGTGTTAGGAGTTTTCTTGGACATGCAGGGTTCTATAGAAGATTTATAAAAGATTTCTCGAAAATCTCCAGACCCCTTTGTGAATTATTGGCTAAGGAAGTTGAGTTTGCATGGACAGAAGAGTGCACAAATGCTTTCATTACATTGAAAAATCTTCTCATTTCTGCACCTATTGTCATGGCACCTGATTGGAACCATCCTTTCGAGCTTATGTGTGATGCAAGTGATTATGCTTTGGGAGCTATTTTAGGGCAGAGAATCAATAAGGTACCCCATGTTATTTACTATGCTTCTCGAACTTTAAATGATGCACAGCTTAATTATTCCACTACTGAAAAGGAAATGTTAGCTGTAATTTTTGCTGTAGAGAAGTTTAGATCATATTTGATTGGTTCTAAAGTCATTGTTTTCACTGACCATGCTGCTTTGAGATATTTGTTTGCTAAAAAGGATGCTAAGCCTAGGTTGATCAGATGGGTGCTGTTGCTTCAAGAATTCGACCTTGAGATTAGAGACAAGAAAGGAAGTGAGAATGTTGTGGCAGATCACATGTCCAGATTACTGCAGGAGGAAGAAAGAATTGTGCCCCCACTTAATGAAAATTTCCCAGATGAAAATTTATTTGAAATAAATATACAAATTCCATAGGTTTGCAGATATTGTAAATTATCTCACTGCTCATGTTTTCCCTCCAGGTATGACACAACAGGAAAGAAAGAGACTGGTGGCCATGTGCAAGCACTATTATTGGGATGATCCTTATTTGTTCAAATTCTGCCCTGATCAAATTATAAGAAGATGTGTGGTAGAAGAAGAGCAACTGAGTATTCTACAACATTGCCATCAATATGCATGTGGAGGACACTTTGGACCAAAAAGAACAGCACTTAAGGTATTGCAATCAGGTTTTTATTGGCCTAATGTATTCAAGGATGCCTTTTCTTTTTGCAGGACTTGTGACAAATGTCAAAGGACAGGCAACATCTCTTCTAGAAATCAAATGTCACCGCAAAACATCCAAGTAATCGAGCTTTTTGATGTTTGGGGAATCGACTTCATGGGTCCCTTTCCTAACTCATTTGGTTATTTATATATTCTGGTGGGTGTGGATTATGTGTCTAAATGGGTCGAGGCTGTCCCCTCAAAAACTAATGATCACAAAGTTGTTGTCAAGTTTTTGCAGGAGAACATTTTCACTAGGTTCGGTACACCACGAGCAATAATTAGTGATGGAGGGAGCCACTTCAATAACTTTCCATTTGCTTCTTTGATGAAGAAATATGGGATTACACATAGAGTGGGTACTCCATATCATCCTCAAACCAGTGGGCAGGTGGAGATTAGCAACAGAGAAATCAAGAGCATTTTGGAAAAGACAGTAAATACAAGGAGAAAGGATTTGTCGCTACGCTTGAACGATGCATTATGGGCCTACCGAACGGCATATAAGACACCCATCGGCATGTCACCATATCGTTTGGTCTTTGGAAAAGCCTGTCATCTGCCAGTAGAGTTGGAACACAAAGCCTATTGGGCCATTAAAAGGTTCAATTTTGATATGAAACAAGCAGGCGACAAAAGAAGGTTGCAACTGAACGAGCTTGAAGAGTTGAGGCATGACGCATATGAAAATGCAAAGTTGTATAAGGAAAGGAACAAGATCTACCATGATAAACAGCTAGCAAGGAAGGAGTTTTATGAAGGGCAGAAGGTATTAATATACAACTCAAGATTAAGACTCTTTCCAGGCAAGCTTATGTCACGATGGTATGGCCCATACATTGTTACAAAAGTCTTTCCACATGGAGCTTTGGAGGTTCATAGCAAAGAGAAAAATCAAACATTCAAGGTGAATGGGCATAGGGCGAAGCCGTACATTGAGATGAGTATAGAGCCGAAAGAGGAAGATGTGAATCTTCAAACCATTCAATACATTGCATGAACTCATCAAGTCTAGCTGAAGACAGAAAACACAGCGCTTATTGGGAGGCAACCCAATTTTTCAGGGGAGTACTTACACTCTCTAGTTATTTATTTCTTTAATCATTTCTTTATTTCTTTATTTTATTTCTTTCCTTCAAACTAGTTGGTAACACATGCCTATACTTTAAGTTTTGTGCGAACATTGAGGACAATGTTCCATCTAAGTTTGGGGGTAGTTATTTACATTTGGAGTCTATTGATTTTTTTTTGGGATAAACAACTTCTTATAAAGTAAGAGTAAGGATACTTATTTACTTTAGGATTGTTGAGTTTCATAATTCCTTACAAAATTGTACGAGTCATGCGATTATACATAAAAAAACAAATGTGATGCTTTTTCTAGTGATTATTCCCTTTGATCTAGTCCTAAACAGAGTTTAAGTAAATAGAGTAAAAACGAAAAGAATATTTATATATGAATAAAGTCAATCTACTCCAATGTTTTGAGTTGCTTAGTAACTAGGGGTATTCATCACCAATGTTTACCTTTACGTCAAATGGCAACTTGAAATATGAGTATGCAAAGCACTTAAAGTTTGTGACTTGTTGAGTAACCGGGTGGATTCATCACAAATGTTTCGCATTCGCGTCAAAAGGCAAGTGACGACTTAAAGAAGATATTGACTAAAAGAAAAAAAACTCTAGTTTGCTACTCAGTTTGTAGTAGAGAAAAGGGATAATTACAGATGGAGTGTTACATACTATAACTATAATTAATTGCATGACAAGTGTGGTTGGGTTTGGAGTTATGAATAGACAATTGCACCAGAGAAAATGGGTATGCTTGTTTTTACTTTATTTGCAAATTGATTATAATTTTGATTGCAAAATTTTGATGCTTGCATAATGAGACATTTTCTTGGAGTGATGGGGTGAGACTATTATTTTTCCCTTGTTCATAATTTCACTTTTTGCTTGAGGACAAGCAAAAGCTAAGTTTGGGGGTATTTAATGAACTCAAGAATTTTCACATTTAGGAGCAATAATCTTATTGCAATTGGACATTTAAATGCTCTATATGTGGTATTTTACTCTTCTTTTCTCTTTTCCATAGGAAACAACCAAAAGCAGCAAAACGAAGCAGATTCCAGACTAATACAGACTGAGAGGATGATATACAGGGAACTGCAGTGCAACAGTCGACTGGCTCTTCATCAGTCGACCGAACAGAGAGATTGCTAGGGCTCGGCACAATCGACTTCCCCAACATCAGTCGACTTGACTGAAGGAATCATGAAGCCACAAATATCTCGGCACAGTCGACTTACACTCAACACCAGTCGACTGCATCCGGCGGAGTAAAAAGATAAGATCCATCCGCATCTAAATCCAATTCAACGCAGATTAAGGAAGGAAAGAAATAAAGGAAAGAAGAGGACTTTTCTGGAATAAAATGTAAACCCTAATTCTCTTCCCGTGTTCTATAAATACCAACAAAGAGGCGTTATTTAAAGGGAGGAATCGAAGAGAGACTGAACTTCTGAATCATCAAAGCATCAATCAAGAAAATTATTCTATCAGCATCGAAGAAGAAGGAGATCGAGTTCACTGAAGCAACGCGCCGGTCGACTGTGTGATAGCCAGCCGACCTATCTGGCCGAACTACATCAGTTTATTTCTTCTCTTTCTAGTTCTTTTATGTTCATCATGTATTCGAAACTGTTAGTCAATAAAAGTTTTATTATGTCGAACTAATTTCATAGTTGGGTAGATTGAAACCGTAGTCATGTAATGCTTATATTCTTCATAGTGCTATTTTGTTACTTATTGATTAAACCTGAGAGTATTGGTATGGATTTATAATATACAAACTTGTTCAGAAGTTCTAAGAGCAGTCGACTGAGAGTGAGAGCAAGTCGACTGCCATACAGAACCTGAGATTATCAAGTTTGCAGGTTATAAATCTGAATCTGTTATATGAGTATAGAGACGACCCGTATCTCGTGCCCATAACTTGTAACACAGGAATCTCTAGGGGTTCTTGGTTTAATCAGCTTGAAGGATCTAGATCTGATACCAATTTCTAGAACTTTGAGTGTTTGTTCGTTTCCATTGTTCATACGCTTTCTTTAAGTGCAACTTAGTAGATACCATGCTAAATACTTAAGGAAAGAAACGAATTAGAGTAGATACCATGCCTAATTCTTGGCTTAGGAAAACAATACTTTAAGGAGTAGATACCATGCCCTTAAAGGAACGAACATGAGTAATTAGAGTAGTGAAGAAGGTGACTTAGCATTACTGACTACAGGTGGAAATCAAAACCCAACTACTCAATAGATATTTGTGATTCAGAACTACTAGATATAGTTTTTAATCTTTTTATTTCTTTAAAACAACACCTTAAGATCCTTATTTCTATTTTATTGGTTAGTAAGTTAATTTCTACAATCTCTGGGGGATCGACCCTTGCTTTTCACTACGCTTCTATGAACGATTCGTACACTTGCGAGGTTTTAATTTGTGTCTAGTTTATCTACTTATTTAGATCATCTAGATTGCACAACATCTGACCAACGGGAAGAGGGGAGGCTGCTATTCGTTTGATTCCCACAGACGGCGCCAATCTGTTACCGCTAAATCTGGTGTGGGGGTAAACAGACAGTATTTGTGGATTCTTGGAAAACTTGAATAGCAAACCTGAACCTGTTCCGCCGGAGTTTGACCGCTGGCTCTCGCCGTTCACCTGCAAAAAGTGCGAGACACCGAGGTTGATCCCGGCGATGCACCCTCCGACGCTCAAGTTAGTAATCAGGAAGATTATGAAAGAGCGTAAATTGGCAAAAGATTGATTACCTCTTAATGGTGGTGGATGGGGGGTATTTATAGTCGCCTTAGGGATCAGATTAGGAATATAATCCCTGTGATCTGATAAGGAATGTAATCCCCGTAATCAGATTAGGAATGTAATAACTAATTCCCAGTGGAAAGATAGATGTGAATCAGGGCCGTTGATTAGGATTAATCAGAGACCTTGATTTTATCCTGCTGGACCGGGTTTGCTGCGGGTTGGAACCCACACCCAGTTGGAGATGGATCTGTTTGTGGGTTAATGGATCTTTGAGAAGGAGACCCAGCACCCACTTCGGACCCATTTGTAGGTGAAATTACCATTTTACCCCTAGGCTTTGAGATTCATGCCCGATTTGGACGATCCCGATTTAACCCCATTTTTAGCCCTATCACCCAGCTAGAACCGAAAATCGACTAATATATCAATCAAAGCCAAACCTCATAAAGATATTCATGTTTGATTGATATATTACTCAACCCTGGGCTTTGATACCACAGAAAACCTTGTCACGCCCTGCTTCCCAAAATACGAAATACGAGTACATAACGTAGGCCCAGCGAATGATGTAAACACCATCCATAAGCTGTACCAGTCTAACTCAATAATATGCAACAACAAACACAACCACGCAGGAAAAATATAATCATATGAATCAAGATAACTTCAGTAATAAATGAAATAATCCAACAATAATAATATCCAACACAAGAAAATCCAAACATTTGGGAAAAACAAACTCCGGGAACATAAGCCCAAAACAAAGTACAAGTCATAACAGTGTTCAAAACAATAAACTAGCAAGAAAGTAAATTAAGCAGCAAAAATCAGCTCCATCTTTAGAATCGTTGCTCACAAATTCATTCTGTTATAGCTCCTTCAGTACCTGTAAATACTTGATCTAAAAAGAAAGAAAAGAGTATCCTTGGAGAGAAAGTCGTGGACAGCAAGTAGAGGAAAACAAAGAATAAAAGAAACATGTACTTCAAGGAAAGAACATGATCAAAGTCAAACTATCCGCTGCAAAAAATAGGCAATAGTATCAAAGGTCTATGTTTAATCAGTTATATACAGGATCAAGCATGAGATGATAAATACAGGTTATTAATCATTTTATTAGCCAATCTAGTGCACGTACTACTGCATCCCATACTACAGGTTCGGTACAAACACACAGTGTACGCTTCAGACTGATGGATGAATTCACGGTAAGTGTACTCGGCCCAGTAATCGGTGCTTAATTTTCAGTGTCAGTGTTTATCAGGCAGGGTTTTATGGCCATACAGTACAGGTCAGTACAGTAGGGTCCGACCGAGTACAGTCTCCGATTGTTCACTACCAAGTCATCCCATATTACCCCGGCTTGTTATCATTTTATTTCATCCTATGTGAGCATGCAAGATGATTTCAATGTTGTATAATACTAAGTGTGACTAATTCTATACATTACAGACAAAGCATGAAGCAAACAAACCATTTACATACAATTTACATAATCAGGACAGAATGGCCTTACTGTACTAAAACATGGATTACTGCTACTACAGAAAAGCAAATCTGGATCCGTCGAAAGTTATAGAAACTAGACTTCCACACGGTTCCAGAAAATATATATAAGGCACATAAAAGGTACAGAAGCTAGGGCGAAAATTCTATTCTATTCAGATTTTATGTTGAGGCAGCATGATGTAATCTGTGTTCACCTATTTGTTTCGGATCATTCCTACACATGTCTAGGTTCAGCATAATTTATTCCAGATTTTTATTTTACTGTTAACATGGTCAAATAAATTATAGAACAACAAGATACGCATGCATTTATGAATCTGAAAGTTCTGACATAACTATACTAAAATGATGAAATCTTATAGATTACACATCGGAATTCAAATCTGAAAAAAGGGTAGTAAACTAGACATCAGAGGCTAAATTTCATGTTCAGAAAGTTATTTCAAAATATGACAGCAACATGGTTGAAAATGGAACACACAACAGTCCAGAATTTATTCTAACATGAATGGGCAACGATTAAATTATACAATCATATATTTCATGCAAATTAATGATCCAAGTGTCAATAGATGTTTAACATGCATAATTTTAGTTCTTAGATGTAATATCACAGGTACGGTAATCAATCAAATTCAGTCTAACAGTTTCATTTTATCAAACGAGTCTATAGCATGGATCTAGTTATTTTCATGTAATTGTGCTTATGCAAGATACAACATGGACTAGATTTTAGATCAAAGAGAGCAGCACGATGTTATGAATATGTCAGGTTAGCTCATGTAAACCCTCGATAAACCTAACGGAATTATCAAATACAACATGATAAGAAAAAGGACGGGATCTACTTGCAGAGATCAAAGGGGATCTTGAACAAAACAAAATACTAGTTCAAGAAGAGACTTGCCTGTTAAATTGCATATTCGAATAGTAAATAATTACGAGATAAGAATCCCGGGCAAAGATCCACAAGAACACGAGCGAGACACGTGGCAAAACACCAAACGGTGAACTCCAAAACAGCAACCAACGGCAAGAGCAACCCATTCCAAATCAGGGCAAACAGCAAATGGCCAAACCCGGATCCACTGTTCCCAAAACACCGAACACCGAAACGGACTAATCACATTTCATCTCCTTCTTCCCTTTGAGAGAGAGAGAGAGAGAGAGAGAGAGAGACTCGGCAATGCAAGGGCTGGCTACGGCGCGGCACTTGCGGTGGGGCGACGATGACTGACGGCAACGACATTGCGGTTGGGAAGCGACGGCAATGGCGAGACTCCAATGGCGAAAGCGCACGTTTGTTTTTGCTCGAAAACAGGGGAAACGATGACGGGAGAAAAGAACGGGCTTGGATGGCGACGACGATGTTAGGGGATCTGCGGTGGATGAAGGGGGTGCACGGAGGGACCGCGGTGCCAATGGTGAGGATGGTGGGTTCGGCGATGGAGCAAAGGTGGTTCGGTGAGATGAGTTTGGGCGGTGGATGACGAAGACAGGGAAGATGATCGGAGGGCGATGAGGGGACGATGACGAGGATGATGGTGGATGAGGAAGGTGGTCGGAGGTGACGAGGTGGTCGGCAACAGGAGATGGGTCTCAGTTTCGGTTGGGTGAAAACGAAACAGAGAGAGATGAGGGTCGGGGAGAGAGAAACGGCGGAGGAGAGAGATAGGTAATATAAAATTAGGCTTTAATGATGGTATGTATAGGAGATTAGAAACTGGAATTCTGGGTTGTGGTTTAATGGGTTTTGGATATCGGTTTTGGCTCCGAAAAGAAACGAACAAGCATAGAACAATGGGATGGACATAAACCGAAACAAATCAAACTCAAAATAGGAAGAGCAAAATTTTGCTATGAACCAAAAAATAGCAAAATCTCAACTAAAAGAGCACAGAACAAACAAGAGAAAATAAAGAGCCCAAGAAAAGTAAGATATAATATAATAAAAGAATTCAGATACAATAATCAAGGAAAGAAATAAAAATACAATAAAATCCAAAATAGGGATTACAATGACACCGTTATTATTTGTTATTACTGTCACTGTTACTATTTGTCTAAATATACGGCCTATAGGTTCCACTACGAAATCTTAAAACGAAACTGTTTGATGTAGCAACCATGTGATATAATTTGGGACGCATGAAGTGCTACCTAGATAGTAATGAACATTAGACATAAGAATAACTGTTTTCATTGTCACATCCTGTTACTATTACCGTTGACTTCGCTGTTACCGTTGACTTCACTGTTACCATTGACTTCACTGTTATTGTTACTATTATACTCTTCACTGTTTATCCACTATTTCCGGTTATTTATAGACTGTTATCCTTATTACTTATCTCCATGTTAGTACTTCCTGTTTTTGTTTCATATTTCCCTTTCCTTTTTCTTGCTTAGACTGCTTGCGGCCCGGAACTTGCATCTAACAGGCATTATGTTTTCCTGTCTTCCTTTTTCTTCGTAATTGCTGTATGAGCAGGTTTTGGTGATCGCTTGCCTACTGGAGTTGGTGAGCAAAAATTTTGAGCTGCGCATTGAAAAATTTACTAAATGTTTTGTTTGAACTATTTTATTCATGTACTGAGTTGAGACTTGTATTTGGGCTTGTAGTCCCAGGATATTGTTTTGTTTCAGATCTCGTGTTTGTTTGGGACATTCATTATTGTGTGAATAAATACTGTTGATTTATAATTGTTTATGCATGTCTGGTTGAGTATATTGTTATATTTACTGTTGTGATGAGTCAAGTAGATCCGTACAGCTTATGAATGGTGAAAACTATCAACTGGGCTTAGTCACGTACTACATTCCGTATTCCTTTTGGGAAACGAGATGTGACAATAACGATAACACTGTTCAATAATGATCACAATATACAATGACGATGCGATGACAATCTTAAGTCTATTATTCATTTTAGTCCTAACTAATGCACTTACTACTGCGTCTCATACCACAGGTTCGATTCATACAAAAAAATTACTTTAGACTCTAGTGGTAGACTCTATAATTCATGTACTCGGCAACGATAATCAATGTTCAATAGTTACGATTCAATATTTTGTGCACGATACGATAATTGGCCATGATACAATACACGATAGATTGGGTTACTACCGTAAACCACAATCAATCGATAAAACAATAGCCGATAACAATATTTAGGGAAACATGGGCTGTAACACCCCGGTAAATTTCAAAGAGTATAAAACAATATATAAATATATATATATAGATATATATTATATGGTTAGAATATGGCTGATTTAGTAAAGGAATATTATATGCATGGTTGATTAAAATGGTATAATATAAATGGAGAGAGTGATTGCACTTTGTCCCATATCGAAAAGTAATTTGAATAAAATAATATATAAATACTAAATGCCAAGGATCAAAAGTCACCTAATCGGTTAACCAACTTTTGAGAGGCAGCCTGTGGTGGGCAGTTGTACTACATAGTATCCAATTTGTCTTATGAATTGTATAAATTGTCTGAGCTAGGGGCAGGGGCGTTACAAATGGTATCAGAGCCGAATTTCGACACCGGGTGTGGTTAAGAGTGGGCGAGATGTATGCCTGAGAAGGAGCTAGCAGATGTACGTCGGGGAGATGTACATCGGGTATGTCTGAGAGGGAGCGTATTGCAGAATCAGGGTACTCCACTCCACAACGGCTAGAAAGGAGATCCTGCACTAGATTGTGCATGCCCGTGCTCAGCGAGGATGCTTCTGAAGGGGGAGTGTGTGTAACACCCCAGTAAATTTCAAAGAGTATAAAATAATATATAAATATATATAGATATATATTACATGGTTAGAATATGGCTGATTTGGTAAATGAATATTATATGCATGGTTGATTAAAATGGTATAATATAAATGGAGACAGTGATTGCACTTTTTCCCATATCGAAAAGTAATTTGAATAAAATAATATATAAATACTAAATGCCAAGGATCAAGAGTCACCTAATCGGTTAACCAACTTTTGAGAGGCAGCCTGTGGTGGGCAGTTGTACTATATAGTATCTAATTTATCTTATAAATTGTATAAATTGTCTGAGCTAGGGGCAAAGGCGTTACACGGGCCCTCCTCCGAGTATAGTCTCTACATTGTCCACTACTTAAGTCACCCTTAAACCCCGGCTTGTTAACAATTCTTTATTCAATCAATATGCAATAGTTGTTGGCAACATTTCGACAACAATATGGAACAATAGGGACAATAATATGAATGGGAAAACGATGCGATGATTAATAGGGGGCACTAGAATGTTGACAAAACAACACTAAGATCATGGAATGCAATTTACACAATTCCATGCATCAAATACCACAATATAGATTCAATTATATATTATCAAACATGGAAACTCAATTCTGGACAGCAGTAGGTTGTTGTACCAAAATCAGATTTCCCTCTGCTAAAAAATAAAAAATGTGAATCCGTCAGAAGTTATGGAAACTAGACTCCTGCCCGGTTCCAACGCATATTTAAAGTCCAAAATCTGACAACAGTAGCTAGGTCAAGCACATCATTCTTTACTAATTACATGTTCAAACAGAAAATTGACATCAAGTTGTTATATCTTTAGAATCAGCGAAAACTCAATTATAAATTCATTAAAAATATTCATTGGACTCCTAAATATGTTAATTAACATTCTGGAAATTATCAAGGCATTATTCTAACATTAATTTAGCTTTTTAATAGTTTAAACATGAAAACATATATGAATCTGAAATTCTGGAAATAAAATACATCTGTAGTAAAATCATCATAACTTTTGCAATACAACTCGGAATTTAAAGAACTTAGATGTGATGGAAACTAGAGACATAGGGCTACAACTCTTATTCAGAAAATTATTTATTTTGATGATTGAATCTAGGTCAAAACTGCCTAACAATGTTCAGGTTGACAGTAATTTCAAGGTCGCAATATATTTTTCATGAATAAAAAAATTAAAAAGTTATAGACGATGAGTTAGGGGTTGACAACATAAATCACGGCAAGTTACATCTTTGTGAACATGATATTAAGATGTATAATATCCATAATCTTACTAATTACAATCAACCAATACATCAATATCAATCATATGAACAATCAACACTAGCATACAATCTACAATAGTTGTGTAATGACATGAATTACAATAACAATCCCTATTCATATATTCAATAATTAACTACATGAATGCATGCAAGATCTCTATAAATCAGAGGCAAATAGACGGCACGAAGTCAAGACTATTACTTGGATTCGCTCGTGTAAATCTATAGTATCCCAACGATAGATAACAATAGACGATATACGGTAATCAATATAGATCTACTTGCGGGATTCAATCAATATTCTCGAATACGATACAATAAGAATTCGAGGGGAAATGACTTGCCTTTAGAGACGATTAGATCCGAAGTAATTTAATAACGGGATTAGAATCTCGGGCGGCACACGCACTCTACATGCAAAGAGACAATAGCAACACAGTAAGAGCTCCAAGAGCAATAGCAAACGAACAACAAATGGGGCAAAACACCACAGCAGCAAACAGTGATGGCCCATATAACAGCAGACAGCAAGCAACTGCACGTGTAATGCACATATAGTCAATCACAACAACAGCTATAATGGCGGCAATGGCAAGGCAACACTGGCTTCGACTCCGATGGCAACTGGCGGCATTGGGCAGGGCGTCGACGGCAGGGTGGTGATGATGGCGGTGCACACGGTGAGGAAGGGAGGATAGCGGCACTGGGGATTCTATGGTGTATAGGGGGTTGCGGAGGCAGGGTAAAACAGAGGTCACGAGGGGCAGTCGAGGATGGAGGTGATGGATGGTGGTGCGGACTGACTAGGGCAGTGGCTGCCGGCAAGGTGAGGCAGTAGCAGTCACGACAGGAGCAGCGACTGTGGAATGGTCGTGGTGTGGTGGCAAGTGGTCGAGGGCGGGATGCAGATGGGTTTCGAAGTCGGGGGTTGCACAGGTTGAAGATGAAGAGGGGGTAGGGGTAGGGTTTAATAATAGTGGATGGATTTGAGAGGGTAATTAGGTTAGGGGATTAATATATAGAATATAAAGATTAGGGTGGGTTAAGTTGTGAGTTAATGGGTTTCGGGTATTGGGTTAGAATCCAATAAGAAAAAGGCTATAGGGTTTGGGTATTAAATCCAATAGGGAGTAGAATAAATAATTAAAATAGGATTAAAATTGAACAAATAAATTAATAGTAATATAGTGTAACAATTAAATCAGATAATATGTATTACATTAATACTCAACTACTAATAAATAAAATAGTATGTATGGATTCACAAAATAAATAAGATTGGATCTAATTTTGTTAAAATATAATAAATAGAAATATAGTAGTACACATTAATTAATTAAATCAAATAGTATACATAAAATTTATACCCCAGTGATGATAAAATACAGTTAGGATCTATAGGCTTTTCTCAATTTAATAAACAACAAAAGATGAATTTTTAATAAATAAACAATCAAAAGAAATAATACAAATAATCGATCAATTAGGAATAGAAAATAAAGTTAAAATACACCATTATTCGAAATAAATATAATTTTCAATTAGAAAATGCTTTAATAAAATATCCAAAACAAATTTAGCACAAAATAAATTTATAAATAATCAAAATATAGAAAATACACGGAAAATACTTATTGGCGGGAACGTGGGTTACAATTAGAGTTAGGGTTTGGCAGCTGATTTGATTAGTGGGGAGAGAAGGTAGCAGAGATTAGGGTTTAGGAGAGGGATGTCAGGAGGTGGAGTGATTCCGATGAAGACGAGAACCACTCCACCTCGATGACAAAGATAAAGATAGTATAGACCTTATAGGAGTACATGCTCTGATACCATGTTAAAATTAGGGATGGAAAGAAATACTTTATTACTGATTATTGATTGAATTATCTGAGTATAATATGTCTCCTATATATAGAAGAGAAGGAAAAACTAAACCAATACATTATTCGATATGAGACTAAACTAATATCTCTCATAATATCTAACATAATATCTAACAGTAGTATTAGACTCATGGCAGCTCTTCCTATATATATATTCAAAAGCACAATTTTACCAACATATACCTATTAAGTCTATTAATGAAGCTTTCATGTAAAAAAGATCAAAATATCACTATAAAAGATCATAACTTTATCAAGAAACATAGAGAGCAGAAGACGAGTTGAGAAAGAAGGGAAAACATAAGAGTTACTCTTTGGAAAGAAATACTTTATTACTAATTATTGATTGAATTATCTGAGTACAATATGTCTCCGATATATAGGAGAGAAGGAAAAACTAAACCAATACATTATTCAATAGGGGACTAAACTAATATTTATCATAATATCTAACATAATATTTAACAATAGTATTAGACTCATGGCAGCTCTTCCATTTATTATATATATATAGAGTCATCTTCCATTGTGCACTAGGCCTCCGTGTGCACTCGGCCATCCCGCCTTCGTATTGACGATCCGAACCGTTCACATTGATCTACACATCTTAGTTAGTCTAAATATTTAAAATCAAATAATTTAAAACTCATTTGCCCATCCATCATGTGACTATAAAAAATAACGATTTTCAGATGTGTAGATTTGAAAATGAATTTTCCGTGTATTGATTTGATTTTACATGTTTAGACTAATTTAGAAGTGTAGATCAATGTGAACAATTCGGATCGTTAATACAAAGGCGGGAAGGCCGAGTGCACAATGGAAGAGGACTCACTCTCTGTAACGCCCCGCTTCCCAAAAAGGAATACGGAATACGGATACGCGACAAAGTCCAGCGAATGGTTTTCACCATTCATGAACTGTAAGGATCTTTTCAACAATACACAGGAATAAACAAGAAATAAACAGAGAATAATCAACCACGCATGCATGAATAAAATTTCTAAATTAACTGAATTTACTTGAAACAAAATACTTAATCTCTGATAAACCAGATCTGGAATCAAACAAGTAATAAATTCTGGGACAAAAATACCCAATACAAGATCCAAGTAATAAATACAATTTATTCAAAACAGGAAATAAACTCAAGCAGGAGCTCTAGAAAAGCCTAGAACACTTGGTCACTTACTCCTTCGGGTAGCTGGTCACCGAAATCTGCAAATTTGACAATTTGCAAGAAAAGGAAAACAGAAAAAAATACGACTGTTAGTGCAAGTTACATGTAACACCCCGAATTCTAAACAAGACCGAATTCGAAGTTCCACAGGATCTTTACACTTCTCTTCGTACAATTTTACAAGGAATTTAAAACTTTATTATATCAGAGTTACATTTTTAAACAGCGGAAGCAAAGTTACAACAATTACATGAATAAAATACAACAACACTTGAATAATTCTTTAAGCATCAATTCCTCCTTAGTCTTTTTCATGCACTTTATCCTGCATGGAAACTGTGGGCACGTCAGTTGCTTACAACTGACGATATGTAATACACGGCCATCCTCGCTATGCCGAACAGTTTAACGATTCTCAAATACTTTAACAAACCGCAAACTTGATCACAAACAAAGCTACAAAGGGACTATCCTATTGATGTCGTGTTGTGCTGTGCACATAGTCCTTAATGCAGTTATTTATATTACATGACACTAATGTGCACTTGTTCAGATTCTATGCATCCCATACTAAATCTTGTACGGTTCATTCCCTCACCATGACTTAAACTACTACGGTAACTACGGTAAGTATCCTAGATGTTCTATGAGATACGAGCTCATGTCCGGACAGCCTGAAAGGGAATCCCATGTCATGACACGAGGCATCGTGTAGAACCTATGGACAATTTAGCCTCCATCATGAGACATGACACCACCTGCAATCACCAAACACCCTACAAACGTTGCCTGCGGTACGGACTCCTGTAGAGGTATCCACGTCATGACACGATGCATCGTGTAGACAGCCTGTGAATACTCTCACACCGTAGCTCTGAGGCCCTCATACTCGTGTTTTTCTCTTACATTCATCATATCTTCACTATGTATCTAATCCTTAGTTATTGAATCATGAATAAAATCAATACTCTAAAGTAACCATTCCTTCTATACCGGTCTTAATCATCAATTCAACAATACGACCCAAACTTGGTCTTCTCTTTTCAATATCTCGTCTAAAAAATATTCTTTCAAAGCCGGTATAAGGCTTAGCTACCCTCTAGCTTTCAATTCCATTTCATGTTCATAGCATTTGTGTATTCATATTCATAAGATTTTTCATAATTCATCATAACACTTGATTTCACTTTCATGTACAATTTCATGCATAAAATAAATAAATTCATTTTTCTAACTTGTCACATTCATAATTCATTCTTTCCACATAATTCACATAATTCACTTACTGAGATCACTTATTATTAGTATTGATTATTAAAACAAATCAATTCTTATTTAATAATTGTGGTTCTTTTATTTGAAATAATTCATGTAATGTGATATAAATTGTATTTTTTTTTATAAATTGTGTTTTATCAAATATCTTATTCTTTGTATTTGGGTTTATATTAATCCATTATATTCATGTAAATTTATTTTATCTTATTGGATCTATACCCAAATATCCAATAGCCCAATATCCTATTTCTCCTTATAAATACTCTAATCTCTATTTCTAGAAACTAGAATCTCAGCCGAATCCAGCTCATATACACAAGTCATATAACAACTACAGAAACATGGCTCAAAACAACGTTTTATTCAGAATTCATCATGTTCAGCCAGAAATCGTAGGGTTTTATTGATAGGCATAAAAATAGAATAAGAACATGCTAATTAAATCTAAGAAAAATCTGGAAAGTTCCTTAGCATGTCTAGTATCAGCATATAAAATTTCATAAAATTCCATTACAGATAGCATAGTCAATTTAATTTGGAAAATAGAATGGTGCAGCAAATTTATGAATCTGAAATTTTAAATAATGCAGTACCCAAACAGTGATAAATCACAAAATACAATTCGGAATTCAAATCCGTCAAATAGGTTGTAAAATAGAAATACTAGACTATATTTCATATTCACAAAGATTTAATCGAAAGTGACTAGAATCAGGTTGGAAATAGAGTTCTTCACCGAACAACATGCAGTTTGACAATTATATAATTAGTTTCACAAGCATGAAATAAGTTATAAAAAACATTAAAAAATTCTACAAAAATTAGGGGTAGATCTAGTCATGTCTAGTACCCAGAAAAATAGTAAGTACATTTTTTTTTTTACTTTTAGCATGAGTTTTAAAATAATAGATCGTGTAACGACCTTAAAATTCAGAATCTAGAAACTACGACACAACTGCAGTAAAATAGCGATAACTCACACATCAAAAATCGTAATTAAGATCCGTCAAAAGTTCTGAAAAATAGACATCGAGGCCTACGAATCATATTTACAAAATAATTCATTTTACTGATCTTAACAGGGTCTAACTTGCTGTACTAAACCAGGGCAGCAGCAAAAACAAAATTCTCTCTTGCATTTTATCCAACAACTCATCTACAATAGATCCAAATTAAATTATGATGTAAAACATGATATATTAGATATTCAAATCAACATGGCATGGTTAATAACAAGTCTACAACGAGATAACACATCTAGCACATCAATCATGTAACAAATTCCACAACATACAATAGATCACGAACAAGTATATATACATCAAGAGTCTATCTAGATCTAATTTATTTTCATGTAGTGTGAGTGTGAAAACTTCTTGTAATTGATCAAGACTACGAATGGATCAACCAAATGAGATCAAGATTTAACAAGAGATCATCATAAGGACGAACACAAAAACGAGAGAAAGACTACATGTGGTATTTGTACTTGTATACGAACAAAATAATATACAAGTTACTTGCCTTGGGTGAAGATGACGAATCCAACGAAAAAGAATAACAGGAACGGATCCTGACAACGAACACAAACACAAAGATCACGAACAACGGGGAAGCTTGCGGGATTAAAAGAGTCAATGGCGGGATGGTGGTGATCTGTGGCTGACAGCGATGATGATGGGATGAGGAAGTCGATGGCGACAGAAGTGGGTGGTCGCGGCTATGGGAGTCTCGGGATGAGGAGGTGCGGTTGTGGCGTTGATGGCTTGCAGGATAGGATGAAGGCCGAGGAGGGGGTGTTGCTGGCGTGGGCGGCACAGGGCGGCGACGGGACGTCGGGGCGGCACGACAGTCGCGAGGGCACGACGCAAGGAGGTTGCGACAGTGGGAAGGGCGGCTGATGACGGGTTGACGGCCAGGGTGAGCATAGGGAGAGAGCAAGATAGAGTAGTTTAGGAGATAATGACTGTAGGGAAAAAAGAAACAAATTTAGTTAGATTATAATGAGATTTCTGGTAAGTTGGGATTTTAGGAATCAAGGGGGAGATAATGGGAGACATGATCTGCTTGTTAGACAGAAAGAGGTGAACGTGAAGAGAGATTTGAGGGAGACTGGGTAAAAGAGAGTATTGGGTAGCGGGTTTAGAATCCAATAGGGCGGATTATAGGGTTTGGGTCTAAATAGAGTAGATTAGGTTAAAATTTGGATCCAACAGGGTAGGAATCAATTAATAATTAATTAAGCCATGAATTAAATAAATTTTTGAATTAAACAGTTCATCTAGAGATTAATAATTGGCAGAAGAATTTGAATCAAGAAGATTGAAAATCACAGAACTGAGTTGACGATAAAAAAAAGATGGATTTTATTGAGAATGAAGAAACAATTACACAGTTAAGAATGAACAAAAGGATACAATCAGAATAAATACTCAGGAAAAATAAATACATACAAAAATACAAGAAAGGGTACGCAGGGGTTACAAATCCTACTCACCTAATAAGAAGAATTTCGTCCTCAAAATTCAAACAAGAAGTAATTAGGGTAACCTCGAAAAGAAAAACAAAAGCTACACAATCAAATAAGGGAACTTTTGCTGGATTTCCTCCTTCAATTCCCAAGTCGAGTCACCCGGCGAGTGAGAATTCCAAGAAACCAGAACCAATTTGATTAACCTTATTCTTCATCACCTTCTCCCGTCGGTCCAAAATGATAACTGGTGGAGTCTCACAAGATAGATCCGGCTGTACGAATAACTCAGAGTAGTCGATCACGTGGCTCTCATCACGAATGTACCTCCTGAGTTGTGAGACATGGAAGACGTCGTGCACCCCAGATAAAGCTGGTGGCAATGCAAGACGATAGGCCACATTGCCTACTCGTTCGACGATATCAAATGGCCTGATAAACCTGGGGCCTAGCTTGCCCCCACCACCAAACCGAATGACACCACCAAACCGAATGATACCTCTCCACGGTGATATGCCTTAAGGAAAACATTGTCACCCACCTCAAACTCCAAGGCTCTCCTATGGACATCTGCCCATCTCTTCTGCCTGTCTTATGCTGCCTGTCTTGTGCTGCCTGAAGATGCTTCCTGATCTGAGTCACCGCATCAACAATCCTAGTGATCAACTCCAGACCCAATAACTTTCTCTCACCAATGTCATCTCAGCACACTGGTGATCTGCACTTCCGACCATATAGTGCCTTGTATGGTACAGCTTTAAGACTGGCCTGATATCTGTTATTGTACGAGAACTATACAAGATGCAAGTGGTCCTCCCAAGATCCTCCGAACTGTAGTACACAGGACCTCAACATGTCCTCCAGAGTCTGGATGGTCCTCTCTGACTTCCCACTCTTCTAAGAATGAAAATCTGTGTTGTACTTCAGTTTACTCCCCAGACTACTCTGAAGACTCTCCCAAAACTGAGATCTGAACCTCGTATCCCTGTCGGAAACAATACTGACTAGTACCCCATGAAGCCTGACAATCTATTGTATGTACTTCTCTGCTAGGCTCTCAGTAGACTGTCCGACTCTGAAGGAAATGAAGTGAGAACTCTTCGTCAGTCTGTCCATAATCACCCAAATAGCATTATGACCCTTGGGACTCCTCGACAAGGCGGTCACAAAATCGATCGTGATGTGTTCCCACTTCCACTCCGGAATGGAAAGAGGCTGAAGGAGTCCGGCAGTTCTCTAATGCTCTGTCTTCACTTGCTGGCAGATCAAGCACTGAGACAAAAATCTTGCTACGACTCTCTTCATACCATGCCACCAGAAGTGAAGCTTCAGGACCCGGTACATCTTAGTACCACTGGGATGAATAGAGTACGATGACTGGTGGGCTTCCTCAAACAACTTCTGACGGACTTCACCCTTCAGGACACACAACCTGGACCCAAAACAAAGCGATCCATATTCATCAACCACCATATCTGTTCTGGAACCTGCCTCAACCTCTGTTGTGAATTTCTGCAACTGCTCATCATCAGCCTATGCCTATTTAATCTACTCTACAAAAGACGACTGCAACTGAAGTATCATGCAACTCCGATAAGAACTCAGCAAGATCACATCCAATTCCAACCTCCTCTCTGCTCAATAAGTTCCCTCTGCTGAGTCAGGAACATGGTGACTGGTCTCTTGCTCAAAGCATCCAGCACCAAGTTGATCTTACCGGGGTGATACTGCAGATTAATATCATAGTCGGGCATTAGATCCGACCAACGCCTCTGCCTCATGTTCAATTCCTTTTGGGTGAAGACATATTTGAGGCTTTTGTGGACGGTAAAGATTTTCACTCAGTCTCCAAGTAAATATTGTCTCAACAGCTTCAAGGCAAAGATCATCACCGCTGCCAATTCCAAATTGTGAGTCAGATAGCTCCTCTCTTGCGGCCTCAACTACCTAGATGCATAAGCAACCACTCTGCCCTTCTACATCAACATTGCACTAAGACCCTTGCCAGAAGTGTCAAAGTGAAGCACAAATCTACCTGAACCATTCGAATAGTTAACACTGGCACTGATGTCAACCTGCTCTTCAACTCTGCAAAAGCTTCACTACAAGTCCCATCCGAGACAAATTTCTGATCCTTCCCTGTCCGCTTATTCAGTGGGCCAGCTATCTTCGAAAAGTCTTGGACGAATTTCTGATAATATTCTGCTAGTCCAAGGAAACTTCTCACCTCGGAAACTGACTTAGGCACTGGACAATCTTTCACTACCGCAATCTTGGACAGATCAACTGAGATTCCCTCGTCGGAGATGATATGCCCCAAAAAGGTAACTCAGTCAAGCCAGAACTCAAATTTGCTGAGTTTCCCATAGAGCTGATTATCCCTCAGAGTTTGTAGAACCAACCTCAGATGCTCAACATGTTCCTCCTGGTTCTGAGAATACACCAGAATATCATCTATGAAGACCACCACGAATTTGTACAGAAATAGGGAAAATACCCTGTTTATCGGACTTATGAACATAGCTGGCGCATTCGTGACTGCGAAAGGCATCACTAGGAACTCATAATGCCCATACCTTGTTTTGAAGGATGTCTTTTGTACATCAGCCACTTTCACCTTGACCTGATGATACCCTGAGCGAAGATCCAACTTCGAAAAACTGCTGCACCGCCCAATTGGTCAAACAAATCATTAATCCCGGGCAGCGGATACCGGTTCTTCACAGTAACACTGTTTAGTTCTCGGTAATCAATGCACAGTCTGCGGCTTCCGTCCATTTTTCTGACAAACAAGACTGAAGCTCCCCACGGTGAAACGATGGACCTGATGAATCCCAAATCTAGCAATCCTTTGATCTGCACCTTCAGCTCTGCTAGCTCAACTAGTGCCATCCTGTAGGGACTTTTCGATACTGGAGCAGTACTTGGCTGAACCTTAATACCGAATTACACATCCCTATCTGGGGGTAGCTCAGGCAACTCCTTTGGAAGCACATCCAAAAATTCCTGCACCACTAGAGGCGCAGTCTCACAGCCTGCTTGCAACTCCATAGCACAAGTCTCCTGATCAACTGTAGTCTTAGCTCGGCCAAGGGGTGTCTCCCCAGCATGAAACTCGAACTCTGCATGACCTGAGATTCTGAATATAGCTTTCATGGCTCAGCAGTCTATGACAGCATGGGACTCACCCAACCAATCCATACCGAGAATGATTTCGAACCCAGAATTCCCTATTACAATCAGGTCAGCCTTGAAATCTGTACCACCAATACCCACGGAACTCTGCTTACACTCCCTGGAACAGACAACAACACCGCCACCCATATTAATGTTCCAGGCCACTGGCATGACATTGCACTCTAGCTGATGTTGATCCACGAAGAGGGAAGAGATGAAGGAATGGGTCGCCCAGGAATCAAAGATGACATGAGATGGAAAAGAACAAACTGGGATAATACCTAAGATAGATTCAAAGGCAAAGGAAGAAGAATGGCGATTCAGGAGTAAGGAATAACAATGCAGAAAAGATACAGAGCAAGACAATGAAAGAAACAAAGGAAAATAAAAAAATAATAAAACACAAAATACCTGCAATGACTCATTCTGCCATCTCAGCTTCTTCGGCTGTCAGTTTGTAAGCTGACCTCTCCTAGGAGCAGCGGTCCTCTGACCGATGATCTGATGTTGAGGGGGAAGAGGTGGCTTGACCAGACCACGAGCTGGCGCTTCCGGCTAAACTGGTCCCCTGGCTGGTAGATCCAACCTCCTCTGCGAGCAATCCCATACTGAGTGGTCACCAGCACCACACCTAAAATATCGGCAGGTTGGCTCGCCTACAGTCCTTGCGCTCATGCCCAGCTAGTTGGAAGAAGTCACAGAAACTAACTCTCCTGGGAGCAGCAGAAGAGTAGGGAGCCGTCCTGACAGGATGGGCCAAGACTGGGCTCCGAATCGGCCCACCGGAAGGCCTAACAGCATCAGCAGCGGGGTGCTGGACAGTCCGCTGGGAAGGAGCCAACCTGTTTTGAGCCTGCTCCTGAGCCCGGGCTGCCTCAAAAGCCTCAGCGTAGGTACGACGGCAAAAGGCAACAAGATGCATCTGAATCTCTCGATCCAGTCCCAATAGAAATCTTCTGGTTCTATCCTCTTCGTTCGCCACCAAGGTGGCTGCGAAGCGGCTAAGCCTGGTGAATTCTGTCGTGTACTCGTCTGCTAATCTGGCACCCTGTGTCAAGAGAATATCATGTTCCAACATCGCATGAAAAATATGTAACAAAGTTCCAAAACACAGTACAAACCGACCAACCTACTTTTGGGCAAGAAATTGCTGCTCCATCTTAACCCGAGTGATGCTAGGAAAGAACTTATCTAAGAAGCTCTTGGTGAATATGGTCCAAGCAACAGGCCGCTCGAGCCGCTCAGACTCAGCCCTCTACCATATGTGGGCAAGGTCCACCAACTGAATGCTCACCACATCCACATGATTGGCGTCGGTAACTCTCACTGCCAGCAGCAATTGCTCCGTCCTGATCAACCACTGTTCGACCTCTAGCGGCTTCTCAGTGCCGGAGAATTTATCAGGGTGCAGTCTCATGAAGTCTGCAACTGTACCCGAATGAGAAGGAAGAGCCGCCTGAGTGGGCTCAGTGGGAGTCGGGTTCCGGGCAACTTCCAATGCGGCCATCACAAGATCACTGTGATTCTGCTGCATGTGAACCAGCCGCTCCAACATGTGTACCGCCTCTAGTCCAGGCTGTTCCCCTTGAGGACGGGAAGTGGAGGCACCTCTATGAGCCTTGGTCTGCATAAATCCAAAACAAATAGCATCCAGATCAAGTTGATTGTAATTTGTTCATGTGACTGCATGATCTGTTTACTGTTGAGCCAATCCCTGATCGAGCCAAACTTGTCTAACATATTAGTCAAACTAATACATTAGCCAAACCTGAGCTCTGATACCACTAAAAACCTGTTACGCCCCACTTTCCAAAAGGAATACGGAATACGGATATGTGACAAAGTCCAGCAAATGGTTTTCACCATTCATGAGCTGTAAGGATCTTTTCAACAATATGCAGGAATAAACAAGAAATAAGCAGGGAATAATCAACCACGCATGCATGAATAAAATTTCTAAATCAAAAGAATTTACTTGAAACAAAATACTTAATCTCAAATAAACCAGATCTAGAAACAAAAAGTAGTAAGTTCTGGGACAAAAATGCCCAATACAAGATTCAAGTAGCAATAAATAAAATTTATTCAAAATAGGAAATAAACTCAAGCAGGAGCTCTAGCCAAGCCTAGAACACTTGGTCACTTACTCCTTTGGGTAGCTAGTCACCGAAATTTACAAATTTCACAATTTGTAAACAAGAAACAATACGCCAGTTAGTGCATGTTATGGACCTCATGTAGTGCAGGCAACAAGTACGGAAAACAGATAAACAAAATACAGAGTAGCAACAAGAAGAATGTAATGAAGTAAACATGGAATGAATGTGACAGAAAAATAGAGCAACTTACTCTTAAGCCAAGAAGTAGGATCTAGTGACATGATTAGATAACAGGGTACAGGTAACATATACAGGTATCAAGTAGCATGTAAGCAGGTAAACAAGTAATAGGTGTCAGGTAGCATGTACAAGTTAACATGTGACAAGAATGTGCAAGTGATCAGGTATTGTCATGTCTTGTATTTAATCCTATCTAGGTAGCACTTCATGCGTCCCAAATTTTACCACATGGTTGCTACATTTAAATAAGTTTCATTTAGATTTCTTAGTGGATTGTATCGGGCCGTGTACTCAGGTATCAAGTAAACAGGTAATATAATCCCTATTTCCGCAAATACGTATTTTCACGAGTATTTTTCTATATCTCGATATTTATAAATTGTTATTGTTAAATTCGTTCGGAGTTTCTTTGTTAAAATATTTTCCTAAAAAATAATTCTAATTATTTTGAATAAACTTTGTTTCCATTTCAACTTGATCAACTATTTGCATTTTAACCCTCAGAAATATTATTACTGTTTGGACTATTTCAACAAATTACTATTTTTATATATTGATATTATTCTGATGATTGCTATTATTATTATTGTTAGTATTTTATTGTTATTGTTATTATTCTTACTAATTGTTATTATTAGTATTGTTATTTTATAGAGATGGTTATTTTATTATTCTTATGGTTATTAAGATCACTTATTATAAAACAAATCAATTCTTATTTAATATTTGTGCTTCTTTTATTTTAAATAATTCATGTAATGTGATATAAATTGTATTTTTGTTATAAATCGTGTTTTATCAAATATCTTATTCTTTGTATTTGGATTTATATTAATCCATTATATTCATGTAAATCTATTTTATCTTATTGGATCTATACCCAAATACCCAATAGCCCAATATCCTATTTCCCCCTATAAATACTCTAATCTCTATTTCTAATAACCTTAACCCTAATTAATTTCTTAAACCCTAGCCGCTTTTAAACTCTCTCCCTGTTCAACCCCTACCTCCCCTATACTGTTCACTCCCCTACCCCCGTCTTTCTCCCTCTCCATGTTTCCGCTTCAACCCAACGCCCAAACCCTTCCTTCTCCGATCGCCCCTTCACCACCGCCTTCCCCTCATCAAGACCTCCGCACCTCGTCGCCATCAACCCCCCCGTCATCATCCCTGTCCTTGCCCAAGAATCCACCGAACCCATCAACCCATCCACCTCGTCGCTTCCCCTCCACATCACCACTGCCATCCTGTGCTCCGATCATCTCTCCGTGCACCCCTACACCCTCCGAAGATTCCTTTCGTCCTCCTCGTCGTCGTCCAAGCCGAGCACCAGTCACATCGTCTTCCCCTGTTCTCGAGCGGGAAACAGAGCCACCGTCGAAACCGTCGTTTCATCGCTTCCCGACCAGCGCCACCGCTCGTCGCCGCCGCCAGTAGTCCCGAGCTCCTCGCCACCAGTCGCTGCCGCATCGCATTGCCGAAGTCTCGTGCCATTCTCTCTCTCTCTCTGCCGAGGTTGAAGACGAATCGTAAGTGGTCGAATTTGCTGTTTGGTGTTCGGGGAGTAGGAGATCCGATATGGCTATTTGCTGTTTTGCCTAGGGGGATCCGATCAGTGGTTGTTTTTCGCTGTTCTATGTTTTGGTACAGCGGATCCAAGATCTCTGTTTGCTGTTTTGGGCCGATCCGGTGTGGGGATTTTGCTGAGTTGTTGTTACTTTCTTTGCTTGGATTTCTTCGCACGTATTTTGCACGTGTCTTTGGAATTTTCACACGAGATTCTGATCCCGTTATTCTTATTATTTGAATCTGCAAAATAACAGGCAAGTCTCTTCTTGAACCAGCATTTTATTCTGTTCAAGTTTATTTGATCTCCTGCAAGTAGATCTTGTCCATTTCATTATCAAACTGCTTTGATAATTCTGTTAAGTTTATCGAGGGTTTACACGAGCTAACCCGACATACTCTTAACATTGTGCTATCTCTTTGATCTAAAATATTGTCTCCATTGTTTCATGCATATGCACATTTAAATAAATAGATTCATGCATAGGACTACTTGACAAGTTGAATATGTTAAATTGTATGTGCTAGATTGAATTTAATTCATGAAATACTACCATGCCTGTGATAATTGTATCTTAAACCTTAGAAATTGTATGTTGACATCTAGGATTCACTTGATTACCAATTTACATGCTATATGTGATCATATGATTTATTTATTTGCCTATTCATGTCAAGACAATTTTTTGAAATGTTAGTCGTTTACTTTGAATCAGATTTCACCCATGATAATGTCATAATTTGAATTTCCTTTAAAAATATGAATTTTTAGCCTCTGATGTCTAGTTTAACACCCTTTTAACGGATCTAAGTCCCGATGTGTAATTTGTTAGATATCAACATTTTAGTACAGCCATGTTAGAAATTCCAGATTCATAATTTCATGCGTACCCTGATACTCTATATTTTATTTGACCCTGTTAACAGTAAGAGAAAATTTTGAAATAAATTAGGCTGGACCTAAACATGTATAGCTAATTCCCTGAATTTTTTTAGATTTTATTAATGAGTTCTCTGACCCGAAATAATTAGTTGAACACAACCTATTGCATGCTGTCTGAACATAAAACCTGAATAGAATAGAGTTTTCACCCTAGTTCCTGTATCTTTTAAATGCCTTAATTATAATCGCTAGAAGCGTATGGAAGCCTACTTTCTAGACCTTCTGACGGATTCAGGTTTTTTTTTTTTTAGTGGCTGTAATCCATGTTTTAGTACAGCAAGGTCATGCTGTCCTGATCATGTGATGTGTGTGGAATTGACTTGTTTGCTTCTTGCTTTGTCTGTAACTCATAAAATTAGTCACACTTAGTATTATACAACCTTGACACCCTCTTACATGCTCACATAGGATGAAAATAAACTAATAACAAGCTGAGGTATCATGGGTAAGACTTGGTAGTGAACGATCAGAAAATGTACTCGGTAAAGGCCTTCTCGTTATCTTGTCATCTTGTTATCACGTTATCTCGTTATCTTGTTATCAAATTATTTAGTTACGCCGAGTACACGATCCGTGAATTTACCATCAGTCTAAAATGATCACTGTGCTTGTGCTGAACCTGTGGAATGGGATACAGTAGTACGTGCACTAGTTAAATTAATAAAATACTTAACAACTTGCATCTCATGCTTGATCTTAACTTGACATCATGCATTTCATGTGTGATTAATTGTACACCTTTGATATTACTGCTTATCTTTGCTTTGCTCTTTGACTTTGACCTTGCCCCTTTTCTTGATATTCATGTTTTCCTTTATCCTCTGTTTTCTCTACTTGTTGCCCACAAATTTCTCTAAGGGCACTCTTTTCTTCTTTTTAGATCAAGTATTAATAGGTACCGAAGGAGCAATACCAGAAAAACTTGGTGAGCAAACTCTCTGAAGATTGGAGCTGGACTGTTAGACTGCTTAGCTATCTTTTATTATTTGCTTATTGTATTTCTTTTATCACACCTTGTATTCTTGGGCTTTATGACCCGAAGTTTGTTTTATCCTAGATGTTGGATTATTATTGGTGAATTTATTTCATGATTATCTTTGAGTTTATTTATTGTTTATGTGATTATATTTTTTTCCTGCATGGTTGTTTCTCCTGTATATTGTTGAGTTAGACTGATACAACTTATGGATGATACATAATCATTTGTTGGGCCTACGTTACGTGCTCGTATTCCCATATTTTGGAAAGCGGGACGTGACAGGTAAACAGGATCATATGTCATGTAATCATATAATCATATAACAGGTAATTATGTATCAGGTAGGACCTACAGGTCCCCTTCTTAGTACACCTTCCTATAGGGAAGTATGTAATCAGGTAATCAGGTAAACAGATAATAGGAATCATGTATCATGTAATCATGTAACATGTAACAGGTGGAAAATACGGGTCCCCTTCCAAGTACACATTTTTATATTTTTCACTACTAGATTTTTCCTTAACTCCAACTTGATTACTTGTCATTGTTATTAAAGCAAGTATATACGTTCACAAACAGGGCAAGAAAAATATGGGAAGAAATAAGGAACAAAATCCAGTTGGATAGAAGACATGATCGGGTGACAAAACAACTTATAATAGTTAGGACATTGAGACTTTAAATTCTGGAAATAGACTCTCAGCCCAATCCAGCGCATATATACAAGTCATATAACAACTACAGAAATAAGGCACAAAACAACGTTTTATACAGAATTCATGTTCAGCCAGAAATCGCAAGGTTTTATTTATAGGCATAAAAATAGTATAAGAACACGCTAATTAAATCCAGGAAAAATCTGGAAGGTTCCTTATCATGTCTATTATTAGCATATAAAATTTCATAAAATTCCATTACAGATAGCATAGTCAATTTAATTTGAAAAACAGAATGATGTAGCAAATTTATGAATCTGAAATTTTAGACACAGCAGTACCCAAACAACGATAAATCACAAAATACAACTCGGAATTCAAATCCGTTAAAAGGATTGTAAAATAGAAATACTAGGCTATATTTCATATTCACAAAGATTTAATCGAAAGTGACTGGAATCAAGTTGGAAATAGGGTTCTTCACTGAACAACATGGAGTTTGATAATTATATGATTAGTTTCACAAGCATGAAATAAGTTATAAAAATCATTAAACAATTCTACAAAATTTAGGGGTTGATCCAGTCATGTCTAGAAATACCCAGAAAAATATTAAGTCTAATATTTTACTTTTAGCATAAGTTTTAAAATAATAGATCGTGTAATGATAGTAAAATTCAGAATCTAGAAACTACGACACAGCTGCAGTAAAACAGCGATAACTCACACATCAAAAATCGAAATTGAGATCCGTCGAAATTTCTAAAAAATTGACATCGAGTGCTATACGAATCATATTCACAAAATAATTTATTTTACTGACCTTAACAGGGTCTAACTTGTTGTACTAAACCAGGGCAGCGGCAAAAACAAATTCTCTCATGCATTTTATCAAACAACTCATCTACAATAGATCCAAATTAGAGTATGATGTAAAACATGATATATTAGATATTCAAATCAACATGGCATGGGTAATAACAAGTCTACAACGAGATAACACATCTAGCACATCAATCTTGTAACAAATTCCACAACATATAATAAATCACGAACAATTATATATACATCAAGAGTCTATGTAGATCTAATTATTTTCATGTAGTGTGAGTGTGACAACTTTTTGTGATTGATCAAGATTACGAATGGATCAACCGAATGAGATCAAGATTTATCAAGAGATCATAATGAGGACGAACACAAAAATGAGAGTAAGACTACATGCGGTATTTATACTTGTATACGAACAAAATAATATACAAGTTACTTGTCTTGGGTGATGATGATGAATCCGACGAAAAAGAATAACGGGAACGGATCCCGGCGACGAACACAAACACAAAGATCACGAACAATGGGTAAGCTTGCAGGGATGGAGAGAGTCGACGGCAGGATGGTGGTGATCGGTGGCCGACGGCGACGATGACGGGATGAGGAAGTCGACGGCGACAGAAGTAGGGGGTCGCAGCTGTGGGAATCTCAGGATGAGGAGGTTCGGTTGTGGTGTTGATGGCTTGCGGGATAGGATGAAGGCCGAGGAGGGGGTGTTGCTGGCATGGACGGCACAGGGCAGCACGACACGGGGAGTTTGCGACGGCGGGAAGGGCGACCAGCGACAGGTTGACGGACGAGGTGAGCACAGGGAGAGAGAGAGAGAGAGAGACATTAGTTTAGGAGATAATGACTGTAGGGGAAAGAGAAACAAATTTGGTTAGATTATAATGAGATTTTTGGTAAGTTAGAATTTTAGGAATCAAGGGGAAGATAATGGGGGAAGAGATCTGTGTGTTAGATAGAAAGAGGTGAACGTGAGGAGAGATTTGAGGGAGACTGGCCAAAAGAGGGTATTGGGTAGTGGGTTTAAGATCCAATATGGCGGATTATAGGGTTTGGGTCTAAATATGATAGATTGGGTTAGAATTTGGATCCAACAGTGTAGGAATCAATTAATAATTAATTAGGCCATGAATTAAATAATTTTTTGAATTAATCAATTCATCTAGAGATTAATAATTGGGAAAAGAATTTGAATTAAGAAGATTGAAAATCACAGAACTGAATTGATGAAAAAAAAATGGATTTTATTGAGGAACGAAGAAAAATAACACGGTTCAGAATGAACAAAAGGATACAATCAAAATAAATATTCAGGAAAAATATATACATACAAAAATACAAGAAAGGGTACACAGGGGTTACAATCTCTCTCTCTCTCTCTCTCTCTCTCTCTCTCTCTCTATATATATATATATATATATACTAGATTTGCCTGTGGGCACGTGCCTACGGCACGTCTTCGGAACGATACAACACACGAAAAATTCTGTAAATAGTAAAACAACAATTATATAGTTCAAGTTTGAATAGTATGATAATAATTAGTTGTAAATAAAAGTCCATGTTTCTATTAGTATATGTCGAAAAATAATTATAAATGAGGGTGTAAAATCCAACTTCTTAGAACTTTAAGTGTGGAAAATGATGAAATTTAACTGTTGAAGAGATATTTGTTATTTTCAATGTAACATGTGCAATAAAAAAAACATAAAAATTCTGAAAATTTTACAAACCCGAAATAAAATCTAAATTTCTAAATAAATAAAGAAAGAATGGGAGAGAGAATGAGAGAGAGAAAGAGAGAAATATGAAAAAATGAAGACAGAGGAGAGAGATAGTAATAAAGTAATGAGTTTTGTAGTTTTGGGGGGAAAATTTTAATTTTGGAGTATGAAATTTTGGGCGGAAAAATATGTTTTGTGAGAATCATTCTAGGCCATTGATTTTAGGGGAGATTGAATGAGAGCCACTTGATAGTTTTCTTTGTAATTTATTTTATATATATATATATATATAGAGAGAGAGAGAGAGAGAGAGAGAGAGAGAGAGAGATCTTCGGTTGCACAATACTTTGGTGAGCACTCACGAACTAGAGACCCTATGAAAAATGGAACCGCTCATATCGTTCTATATGCCTTAGGTAGCCTAACAATAAAAAATCAAGTAATTTGAAGTTCATTTGCCCATGATTTATGTTGCCGCTAAATCTGGTGTGGGGGTAAACAGATAGTATTTATGGATTCTTGGGAAACTTTTGAATAACGAACCTGTTACCTGTTCCGCCGGATTTTGACGCAGACTCCCGCCGTGCACCTGCAAAAAGTGCGAGACACCGAGGTTGTTCCCGGCGACGCACCCTCCGACACTCAAGTCAGTAATCAAGGAAGATTATGAAAGAGCGTAAAAACTGGCAAAAGATTGATTACCTCTTAATAGAGATGGATGGGGGGTATTTATAGGCGCTGCTGGGATTAGATTAGGAATGTAATCCATGTGGTTAGATAAGGAATGTAATCCCTAATCCCCTGGTGAAAGGATAGATGTGAATCAAGGCCGTTGATTAGTATTAATCAGAAACCCTAATTCTATCCTTTCTGGACCGGGTTTAATGCGGGTTGAAATCCGCACCCAGTTATGGTGGATCCGTTCGTGGGTTAATGGATCTTTGAGGAGGAGAACCAATACCCGCTTCAGACCCATTAGTAGGTAAAATTACCATCTTACCCCTAGGCTTTAAGATTCGTTTCCGATTTGGATGGTTCCGATTTAACCCCATTTTTAGCCATATCACGAGCCCCCCACTCCCGGTGACTGAGCTTGATCAGCCTTTGGGGAGTAGAGTTACTGTTTTAATGGCTGGCGGAGTTGTATCGGAGTCCAAATGAATGGTTTCGAATCTTCGCGAGAGGTAGTATGGTGATTTTCTAAATTAGTTGCATGCTCAGAGTTGTTCTTGAACTCTTCTGGACATCAGGTGATTTTTATCTATTTTTTCGGAATATTTACTTAATTTTGCGAAGTGTTGATTCGTCGTTCGGGGGTCTTAATAAGTGGTCCTAGGCGATAATTATTTACTCGAGGGCTCAAAAATATCTCCTCGATTTTATAATCATCTTCTAGGATTTTTAATTATTTTTCACGATTTTTTAATCATTTTTTCCCAATTTTTAAATAAATAAAACGATTTTAATAGGTAAAATACCAAATTATGGCGTGGTGCGATCTGGACCGTTGATCCTGAGCGAGCGCGAATTTCTGAAAGATCGGATGGACCGAGTCGCTCGGCAGGAATTTCCTCGCCTTTGTGGGTCGGATGGGCAGTCGCTCGGAATCCGAGCGACATGGCTCGGTTTGACCCTCGCGCAAGTGGCTCGGATTGCTAGTCACTCGGCTCGGAATACCGAGCGACGTGGAGCGATCTGAGCCGTTGGATCTTGATGCGAATCTTGGGGTAGGCACGGTTCCCAAGAAAACACTATCTTGTCGTTTATTGGACGTGGCGCGATCGGGGTCGTCCATCATCTGAGGCGCGAATTTCGTAATGATCCAACGATTGGAGACGCTCGGCAGCAATTTTCTTCACTTTCGAGGGTCGGATTGGCACTTGCTTGGAATCCGAGCGATATGGCTCAGTTTTACCCTCGCGCAAGTGGCTCAGATTGCTAGTCGCTCGGCTCGGAATACCGAGCGACGTGGAGCGATCTCAGCCGTTGGATGATGGCACAGATCTCGATGCAGACACGGTTTCCAAGAAACTACTATCTTGTCGTTTAGTGATGCTGGCATGATCTGGGCCGTCTGATCGAAATCTAGCGTGAATCTTGAGGAGAAAGTGGTTTTTCTCCATTTCGTAGCTCGAATTGGCACTTGCTCGGAATCCGAGCGATATGGCTCGGATCGCCTGTCGCTCGGCTGTTCGATCCGAGGGACGTGGGGCGATCTCAGCCGTTGGATGTTGGCACAGATCTCGAGGCAGGCACGGTTCCCAAGAAAACACTATCTTGTCGTTTAGTGATGCTGGCATGATCTAGGCCGTCTGATCGAAATCTAGCGCAAATCTTGAGGAGAAAGTGGTTTTTCTCCATTTCGTAGCTCGGATTGGCACTTGCTCGGAATCCGAGCGATATGGCTCAGATCGCCTGTCGCTCGGTTGTTCGATCCGAGGGACGTGGGGCGATCTCAGCCGTTGGATGTTGGCACAAATCTCGAGGCAGGCATGGTTCCCAAGAAAACACTATCTTGTCGTTCAGTGATGCTGGCATGATCTGGGCCGTCTGATCGAAATCTAGCGCGAATCTTGAGGAGAAAGTGGTTTTTCTCCATTTCGTAGCTCGGATTAGCACTTGCTCGGAATCCGAGCGATATGGCTCGGATCGCCTGTCGCTCGGCTGTTCGATCCGAGGGACGTGGGGCGATCTCAGCCGTTGGATATGGAGTGCCGAGCCGCTTTACTTAGGGTGTCGAAACGTCGCTCCTTTTGCCATCAGTCGTCTCTCTTCATTACTTAGCCATTTGGGCTTTTGTAACGGTCAAAGGGGGGCCCAAGAGTCGCGCCCTTACGTTACAAAGCCCAAGAGGCGTCGTTTTTACTATAAGTTTTCACCCCCTCAACACTTCTCCTCATTTCTCACTTTCACTTTCTCACTCTTGATTTTTACTTGCAAGCGAAGCTTTTAGCTCTCGAGCGGCGCTCCTAGCTGTCGCGACCAGGCATTTTATTCTCCGGTGATATTTCCGGCCGTAATAGTCACTTCGAGGTCAGTCCTTCTCCCCATCTTTGTAAAAATGGTTAAGTTTTCTTCCACGAACGAGACTCCCTCCTCGGACCTAGGTGCCAGCCGAGTGGTCAGGCCGAGCAAAGATAAAGGGAAGAAGGTTATGGAGCCGACCGAAGGTACTTTGGTTCGGCCGAACAAAGACGGGGAGGTTGCCGAGCCACTTCAGGAAGTTGAAGCCCGGTCTAACAAGGGCAAGGGTGCGGAAACCATTATTGAGCATCCGAAGAGAGCAGGGGAACTGAGTCGGAAGCCGAGCGTTCTGTCCAGCGTCGGCGGTGTGCGGAGCTACACTGGAGAACTGTTGGAGAAGGTGACGCAGGGCACAGCCTAATCAATCGAGGAGAACGAGCCGAGGAAAACCTCCGAGGTGGATCATATCTCTTCGGTGCTGACCGAGGCGGATCTGCTTCGGATCCGGAGCTGGTTCCAAATCCCAGCAGAGTACGGACTTCTGCTCCCGGGACCCGGCTTCCGAGCGTGCACCTCGTCCCCGGCCGACATTTGCGTTTTTCCTGCCGACTCACTGAATGCCGGACTTCATCTGCCGCTGCACCCTTTCGTGGTACAGGTGCTGCAGTGGTACGGCTTATGTCCGGCTCAGCTGATGCCGAACACGTGGCAGGCATGTGATGGCGTTTGTTCTTCAATGCCAGGAGATCGGTGCCGAGCCGAATATGTTCGTACTTCGGAGTCTCTACTGACCTTGCCAACCTAGCAAGAATGAGCAAAGGTTCTACCTCTCGCCGAGGAAGGGCGTGATGCTAATCGAAAACCCGGACTCGATCAAGCATTGGAAGGAAAAGTACTTCCTCGTCCGAGCTCCTGAGCCGTGGGCGATACCGACGGTGTGGGTGAGGGAAGGTCTTCCGAAATGTGCGAAGAAAGAGCCCGTGCTCAGCAATGAGGAAGCTGGGGTCGTGGAGAAGTTGCTCGGCCTTCCGACCCTCAGTTGGAAGGACATTACGGAGGAGGCATTGTTCTGAGGGGGTCTCAGTCCGATCGACCCTAGTACGCCTCTTCTGTACTAGTTTTTTCTTTGAAGGTTTTTTTTTTTTTTTTGAAAATTTTTCTAACTCTTTTCGCCCGGTTTGTGCAGAGTCCTCCGGCATGGATTACAAAGGCTTGATGGCGAAGGCCTGAATGGCTAGGGAGCAGGAGGCGAGGAAGAGGAAAAGGACCGTGTCCGGACCTCAAGGTGGCCGAGCGCCCAAGGTACCCTCGGTTTCTCCGACCCCCGAGCGTCCGGTTATTGAGGTTTCTCAGGCCGAGACCGAGCAAGGGCTCGTTGCGCCGACCATCTTTCCTACCTCGGATGTGCCGACCCCGCCGGCGCAAACGGATGCTCCGGGGTCTTTCGGCGGAGCGTTCAACATCGGCGCGCTGTTGGCTCTCGACGTTCCGCCACTTACCGCCGAGGCGGAGCGGATTTTGACCGAGGAGCACAAGCGCATCTTCGCCCCTGACTGGAGGGTGATGAAGGTCGACGGGTTCTTGGGGGATGGAAACATTTGTATGCAGGCGGTGAAACACCTGCCGACCCCCAAAGACCGAGCGGCATTGAAGGCTCGCGAAGTTGGTGACGCTACGATGCAGATCGCTCAGAATACTATGTCGGTAAGTAGTGAATCACTTTCTTGAAAAAATTTCCAAGTTTTTGTGCTCGTTTTTGACAGTTTCTCATATTGCCTGTAGACCCTCTGCCACTTTAACTATTTGCTCGAGGAATTTGAGAGCAAGGAGAAGGAGATGACAATTCTGAACGACCGTGAACGGTCGGAACGGTCTAGAGTGGTGAGGGAGCTGGAGGCCGAGCAGCTGCGTTCTACTTTGCTCGAGGCCGAAGTCGCCAGCTTGAAGGCTCAGCTTGCCGAGGCGCTGAGGAGCTCGGCTGTTGAAGCCGCCAAGGTCGAGGCCCTTGAGAAGGAGAGGGCTCGGCTTGAAGGGAACTGTCTGAGGCTCGGAAGGCTACAGAGGAAGCCCTGAGCGAGAAAGCATTGAAGGTGGCAGCCGCAGAGAAGGCAGTCCAGGACGAGGCCGAAGCTCATATGCTGACGAACATGGAGGAGGCGTATGGCCGAGCTCTGAAGCACATCGTCGCTCGGAACCCCGGGTTTGACATCTCAGACTACTATTTCTACGACTCTGTGGAGGGCGAGGAAGAGATGCCCTTGGCCCCGCTCGCTCCAGGACCGGAGGGCGGAGACGCCGAGGGCGAGGGTGGTACCAGTCGTGCAATTGTAACTGTGCCGACCGATGATGAGGTCGACCCTTGACTTTGTCGTCTTCTTTTCTATTTTCTTTTTCCTCTTTTTTGTAACGCCTAACTGCGGACTGGTCACCGCCTTTTGTAAACTTTTGTCTTTCAATAAAAACTAGTGGTGTTTTGGCCGAGGATTACGTAATTTTCAGAAAAAATGTTTAACTCTTTTTGCATGGATTGCTTCCCTACGTGCGAAGACTTCTTTTGATATTTCTCTGCTTTTCAGGTTGAGTTGGGTCCAATTACTGAGGTCTCCTATCTTCGCGCTAAGCTGGCGAAAACGAAGGAGGCTCTTTCTCGTAATCGGAACAAAGCGTTTTATGACTTCTTGAAATTGGAGGACATCAAAGCAACGGCGAGAGGGTACTTAGGCGAGTTGAGGCAACTGCAGAAGCAGTCTCGAAAAACTCCTCTCAAAGGCGAGGTAGAGTTGATCCGTAAGGGGCTTTTTGATGTCGAACAAAGAAACAGTGACCTGCTGGCAGAGATTCGCCAATTGGAGGTGACGGTGAAAGAACACTCAGGTCGAAGAAGAGGAGTTAGCTTCGAAGGTGGGGATGTTGATGTCCGAACGCGACGAGTTGTTGGCTAGAATCGACAAATTGAGGAGAATCACGATCGACAGGGGTATCGAGGTGACTCATCTTCGTCGTATGGTGGCCGACAGCACTAACGTCGCAGGCTCATCTAAACTTCCTCGTCTCAAAGCATCGGCGGCGGACGAGATTCTGAGAGATAGGATCATCGAGTTGGAGGAGGAGATTGCAATGCTAAAACCACAGCCTATAAGGGCCAATGTTCGTAGTACGTCGTGTATTCGCGAGGAAAGTGAAAGAGGAATCTCGTTCTACGAACTCGCGACTCGCTCGCCTGTTGTTAGGCGAAGCCCAGCTGATGCTCAGAGTGCCATAGCCATTTCGTCTAGTGGCGCCTCGGTCGGGGCCACAGCTAGAACTAGTGATGAAGGGGGGTCTCGCTTTGCTGGTCTGGAGTCGAGCACAGAGACGAGGCGACGCCGTCCCCACGTGTCTCTAAACAAGTTGTATCACGCTCCTCAAGTCTTTGTAAAAATCTTGTTGTAGTGTCGGCTTTGTCCGGGCCCTTAATAAAAAAGGTTTGTTTTGCTTCCTATGTTTGAATGTTGCGTTGGCTGGCAAACTAATAAGTATAACTCCTCCATCTTTTGACAACTACTCAGAATCAGAAGCAAATCTTCTTTCTTACTGGCTACTCGCTTCTAGCTCGCTTAAGAGTGGGATTGCGGAGCGAAATCACACCAAGTGTTGGACTCCGAACTCGTCGTTAGGGTGAGTTCAACGGTTGTGGGAGCAATTCCGAATGGTGAACTACTTCTAGTTCGCTTAAGAGCGAACTCGCGAGGTAGAATCGAGCCAAGTGTTGGACTCCGAACCATCGTTAGAGTAGTTCAACGGTTGTGGGAGCAATTCCGAATGGCGAACTACTTCTAGTTCGCTTAAGAGTGAACTTGCGAGGTAGAATCGAGCCAAGTGTTGGACTCCGAACCATCGTTAGAGTAGTTCGACGATTGTGGGAGCAATTCTGAATGGCGAACTACTTCTAGTATGCTTAGAAGCGAACTTGCGAAGTAGAATCGAGCCAAGTGTTGGACTCCGAACCATCGTTAGAGTAGTTCAACGGTTGTGGGAGCAATTCCGAATGGCGAACTTCTTCTAGTCCGCTTAGGAGCGAACTTGCGAAGTAGAATCGAGCCAAGTGTTAGACTCCGAACCATCGTTAGAGTAGTTCAACGGTTGTGGGAGCAATTCCGAATGCCGAACTACTTCTAGTCTGCTTAGGAGCGAACTTGCGAAGTAGAATCGAGCCAAGTGTTGGACTCCGAACCATCGTTAGAGTAGTTTAACGGTTGTGGGAGCAATTCCGAATGGCGAACTTCTTCTAGTCTACTTAGGAGCGAACTTGCGAAGTAGAATCGAGCCAAGTGTTGGACTCCGAACCATCGTTAGAGTAGTTCAACGGTTGTGGGAGCAATTCCGAATGGCGAACTACTTCTAGTCCGCTTAGGAGCGAACTTGCGAAGTAGAATCGAGACAAGTGTTGGACTCCGAACCATCGTTAGAGTAGTTCAACGGTTGTGGGAGCAATTCCGAATGGCGAACTACTTCTAGTCCGCTTAGGAGCGAACTTGTGAAGTAGAATCGAGACAAGTGTTGGACTCCGAACCATCGTTAGAGTGAAGAGTAAAAGCAGAGAGATGTAAACAATTTTTGCAAGTAAAATATGAAAAAGCTTTCTTTATTGATGACTAATGGTCGGCTGCTTCTAAAGTTGCTAGCCGTTATTACAAGAGAGAAATAAAAGAAAAACATTACAAGTAATAGGAGAGGAATGGTTCGACATCCCAAAATACTTAGAGAGGCGTTGGTGCTCTCTCTTGGTATTTTAGTAGATGGTCGGCATTCCAGGTCCTGGGGATCTCTCTGCCTTCGAGGTCTTCTAGTCTGTATGTCCCGGGCCGCACTTCTTTGACGATCTTATAGGGTCCCTCCCAATTTGGAGCCAGTTTGCTCTTCTGACCAGGAAAAGAGATGGCTGACTTTCTGAGGACCAAGTCTCCTTCTTTGAGATCGGTAGGACGGACTCTCTTATTGTATGCCAACTCGATTCTTCTCCGGTAGCTTTGTTGACGAATGGCAGCTCTTTCACGGATCTCGTCAATTAAGTCTAGATTTGCCCGGAGCTCTCTGACATTTTGTTCTTCTTCATAAGCCGTTAGACGAGGAGAAGGTATACCAACTTCTAGGGGGATCATAGCTTCGGACCCATAGGTGAGGTCAAACGGGGACTCTCCTGTGGAGGTCCATTTTGTGGTGCGGTAGTTCCACAGCACGTTGGGGAGCTGATCGACCCACAAGCCTTTGGAACATTTATCCAACCTCTTCTTAATACCGGAGAGGATCTGTCTGTTAGCATTCTCGACTTGGCCATTCGACTGTGGATGGGAAACGGAGGAGAATCGGTGTTGGATGGCGAGGTCTTCACATAGAGCTCAGAAGGCAGCCCCGGTAAACTGGGTTCCGTTGTCTGTTATGAGGACCCTAGGGACACTAAATCGGCAGATTACGCTCTTCCAAAAGAACTGAACTACCTTGTTCTCGGTGATCGTGGCCAAGGGCTCGGCCTCTATCCATTTTGAGAAGTAGTCGATAGCCACGACTAAGAATTTGAACTGGCCGGGAGCGGGTGGGAATGGCCCTAGTAAATCCATTCCCCACATTGCGAAGGGGATAGGACTTGATAGGGAAGTGAGCAGAGCTTGTAGGGAGGCATCGGATGTCGGAGTACTTCTGACATGAGCTGCATTGTCGAACGTGTCGTTCGGTATCTCGTAGGAGTGTGGGCCAGAAATATCCGTAATTCAACACTTTGCGGGCTAAGGATCTGGACCCTGAATGCGCCCCGCCGATGCCCTCGTGAAGTTCTTGTAGGGCGTAGTCGGCCTGCTCGGGGGAGAGGCACCTCAGGTAAGGCCTGCTGTCTACCTGTGTGATGGAGCGTTTATATAGGATGCCTCCGATCAGTGTGTATCGTTCGGCTCGGGTTCTCACTCTTCGAGCTTCCTTAGGATCTTCGGGGAGGAGCCCGTCCCTTAAGAATTCGACGAGGAGTTTCATCCAGTTGTCTTCAAGCAGGACAGGCAGCGACTCCATAGAGTCGGAAGTTTCATCCTCTATACTTGGCTTCAGGAGGACCTCTATTAAGACGGTCTGCTCGAGACCTTGGAGGGAGGAAGAGGCTAGCTTGGAGAGGGCGTCGGCCTAAGCATTTTCTTCCCGGGGTATTCGTTGGATGAGGGCTTCTTCAAACAGTGCCATGAGGCTCCTGACCTTGGCTAAGTATTTAACCATCTTGTCATCATGTGCTTCATACTCGCCAAAGACCTGATTTACGACTAGCTGAGAGTCGCTAAAGATCTGGAGGCGTTGCGCCCCTGCATTGCGAGCCATTCCAAGGCCGGCTATGAGTGCCTCGTATTCTGCTTCGTTGTTAGAGGCCTTGAAGTTGATACGGAGGGAGTATTGGAGGATGAAATCATCTGGGCCTGCCAGAAGGACCCCTGCCCCGCTTCCCTCATTGCAGGAGGATCCATCCACATAAACTGACCAGACGGGTGGTCCCTTCATTGCTTGGCTGAACTCGGGGATGGTACTTTCAACTATGAATTCTGCTAAGGCCTGATCCTTGATTGCGGTCCGAGGCTGATAAGTTATATCGTGCTGGCTCAGCTCGATAGACCACTTCATAAGACGACCGGAGGTCTCCGGCTTGTGGAGCACTTGCTTCAGCGGTTGGTCGGTAAGAACGACCACCGAATGGGACTGAAAATACAGGCGAAGCTTTCTCGCTGCCATCACCAGGGCATAAGCCATCTTTTCTATCCTCGGGTAAAGGAGCTCGGCATCCCCAAGTACCTTGCTCACATAGTAGATGGGCTTTTGAGCCCGGTCTTCTTCCCTTACTAAAACGGCACTGAGGGTCTGCTTGGAGGCTGCCAGGTAGAGGTAGAGGGGTTCACCAGGAATGGGTTTACTGAGGAGAGGAGGGTTGACGAGGTAAGCCTTGAGCTGGTCGAACGACTCCTGTTGTTGCTGACTCCATTCAAAACCTTTAGCCCCCCTGAGGGCCTTGAAGAAGGGGAGGCATTTCTCCCCAGACTTCGAGAGAAAACGTCCTATGGCGACTAGGCGGCCTGTTAGCCTCTGAACTTCCTTAACATTCTTAGGAGGAGCCATGTCTAATATGGCCTTGATTTTCTCAGGGTTAGCTTCAATCCCTCGTTGGCTGACCATGAAGCTGAGGAACTTTCCTGACGAGACTCCGAATGCACACTTGTTCGGATTTAGTCTCATGTTGTGCTTTCTCAGAACATCGAACGCCTCCTGTAAGTCCGTCACATGATCGGCTCCTCGGATGCTTTTTACAAGAATGTCGTCAACATACACCTCCATATTCCGGCCAATTTGAGCTTGGAAAACCTTATTGACGAGGCGTTGATATGTTGCGCCTGCATTCTTCAAACCGAAGGGCATTACCCTGTAGTAGTAGAGGCCCTGGTTGGTCACGAACGAGGTCTTCGGAATATCTCGGGGGAACATTCGGATCTGATTGTAGCCTGAGAAGGCGTCCAAGAAGCTGAGGAGTTCATGACCCGAAGTGGCGTCAATCAGAGTGTCAATACTCGGAAGAGAGAAGGGATCCTTGGGGCAAGCCTTATTAAGATCGGTAAAATCGATACAAATCCTCCAAGTCCCATTGGACTTCTTCACCATTACTGCATTCGACAACCACTCGGGATAGTTCACCTCTTGTATGAACCGGGCCTTCAAGAGCTTGTCCACCTCCTCTTTTATGGCTAGCTGGCGCTCGGGGGCGAACTTGCACCTCTTCTGTTGAACCGGTTTGGACCCCGGAGCAACGCTGATGTAACGCCCCGAATCCCAAATACACTGAATTCGAGATGTTCTACAGGATCTTTTCACTTTCTTTAGTACAATTTTACAGGGAAATTTAAACTTTTCACTTTACATCAGAGTTTACATCAATATTACACTTTCATTTGCACAGCGGAAGTAAAATTTACAACAATTAAATAAATGTACAACGACATGGTATAATCTTTAAGCATCCATTCCTCTTTAATCTTTAACATGTCATTTACCTGCATATAAGGCTGTGGGTACGTCAGTTTATTCAACCGACGAACATTATACACGGCCATCCTCTCTATGCCGGAAATAGTATAACTTATTTTTCCATATTTAGCAAACACAAACTTGTCACATTTCGATTAAAGGGACTACCCTACTGATGTCGTGTTGTGATTGTGCACTTAGTCCTTAATGCCTTTATTTATATTACATGACACTAATGCGCACTTGTTCGTAATCTATGCATCCCATACTACATAGGTCCGAGGGCAAGCCCTTATTCGTTCTTCATCTTTGTAGGGTTCAATCCCTCGTTATGTCTTAATCTACTACTGTAATTACGGTAGTGTCTTAGATGTCCTATGATCTACGAGCCCATGCCCAGGCAGCCTGGAGGGGAATCCCACGCATCGAGCAGGCAACCTATGGACAATTCAGCCTCCGCCATGGAACAATGGCACCACCCATAGCCACTCGAACATCCCACAAGCGTCGCCACCGGGACGATAATTCTGGAGTAGCGCCCACGCCATGTCTTGATGCATCAAGCAGGCAGCCTGTGGATCGCTCTCACACCGCATACTCAAAAATTTAAAGATCACGTCTTTCTTCTACTTTCATCACGTCTCCACTATGTACTAATCCTTAGTTTTATTAAAAATCATGAACAAAAATTTAATCTCTAGAGTTAGCCTCTCCACTAAACTGGACTTATTCATTCATTTCAACATGACCAGCCTTGGTCTAATTTCATTTTATTTCATTTCATTTCATTTCTCAATGCCGGGAGAGACTTAGCTACTCTATTTAAATTTTCATTTCACAATTTCCACAATGAGTTCTTAAGACTCATAAAATTCATATTCATAACCAACAAATTTTCTTTTTCATTAACATGATCTCTAATTCATTCATTAATCCATATTCATACATGAACTCATGCACTTTATCAATTAATAATTTCATACTTGGAATTCACATCACTAATGAATATTCATACTTCATATTTTTCCACATTATTCTCAAGTGAGAATAAATTATATCGCACAACAAGGTTCTTTTTGCCAAATCACTTTCTAATACACCATTATTATTTATTCTTATAAGCTATACTTTTTCACAAATATATAATCTAGAACCATAGTTCTAATCATGTCTTTTATTCACAAACCATAGTGTATTTCATTCAAATAATGCCCAAATCACTTTTATAAAATCCCTTACATTTTTATGAGAATAATCATATTTTTTTCATAATTTTTGGATGCCTAGAAACACAAAAAAATATTTTTTTCATACATGCCGAGGGTAGGAATCGAACCCAGGCACACGGAGAATAAAGCCAAGAGCACCCGCCACTAGGCCGAACGGTGCTAGCGGTATAAAGGGGGAAAAATAGTATTTATTACTTCTGATCGGTAAGTTATAGGCTTACAAAAAAAATGTGAAAAATGTTTGCGGCTACAGGGATTCGAACCGATCAACCCAGAGAACCCAACCACACCGCAAGACCACTTGAGCTACACGCTCAGTTGTCACAGTATAGTTCTAACTTTATTTAAATTGTATTCTCTGTTATTGAGAACATTTCGATGTTCAACTAGCTTTTGTTTCACTTTGCTCTCATCAAAAAATACTGTATAAATCCAGAATAATCCTCCCTCACATAATTCGCATGTCAGTGTGAGCAAAATAATTTTTGTGATAATAAAAACATATTTTTACACATTTAACTCAAAATATACATTCTAACACTCTCTTTTTTGATGTTTCTTTGCCCCATAGTGTTCTAATTTTTTTTTTTGACAATACACTTCATACCAATCCACTGATTTTAGTAATTTATCTACATACAACTCTTATTGAATTTATTCATATCCATATTAACATAAGGTGTCCATTTGACACAAACTCAACTACTAACTTTGTGGGTAGTCTCTTTGATAGTAACAAATGTAGTTTCATTAAATCAACATATGCTTCTAGTCAAATCATGTACATCACAAAATATATAACCACCTATCAATTAGCATGCTCACAACTCAAACATTCAAGAAAGCTACTCTTTTCAAAAGTGTGCTCTTTCTTAATCAATTACATACTTCAATTTTTCAATTTAACAAACGTTCTTATTAGTAATTTCCATGCATCATGTCTCAATATCATACTAGCATCATTCTTAAGGAAATTTAACCACTATCATTCATTCATTCTAACAAGCATGGAGAATTTTACCCACAACTTAATTTAACAATAGAAGCACATGTAAGTTGTTCATTAATATTCCAATTAATTTATGAACCAACTTTCCCATTAAAATGTGTTCTTATTAATATTTTTCATGCATCATTTCTAATTAGAAATAAGGAAAATCAAACCCACCTTGTATGGAGAGAAACAACACAAAAGCAACAAATCCTTGCAACAAGATGCACCTCCTCCTAGACGATGCGCGCACACGCTCCACAAGCACCAATCCCGAGCTCCTCCTAGTGATGGCCGGCCTCTCCTTCTTCTCCTTGATTGAAAGCAAGCACAATTCCACACGATTCTCTCAATCTTTTAACTCACAACTTACTACTAAATTAGACTATAGGTTTGGAAGAATATAATTGCATATGAATACTAGCCATGGGAGGGGGTATTTATACTAGAAAACAAATAGAATGAATGGCTAGGATTAACTAGTTGGTTGTAGGATGGAGGGCCAAGATTAGAGTAGGAGTTATAAAAACTACCCACAACTACATAACCACCTCCATGATCTCCATTCAAAATTTGGGTTTCCCTCCCAAAAAGAATGCAACCGGCCTCCATGGAGAAGTGTGCATTGCACGTGTACGTGTAGTGCACGTGCATGCAACTAGGACCAAAATTTGTACATTTAATTTTGTATAAAAATAAAATAGTATTAAAATGGTCTTCTACATGACAAGTTAAATAAAATAGATTAATCCATGGGCTTTAGTTTTGGGCCAAAATAGTTATTTAAAAAATAAATAAATCACAATTTGGGCTTTTAAGAAAAGGCCTTTTAATCTAATTAAAATAAGGCTTTCTATTTATTTAAAGAAAGTCTTTTGTACATAAAATAATTTGAGAATACATATTTAAATATTTATACACATCACAATAAAAATAATTATAAGATTTAATTCAACTAACATATTGCACGTGCACACTACGTGCAAAATAAATAATTTTTCATTAATTGAAAAATCAGGGTATTACAGCTGAGGTGGTGGACCAAGAGCTCTTCGAAATTCCGGGCATGTCTGCAGCTGACCAAGCAAAGAGGTCTCGGTTCGTTCGGATGCACTAGACTATGTCTGAGCATAGGGCGGATGGGAGGGTCTTGCTAACAAAGAACTTTCAAGTTGGATCCTGCTCAGAGAAGAGCACTTCCTCCAATTCATCCACCGGCTCGGACGTCGGTCGGGTAGCATCTTGGGGGATTTCCAGAGTTTCTAGGGAGAGGACTGGACCGAGGGTAGAGGTCATGTAGCACTTGCGGGCCGTTTCCTGATTGCCTTTTACTTCCCTACTCCTGCCCGGGTGGGGAACTTCATCTTGAGGTGGTAGGCGGAAGGGACGGCTTCAAGGGCAGCTAGGCCGGGCCGACCCAGAATGACATTGTAAGCTGCAGGAATATCTACGACCATGAAGTCCATCGACTCCGTTCGGATATTAGGAGTTTTTCCAGCGGTTACGTCGAGGGTGATCACCCCTTCAATAGTCACTGGCACTCCCGTGAACCCATGGAGCGTGTAGCCGGCGGGCTTGAGTCTGTCTCAGGAGAGTTTGAGGCCTTTAAAAGCGACGACAAAGAGGATGTTAACGGAGCTGCCATTGTCCACTAGGATCCTCTCCACTTTGATGTTTGCCATATGGAGATTGATGACGAGTGCGTCACAATGGGGGGTGCGGACACCTTCAAGATCTTCGTCTGAGAACGTGACGGGCACTCCAAGGCCTTTGAGAGGAGGGGTGCTGCGAACCGAATTGACTTCCCTAATGAACGCCTTTCGAGAGGAGTTTGAGGAGCCCCCCATTGGGCCCCCATGAATGAGGTGTAGGACACGCTCCTCTTCGAATTGGGGCGTTTCATCGCGTTCCGGACGCTTGTTAGCCCCCCCGAGGTGGAGGAGGAAGGTCGGCTCGGTCCTTTCTCACGAACTTGGTCAGCTGCCCTCTCTGGATAAGGTCCTCTATCTCATTCTTCAAGGCTCGATAATCGTTGGTGTCGTGGCCATGGTCTCAGTGATAACGGCACCACTTCTCCTTATCCCTCTTCTTGGCGGGGTTGTTCATCCTCGGAGCAGGCGGTGTGATCCCTTCCTTCTCAACTTCCATTAGAATGGTGGAGACATTGGTGGTGAGAGGAGTAAATTTCTCGAATCTGGGGGGAGGTCGGCGCTGGCCGTCATTATCCTTCTAGAGCTTCATGGCTCCTTCCTCTTCTGTTCCCTTTCTCTTAGACCCGAAGGAAGACCCCTCCAAGTTGGGCCGGTGCTCAGCTTCTTCGGCCCGAATATACTTTTCACTTCGGAGGAGGAGGTCAGAGAAGTTCTGTGGGGGTTTCTTGGCGAGGGAGGAGCGGAGGCTGGAGTTAAGGACATTGGACTGAAATGCTGCTGCAGCGACCGACTGGTCGAGGGATACTATGGACCTGGCTTCAGCTGTGAACCTTTTCACATAGTCTCTCAGCTTCTCACCCTTCTTCTGGTGGAGGTAGAGCAGCGAGATGCTGGTCTTCTCAGTTCTGCGGCTACTTACGAAGTGGGTGACGAAGAGGGTCTCGAATTGCTCGAAGGAGAATATCGAGGATGGAGCGAGGCGAGAGTACCATTCTCGAGCTGGGCCCTTGAGAGTTGCGAGAAAGGTTTTACAGAGCAGGGCATCGGAAGCTTAATGGATGAACATGAGGGTCTTGAAGCTTTCGATGTGATCGACGGGGTCAGTCTCCCCGGAATAGGTCTCAAATTGAGGAGGCTTGAAGCCGATCGGTACGGGTGCATCCATTATGGTTCGGAAAAAGGAGGTCGACTAGGACGGAGGGTCCTTCCTCTAAGCTCTTCTTCTCGGTCTAACTGACCCAAGCGCCTCTCCATTTCATGGAGACGGCGGTAGACAGCGTCGTCCCTTCAACGGTAATCGGCCGAGCCCCTAGACTCGTCTTCGTACGAGGGAGAGCGGGGGCTACGACGACGGTAGCTCCTGGAGCGGCGAGGACTTGGCATATGCCGGGAGTTGCTAGGAGCAGGAGGAGGAGTTGGGGACCGTCAGCGAGGACTTTGGACCGGAGGAGGAGAGGGAATCTTTGGAGCATTGGTGTTAGGATGGAGATTGAGAGCTTGTAGGACGCTCGCTTGGAACTGCTGGAACTCGGCACGGGTGATTGGTGCCTCATCGTTCCTAGGCGGCCGCCGACCGGCAGGGGAGTGTGGTCTTCTTCTGTGGTGCTCGGGGGATTCTCTCTGCCCCCTTCGGGTAGGGAACCTTCTGTATTCTTGGCGGTGAGGGGATCGCTCATCCGGACGGTGTTGGCGAGAGGTTCCCTCTCGGGCCCACTTTTCATCCAGACGGCGGCGAAGGTCCTCATCCTTCTGCCGATTGAGGATGGTGTTGCGGAGGTCGGAAGCTCAGGAATGATGGGAGGCCATAGAATCCGAAGAGGCATTGTGGATGGAGACGTGGTCCTGATGGAGAGGTTGTTTCTGCGGGTTGGGACCTTTAGGAGGGTGTTGATTCTGAGGAGCAGGCAGGTCCTGTTGGAGTGGGTCCTCTGCTTGAGGAAGAAGTTGCCCCTGCTGTTGAGCGGGTTGAGGGGGAACTTCCTGTTGCTGATCGGGATTGGGACCTCGGTTGGACCCTCTGGATCTGGCTTTCCTAGGAGGCATGGCTAGAGAAGATCTGTTCCAACAGGAAGAGGGAAGGCCACTATTCGTTAGTTTCCCACAGACGGCGCCAATCTGTTGCCGCTAAATCTGGTGTGGGGGCAAACAGATAGTATTTGTAGATTCTTGGGAAACTTTTGAATAACGAACCTGTTACCTGTTCCGCCGGAGTTTGATGCAGACTCCTGCCGTGCACCTGCAAAAAGTGCGAGACACCAGGGTTGTTCCCGGCGACGCACCCTCCGACGCTCAAGTCAGTAATCAAGGAAGATTATGAAAGAGCGTAAAAACTGGCAAAAGATTGATTACCTCTTAATGGAGATGGATGGGGGGTATTTATAGGCGCCGCTGAGATTAGATTAGGAATGTAATCCCTGTGGTTAGATAAGGAATGTAATCCCTAATCCCCTGGTGAAAGGATAGATGTGAATCAAGGCCGTTGATTAGTATTAATCAGAAACCCTAATTCTATCCTTTCTGGATCGGGTTTAATGCGAGTTAAAACCCGCAACCAGTTGTGGTGGATCCGTTCGCGAGTTAATGGATCTTTGAGGAGGAAAACCAGTACCCGCTTCAGACCCATTGGTAGGTGAAATTACCATCTTACCCCTAGGCTTTAAGATTCGTTTCCGATTTGGATGGTTCCGATTTAACCCCATTTTTAGCCATATCAATTTACATCATCACAAAATTGTATGGCTAAAAATTCTAACAGCTTGATGGATGGGCAAATGAACTTCAAATTACTTGATTTTTTATTGTTAGGGTATCTAAGGCATATAGAACAATATGAGCGGTTCGGATTTTTCATAGGGTCTCTAGTTCGTGAGTGCTCACGGAGTGCTCACCAAAAGTAATGTGCAACCGAAGGGGACTATATATATATATATATATATATATATATATATATATATATTCAAAAGCACAAAAAAAGCACAATTTTTTTTTATTTATTTTTTTTTTAGGTAAAAGGTGGAATAAGGTCACCCTGTTTCATTAATAAGCAGTTAATAAATGAACCGGGAAGGATACAAAAAAGCACAATTTTACCAACATATACCTATTAAGTCTATTAGTGAAGCTTTCATGTAATAAAGATCAAAATATCACTATAAAAGATCACAACTTTATCAAGAAACATATAGAGCATAAGAAGAGTTGAGAAAGAAGGGAACATAAGAGTTACTCTTTGGTTTATGTGAATTTACTTGAGATGCAATCAGATGGAAAAGTCTTGTGATTAGAGAAGGACGAACAAAGGGAGACGATGGGGTGTCGACAAAGCGGAAAGTGAAGGCGAGGTAGAGGGTGGGAGAGGAAGGAGACGACCAAGGAACATACTTCAAAACCCTAACTTCACACAAGTCCCATGATACGGTCCCAAACCGTATCTAAAGAAACTTGCGTATCAGTCCTTCTGTTGACGGATCAGTCTCAGGAGAATTTCTTCCTTCCAAGGACTTATCTGCAAATAAGTACCCATTTGCAAATAAACTCACACATTTGCCCTTTTTGTTGATACTGTGTAGCCAGATGTCATTCAATGAGTAGTGGAGGGATAGTGGCGGACCCCACTGTGAAGGGAGTCGGTTAGGAAAATTTTGCCCGTACTGACCCACTTTTAAAAATATTTGGCGCTCCGACCAACTTCCGAAAACAATCAGCAATTTGTCCCTGTTTAGGACACGTCAGCATAAACCGTTAATTTCAATAATTGTATCTATTTTACATTTTTTTTCCATGCCGTTATTTGGAATAACGGCATCAGTATATTTCTTACAAGTGTGAATCTTCTAACTTTAAAAAATTCTAAGTGTGAAAATTTTTTATAAATAATGCCGTTATCTCCAATAACGGCATTCGAATGACTAATACCGTTATTGGAGATAACGAGATCAGTTATATATAAATGAACTCTTGCCGTTGTTTGGAAACAAAGAGAATGAATAATAAGTTAATTTTTTATAAAAAAAAAATTTATAACTGATGTCGTTATTTGGAATAACGGCATCAGTTATAATTTTTTTTTTAATTAACTTATTCGTCGGAGATGATGAATAATAAGTTACTTTTTTATTTAAAAAAATTTATAACTGATACCGTTATTCCAAATAACGACATCAGTATTGAGAATGCCGTTATTTGAAATAACGCCATTTGTTATAAAGTTTTCACACTTGCAATTTTTTCTCTAAATGGAGACCACAAATTGTCGAAAAACAAAATAACCTATGTCGTTACTCCAAATAACGGTATGACACTTTTTTTAAATATAGATGTCGTTATTGAAAATAACTGCACGTAAATAACCTATGCCATTATTTCCAATAACGGTTTATGCTGACGTGTCCTAAACAGGGGCAGATCGCTAATTGTTTTCGGAAGTGGGTCAGAGCGCCAAATATTTTCAAAAAGTGGGTCAGTACGGCAAAATTTTCATCAGTTAGGAGGTAGGGTATCAGCTGTAAGCATGGGTATGGCACGTGCTACGTGTCACACACCCGTTGGAGGATCTAAGGCGGGGGTGCCTTTATAATCCCCAGGCTGTAATTGTCTCGTTTTATGCTTTATGAATTAAATCAAGTTCTTCGTTATTTTCTTGGCCATTTCTTCTTCTTTTTGTTCTTGTATCTTCGAATCTGCCAATCGCAGGTAGTTTGATGCCGGTGGCAACAAGGAGTAATCGGGAACCTATAATATGTCGAATCGGGGATGTAACAATGGTATCAGAGCTAACCGATGGCCAGTTACCCCCTCAAATCGAGTGCCCAACATTCTTTGAGTCTATATTTCATTCTGGACTTGAATCACAGGGCTTGTCGACACGAGGAACCACCCCTGTGGGTGTCGAGCCACCACAGTCGACCAATCTGAATCTTCGAGTCAAGGGACTTTGAGATTTCGATGGGTAACTTCACAAAAGATGTTCTGGCGCAAGTCGCCAGTATGAAAACTCAGGGATCAAAGATGCATGGTCAGATCGATCAAATCCAAGCTATGCTGGAGAAGATGTTTTCGATGATGGATCAAAGTGGCGGGAACGGGACAAGTGAGACCTTTTTTTCGCGTGATAGCAATGATTCAGGAAGGAGAGATGCTAGGGATGACGATCGCAAGTGGATCTGAAGGAATGGGAATGACTATGAACGTCCACAATTTATTTCCCCCAAGCACACCAAGCTCGAGATCCCAATGTTCAACAGAAATGGACATATCACTCATTGGTTCTTTCATCTGGAGCACTATTTCGATACACAATGGATTGAAGATCGGATAGGGTGGACTTCGATGTCTATTATTTGAGGGAAGAGGCACAGATGTGGTGGAGATGGTTTAAGGGGCAGTACGAGCCAGGGATGACTTGGGAAGTGCTAAAAAAGGAAATGTTGCTTCAATTCGGACCTGCTGAATTCCACAACCCCACGGCGACCTTATTCAAGCTCTGACAGTCGGGAACAATTGAGTATCACAAGAAATTTATTAAGTATAGTCATCTGAGCAAGCCCTTGGCCATGTCGATTTTAGTGGATTGCTTTATATCCAGGTTAAAAGAAGAGGTGCAACAGGAGGTGTTACTCAAACATCCGACAACTATCACGACTGCATACAAGGAGGCTCAAGAAAGCGAGACAATTATGATGTGTCAACGCAGGGCTGCAAAGTTCCAAGGCATGGGAAACAAACCTGGGTATTTTCCTCCATCTTTAACTGCTAAAACTCAGATCCCAAACAATGGAAGAAGAATGTCAATGATGTCCTGAAAGTCATTGAGTTTGATAGGATTTTAGCTGAGAAAAGAGCACAGAATCTATGCTTTCGGTGTGATGAAAGTGTGTAACGGGGTACAAGTTTAAGGGTCGAACACTACTGCAAAATGAGGGTGAGATTGATGAAGCTCCCACAATTGAAGATAGTGCAACAGAAGAAAAAGAAGAGGGTAGCAGTACTAAGGGCACAATGGGTGAAATTTCTGGAAGGTATTTGGGTGAGTTTTAAGAGCTATTAGCTACATTTTGAGCAAGATGGAGAGATCTAGGTCTTGAAGGGAGTAAACAGTAGACCAATTGATATTGCCACCACTAAATCGATGTTGAAAACACTCTCGTTTGTTAAGAAGGGCCTCTTACTGCAGATTACTCAAAGTATCAAACCATGAATCCCTACAGCTTGACCACTCCTCTACATTCTCCCCTATACTGCAAGCGTATGAAACAGTCTTTCAAGAGCAATTTGTACTTCCTCCTCCAAGAGCTTGATTATGGAATTTTCCTGATTCCTACTGCGCAATCAGTTAGTTTGAGACCATATAAACACCTGTGGCATCAAAAGAATGAGATTGAGAAAATGATCAGAGATATGCTACAGGCAGGGGTTATTAGTCCCAGTTCCAGCTCCTTTGTTTCTTCAGTGGTGATGGTGAAGAAACATGACGGGACATGAAGGATGTGTGTAGATTTTAGAGCCCTTAATAAGCTCACTGTCAAGAACAAATTTTCCATCCCAATGACTGATGAGCTTCTTGATGAATTGCAGGGCTCCACAATTTTTAGCAAGTTGGATTTAAGAAGCGGGTATCATCAAATTAGAATAAGGGAGGAAGACATTCACAAGACTACCTTTAAGACCCATGAAGGGCACTATGAGTATGTCTTCATGCCGTTTGGCCTTACCAATGCTCCTTCGACCTTCCAATCCCTTAAGAACACCATCTTCAAACCTTATCTGAAAGGTTTATACTGGTCTTCTTCGACGACATCCCCATCTACCACAAAAGCCTCGAAGAACATGTGCATCATTTAAGAGAAGTGTTGCAGGTATTGAGAGATAATTCCCTACAGACCAAATTTAGCATGTGTGTGTTTGGTGTCAATGAAGTGGCATATTTTGGCCATACTGTATCAGCTCATGGTTTATCTTTTGATCCCAGTAAGATTGCAGCAGTGGTTGATTGGCCTACTCCTAAGTCAGTGAGGGCATTTAGGGTTTTTTTTGGATTTGGTAGGATATTATAGAAAGTTCATAGCATTATGCAACTATTGCATCTCCACTAGTAGCCCTGACCAAGAAAGGCTCTTTCCAATGGTCTACAGTCACTCAAAATGCCTTTGAGGCTCTCAAGGTAGCTCTGACAACCCCCCTAGTGCTTCGATTGCCCAATTTTTCCGATAGAGTTTGTTTTGGAGTGTGATGCAGAAGAAATGGGAATTGGTGCTATGCTTATGCAACAACAACACCCTATATCATTTTTAAGCAGTGAACTCAAGGGAAGGAGTAGGCATTTATCTACATATGAAAAAGAGATGCTCGCAATATTGTTGGCAGTCAAAAACTCGAGGGATTATTTGCTTGGCAATGAAATTTTAATAAGAACCGATCACAAACCATTGAAACATTTGCTTGAGCAACAATTAGAGACTAAAGCGCAACACACATGGCTATGGACGTTACATGGCTACTAGTTTAGACTGGATTACAAGAAAGGAAAGGACAATAAAGGGGCTGATGGTTTGTCTCGGGTCTTTGAAGAGGGACTGCTGCACACTTTATCAATGGTTCAACCTACTTGGGTAGCTGAATTGAAGAAAGAGGTACTGCATGACCCTTTCTATGTAGACATTCAAGCCAAATGTGATGAAGAACCAGCTGGCCACTCCAAATACAGCTTCCAACAAGGACTGTATTACAAAAAAAGGAGAGTATTACTTAATCCTTCATCTCCAATTACTCTTCAATTAATGGAATTATGCCATCACTCCTTGTAGGGGGGTCATTCAGGGTTTTTCAAGGCATGGGCAAGACTGAAGGTGTAGAGACACAACTCCAGAATCTTTACTTGAATGTAATTCAAACACAGTATAAACACGGGGAAAATTACAACTTTTCGTTACAAAAGTTCTTTATTACAATGCACAACGGAAAATTAAACATATTTATTACAACACATCACAACATTTAACTTCAGTCATCTCGAAGTCCAAGATTTAACCTTGCTTAAGTCACTTACTCGCAAATCTTGCAAAACTGACTAGAAAAGCGGGCACGTCAGTTGAATACAACTGATGCAATACCATAATAATAGTAACCATCCAAAGTCTCACAATCACAAACTTGTCGCACAACATAAAATAAAACAACGATAAAAGATTCATAAAATCAACAAGTGAAACTACACTAAATGAATAAGTGTGTGTCGAGAAAAACAAAGGAAAATGCATAAAACAATGTTCAAGAATACACAATGCACACGATGCACACTAATGCATACTTGTTCGGTAACTATGTATCACATACTACATAGGTCCAAGGGCAAGCTCTTGGCATTCACCACATTTTAGGGTTCAATCCCTTGCCAAGAAAACCACATCAGTGACATAGACAAGATGTGACACTCCGTGAATAGACCCCAATCCCGATACACAGTCCGCCAAGTTGTACAAGTGTAAACACGCAAACATCCCGCAAGCATCGCTCTAACTCTGGAGAACCACCTCTCTACCGTATATCATGCAAATAAGCCTGCTGACCCTCAACGCGTGGATACACCGTACATTCCTTGAATAGGCTTGCCGACCCTCAACGCGCAAACATACCGTACGTTCCACGAAAAGGTATGCTGATGCTAGACGCGCAAACATACCAAATCTGCCTCACTTCTAAAAATTCCGCAGATAGGCCTGCCGATCCTCGATGCGAGAACATACTTGAAAGACACAACAAATACACACTCCCGGAATACATCCATCCGACTGAAAACATAGCCTATCTTACATTGCCCAAGTTCCGTCACAACTCCTAACTTAGTGCTTGTCCTTAGATTTGTAATAATAACCACCTGAGCCACCAGTTCATGTCCGATTTTGGTACCTTGAACGACATAGTCCCTAAAACTGTAAGAAAATCATAAATTGTCTCTGCAAGAGTACACATCAGGAGCCCTAATATCTTCTCCATGCCAAGATTTGCAAGATGTTACGATGAGACATACCTCATCCGCTTCATCCTGGACTCAAAGGTGGAGCCTGAGAAGGCGTTGAATGCACCTAGCCCTGGTGTGAATATTTGCAAGTGTACAAAATCGCAACAACTAATATAGTAGTGAATAGAGTGTCAAACCCACAGAGACTAGATATTTTATTGAGTACCGATATTACTAGATTAATCACTATTTGGAAGGTCGAGATTTAATAAAGAAAACAATTAAAAAAAATCTAACTAACTAAATTAATGGAGAGGGAGCGGAGTCTGAAAATTGTAATTTGTTAATGGCAGAATTAATTCTAGGGTTTTTGACTTCACCTAGTTCATCCCACACAATTTATAATTCCTAAAAATATTATTTTTCCAAGTTGTAGACCAAAATCTCCAAATTATTCAATGCTTTCTCTCGAACAACACCAAAAATATCTCCAACTAACAGTTTGACATATCTCTATGCAAATTTAATTAATCAAAGACTCATTAAGTTCTATGGATTCCTTAACGGTCACATTAATCGCGGTAAATTATCTCTAATTTCGCTCAATCAATGGTGTTCAATTTTTATTGTTCTAAATCACAAATTAGCTCTCGGTCTCTCCATGATCCAATAATCATACAAAATTGGCCAAACAATTGTAAGCATTAAGCACAAAAATTAAACACACAACCATGGAGAAATAGAAAAAATATGAAATTTAAAAAATTGTGTTATCAAAACTAGGCTACATCTAAACCCTAAAAAAATAAATTTAGTTCATAGTAAAAATATTACAATTAACAAATTTGTTCATGGATTGCATAATGAAATTTAGAAGAGAAGAGATACAGAAGCAACAATGTTGTAATATAAATTGCAAACCAAATTCTCGAAAACCGAGCCGTCAAGTAACAAGTCAGCAACTTCTCTCCTTCTCTTCCTCTCTTTTCTGCCTTTTCCCTGCCTCGATCGCCGCGCCACGTCAGCAGTTGTCCTCGAAGTCAGCGCCTGAAAGTCAGCTGTTGCTGAGCCTTGAGTCCCGTGCCTCCTTGATTACCGAGTCGCACCCCTTCTTTCCTTTTCGTTTTTTTTTCCTGATGTTCACGCTGGCAGAGAGAGAGCGGTCTCTTTTTTTTTTTTTTTTTTTGAAGTAGCCGTGTGGCGCTCTCCGTCCTCCTCCCTCCTCTTTTGCTTCGGGTATTCGTGTAGTATTTATAAGAGTTGTAGACCAGCTGTAGAATAGGATTAGGATATATCTGCAAAATAAAAATTAGAATTTAATATTTAAATTTAAATTTAATTAGATGAACTTAAAATAACAGATTTTTATCTTTTTGCCTTATCAAAATCCATGTAAATTTTTTTATTCCTTTTACACCCTTATAACAATTAAAATTGTATTTTGCTTCTATTTTGTCAATTTGTAACATATAAAATTCAACAAATCATTAAAAATAATAAATCAATAGTCTTTCTTTGTTTTGTTGATTTTTATCAAAAATAATCACTTTTTGCATCAAAAATCTTATTTCTTCATAAATAAATAATTAATTGAAATCTTACGGAAATAAGACAAATTATAAATAAGATACGAAAACAAGTAATTTTAATGGGTAAATGAGTACAACTATTTGTATAAAAATTAGACACATCAAATACCCCCAAACTTAAGATTTTGCTTGTCCTCAAGCAAAAAGTAGAATCACTAATAAGGGAATAATAATCAATAATAACTCAACTCATCACACTAAGAGATCTAATCATGTAAGCATGAAAATTTCAATTAAAAATATAAACAATAGCAAATAAAGTAAAATCAAGTATACCCACTTTCTCCAGTGCAATTATCTATTCATAACTCCAAACCCAATCATATTTGTCATGCAATTAATGTAATTATAGTATGTAACTACCCAATCTGTGATTATCCCTTCTAACTACTACAAACCGAGTAGCAAACTAGAGTTTTTTTCTTTCTTTTTTTTTAACTTTTTTTTTTAGTCTCTTCTCTAAATTGTCACTTGCCTTTTTACGCGAATGCAAAACATTTGTGATGAATTCACCCGGTTACTCAACAAGTCACAAACTTAAAGTGCTTTGCATACTCATATTTTAAGTTGCCGTTTGACGAAAAAGTAAACATTGGTGATGAATACCCCTAGTTACTAAGCAACTCAAAATATTGGAGTAGATTGACTTTATTCACAATTTTTTTTTTCATTATTACTCTATTTACTTAAACTCTGTTTAGGACTAGATCAAATGGGATAATCACAAGAAAAAGCATCACATTGATTTTTTATGTATAATAGCATGACTCATACAATTTTGTAAGGAATTTTGAAACTTAATAATTCTAAAGTAAATAAGTATGCTTAATCTTGCTTTATAAGCAATTTTCTATCCCCCAAAAAAATTATTTTAATGCTTATCACAATAAAGAACTCAAAAGTGTAATGGTGAGCCTAATTGAAATCCTTTTAAATTTTATTTTTTTCTTTTCTAAAAAAAATTAATTAATAATAAATTTGTAAACCTCCCCCCCCAAACTTGAATATCACATTGTCCGCAATGGGACAGGAAAAAGAAAAACAAAAAGAAGTCAAAAGTTCAGAATTTCTCCCCTGATTCGTCCTTAATTTCTGCACGAGCAGCGTTCAGTATTTTGGCGATATCTGGAGCTGTAGATGTCCAAATGGGCTGATTTTTTTTTGTTGTTGGAAAGCTAAGACAATTGTCTACAATTTCTCTTTGAATTACTTTTACAGATTCTGACTCCATACTGCTCAAAAACAGCCATCAATGAAAGTGTACAAAATAGCTCCGCCCCAGCGACTTCAAAATTTATGCAATCTTACAAGATAAAATCAAAAATTAAAAATTATAATAAACTATAATAAAAATCAAATCTAAATGCAGTAAAATAAAACATGGGTTGCCTCCCAGGAAGCGCTAAGTTTTAAGTCTTCAGCCAGACATGGAGGTGAGATGGTTAAGTAACGCCAAGATCCAACAACATTAAAACATCCTTTCTAATTCTTCTCTTCAAGTGTGGATCAGGTTCAAGCTCTAACTTGAGGCGTTTTCTTCTTGATGATGTCTTTGATTCCCCCACCTCTTTGAAATTTTTCTGTAAAAATGAATAAATAGAGGGTGTAGCATCCAAATACATAACATTTCCAAAAATATTTTCTTTTTCAGTTTTAAATGTTGCTGCATTTGTTGGACATACTTCGATTGGCAACTTTTCAATTTCGACACTATGTTTCTCGCCCACTATTAAATCAGATTTACTTACTTGAAAAGTTGACTGTTCTTCTGGAGGAAACTTTATGGAATTAAAAACATCATACGTTACTTGCTCATGCTGAATTTGCTCCTCCACAATTTGTTCAATCTCACTTTGCTTTTCAACCTTTTCAACCACAATTTGTTCGCCAATTTCTTCTTGTGGTTGCTCAATTGTCCTCCCGCTGCTTATAGTTATTGCTTTGACCTCTTCCGTGGGGTTGACAACTGTGTTGCTTGATAATGTTCCTACAGTTTTTTCGTTAATAGTATTTGAAATTTGAATAATTTGTACCTCATGATTTGGGATGGAAGCCGAAGATGAATTTGCAACATTTTGAATTGCCAAATCTGCCTTTTGTATGTACTGATCTGTCTTTTGTATGTATTGGTCTATCTTCTGCATGTGTTGCATGAAAACTTCTTCTAATGTCGGCTTCTTTTCTTGCTGTGAAAAATTTTAAGGTGGTATAACTACTCCTTGATTGTTGTTCCATGAAAAATTTGGGGTGTTTCTCCATTCTGAATTGTATGTGTTTGCATAATGATTGTTTTGCATTTTAAAATTTGACACAAAATTTTCATGTTCGGCATTGGATGGAGCAAAAGGGTTCCCCACTAGGCAATCTGCGCTTGAATGATTTTCTGCACAAAGATTACAAATCATATTAGAATGAATAGCATTAAAATTCAAATTTTCTACTTGTTTAGATAGAATATCATTATTTGCATTTAAAGTAGAAAAAGGATCAAGTTCAAAAATTCCAGCCACTTTTCTTGGCATTGTTCTTTCTATAGACCACTCGTAATGATTTGATGCCATCTCCTCTAAAAGATCATAGGCTGCTTTGTATGTTTTGCTCATAAGTGCACCACCAGCTGCTGCGTCAACCATAGATCTATGTGTAACTCCCAAACCATTATAGAATATTTGCATTTGCAGCCATTTCGGTAGTTCATGATGAGGACACTTTTTTAATAACTCTTTGTATCTTTCCCATGCATCATACAAAGACTCGGTCACAAATTGAGAAAATGTACAAATATCATTTCTTAGCTTTGCTGTCTTTGCTAGCGGAAAATACTTGGCTAGAAACTTTTGTGCAAGTTCCTCCCAAGTAGTAATACTACCGGGTGGTAGATAACATAGCCAAGCCTTCGCCTTATCTCTCAATGAAAAAGAAAAGAGTCTCAATCTGATTGCATCATCTGATACTCCGTTGTACTTGAAAGTGTCACAAATTTCTAAAAAGTTTGCAATGTGAGCATAAGGATCCTCGTGCGGTAATCCCCAAAATTGAACAGTCTGTTGAATCAATAGAATCATCTCCGGTTCAATCTCAAAATCGTCAGCTTCAATAACCTGCTTCTTTATGCTTGATTCATAAATCGAGGGCATAGCATAGTCTCTCAAATGCCTGTTTTCATTGTTTGCCATGATAATCTCCTTGTATGTCCTAAAATATAAGTATTAAAAAAGAATAGAAAAACAAAAAAATAAAATAAGAAAAATAAATGAACGTAAAAGTAAGTCAAAAGAAAATAAAGATGTAAAATAATAACAAAATAAAAATAAATTCAAAAAATCCAAACTAGTAATAATCTAGCAATTTTCAATATCAATAAAAGAATAACTAGTCCCCGGCAGCGGCGCCCAAAACTTGGTGTGAATATTTGCAAGTGTACAAAATCGCAACAAGTAATATAGTAGTGAATAGAGTGTCGAACCCACAGAGACTATATATTTTATTGAGTACCGATATTACTAGATTAATCACTATTTGCAAGATCGAGATTTAATAAAGAAAACAATTATAAAAAAAAATCTAACTAACTAAATTAATGGAGAGGGAGCGGAGTCTGAAAATTGTAATTTGTTAATGGCAGAATTAATTTTAGGGTCTTTGACTTCACCTAGTTCATCCCACACAATTTATAATTCCTAAAAATATTATTTTTCCAAGTTGTAGACCAAAATCTCCAAATTATTCAATGCTTTCTCTCGAACAACACCAAAAATATCTCCAACTAACAGTTTGACATATCTCTATGCAAATTTAATTAATCAAAGACTCATTAAGTTCTATGGATTCCTTAACGGTCACATTAATCGCGGTAAATTATCTCTAATTTCGCTCAATCAATGATGTTCAATTTTTATTGTTCTAAATCACAAATTACCTCTCGGTCTCTCCATGATCCAATAATCATACAAAATTGGCCAAACAATTGTAAGCATTAAGCACAAAATTTAAACACACAACCATGGAGAAATAGAAAAAATATGGAATTAAAAATTTTGTATTCTCAAAACTAGGCTACATCTAAACCCTAAAAAAATAAATTTAGTTCATAGTAAAATATTACAATTAACAAATTTGTTCATGGATTGCATAATGAAATTTAGAAGAGAAGAGATACAGAAGCAACAATGTTGTAATATAAATTGCAAACCAAATTCTCGAAAACCGAGCCTTCAAGTAACAAGTCAGCAACTTCTCTCCTTCTCTTCCTGTCTTTTCTGCCTTTTCCCTGCCTCGGTCGCCGCGCCACGTCAGTAGCTGTCCTCGAAGTCAGCGCCTGAAAGTCAGCTGTCGCTGAGCCTTGAGTCCCGTGCCTCCTTGATTACCGAGCCGCACCCCTTCTTTCCTTTTCTTTTCCTGATGTTCACGCTGGCAGAGAGAGAGAGCAGTCTCTCTCTTTCTGTTATGATTTGTTTTTTTTTTTTTATTAAAGTAACCGTGTGGCGCTCTCTCCATTCTCCTCCCTCTTTTTGCTTCCGATTTTGGATCTCTTTTATAGGAGTTGTAGACTAGGATTAGGATATATCTGCAAAATAAAAATCAGAAATTAAAATAAATATTTAAATTTAAATTAATTAACTAAACTTAAACAAATAACTAATTTTTATTTTTGCTTTATCAAAATCCATTTAAATTTGTTTATTCTTTTTACACACTCTTAACAATTAAAATTGTATTTTGCTCCTATAATGTCAATTTGTAATATATAAAATTCAACAAATCATTAAAAACAGTAAATCAATAGTTTTTCTTTGTTTGTAGATTTTTATCAAAAATAATCACTTTTTGCATTAAAAATCTTATTTCTTAATAAATAAATAATTAATTGAAAACTTATAGAAATAAGACAAATTATAAATAAGATAGACGAAAACAAGCAATTTTAATGGGTAAATGAGTACAACTATTTGTATAAAAATTAGACACATCAAGCCCCAAATCAATTCCACCGCCATGGTGGCATCTCCGATTGTAGGACTTGACTATCAACGGTGCTCATAAAGTGGAGAGGGCTCACTGTGAATTGCTTAGAGCAACCCAAGAAAGGGAGGAGCGCCACCGACATCCACTAATAGAGTCAGATCCACCACTAAAAGTGTAACGCCCCGAATCCCAAATACACTGAATTCGGGATGTTCTACAGGATCTTTTCACTTTCTTTAGTACAATTTTACAGGGAAATTAAAACTTTTCATCATACATCAGAGATTACATCATAATTACATCTTTCTTTTGCACAGCGGAAGTAAAATTTACAACAATTGAAATAAAGTACAACAGCATGATACAATCTTTAAGCATCCATTCTTCTTTAATCTTTAACATGACATATACCTGCATATAAGACTGTGGGTACGTCAGTTTATTCAACCGACGAACATTATACACGGCCATCCTCTCTATGCCGGAAATAGTATAACTTAACTTTTCATATTTAGCAAACACAAACTTGTCACAATTCAAACTAAAGGGACTACCCTATTGATGTCGTGTTGTGGTTGTGCACTTAGTCCTTAATGCAGTTAATTATGTTACATGACACTAATGCGCACTTGTTCGGATTCTATGCATCCCATACTACATAGGTCCGAGGGCAAGCCCTTATTCGTTCTTCATCTTGATAGGGTTCAATCCCCCGTTATGTCTTAGTCTACTACTGTAACTACGGTAGTGTCTTAGATGTCCTATGATCTATGAGCCCATGTCCAGGCAGCCTGGAGGAGAATCCCACGCACTGACACGACGCATCGAGCAGGCAACCTATGGACAATTCAGCCTCCGCCATGGAACAATGGCACCACCCATAGCCACTCGAACATCCCACGAGCGTCGCCACCGGGACGATAATTCTGGAGTAGCGCCCACGCCATGTCTTGACGCATCAAGCAGGCAGCCTGTGAATCGCTCTCACACCGCTATCCGATGGCCCCCATACTCATGTTTTTCTTCTACTTTCATCACGTCTCCACTATGTATTAGTCCTTAGTTTAATTAAAAATCATGAACAAAATAATCTCTCGAGTTAGCCTCTCCATCAACCGGACTTATTCATTTGTTTCATCATGACCAACCTTGGTCTAATTTCATCTCAATTCATTTTCTTTTTCAATGCCGGGGAGACTTAGCTACTCTAGTTCGAATTTCATTTCACGATCTTCAACTCATAACAATTTCCATGTCGAGTTCTCAAACTCACATGTATATTCTCTTTCAATTCATGATTACACTTTGTTCACAAGTCCATAATGAATACTTTTTAACTCATAAAATTCATATTTATAGCCAACAATTTCTTTTTCTTTCATCAACATGATTTCTAAGTTCCGTAATCATACATGAACTCATGCACTTCATAATATCACTAATAAACATTCATACTTCATATTTTGCACAATATTCACAAGTGAGAATAAATAATATCATGTCACACAACAAGGTACTTTTTTCCAATTACTTTATAATAGCCTATTTCACTTAATCTTTATAAGCTATAATTTCCATAAGTGTATATCTTAGAACCATAGCTCTAATTATGCCTTTTGTTCACAAACCATATTGTATTTCATTCAAATAATACCCAAATCACTCTTATAAAATTCCTTGTATTTTTATGAGAATTACCATATTTTTTTCATAATTTTTGGACATCAAAAACTCCCAAAAAAAATATTTTTTCATATATGCCGATCCCAAGAATCGAACCAGGCACAACACCGACACAGCACAGAGCCCAGACCGCTAGGCCGGTCGCCGAACACGGTATAAAAGCTACTGGGAGTTATAAATACTCTCAGTTCGCTGTTTACTAGTTTTAAGAGAATTAAACAAAAGAAGTGTTGATCCTGGGATTCGAACTGTGCAAACCAGAGAAGCCGACCGCGGTCAGTAACCGCCTGAGCTACTAGCTCAGGTTGTCACAGTCCGTATTAAAATCTTTTTGAACCAATTTGTCACTGTTATCATACATACCCGATGTTCATTTAAACTTTGGTTTCTCATTGCTTTTATAAAATTACTGAAAATCTCCAGATTAATCCCCATTCATATAAAGTTCATACCAGTAAGAAAGAATAATTTTTTGTACTAATAAAATACATTTTTCACACACAAATCCATGAGTTATTTATTAAAACCACTATATATAGTATTTTCGACATTGCCAAGTAATTGATCTACTAGTCTTTTATTCAAAGATTTCCTTGTGATAAATTTACTGTTATTAATCCTTAATTCAACCAATACATATGTTTGTAATAGTCCATATCCATATCAACATAAAGGTCTATTCATCACAATTCAACTACTAATTTTATGAGTAGTACTTTCATTAATCAACCTATGCCACAATGAAATATACTCACTTATCAATTGCATAAATCACATCTCAACCATACAAGAAATTCATTTTTGTTCCAAAATAAAGTGTACTCTTTCTTAATAAATTCCATGTTTCAACTTACAATTAACAAGCGTTCTTATTCATGCATCATGTCTCTAATTATACTAACAACATTCTTAAATAAATTTAATCACCATCATAACTTCATACTAATAAACATGGAGCATTCTACACACAATTTAATTTTAATACTAGAGCCATATATAAATTAATCACCACATTTCAATCAATCCATACACTAACTTCTTAATTAAAGTGGGCTCTTATTAGTATTTTTCATGCATCTTTTGATAGTTGAAACTAGCATGGATCTATATTAGAAATATGAAATGTTTACCCACCTTGAATGGAGAGAACACAAAAAGAAGCAACTAAGTCCTTGTAGATGAAAGCACCACCTCCTAGCCAAAAGAGTGCACAAACTCCAAGCCTCCTAGCACAACCGAATGCTCCTTCTTCTCCTTGTAGTAGCCGGCCACTCCAAACAAAAAACCCACACAACTCTCTATCTTTTATAACTCTCAATATTACTACAATAATACTATAGCTTGGAAATATAATGTGCATATGAAAATAGCCATGAGGGGGGGGGGGGGGGGGGGAGGGTATTTATACTAGAGAATGGGTGAGATGGAGGGCCAAGATTGAGTGGTTGGTTGTAGAATGAAGGGCCTAGATCAAAGTAGGAGTTAGAAAAACTACCCACATCCATACAACTACCCCCCATGATCACCATGACAAAACTCAAATTTCCCTCCAAAAAGAAGCCAACTGGCCTAGGAGAAAGTGTGCAATGCACGTGTACGTGTAGTGCACGTGCATGCAACTAGGCCAAATTTGTACCTTTTTAATTTGTACGAAAATAAAATAATGATAATTTAGTCTTCTACATTACAAGTTTAGATGAAAAGAGATTAATTCATGGGCTTTCTTTTGGGCCAAAATAGTTTATAAAATAAATAAAATAAAAATACAATTGGGCTTTTTAAGAAAAGGCTTTTCCATTAAATTAAAATAAGGCTTTAAAGAAAGGTTTTTTGTACTAAAATAATTTGAGAAAATATTTTTAAATATACACATCATGATAAAATAATCCAATAAAATATTGCACGTGCACACTACATGCAAAATAAATAATTTTTCATTTATTGAAAAATCAGGGTATTACAGCACTCCCTCCTTAGAATAGTTCCGTCCCCGGAACTACAATCAAGAGCGAGAAAACAAACAAAATACAACACACACAACAAGAACAAAGATACAAAAATACAATCAAGCAAAAAGCTCAGGATAGTCCTTCAACATCCTCTCCTCAGACTCCCAAGTAGCCTCTTCAACCAAGTGGTTTCTCCAGACTACCTTGACCATCGGTATCGTCTTATTCCTCAAGACTTTCTCCCTACGGTCAACAATCTCAACAGGAGACTCGATGTAATTCAGGTCTAACTGCAAACCTTCCGGCACCTCCGGCAAATGATGACTCGGGTCTGGAATATAACCTCTCAGCATAGACACATGAAAGACATTGTGCACCTGAGACAACTCTTCCGGTAATTCAAGCCGGTAAGCAGTTTTCCCGATCCTTTTCAATATCTTATACGGGCCTATAAACCTCGGGGCTAACTTCCCGCCTTTGCCAAATCGAACCACACCTTTGCTGGGCGATACCTTCAGAAAGACGAAGTCACCAACCTCAAACTCAAGGTCCCTTCTCCGGTTGTCTGCATAGCTTTTCTGCCTGCTCTGAGCTTCCACCAACCTTTTCCTGATCAGATCAATCTTCTCAGAAGTTTGCTGTACAAGCTCAGGACCAAACAACTGACGCTCCCCTACTTCATACCAACAAACGGGAGTCCTACACTTCCTGCCATACAAAGCTTCGTACGGCGCCATCCCGATGCTAGCCTGAAACTGTTGTTGTAGGCAAACTCCACCAAAGGTAAATGCCTTTCCCAACTGCCTCCAAAGTCTAGTATACAACACCGTAGCATATCCTCAAGAATACGGTTGACTCTCTCGGTCTGCCCATCGGTTTGCGGATGAAAAGCAGTACTGAAATCTGTCTTGGTACCCAAAGCTGTCTGAAGACTCCTCCAGAAATGCGAAGTAAACCGTGCATCTCGATCAGACACAATAGTCGAAGGAACGCCATGAAGTCGGACAATCTCACCAACATACATCTCAGCCAACTTGTCCATCGAAGCAGTGAGTTTCATCGCCAAAAAGTGAGCGGACTTGGTAAGTCGATCGACTATAACCCAAATAGCATCATTGCCTTTAGAACTCTTAGGCAATCCCGTGATGAAATCCATACTGATGTTATCCCACTTCCATTCCGGAATAGGTAACGGCTGTAATAGACCTCCGGGTCTCTGATTTTCGGCTTTGACTTGCTGACAAACCTCACACTTCGCAACAAATTCAGCCACATCCCGCTTCAACCCTGACCACCAGAAATGCTGCTTGATGTCCTTGTACATCTTAGTACTCCCAGGATGTACAGACAGAAGAGTAGCATGCGCCTCCTGAAGAATACTCTCTTTCAGGTCCGCCTGATTTGGAACACACAGCCTCTCTCTGAACCACAGCACTCCATCCCTGATCTGAAAACCGGGCAACCTGCCAGCACCAACCTGCTCCTTCATCTCCAAGATATCAGCATCCGCCTCCTGACTTGCAATGATCCATGTATTCAGAGTAGGCTGAAGCCTCAACTGAGCCAAAGATGCTCCCAATCCTTGCAAGACAACTTCAATACCTGCCTGATCCAACTCCTCAATCAGATGCCTCTGAGTCGTAATCAAACTGGCCAAACTGCTCTTGCGACTAAGTGCATCAGCCACAATATTAGCCTTTCCAGGATGATACTTGATCTCAGGTCGCATATCCTCGAGCACTTCCAACCATCTTCGCTGCCTCAGATTGAGATCCCTCTGCTGATATATATACTTCAAGCTCTTGTGATCCGTGTACATATTCAACTTCTCACCGTACACGTAGTGCCTCCATTGCTTCAGAGCAAAAATAATCGCAGCCAACTCCAGATCATGAGTCGGATAATTTTTCTCATGCGGTCGTAGTTGCCTAGACCCATAAGCGATTACTTTTCCTTCTTGCATTAAGACACAACCAAGCCCCCGATGTGAAGCATCGCAATAAACATCATACTCAATACCTACTCTAGGCAAAGCCAAAATAGGTGCAGTAGTCAGTCTATCTTTCAACTCCTGAAAACTCGCCTCACATTGCTCAGTCCACTTGAAGTTTACATTCTTCTTGGTTAGCCCTGTAAGCGGCAGCTATCTGAGCATAACCTTGAATGAATCTCCTGTAATATCCAGTCATCCCAAGGAAACTTCTGACTTCCTTCACTGTAGTAGGCCTAGCCCAATCTCTCACTGCCTCTATCTTCTGAGGGTCAGTTGCCACTCCCTCCTTAGAAAGGATGTGACCTAGGAATGCCACTTCAGATTTTCAGAAATCACACTTGGATAACTTGGCATACAACTTCTGCTCTTCCAACTTCTGCAAAACTGCTGCCAGATGCTCAGTGTGCTCCTCCTCAGACTTGGAGTACACGAGTATATCGTCGATAAACACCACGACGAAGGAATCGATAAACGGCCTCAGAACTCTGTTCATCAAGTCCATGAAGATTGCGGGTGCATTTGTCACTCCGAATGGCATAAATTCGTAATGCCCATGCCGAGTTCTAAATGCAGTTTTGTGCACATCTTCAGCTTTCACTCGAACTTGGTGGTAACCTGATCGAAGATCTATTTTGGAGAATACAGCTGCTCCTTGTAGACGATCAAACAAGTCATCAATTCGAGGAATCGGATACTTATTTTGAACAGTGACCTTATTCAGCTCCCGGTAATCGATACACATCCTCATCGATCCATCCTTCTTCTTTACCAAAAGCACTGGTGCTCCCCAAGGTGACGCACTAGGTTGAATAAAGCCTTTTCCCAACAGTTCCTCAATCTGCCGTTTCACCTCATCCTGTTCCACTGGAACCATCCTATACGGTGCCTTAGAAATGGGTGCACTTCCCGGTTGAACAGTGATGCTGAACTCTACATCACGATGCGGAGGTAACCCAGGAAAATCTTCCAAGAACACAGTCGGATAGTCCCGAACCACAGGAATCCCTTACACTTCCACAGGAGTCTCTTCCTTGCGGATAGTTGCCACCAGCTTAGAACACTTCTTCTTCCCTTGGAACATGATTTCAGGTCCTCCTGGAGCCTTCACTATCACTGTCTTGGTCTTACACTCGATGCTTGCACTGTACACCGACATCCAATCAATGCCAATGATAACATCGACTCCCAAGATAGTCAGCTCGATTATATTAATGCCAAAGATTCGATCTCCAATCACTATCTCGCAATCAGCATAATACCGATCAGTGGTTAAAGTTTCCCCTGACGGAGTAGCTACTGCTAAGATCTTGCCTGGGAAAATCTTCGGTTCAACTCCCAACACTTTAGCAAATTTTTGAGACACAAAAGTATGAGAGGATCCAGTATCAAACAATACGACAGCTTTCATTCCATATTCTGATGTAAAGGGTCCATCAAATTCGAAGTATGAAACATGATCTTTCAAGTCAATATTTCCATTTCATTGAATTCCAAACTTTATACATTCGAATTGAAAAAAAAACATTTTTGACATCAGAATGAAAGAAACAGAAGCTACAACACTCTAACTCCTACGGGTCCTCTTCGCTGATCGAAGTTCTTCCCGCAGTTCATCAACCTCATCCTTCAGCACATCAGTTAGGTTCTTTTTCTTCTCAAGTTCCCAAATCCGATGGCTAAGAACAGAATAGTCGGCCTTCCGCTTCTCCAGCTGAGCCTCCAACAATCCAACTCTCTCCTTCAGGGTTTCCACTTGCCTCTGAAGAGAAGTCACAAGACCACTTGGAACTGGTACTTCTTCTTCGTCAGAAGAAGAGTCATCAGATGAATCCGGAGGTGGGGTGATCTCTCGGGATTCAGGCCATTCTTCACCGTCAGAATCTGCTTGCCCAGGATAGTACTCGTCCTCGGAATTTGCCTGTCCAGGATGGTACTCCTCCTCAATAATATGCCAGTCGTCGCCTCCAGCAGGGTCGAAGTGATCAGCCATCTTAGAAATAGATAGGAAGAAGCATAAATCATAGAGCAACACAAATGTAAGTCACTTACATTTAAATCTCTAGACTCAAACACACACTCTAATGTCCACTTCTAGGGTGTCGTTCCCTATAAATTTGTACAAGTGTGAAAGTGTAGAAAGTGTAGAAAGTGTAGAAAGTGTAGAAAGTGTAGAAAAACTACCCACATCCATACAACTACCCCCCATGATCACCATGACAAAACTCAAATTTCCCTCCAAAAAGAAGCCAACCGGCCTAGGAGAAAGTGTGCAATGCACGTGTACGTGTAGTGCACGTGCATGCAACTAGGCCAAATTTGTACCTTTTTAATTTGTACGAAAATAAAATAATGATAATTTAGTCTTCTACATGACAAGTTTAGATAAAAAGAGATTAATTCATAGGCTTTCTTTTGGGCCAAAATAGTTTATAAAATAAATAAAATAAAAATACAATTGGGCTTTTTAAGAAAAGGCTTTTCCATTAAATTAAAATAAGGCTTTAAAGAAAGGCTTTTTGTACTAAAATAATTTGAGAAAATATTTTTAAATATACACATCATGATAAAATAATCCAACAAAATATTGCACGTGCACACTACGTGCAAAATAAATAATTTTTCATTTACTGAAAAATCAGGGTATTACAAAAAGTTCCTTCCAAATCCATCGATCAAGATCTAAGGGGGATCAACACATCCAACGGTCAGGAGAAGCCAACATCTCAGGAAGGTCAAAGGACTGACTCTTCTGCTAGAATCCTATCAGTTTCACCTCTTCCATACTCAGATCCATGTGCAGACCCATGTTCAGATCCACAGACAGCTAGAAAAGGAAAGGGTCAGAAGGGGCAACAAGGAGTAGGTCGGTTGGAAATGTCTTGCATAAAAGGAAGCGACAGAGCTTAAAATGGAAGGGAATTGGGTGGCATAGTTTTAGGTTTGGAGCAGGTTAAGAGCATCTGTAGTCGTTTGCTATATATCGATAATATCGATATTTGGTTTAAAAAGCAACTGCAGTCGTTTGCTATATATCGATATTATCGATAAATCGCTACAGTAGATTGCTATAAATGAGAATCGATATAGCATTTATCGATAAGTGAGGGACGGTGTTCGAAGTGCCGTCCCACGGAAAAAATTAATATTATAATCGTCGGACGGCACTTGAAGTGCCGTCTGTTTGAAAAAAATGAATTCGCCATCCGAAATCCTCGGACGGCACTTGAAGTGCTGTCCGGAGGTTTTTGTATTTTCTAATTTTTTTTGCAATTTTTTATTTTTTTTTGCAATTTTCGAAATGTTTTCGTAATTTTTTAAATTTTTTTTGTAATTAGTGAATTGTTTTTGTAATTAATGAATTGATTTTTATAATTAATGAATTGTTTCCTATTGGCTGCCACCCCACATGGGCTTGGACGGCACATGATGTGCCGTCCGTCCCTAGGGGTTGTGAATTTTTTTTTTCTCTCGTATGACAGCGACGTCCACTCCGACGGCACTTCATGTGCCGTCGCTTAATATTATAGTATTGATTGCTAAAAAATAGCTCTCGACGAGTGCAGCGTAATCGAAATTCCTATTTCTATTTATCCATATATGGATAATTTTAGCATAGACGACTACAGATGCTCTAAGGAGCCAGAAAAAAGAAACTCCAAAACAAAGTAGGTTGGAGACTCCAGGAAGAAGAAAAAGGAAAGTTGCCACTTTGAAAAAGTTAGCGGTTTTGGAAAAGAAATTGAAGGAACGAAGAAAAAGAAAAAAAAAAAGTTAAATTACCTTTAACCCTCTGCCCTTCGGTTTCTCCTCCAGTTGACCCCTCGAGTCCCACCCTCTCTGACGACGCACATGATCTTACGTTGCGTTCGATGCTTGGCTCGATCAACGAAGACACACACGATGCACGAGCAGTTGAGTGGCCTAGGATGGATGGGCCGGTTGAAGGTGGGCCCACGAAGGGGTCCATCTAATTAAATCAATTAAATCATTTGGATCAATCTAATAAAGAGTTTGGGCGTGGAATTGGGTTTGGACCCATGCTTGGTATTAATTTTGAGAATATTTCTTCTACTATCCTTAATACGATTACAACATCGTATAATTCCTCCGAGGTGGGGTCCATAAAGGGGTCTTTGGTTCTTCCCACAAGTGCAGGTGTTGACTCTGATGTTCTTCCGGAAGATGGGCCTATGAAGGGGTCTGCTCCCAAGATAGCTCATTTTGTGGAACCCTCTATTAGTGATGACGATTTGGAGGCATGTCTAAACCTAGATGAGGAATATTCATTCACAGACGATGACTTAGATGACTCAGAGTTTGTTGCAGATACAGTGATACACATAGAGGAGTTATATCCCCTACCCCAGAGATAGTAGCCTTTACTTTTCCTGCATCCGCTTCACAGACCAGCTCTGGGCCATCGAGAGTGCCTATTGGTTTCAGGGTTCAGAAAGTTGCCAAGAGGACTCATGAGGAGTTCTTGGCGACTACCTAGAGAATGATGCAGCGGCCAAGGCGGCCAAAAATGACGATGGAGGTACGCGGTGTTTTCGAGCATATGTTTTAAATTTTATGTCGAATACAAATGTTTTTAATTTAGTTGAAACCTGTGGTCTAGCGGTGGGCGACTTTGAACATAATGTTCTCTTACTTAACAAGATTAGATGCTGGGAAAGGGAGAAAGTACAAGTACACTCATCAATAAACCACATTTTGATGCCTCCCTCAAAGGAGGGGGAAGGGGAGAGGCACTCCCGCAACCACACGTACAATGGGGAGAGGCACTCCCCCAGCCACACGTACAACCCCTAATATGTTTCCCGATGAGTGTTCTTTTTTGGAACGTTAGGGGATTGTGGGGGCGAGGTAAAATGGATATGGTTAGGGATGTTATTAATACTTTCAAAGCGAGGTTGTGGGTCTGCAGAGGACTAAGCTCACACAGGGGTTTAAGCTTAGGAGACTTGGAGGGACTAAAATTATGGATTGGAAAATACGTCCATCGAACGGTGCCTCAGGGGGTATTGCCATGGTTTTAACCCAGATACCGTCGCTTGTCTGGATGAATTACATGGCGATTATTCACTTTCGGCCAAACTCTTATATCGTACAGACAACTGGTCACAAATAGTTACCGTCGTTTATGGACCAAATCTATCTTCTGATAAGGGGCTTTCTGGAATGAACTTCTCTCAATCCAAGCACGGTGGCAAAAATGCATGGATTGTTAGGGGCGATTTCAACATCACAAGATTTGCCTTTGAGCACCGTGACAAAGGATCTAACGACTTGACTAAGGAATAGTTCAATAGGGGTGATTAATGAGTTGGAACTTATTGAAATTCCTATTAATGATAGGCTCTTTACTTGGTCAAATATGCAAGCAGCTCCCATTATAGCTAAACTCGATAGAGTCTTAGTCTCCATGGACAAGGAAACAAATTTCCCACTGGCATCTGCTAAATCACTTCCTAGACCAACCTCGAACCTTGACCCATCATACTTTCCATGGGATAGCCCAGTTCCCAAAAATTGAGGAAATTCATATCTGAGAGGGCCTGGATAGAATTGCAAATTGCAAATGAACAAAGGTGATTAAATTAAAGGGGGTCAAGTTAAATTAAGTTGCCCAAGTTTCGTCACAACTCCCAACTTAGTGAATGTCCTTATATTTGTAATAATAACAACCCGAGCCACCTAGAACTAGCTCTACCCTACCGGACTTCACTTGCCAAACTTGGAATACTAGCCCCACAATCAAAATAACCACTGCCGGTATTCTTGGGTTCGCTCAGTATCTAGTGCTTCCAACTCAACGCCTAAGTGTCTATACAGGGTTCTCACAATAACCCTAATCACAATCAAAACCCCACTTGGTTCAATCATTCAAAATACTCTTTATATACTTTTTTCTAAAAACAATACTTTTCCCACAACACCACGACTGTGAAATCAAAATCTCAAACAGGAATATCTCATTCCAAAATTTATAAACTTTTGTACATCCAAAATCTCTTCATTATTCACATTTCATTTAATAAACCGTTGTTACCATAAAAGCCACTTCCTTATATGGAAACAAAATCAAAATCCACAAAAAATCCTTTAAATTTAACTTTTAAATATCACTTTCCATACATACATGAAACTCGATAAATTATTCTAGAATTCAAATCAATTTAAACTGAAACAAGTCTATTTATTATCTAGGATCTCGTACCTAAAATATGAAGTTCTTTAGTTCTAGAAATCTGAAACTTACCTCTTTCGAAACTAAAAATAACCCTGTAGAATTCAAGGTTTTCATCTCTAAAAACTGAAATATATATCCCCTCAAAACTGAAAATTTCATTTATGAAAATATTCAAAATTGTTATTTGAATACATTAAAATATGAAGCTAGATTCCCACAAAAATCTGAAATTCACACATTTGAAACTTGATCAGAAGAATCAATTAAACTTCATACAAATACTAGATTTAAATACATACATATACTCATCCATATGCACACTAGGGTTATTAAACCCTAACACAGAGACCCCTCACAAAAGCTCATCAAAAACCGATCCACAACCCCAAACCAAAAGACAAAAATAGCAACCTGGGGTCTGCACAGTGCTCGGGCTGCACTGTGCAACCCCGGGGTACTGTTCAAACCCCAACCCCGAGAACCCCTATGTCTAGGGTTTAACCTGAAACCCTAACTCTAGTGTTCTCAACATTCAAATGTTTTTTTTCCCAATGAGTTTTAACATGAAATCAATGTATAAAAATTCTAGTTTTCAACTCCTCATGCATTCACATTAAAACATTAAATAAATCATAAAAATTTCATCTTTTAATTACTCAAAACATGTTTCTTTAATCATACAATAAGATCTACACATCTACAATAACATATAGGTTCATTAGATCTATTTCTACAAATAAAAACTAGATATTTCTTGCATAGAAAGCTCCATTGTTCAAGAACAAATTATTTTAGATCCATACACAACCAAGATTCAATCTTTATACCTCATAATCAACAATCTCATATCATACATACATCTCTACAAATACTACAATCATGCTACATAGAATCCATGACTAACAAGAGTTCATTCCTAGAATGATACTAAATACACCTCAAGAAGAATATTGTTGCAAACTAGAAACCTTCGCCTCCAAGCAAATATCCATTCCAAAAAACTAAGAAAATCAAAAAAATATCCAAAGAGAGGGGAGGCCGAAAATTTTCTGCTCGCTAAATAGGCCAGGGTGCATATTAGAGTTTCTATGGGGACACCTTACATGTAAAACCCCTTAAAAGTCCCAACTTGCAAAGTTTAATATTTACCCAATCAAATCAAATCAAAATCGATTCAAATAGATAAAATCTCATCCCCTAAATCACTCCTCTAAAAATCGGCCCCCAAATGCAGCCCAACAAAATTTTGAATTCAAATTTTGCCTCCAAATGACTTTTTACACAAAAGTCACATTCTTTCGAAATATTTACAAAAGTAGTTTCTCTTATTCAGAAAAATCCCAAAAATTAAAATACACTTAATTATAAATAAAAGAATTTATTTAGTAACTAAAAATTTAAATTTTATATTTCAAAAATATTTGCACGTGTTTTACACGTGCAAAATGACCAATTTACATAAATTCAAAATAATTAAATAAATTCATTTAAAAACTATTTCTTAATTCAAAATATTATATTTAAAAATTATGGGGCGTTACATAAGGGAATTGCATATTGGGGAGGAATGAAAAACATGTTGAAGAGTTGCATACATGAATGAATGTGATGTTTGTCAAAGATGCAAATACTCCGCACAATCACCAAAGGGGTTGTTGCAACCACTCCCCACTCCTGATGCAATATGGAGCGACATCAGTATGGATTTTATAGAGGGTTTGCCAAAGAGTTGGGGCAAAACAAGCATACTAGTGGTTGTTGACAGGTTGTCTAAGTACAACCATTTTATCTCATTAACTCACCTATATACAGCAAGGCAAGTTGCAGAATTATTTGTCTGCAATATCATCAAATTTTATGGGGTTCCAGCTACAATCATAAGCGATCGCGATGCAGTGTTTACAAGTGCATTTTGGGCGAAAATTTTTAAACTGCAAGGCACTAAGTTGTGCCTGAGTACCTCCTTCCACCCTCAGACCGACGGGCAGACAGAGGTTGTGAATAGGACCATAGAGACTTATCTTCGATGCTTTTGTGCTTACAAGCCCACTACCTGGTTCAACCTCCTCCCTTAGGTAGATTACTGGTACAATACCAGTATTCATAGCGCCACCAAGTTCTCCTATACCAAATTTTTGTATGGAAAGCACCCCCCGGCCCTTACTCCCTAATCTAAGGAAGTGGAAGAATGCCTAATCGAGAGGGATCTCACACTACAGCTACTTCAAGTTAACCTCATTAAGGCCTAAGCTCGCATGAAGGCAATAGCTGCTAGACACAGGGAAGATTGTCATGCCCCGGTTCCCATTATAAGAAACACGGGCACGCAACTAAGGCCCGGCGAATGATATAAGTGTGTCAACTCATATCATCCATAAGTTGTGCTGTAATATCCTGATTCCTTATTTTGATTAAATGAAAGGTTTGTGAATTTTTACGTGTTTTGCACGTACTAATTCTTGTGCATTTTTCTAGATAATTATTTATTTTGTAACATGAACAAATATTTTCTCTCTTTTTTCATTTTTGAAAGCCTAATTGTTTATTTTAAGTCCATCCTAATTATTTAATTATTTTAATTAGCCCATGGAGTTTTTAGCCCACTGGTTTATTTCTCTTTTATTTAACATGGCTTGTATTGTAGATCAACTTTGTAGATAATTAATTAATTTATCATGTCCAACTAGTAACTAGGGGTGCTACATTTGAAACGTGCATTGCACTAGCACGTGTCTTAATCCATTCAAGGAGTAGGCCGGAAATGGGAGAGAGGATGGGGTGAGTTGGCTTAGTGGATAGGTGGTTGCTACAACTTCCCAATGCATCCTAGCCATTTATCTTCAACCATCTAGATTAATCATAGCCCTCCATTTCACTCAAAAATCAGTATAAATACCCCCCCCCCCCCCACATATAGTACACTAAAATTTTGTAAAGAAAAGAAAGAAAAAAAAACAAAAAAGTGAGTAAAAAGATTGAGAGAAAGTTAGAAAAAGATTGAGAAGTGTTCTAGTTGTGTATGTCCATCACAATAGGAGGCCGGCCATTTTCATCTAAGGGGAAGAGAGATCGGGTTTCATTAGGCAAGGAGGAGGATGTAACACCCCGAATTCCAAATACAACTGAATTCGAAGTTCCATAGGATCTTTACACTTCTTTCATACAATTTTGTAAGGAAAATAAAACATTTGTTACATCAGAATTACATTTACATTTATACATAAACAGCAGAAGCAATTTTTACAAAATGAATGAAATACAACAACACTTGAATAATCCTTAAGCATCAATTTCTCCTTAGTCTTTTTCATGTAATTTATCCTGCATGGAAAACTATGGGCATATCAGTTCATTCAACTGACGAAATATTATACACGGCCATCCTCTCTATGCCGGAAATAGTATAACGATTCTCAAAACTTAAACAATCACAAACTTGTTCACAAACATAGCTAAAGGGGCTATCCTATTGATGTCGTGTTGTGAATGTGCACTTAATCCTTAATGTAATTATTTATTATATGACACTAATGCACACTTGTTCAGAGTCTATGCAGCCCATACTACATAGGTCCGAGGGCAAGCCCTTAACCATTCTTCATTTTATAGGGTTCAATCCCTCGCCATGACTTAATCTACGTCTGTAACTACGGTAAGTATCCTAGATGTTCTACGAACTACGAACTCACGTCTAGGCGCCCTGGAGAGAATCCCAACGCACTGACACATGACTCATCATGCAGGCATTATGTGGTAATTCACCTCCTACCATAGACATGACACCACCCATAGTTGCCAAACACCCCACAAGCATCGCCACCGGGACAGTACTCTGGAGCAGTATCCACGTCCTACTCATGACGCATCATGGGACATCCTGTGAATACTCTCACGCTGCCAATCCAATGGCCCTCATACTCAATGTTTTCCTCTTACTTTCCTCACATCTTCACTATGTAACTAGTCCTTAATTTAATTGAATCATGAACAAAATTAATCTCTTAGGGTTAGCCTCCCACTATACCGGTCTTATTCATTCATTTCACATGACCCAAATCTTGGTCTTTTCATTTCAAATATCATTTCAACAATTCTTTCATTTGTCGGTATGAGGCTTAGCTACACCCTAGTTCTCAATTTCAACTCATAATTACAACAATTGAGTTTTTCATACTCATAAATTCTTTTTCTCAATTAACATGATTATCAATCTTTTCTATGAATCAAAACTTTTACAATTAATTCAATTGCAAATCATGCATCTCATAATCAAAATTTATCTCTACAAATTATTCAATTCTCATAATATAATTCATTTCATTTTTTTGATTCAAAAAATCACAAAGTCATATTTTCATACATACGCCAATTCAATTTAGCAATAATAGTCCATAGAAACACAATTAGATTTTTCTTTCATTCAAAAAATACTTCTTTGTCACTTAGTATAATTCTCATCAAAATAATCACTTTTAAAATTTCTCTAAAGTTAGAATTCAATAGTTTGCAACACAATTTTACTTTTAACTCAATTTGATTTTAGTCAATTAATACTCAAATATTTTTCATAAACTGTACATGATTTTAGAATAATTAACACATTTTTTTTCTGATTTTTAGAAGCGAAAAATAGATTTTAAAAACTCCAAAATCAAATATATATATATATATATATATATATATATATATATATATATATATATAGGCCAAAGCCTAGAATCGAACCCGCATCTTGAGGGAAACCAACCGCAACCGCAGGCCACTAGGCTAGAGTGCACAGACGATATATGTAGGGGATCAAGTGGGTAAGTATTTTGTTCTCGGGTTTGGATTTTATTAACAGCAAAAATTAAAAAGTCCAAGACTAGGAATCGAACCCACAACCTGATGGGTCACCCACACACTACAGTAGCGCCCAAGCCCCACTAACCAACTGGTCTAAGAGACCAAGTTGTCTCAGTTTGGGTTGAGTTATTTATAACTCAACTCTCGGTTCTTTTCCAATTTCTAAACTTTCAAAACGATTTTTATTCCTTTTTCTTTTCTTTTTGAACTAACAATCTCCAGATCTTAATATGTTAGGGTTATATACTGAAAGCATCACTTTTGTATTAACTTTATTTCCTTATTTTTTTTTGAGTGAGAATCATATGGGCATATGTTTGCATATTGTGTTTATTATAATATTAATGCAAGTATCTGATATTCTATAAGGTTGATAATATGGTGTGAGGTGACACACAGAAGATCATATTATCAGTTCCCTATGGAATATATAAATAGTTCACAACCTAGACGGACTTGGATAATCTATTGGAAAGGTTGTAGTGTAATCTGGTATTAGTCTATCTTGACTATAGGTTTACACTAGTACACTTTGTGTGTATTGAACAGGACCACTTGAGGTTGTTCTCTTTGTACTAACTATAAAAGAGAACAAACACCTCTATTATTATGGATGCTTATGCTCTTAATCCAGATATAATAACAGACATGTATATGCAGTGTGCATTACTTTGACTCATAAAAGACTGAGATTCATTATGGATCAACAACCTCTATGAATTGGGTAATAGCATTGTATGTATGATGGGCTGTTGATTGTAAAAAGAATCCATGTCCCGATACGTCGGGTTGATGATGTCCCCTTAAGGAGCTCATAAGGATTGTCATGTAAACCCTGCAAGTGGATTACATCCGACATGACAAATAAAGTTGAGTGGTACTACTTAAGGATAAAAGATGTTGATCAATATAGTTGTCAGTAACTTAATTTGATCGACGGACATTCGATATCTTAACATGGAGAGCTCAACGAGCATATAATAAAAGGAGCCCATAAATATAATTTGGGATTAGGAAGGTAGTGCAACAATAGCTCCTTAGTGGACCGAGCTATTGTTAATGGGCCTGGGTTGTGTGTTCGGGCTGAACACGGGATACCCAGATTCGTTAGGAGACCTAACCCTAATTTCTCCTCATGGTCCCTGTCGTAGCCTTATATATATCCTCTATTTTTCTGGCCGTCATTGATCATCTGAAATATAAGATTTTTTCTCTAAATTCGTGATTCACGTAAGGAGAGAAAGAGAGGTCAGCCAAGGAGAAGAAAGGTTGGGAGATCGTCGCCCACACGACGTCCAACCCGAGGAAGGAATACGTGCAGAAGATCTTGGGGTCGCTGTCGTCTTCTTCTCATCGCAGGTATAATTCGTGAACCCTAGATTCCGCTATATAGGGTTAGATCACGTATTTAATCTGTTAATCTTTTATGATCGATACGCACACCAATCCGTAGTCCTGGGAATCATCTCAGTTCCATCAATTGGTATCAGAGCCGGTATTGGATCTGCGTATTGATTGTTACATCCATGTTGTCCAATAAAACTTGCGTTGTATGATATTCGGTAGATGTAGATCTGTTCTAACTCGGTTTTGCAGGCATCTTAGATCCAACTATTATGGTCCAATGCATGTTTTGTTTGTGTTGTTGTTGTTTTGTGGATGTAATTAATATCACGAGGGTTGATCGTGCTTATAATTTTAATTTTTCAATCTAGATTATGTGTGAACTCCATCGGAAGGCATAGGATTGATGTAATTTTTATTTTTTATTTTATTTTATTTTTTTTGGATCGATCGTGATGGCGGTGGTGGCTGTTTCTGACGCCGGAGGATATGCTGTTTTTAGGCAGTTCGGAGATCGACAGATGGTTTTCGATGAAGAAATTGGGCAGCCAAACCTTTAAAAAAAAATTTAAAAAAAATTCGGGCGCTGCCCCGAACCCCGCGATCTGACCGGGCAGGTCGAACCCCGGATAACTCTGCGCAGAGTCAGATTTGGGATTCGCACAGTCGGGGAAGAATCAGGAAAGATGGCCATAATAGTTGGATATTTATTTTCAAATTTATTGCCATTATTGCTTATTCTGATTATGCATGTTTATTATTTTGTGATTTTTTTTGAAAAACTAGGATCACATTAATAATGAACATGGACATAAATTAACTAGTAGAAAAACCCTCATTATTAAATAACTAAGTGGGAGAGGGAATTCATTTAACATGAATCCCACGGTCTCCATTGCTGGTTTGTAGGTGATATAATTATACTTGCGTGTTGGCTTTAGTGCTTACCTCCATATCGGATGAGTATAATTATGGATCACCAGTACAGACTTCCTTAGGGATAATTGTAGAAAGTTACCTAGTATGTGTTCACTTCTCCATCTGAAGGAACTCAATACAAGATAATGGACTTAGTATTAAGCAATGGTATACACTTAGATACAAATAATGGTATCCTCCCCATCGGAGTCACTGCTATTATTTGTAGGACCAGAGCAAGACCAACAGATTAATTTTATTTTTCAAAAAGTTGTGTTGACATGATAGTAAAATTAATAGGAAAAACCTACTTGAACAAATATTGAATTTGTATACGTCCACACTATCGTGGCATGCTAAATTCATGGTGTTTAAGGTGTTGGTGAATTTTTTTTTATTATTGTTTTAAGGGAATCAATAGTTAATTAATTCAAAAAGTTTTGCCCTACATAATTTTTTTTATGTGATTCTCAGGATTTCAAAAATGGGTTCTTTCAGTCCACTTATGGTGATTCTTAAAGAAAACAAACTTACTGGCCCTAATTATATTGACTGGAAACGTAACTTGGATATTGTCTTAACTGCTGAAGAGTACAAATTTGTACTCAATGAAGTATGCCCACCTAAGCCTGATGCTAACTCTGATGAAGAGGTCAAAGAGGCTTATAAGAAGTAGAATAAGGCAGATGAGATGGCGCGGTGTTACATTTTGGCATCTATGTCAAATGTACTGCAGCATCAGCATCAGGCCATGCCCACAGCTTATGATATGATGTACAACCTTAAGGAACTCTTCGGACATCAGAGTAGAGCAGCTAGGCAATTTGCTATGAAGAGTTTGATGAATGCATCTATGGCTGAGGGGACACCAGTAAGGGATCATGTTCTCAAGATGATGGGTCATCTAAATGAGATGGAGATCCTTGGTGCTGAAATCGATGGGGAAACCCAGGTCGATATCATTCTCGGGACTCTGCCTAAAAGTTTTGACTCGTTTTGCCTTAATTACAACATGAGCAAAAGGTTGTATACTTTATCAGAACTTGCAAAAGAACTACAGGATGCTGAAGCTCTCTTCAAGCAGAATGCCCATGTTTATGTGACTGAAAAGGACTCTACTTCTAAGCCGAAAGGTGGTAAGAAGAAGAAAGTTCAGAAACAAGTAAACTCAGCAAAGAAGGGCATGGGACCTCAAGGCGTTGTGAAAAAGCCAAAAGGCAAGTGTTTCAAGTGCAAAGGGTCAGGACATTGGAAGACTGACTGTCCACTTCTCAAACAAAAGAACAAAGAAGGTATATCTCATTTACTAGTTGTTGAAACATGTTTAGCGATGTTATCTACCGGCACCTGGTGTGTAGATACAGGAGCCACTAATCATGTCTGCAATACATTGCAGGGGTTCCAGGAAACCAGACGGCTCAGTGATGGAGAGATATGCTTGTTTATGGGTGACGCTACAAGAGTAGCGGCCGTTGCAATAGGAGATGTTATTTTATCTTTTGGTAGAAATAAGTCTTTGACATTGGGAGATTGTCTTTATGCACCTTCACTTAGAAGGAATTTAATTTCTGTTTCCATGCTAGTTAAGGATGGATATTCAGTTTATTTTAATGACAATATTGTTATTAGAAAAAATAAGCATTTTATCTGTTCTGGTGCATTGGTTGATAATCTATATGTCATTAATCCTATTTCGCCCACGATGCAACTTATGGAAATGAATAATATGTCTTCTAACATAAATAAGAGAAAAGAACCTTCTTGTATGAACCAAACATATCTTTGGCACTAGCGATTGGGGCATGTTAGCCTAAGAAGGATTCAAAGACTTATTAAAGATGGACCTTTGAATTCATTGGAAGTGGAGGCACTACCAGTCTGTGAATCCTGCTTGGTAGGTAAAATGACCAAAAGGCCTTTCAAGGCAAAGGGGTATAGGGCCAAAGATGTGTTGGAATTGGTTCATTCTGATTTGTGTGGGCCCATGACTGTCCAGGCTAGAGGTGGCTTTGAATATTTTGTCACATTTACTGATGATTATTCAAGGTATGGATATATTTATTTGATGCGCCGTAAGTCTGAGTGCTTTGAGAAATTCAAAGAGTACAAGGCAGAAACGGAGAAACGTCATGGAAAATGTATCAAGTCATTATGTTCAGATCGTGGTGGCGAGTATCTCTTTGGAGAGTTTAGGGACTATTTGTCAGAGGCTGGGATTACATCCCAATTATCAGCACCCGGAACACCCCAACAGAATGGTGTAGCAGAAAGAAGGAATAGGACTCTTATGGAGATGGTTAGATCAATGATGAGTTATTCAGATTTACCAGATTCGTTTTGGGGATATGCCTTAGAAACTGCAGCTTATATTTTGAACTTGGTTCCTTCTAAGTCAGTACCAATCACTCCTACAGAACTGTGGACTGGGCGTAATCCTAGTCTGAAACATGTTCGGATTTGGGGTAGTCCAGCACACGTGCTGAATGGGAAAGCCGATAAGTTGGAATCTCGTACAGAAGTACGCTTGTTTGTAGGCTATCCAAGAGGAACGAAATGAGGTTTATTTTATAGTTCTAAGGATCAGAAGGTCATTGTTAGCACCAATGCTCGATTCTTAGAAGAAGACTATGTGATGAACCATAAACCCATAAGTAGAGCTGTTCTAGAAGAACTGAGAGGTGAGACGCCAAATACTTCAGTACCAACAGTACGACAGGATGTACCACCAGTAACTGCACAACATGTCACAAATGTTACACCACAACCGATAGTGCCTCGTCGTAGTGGGAGGGTTGTGATACAACCTGATAGATATATGTTCTTGGGAGAGTCGTCAGACTTTGTCCCTGAGGAACAAGATTATGATCCCTGTACCTACAATGAAGCACTCCAAGATAAAGATGCAGAGTCTTGGCAAAAAGCAATGATATCTGAAATAGAATCTATAGATTCTAATCAAGTCTGGGAGCTTGTAGAACCACCTATTGGTGTAAAAGCCATTGGATGCAAGTGGGTCTATAAGAGAAAAAGAGGATCAGATGGTAAGGTTGAAACCTTTAAAGCTCGGCTTGTTGCAAAAGGTTTTACTCAAAGAGAGGGTATTGATTATGAGGAAACCTTTTCGCCAGTAGCCATGCTTAAGTCTATCTGGATTCTTTTATCTATTGCAGCTCATCTTGATTATGAGATTTGGCAAATGGATGTCAAGACAGCTTTCCTTAATGGAAGTCTTGAGGAAGACATCTATATGAAGCGACCAGATGGGTTTATTGAAAAGGGCCAAGAGCATCTTATTTGTAAGCTCAAGAAGTCCATTTATGGACTTAAGCAAGCTTCCAGATCTTGGAACATATGTTTTGATCAGGTGATAAAATCCTATGGATTTGATCAATGTCAAGATGAATCGTGTGTATACAAAAAGTGTGACGGAAACGTAGTGGTATTCCTAGTACTTTATGTGGATGACATCTTGCTCATTGGAAACAATGTGAAGGTATTATCTAACGTAAGGGTATGGTTATCCAAACAGTTTGATATGAAGGACTTGGGAGAAGTAGGTCACATCCTTGGGATCAAAGTTCTACGAGATCGCAAGAAAAGGATGTTGGGCTTGTCTCAAGCTTCCTATATCGATACTATACTAACTCGTTTTAGCATGCAAAATTCTAAGAAAGGTTTCTTACCTTTTAGGCATGGAATTGCCCTATCAAAGGAGCAGTGTCCGAGGACACCTAAAGAGATAGAGAACATGAAAGCAGTTCCTTATGCTTCAGCAGTAGGAAGCTTAATGTATGCAATGCTATGTACGAGACCAGATATCTGCTTTGCCGTTGGCATGGTTAGCAGATATCAGTCTAACCCGGGACAAGAGCACTGGACTGCCGTAAAGCATATTTTGAAGTACCTGAAAAGGACTAAAGATTACATGCTAGTTTACCAGGCAGATAGTTTAGTTGCCTTGGGGTATACAGACTCAGATTTTCAGTCAGATAGGGATTCCAGGAAATCAACCTCAGGTTATATATTTACTTTGGGAGGTGGAGCCACTATATGGAGGAGTATCAAGCAAAAATGTATTGCTGATTCTACCATGGAAGCCGAGTATGTGGCAGCCTCTGAGGCAGCCAAAGAAGCGGTTTGGCTCAGAAACTTCCTATTGGACTTGGATGTGGTGCCTAATTTGCCTAAGGCTATTACACTTTATTGTGATAATAGTGGTGCAGTTGCAAATTCGAAGGAACCATGAGCCCATAAGGCAAGTAAACACATTGAGCGCAAGTACCACCTGATACGAGATTTCGTAAAGAAAGGAAAAGTTGTTGTGATCAAGATAGCATCAGCAGACAACCTAGCTGATCCCTTCACTAAGAGCTTACCAGCTAAGGCTTTTGATAGTCATGTTGAGGGAATGGGAGTCAGATGCGTAGCAGCATGGCTTTAAGTATAAGTGGGAGATTTGTAACAGTATACTGAAAAGCAATGCTTTGAGTATAAGTGGGAGATTATTAGGGTTATATACTGAAAGCATCACTTTTGTATTAACTTTATTTCCTTATTTTTTTTTGAGTGAGAATCATATGGGCATATGTTTGCATATTGTGTTTATTATAATATTAATGCAAGTATCTGATATTCTATAAGGTTGATAATATGGTGTGAGGTGACACACAGAAGATCATATTATCAGTTCCCTATGGAATATATAAATAGTTCACAACCTAGACAGACTTGGATAATCTATTGGAAAGGTTGTACTGTAATCTGGTATTAGTCTATCTTGACTATAGGTTTACACTAGTACACTTTCTGTGTATTGAACAGGACCACTTGAGGTTGTTCTCTTTGTACTGACTATAAAAGAGAACAAACACCTCTGTTATTATGGATGCTTATGCTCTTAATCCAGATATAATAACAGACATGTATATGCAGTGTGCATTACTTTGACTCATAAAAGAGTGAGATTCATTATGGATCAACAACCTCTATGAATTGGGTAATAGCATTGTATGTATGATGGGTTGTTGATTGTAAAAGGAATCCATGTCCCGATACGTCGGGTTGATGATGTCCTCTTAAGGAGCTCATAAGGATTGTCATGTAAACCCTGCAGGTGGATTACATCCGACATGACAAATAAAGTTGAGTGGTACTACTTAAGGATAAAAGATGTTGATCAATATAGTTGTCAGTAACTTAATTTGATCGACGGACATTCGATATCTTAACATGGGGAGCTCAACGAGCATATAATAAAAGGAGCACATAAATATAATTTAGGATTAGGAAGGTAGTGCAACAATAGCTCCTTAGTGGACCGAGCTATTGTTAATGGGCCTGGGTTGTGTGTTCGGGCTGAACACGGGATACCCAGATTCGTTAGGAGACCTAACCCTAATTTCTCCTCATGGCCCCTGCCGTTGCCTTATATATATCCTCTATTTCTCTGGCCGTCATTGATCATCTGAAATATAAGATTTTTTCTCTAAATTCGTGATTCACGTAAGGAGAGAAAGAGAGGTCAGCCAAGGAGAAGAAAGGTTGGGAGATCGTCGCCCACACGACGTCCAACCCGAGGAAGGAATACGTGCAGAAGATCTTGGGGTCGCTGTCGTCTTCTTCTCATCGCAGGTATAATTCGTGAACCCTAGATTCCGCTATATAGGGTTAGATCACGTATTTAATCTGTTAATCTTTTATGATCGATACGCACACCAATCCGTAGTCCTGGGAATCATCTCAGTTCCATCATAATATATATACAAGTACAGTAAAACTGTATTTTTAAAATCATTAATTGCCAATAAACATGAATTTTTTATTTCATATAATGTTCTAATGTCCATAATTCCAACATTTAGAAAAAGTTACATTTACACACAATTTGAAATAGAGATTTCTACAAAATATTTTATTTCTTCATGCTTTCCTTTATCAATCATTCACATTAGTTTAGAACACAAAATTTTCCATATTTGCTACAATAGAGTTACTTTAAATTAACCGAATTAATTTCGCATGCAAGCATTCAATTTGTCTCATGAACATAGATTTCTTCACACAACAAGATTCTTAAACATCTAACATAGCAACAATGACATTTTCTAGCCTTTTAATTCACAAGAAATCAACTAACAATTATTTTAACAATTCTCCTCTAAATTACCATCTCATTTCTAATTAAGCAAACCATGAGTTCAATTTCAACTAGTTATCCTTTAATAATTTCATCAAAACATTCCTAGCATGGCATCTATATTTTAGAAGCATGAGAAACACCCACCTATTGGAGAAAAACGAATGAAAGCTCCTAGAATGCAAGAAAGTAGCATTCTCCTCCTAGAATGTATTGCAAATTATCTCCTCCTCCTTGTGCTTGTTAGGAACCCGAGCTCTCCTCTTTGCTTCCTTGGTGATTGACCGACCTCTACTACGATGGAACACACACACAAAATACTCTCTAATCTTATGCTCACAAATCTCCTCAATATTTTGCTCTCTTATCTTTTTCTCTCTTAGTCTTTTCTTTTAACAAATTGTTTAGTGCACTCATGAGAAGAATAGCTAGGGGGGTATTTATACATTTTTAGGTTGAGAATAGAAGGCTAAGATTTAATCAAGGAGTTAGAGATTAAGGACCAAGATGAATTGGGAAGTTGTAGTAACTTCCATGATCACATAACCACCCCTCAACTACACCTCCACTCTCCCTCTCTCTTTTGCTCAAAACCGGCCAACTCCCAGGATGTGCAATGCACACTCTAGTGTGTGCACGTGCGCCCTCTAGTACCCCCTATTATTAAGTTGTACATAATTAATTAATTAATTGTCTACTAATTGTGTCTACATGACAAGTTAGGACAATTAAAGATTAATTAGTTTGTGAGCTTTCAAAAATAGTGGGCTTTAGTCTCATGGGCTATTTAATAAAATATTTTAATTTATTAGGGTGGGCTTAATTTAAGAAACAAGTTTAGGCTTTATAAAATAGGCTTTTTAGAAAACAATGAGAAGGAAAGAAAACAATTGCTCATGCTATTTTTATAAGAAAATATACATACAAAATTTGTGTGTACACAACACGTAAAAATCAACAATTTCCATTTAATAAAAATTCAGGGTATTACAGAGGAGGCGTTCGTGGTGGCACAAACTAGGAGGAGAAGGACCGCTCGTGTGTGCAAGGAGATTCTAGGAGCTTTTGTAGTTGTTTTTCTTTAAATAGATGGGTGGTTTTCTCTACTTCTAATTTAGACACCATACTAAGAGTTTTTGATTAATGAGAATGCTAAAGAAACTAATAAGATAATCGTGTGTTGGCTCTAAAAATGATTTTGTAGATGATTGAATAAATGCTTGATAAATTGCATGCTAATTGCTATAAGTTATGTTTACTGTAGTAGAATTACTTTATTGCTATAAAAAAAATGAAATTGGAACCATGCTAATTGTAGAATATGATTGTGAATGATTAGTGGTTAAAAATATAGAATTTGTGCTTAGTAAAGTATTGTGACACTAGTTCAATGAATGAGACCATGGCATTGGGTATTGTGGAAATAAAAGAGGAATAACAGCAAGAATAAATATTTCTAATGTAGTTGTAATGCAAAATTTGGTATAGAATTTGCTAAATTGAGTTATTGCAATTGTAGGCATAGAACACAAATTAGAATGAGAAATTCATGTTTTAATGTCAAAAAATTATTTTTAAAACACTGGTTTGTTAATTAAACATAAACTCAGTATTCTGAAAATTTTTATGGCTTTATGTGAAAAAAAAAAAACTAAGTTAAGAGCTTTTGAAAAACGAAATAATTTTGATAAACAGAGATTCGAAACAAACCTAATTTAACTCACTCTCATATCAGTTAACCCCTAAGGTCATACTGCATAGAGGGGGGTGCCATTAACGCTCTACTGTAGCTCGGTGGTACTCTTTGTGTGTGGGTTCGAGTCTCGGCAGAGGCTTTTATTTTCCAAAATTTGACTTTTTCACTAAAACCCAAGAACACAGCTTAACCATATTAAAGCTCCCCTTTAGACAGTTGGGCACTGTGTCCCTTTTGGCTAGCGCGTGGGGATTAGTATCGGTGACTGTTCACCTTGGGGCTTGTGTGTGCGGGTTCGAAACTGGCTGAGGCCACTTCTTTTTGAAAAATCTGATTTTTTTTTTATACATTTGATTTTTTTTTAGTTTTAAAATGTAATAAAAACTGAGAAAAATATTAGGAAATTTTCTGAAAATACATAGACTTCATAAAATTATTTTTTTAAATATGTGGACTTTTAAATGAGAAATAAGAGTACAAAATTGATAGTGAAGAATTCATCGTAGATTTGATTCTTTTGAATTTCCAAAACAAACTAATGAATTTTTGAACATAGAAAGAATTGAAAAGAGATTAACTGAGATTTTTCACTTATAATTATTGAGTAGAATTAAATGAGAAATTGGTTAAAGAATATGCAAGTTGTGCATGGAAATGTGTTGAAAAAGAGAACTTGATGAAATGTAAAATTTTGTGAACAATTATGCTTTCTTCAATGAACATGAAAATAGGGCTTAGACTAGAATTTTAGCTAAGAATTTACATCGGCAAGAATGAAAAGTATTGAAAAGAGAAATGCGGTATTTTGACCAAGTTTGAGTCGTTTATAATGATTGATGTTGGAAAGACCGATGTAGGAGTAATGCTAGATTCTAGAATATTGACCTTCATTTATACATAAGGATTAGATACATAGTGGAGATGTGATGAACGTAAAAGAAAAACATGAGTATGAAGGCCATTGGATTGGCGACGTGAGATGAGAGTATATATTCATGGGATGTCCCATGATGCATCATGAATAGGGCTTGGATACTATTCCAGAGTACCGTCCCGGTAGCGACACTTATGGGGTGGTCTAATGACTACAAGTGGTGCCATGTCTATGGTAGGAGGTGAATTGACTATAGGATGCCTGCATGATGAGTCATGTGTCAGTGCATGGGGTTCTCTCCAGGGTGCCTAAACGTGGGCTCGTAACTCATAGAACACCTAGGATACTTTCCGTAGTTACCATAGTAGATTAAGTCATGGCGAGGGATCGAACCCTACCAGATGAAGAACGGTTAAGGGCTTGCCCTTGGACCTATGTAGTATGGGCTGTATTGTAGCGCCCCGAATTTCTAATATAAGAGCTTAGAAAATACGTGGCACATTCCCAGCAATCCACTTCAATTGTAATAATAACACAAACAACACCACTAAAGTTTTCAACTTTTATTACAACAACTATTACAAATCACAGCGGAATTCAAACAAACTCAACTCATAATTTCTTTATTTACAACTCAAAATTTCCTCAAATATACCTTTACAAATTTTACACTAAACACTTAATAATCCAATTCATCACAAAGTCAACTCAGGCATCCAACCTCCAATTCTAAGCAACAACCTGCAACATGTGAGGCTAGAGGTGAACCCTAACCCCAAAACTAACGGGGTCAGCCATAAATGGTGTGAGTGACATAAAAACAAACAAGCAACATAAATGAATAGAAATCATGATATTCTCAACAAAAGGTAGTAAATCAAATATACCAAAGTAAGAAGTAACAAGAAGTGAAAACAGGTGATACGAAAACCAAATGTCAAGTGTGGAAATCAGCAAAACCAAATGCATGAAAATGAGCCAAGAAAACGCAAATGCTATATGCAGACTACGATGATTACTAAGAGATAAAGATAGACTATGAGGATTAGCCCATGCCCGATAATTCCGTGATTGATCCCACATCTCAAGTAACCACTTGGATAATTCCGGAGATCATCTCACATCTAGACATAAACACATCATCACATGAATACCCCACAAGCGGCGCCTCTACCTTGATCATTCCGGAGATCAATCCCACATCTCAAATAACTACCTGGATAATTTCGGAGAAATATCTCACATCTCAGGTAATCTGCCTGGATAATTCCGGAGATAAGTCTCACATCTCAAGTAAATCATTTGGATAATTCAGGAGATTAAGTCTCACATCTAAAGTCATACTGAGGTGCATAACTCATGTTTCCATTCGTCATGACACTACTAATGCCTGTCCTTATTATTTTTGGGTTACAGAATTTCTCAACAAAATCTCCTAGAGTCGGTGTACCCTACCGGGATAACTCAAAAGTGAATAACTGAATTTGCCTCAACGGGCCTCAACAAATAACTCAACAAATATCTCAACACCGGTATACTAGGGTCACCTACCTCTAGAGACTCAAACTCAAAAGTCTAAACAAAATCCACTAACAAGAGTGGCTCAACTGAACATCTTAAAATCATATTCTGAACTGAATATCTCAAAATCAAATACTGAACCAAAGATCAAATATAGACTGAATAATCTGAAAACCAATCATTCCAAATAACACTAAAGATTACAAAAATTCATCAGTGCCAGTCGACTGCACAGTAAACCAGTCGCATGTCCAGAGATCAAATATCCAAAATTTTATGAAAAATAAACTAAGTCATAACAGTCGACTTAAAAAGGTTAACGGTCGACTGTCCCGAAAAGGACTGAACAAAATATATCTCAGTGGACCAGTCGACTGACAGTAGTCTAGGTCGACTGTCCAGAACACATTTTACAAAAATAAATCTCAGTGGATCAGTCGACTGCTAAGAGTCAAGTCGACTGTCCAGAATGCTTCTCCAAAGACTGAAGGTGTATTAGTAGAGTCGTACCAGTCGACTGCATAGCAGGCCAGTCGACTGTCGGCCTACAGTTCCCATATTTTAGGTCTAAATACAAAATCCAAACTGGAGTTCTAAAGGTTCTTTGTTCACGAAATATAGTTCGCTCTCAGGCAAAATAATCAAACCTTAAATAATCTCCATAAAGGATACATTACTCAATCATCCAAATATCGAAATTCAATTCTCAAGATCCATAATCACTTAGGGTTTCTCAAAACTAATTTTCTTTCACAACTAAGATCAAAATCTGATTTGTATACTCCAGATCCAGATGTTCACCATCCGATCACAACCATGATCAATTCTTAACATGCTCTCAAACAACATAATCTCATAACTCAAGATCTACTCAATATCCCTAAGTTTCACAAACATGGTCTAACAATAACAATGGTTCATATACACTCACATCACAATACAAGGATCATATCATTCATATGACGAAATAAGGCTAAACGATGTCATTCACAAAAATCAAAACAAACAATGTCATATCATTAACAAAATCAAGCAACAACACAACAAATGTCACTCACCTTGATTTAAGAAAATCCACAAAAGTTTTCCTCCTTGCTAGATCCAAAATTCTCCTTTTTGCTTCTCCAAAACAAGTCACCCAAAAAATAATGATGGCTGGAAGAAATTTCTTTTAAATACCCGGAAATAGATTTAGGGTTTTACCCTATTTTGCAAAACAATCCTTTCCAAAAATACAATTTGCATGTATAGATCATTCTTTGGAAATCTCATCAAAACTCATTTAAATTTGGATTTAATAGAAAATATACATTCTAAATCTCCATTATTACTGTTCAAAACGTCCAGAAATTGTATTTGCACTTTAACCCTTAAAATTGTCAATTTTACAAAAAGGTCCTTCCTTTCTCAAAAATTGCACATAGTTCCAATAAATTTCAGAAAAATCTTGAAAAATACTAATTAAATCTCAAATATTAAATAATGATTTTTCATAAAGAAAACTAAATTTTCAAACTTCTCATGAACGGAATTACAAGTGTTTCGCACGTGTACAAAAGATACATTTTCCTGAAAATATTCGTTAAATCTCCAAAAATAAATTTAAATTCATTTTCAAATATGAAAATAATATTTGAAAATACGGGGTTCTACATGTATAGACTCTGAATAAGTGCGCATTAGTGTCATATAATGTAAATAACTGCATTAAGGACTAAGTGCACAACACAACATGACATCAATAGCTTAGTCCCTCTGTAGCTTTGTCTGTGATCAACTGTGTGGTTTGTTTAAGTATTGAAAATCGTTATACTATTTGGCATAGCGAGGATGGCCGTGTATAATATTTCGTCGGTTGTAAGCAACTGACGTGCCCACAGTTTTCTATGCAGGATAAAGTGACTGGCAAGATTAAAGTATGCTTGCTGCTTAAAGATCGATTCAAATGTTGTATATTCATGTAATTATTGTAATTTGCTTCCATTGTATAAGTGTAATGTAAATGTAACTCTCATGTAACAAAAGTTTTTAATTCCTTGTAAACTTGTACGAAGAGAAGTGTAAAGATCCTGTGGAACTTCGAATTCAGTCTGTTTGGAATTCGGGGTGTTACAGAGTGGTATCAGAGCCACGCTTCCAAGTAGTACAAATTTATAAGGAACGACACCCTAGAGTGGACATTAGAGCGTGTGTTGAGTCTAGAGATTTAAATATAAGTCACGTATATTTGTGTTGCTCTATGATTTATGCTTCTTATTCTCCTTTCTCTAAGATGGCGGACCACTTCGACCCAGCTGGAGGTGATTACTAGCACATAGTTGAGGAGGACTACTACACCGGGCAAGCTGATTCAGACTACTACCCCAGGCAAGCTGATTCAGATGAAGAAGATCCTGAAGAATTCGAAAAGGAATGGCCTGAGTCCCGAGAGATCACTCCACCTCCGGATTCATCTGATGATTCCTCCGACGAGGAAGAACCAATTCCGAGTAGTCTCATTGTGTCTCTTCAGAGGAAAGTAAAGACTCAGAGGGAGAGAGCAGAGCTTCTGCAGGCACAGTGTGCGAAGTGCAAGGAGAGCATTGCAACTCTCAGTCATCGTGTTTGGGAACTTGAGAAGAGGAAAAACATGTACGATGTAATGAAGGAAGAAGTGGCGGAACTACGGGAAGAACTTCGAGAAGCCAAGAGGAACCGTAGGAACTAGAATGTTGTGTCTTCTTACTGCTTTCATTTGATGTCAGAAATGTTTTAAATTCGAATGTACAAAGTTTGAAATTCAATGAAATGAAGAGTTGATTTGAAATTCATATTTTCTACTTCGAATTTAATGGATCTTTTGCATCAGAATATGGCTGGAAGAGGATCTAGAAGCGGAGAAGGTCTAGACTTGGAAACGGAGTTAGCGAGGGTCTATCAGACACTTAATGCTGTTGCCATGAATCAGAACCATTGGAGGATGCTTGTGAATCCAGTACCCGAAGAAATCAAACTCGTAGAATCATTCAAGCGGATGAAACCACCCGTGTTTGAGGGAAAGTCGGACCCTGATGCGGCTGACAATTGGATCCGACATGTCGAGACTATCTTCGAAGTCTGGATTAGAATTGGGTCTGGATTTCTTTTACAAAAATAAAATAATAATAATAATAAGCTTGGGTTGAACTGGGCTGAACAACTTGGACTAGAATAAATAATAAGATTTTAGAATGAGTTAGAATTTGGGTTTCGGTTTCGGGCTAAGAAATTAATTATGGGCTTCAATAAAACAAATAAATATGATAAAATAAGGATGAGCTGAGTTGTTTTAGATTGGGCTTATAAAATATATAAACAAATCATAGGTTGGATTGGGAGTTTGGGCCAAAATAATTAAATGATCAAATAGTAATAATATAACAGTATGAATTAAAATCTCTGGGCTCAACCAACGGATATCCAAAATAAAAACAATTTGGCTCCAGGAGAAAAGGAAGATTTATCTAGAAAATTGAATTTTAATAATACGAAGAAGAAAATAAGTACAAATCCGTATAGATAGGAACTGGGGGTTACAAAGATAATGAGTACTCAGTTGGGGATATGGTGTATCTTATACTCTAACCTTATAGGCAGGTCTCAGTTGGAGGTAAATGCATCCACAAGCTCTCTCACCTCTATTATATGGTCTATATGTTGTACAAGAGCAGACCGGGCTATTGGTGTATGCCCTAGAGATCAGTTGTGCATTGACCTTACTAGTTTACATTGTATTATGACATTTATTTCATATATGAAGCATTTCATTTATTGTGTTGTTTTATTAAATTAACATAATAAAATCCTCAGAACAGTAAGTCCAATGTCATGGGATATCAAGTGCATGACTTGATTGTGAGATCTTATTGGTTGAAATCATAACACTATTCTTAAATATCCTTAGTCAGGTTTGTTGTGAATTAGGATAACAATAATACATAGAGACTAGCATGTGCGTAGACTAATGACCATTCTCACGGATCATGGATATGAGATATCAAGTCTTTACATGGATACATATTAGAGTAATAATGTAATGGATTGACCTACCATGAGAATGATGCATTGATCATTACATGAGTGTCATAAGTGGTTCTCACAGTGAGCATGGTGTACGTGGTCTTTGGACTTGAGGTCACTACAGTTCCCGACAAGATAAGTTATATGTTTTAATGCCGTCAAACGTCGCATATAATAAAGTCGACTATTGGACATACTACAAATCATGCAGAGAGATGTGAGTGGCTTAGATAGGATTCGTATCTCTTACATAACATGAGCGATATCTTCGGGCCTCTTGATTGTGTGCGACTGCAAAATGCATGGTCGTGCTCAAATGATTCAATATGAGATATTGATCTCATTTATTTTAGCACGTCTACTCGGACATCAAGAAATCAAAGAATGAACTATACTAGGGTGACACGCTCTATGCCTTATGGTTAATTAATATATCTGGACAAAATGACTAGACTACATGGTAACATTGGTCACGGATATGTTATGTCAAATCACTGACATTTCCATTACTTGAGTAACAGTGATGTATTGCTAGATACCACTCACTGTTTGTAGCACTAAAATAAGATTTGAGTATTACTGTTAATGTAATGGGAACCTATAGGGTCACACACTTAGAATGGATCGAAATTGCGATTTATAAGACTGGGCTCCCAATGTTGGTTGGATAATTAGTTAAACTAATTGGGCCAACCCAAATAAGAAGGCCCACACACCTCACTGCTCACTTAGGGTTTCGCACACCTCACTGCTCACTTAGGGTTTGCTGCACACACACGCACACACATGCACACACACACACACACACACACACACACACACACACACACACACACACATGTGCGTGTGTGTGTGTGTGTAGCATTGAGATTGAGATTGAAAATACTAGCCATCACAGAGCGTGAGAGTGAGAACATGAGGAACATCTCCATTCCCGCAGCTAGCACTGCGGCATAAGGGAGAGCCTGATTTTGATTCGTTCGTGTGGATACCGTAGAGGCACCGCAACAATGTAGTGCTCGTGACTGGCAGACTATGGAGACAGTAGTTCCATCGTTAAGGTAAAACTCCTAACACGGTTTATGGTTTTCGCATGGATCCATGGTTGGGTTTCGAATTTTTTTTGTATTTTTCCGCTGCCTATTACTCCATTGTAAACCTAGAAACCCAATACAGACCTGTTGGATATAGGCTGCAACTACCACCTCAGGCATGTATTCATGATGTCTTCCACATTTCTCAACTCAAACGACATTTGGGTGATAGCAGCAAACTGCAACCTACCCATCCCCTGTACTTCCATGAAGACGAAGCTGAACCCATGAAAATTTTAGAGTGCCGCATGGTCGGAAAAAAGGGTGTGGCTGTAACCAAAGTTTTGATTCAATGGAAGGGAGGCATAGTTGAGGAGGCAACTTGGGAGGAATTTTGGGACATTTACAATTACTTCATTGTTTTCAAGCAACTATGGAAGCTCCTTTTCAAGCGGGAAAGGATGATACAGTCCCAAACCGTATCTAAAGAAACTTGTGTATCAGTCCTTTTGTTGGCATATCAATCCCCAAGAGAATTTCTTTCTTCCAGAAACTTATCTGCAAATAAGCACCCTTTTGCAAATAAACCCGCACATCTGCCCTTTTTGTTGCTACTGTGTAGCCAGATGTCAGTTTATGAGTAGTGTGGGGATAATGGCGGGCCCCACTGTGAAGGGATTCGGTTAGGAGGTAGGGTATTAGCAGTAAGCACAGGTATGGCACGTGCTATGTGTCACACACCCGTTGGAGGATCTAAGGCAGGGTGCCTTTATAAACCCCAGGTTGTAATTATTTTGTTTTATGATTTTATGAATTAAATCAAGTTCTTTGTTATTTTCTTTGCCATATCTTCTTCTTCTTCTTGTATCTTTGAACTGCCAATCGCACGTAGTTCGATGCCGGTGACGAGGAGGAGTAATTTCCAAAACCATATATAAAAAGAACGTAAATCAAAAGAATTTAATCATTAAAATTATAATTAATTTCAAACACCGAACTTTATCAACATTTTTCCATATCAAAAACTCCTCTTTTCCATCCCATCAAAAACCCTAACCCTAACCCTAACCCAACCCTCAAATCTAAAAAATCCTCCAAATATCAATAAAGAATAAGAGTCAATATGAATACTACCTTGGAAGTGCCAAAGACGAACTACAGGAGGTCGAGCTTGCCGAATTTCTTTATAATTCTTATATCCTCTGCCTCCCTCAGCTTCTCCAACCAACAATTCGAACAACATCTTACACCCTATCGACCTGGCCATCCCCCATTTCCATTTTTGACAATGATTGTACGAGTTTGATGAGATTCATCTGGAGAGAGAGATAGAGACCGAGAGAGAGAAAGAGATAGAGAGAGGAGAATGGAAAAATAAAGATAAGAAGAAGAAACAGTTCTCCAATCAACAATCTGAATCACATCTTGCACCCTACCCACGCAGTCATCCCCTATTTTCATTTTTGACAATGATTGTACAAGTTTGATGAGATTCAACTGGAAAAAGAGAGCGGAGAATGGAAAATAAAGATGGGAAGAAGAAATAGCCAATTCTCACTCTCTCTCCCTTCACATTATGGGTGCTATGGTCACCCATACATACTGTAACACCCTAGTTTTCATTTATGAGATTTTTGTGATTTTACGTGTTGTGCACGTATGATTTTATTTGTATAATTTCTTTTATAAAATATTTTTATATAGTATTTGTTCTCTTTATTTTTCCAAAAAAAAAAATATTCTCTTTAAAAGCCTAATTAAAATTTAGGCCTAACTGTCTTTTTAAGCCCACTCTATTTATTAATTAAATTAATTATTTAAAGCCCATGGTTAGTTTGGCCCATTAGTGAGCTCATTTACTTTAATTCTCTCTTGAAATGGTCTAACTTGTAGTGTAGACTCATTTCATGGACAATTAAATTTTTCATATGAACAAATTTGTAAATGAGAAACACTAGGTGGCATGTGCATGCAATGGAGTGTGCATTGCACACTTTCTCACCTAGGCCAGACAGGTTTGGAGTGAGTAGGAGAGATAGAAGTGGTGGAGAGGTAGTTGCTCATCATGGGTAGTTTCTATAACTCCCTAATACATCTTAGCCCTTAATCTCTAACCATTTGATCTAATCTTGGCCCTCCATTCACCCTAGAAAATTGTATAAATACCCCCTCCCACACTCTTCATTCTCACACTTGAAAATTTTTTAAAAAGAAAGAATAGAAAGAGAGAAAAGATACAAGTAGTAAGGCAAAATATTGAGGAGTTGTGAGTTAAAAAAAAAGTGAGTGCTGTGTGAGTGCTTCAACCAAAGGAGAGGAGGCCGACATTCAAGGACCAAGAAGGCTCGGGTTCTAGCTTGATCAAGGAGGAGGCGATTTTTGTGGCTTAATCTAGGAGGAAAAGGCTTTGTTCATTCGTTGTAGGAGATTCTCTAGGAGTTCTTTTAATTTTTCTCTCCATTTTAAGGTGGGTGTTTCTCTTATACTTCTAATTAGACATCATGTTAGGATGTGATTAATAAATTAAGGAGAAACTTTAACTAATCTAGCCATGCATTATGAAAATGAGACCAATTGCTATTAGTTAAATGTGTGTTAAAAATAAGTTAAATTGATTGCAAAACAATGATTTCTTAATGTAGATGTTTACCATGCCACCCTGCTCTATTTGTTTGTACTAAAATTTAGATTACATGCTTATGGTTGACTAAATACATCATGTGTAGTTGATTGTCTAAGATAAAGTTTCATTATTATAAAAGATGGAAACTTGTGTTCTAAAAATATTATTTCGTGGAAACCTTGATTATAAATAATATGAAAATTGTGATCTTATTATCAATTTCAAAAATATATCCATGATCTACTCAAAATTGCAACTTGGTACAATTGACAGTCGACCGAATTAGAGTTGACAGTCGACTGTCAAGTAGTAAATTTCGGATTTTAGTTACAGAACAGCTAACTGGTCATGTTTTAACAGTCGACTGCCCTGATCACTTTATTTTCAAGTTTTAAATCATCGCAGAACAGCCGACTGGCCATGTTTTAACAATTGACTGTCCTGATCTTTTTATTTTCGAGTTTCAAATCATTGCAGAACAGCCGACTGGCCATGTTCTAACAGTCAACTGATCTGAAGTTTCAAATGATACCTGGATTTTCGTGAGATAATTTTCTAGGACCTGTGGCCTAGTATAAATGAGAACTTGAGATTATATTTTTCCAAGAAATAACTTACCATAAATTGTTAGTTTAAATTGTCTTTGGAGGCTTATAAAATTTGGGGAAAATACTATAATTATTCTAAAATTATGTGGACTTAAAGAAAAATATTTGGGACATGATTTGACTAAAATGAAGATGGTTTAGAAGTAAAATTGCATGAAGTTGATATTCGTATAAAATGAAATGTGATTATTTTTCATGAAAAGATTACACTAAGTTATAAAAGAGAAATTTTTGAGTGAAAAAAAATTTAAGTGGGTTATCTATGAATTTTATTGGCCTATGTGAATATTGAAAAATGTTACTTTGTCATTGTGGAATTAAGTAAGGAAATATAGTATGAGAATTTATTGTGCTTATGGAAAAGAAATTTGTGAGCATGAAGTATAAGAATTGAAAATGAACTTAATATGTGAGTTTTGATTCATAGGAATGAAAAGAAATCTTGTTAATTATGAAAAAGAATTTATGAGCATAAAGACTCAATTTTGTGATTATGAATTGAATTTGAGAACTAGAGTGTAGTTAAGCCTCATACCGGCATTGAAAAGAAATGTGTTGAAATGAAATTTGAGATGAAAAGACCAAGATTTGGGTCATGTGATATAAATGGTTAAGACCGGTATAGTGGAAGGGTTAACTCTAGATAATTGATTTTGTTCATGATTCAAATAACTAAGGATTAGATACATAGTGAAGATGTGATGAAAATAAGAGAAAAACATGAGTATGAGGGCCTCGGAGCTACGGTGTGAGAGTATTCACAGGCTGTCTTCACGATGCATCGTGACATAACGTGGATATGTCTCCAGGAGTCCGTACCGCAGGCGACGCTCGTGGGGTATTTGGTGACTGCGGGTGGTTTCATGTCCCATGACGGAGGCTGAATTGTCCATAGGTTCTTCACGATGCGTCGTGACATGATATGAGATTCTCCTCCAGGCTGTCTGGACATGAGCTCATAACTTATAGAACATCTAGGATACTTATCGTAGTTACAGTAGTAGTTTAAGTCATGACGAGGGATTGAACCCTACAAAATGAAGAACGATTAAGGGCTTGCCCTCAGACCTATGTAGTATAGGATGCATAGACACTGAACAAGTGCGCATTAGTGTCATATAATATACATAACTGCGTTAAGGACTAAGTGCACCGCACTACACGACATCTATAGGATAGTCCCTTGTAGTTTCTGTTTGTGATCAAGTTTGTGATTGTTTAAGTATTTGAGAATCGTTATACTATTTCCGACATAGAGAGGATAACCGTATATAATATTTCGTCGGATGTAAGTAATTGACGCGCCCACAGTTTCTATGCAGGGTAAAGTGATTAACAAGACTAAAAGAATGCATGCTGATTAAAGATTGATTCAAGAGTTGTACATTTCAATTCATGTAAATTGTTGTAAATTGCTTTCGCTGTAAATATGTAATGTAATTTTAAACTTTGATGTAACAAAAAGTTTTTATTTCCTTGTAAAATTGTACGAAGGAATTGTAAAGATCCTGTGGAACTTCGAATTCAGACTGTTTTGGAATTCGGGATGTTACACATACGTTAAGTTAAGAAATCAAACAACAGCACTAGAGAGGATACGAACCCTAAAATTCAGTACAAATATCAGATCGGGAAAGGTGTAAATTACGGAAAAATCTGTCCCAAACACGGTGAATCGGGCAGACAAAATTTGATGGTAGTTCTTCATATTTTTTGGGAAAACTTAGGCCAAGGAAACTTTTTTCACATTTTTTTACAGAATTTTAAGAAACAAAAAATCATAAATTCCCACCCCTCTGCCATTATGTATAGTAACAGACCTCTACCTACCTCTCCTACATCCAGCGCTGGCAACATCCGACCCATTGACACCACTCTCACTTTCAAGTATTACCACAAAATTGTGAATTGTCGAGTCTTGTTAAACTTGACAAAGTGAAAATATCAATTTGAAACAGGGAACAAATATGAAAATACCATTCTTGTGAGGAATTTCTTTTTAATTTATGCCTTTTATTTCAAAACTATTTGCAAAAAGAGTACTCAACAACTAAACTCGTCGTTCCCAACAAGTAACTTAGTTGTTTTATGCTCATCGTTGGGACACGGTGAGTCTAGTTCTAATTCTTTTGGAAACTTGCAGTTACCAATGGCGAGTTTAGTTCAAAACTTTCAAACAAGACTCGTCATTCCCAAAGACGATAATCTTTATACTAAACTCGTTGTTCGGAACGACAACTATACAAATTTAAACAAAGAGTGAAACTCTCTGTTGGACTTTGTGAATTTTCCAAAAAATCCTATAGAAGAGCTCGATGTTCCCAATAGCAAGAATAAATGAACTAAACTTGCCGTTCGGAACAGCGAGTTTACTGGGCCCCACTTTATTCAAACGAATTCATTCACTTCTTCTATCATTTTAGTCACTTCTCTCTATCTTTATTCATCTCATTCTTCATTGAACCAAAACCCTAGCTCTCATCTTCATCTTCTACCTCATTCGTTGGTTGATAAATTCAATTATCCGAACCTCTAACATTCTCCAACAAATCTTTATGGACTACACTCGTGTTCAGATCACAATTATCCACATAAATGTATGTTTTAATTTGACTCATACAATGCATTTGGATGTGGTTGGGATTATGGTTAAGATTATGTTTTAAATTGAATGTAGGGTTGGGGTTGGGGTCAGGAGTTGAAGAGGGGTTGTGTTTGGTTTTAAGTAATTGATGGGGTTTTGTTATGCACATAAGGTGTTTGATGTATTGCATAAGTAATCAAATTGTAGATTATGCATATTAGGTGTTAGATGTATTGCCTTAGAGCTAATAATTGAATTTAGATGACCCTACATTTGTTAGTGGAGATATGTTTTTGATCAATTGCCTTCATATAAAGTTGTTGTACGTGAAGACTGTTAAAAAGTAAACAGATAAATGCAATTCTTTTACTTCATATATTTCTTAGGTTTTGTTAATGTGTATATGTCTGTTGTACTTCTTTTGAATATGAAAATTGTTAACAATAATGAATTTTAGGATAAATGCACTGTATTGCACTGTAAGTGCATTTGAGTTAATTAAATAATGCATTTTTCATAATGACACGACCTAGTGGTTCTGGATGTCGTTCTCCTACTATAGTGGAGCGGCGGAAAGCTCCTGCAGTGGTAAGAGTTGTTTAATGTATATTATCATTTTTTAAAAGTTTCGAACTGCATGATATATATATCTTCCATCCAACCATTATCATTTAATGTAAATTATCATTTATAGTTCGTATCATATAAGAATACAATGCCATTCTATAGTATCACAAACATAGTTCGTATCACAAAAATTTTCATCCGATTTATATTTGTTTTTATCAAATAGTTAGTGCATTTATGTCACAACACACAAGTCATCATGTGGTTGCACCTCCTTCAACGATGTCCCAGGAACCCGAAGAAGAGAGACAATCACATGATGAGGGGCAAAGGCATGATCAACAGAGAATACCTAATGATGACGAGCTTCTCATATCTCAGGTATTACAAAAAAAAACCAACTCCAAAGAAGCGCAAAATAATTGTGCACCGAAAGCGTAAGAAGACCGATAGATACACGCCAGGTTAGATTTTTGTAGTTTTTGGTGATGTTTTTTGAGTTTTTGTTGATGTACTTGTGATGTTGTTCATATAAATTATGTTAACACAGTGTATGTTTGCGATGGTGTGATGATGATTATTTATTTGTTATTTTTTATGATGTTGGAGCACATTGTATGTTTGAAGTTCGGTTTTATTGCTTTTTGTATAGAGCTTTTGTTGTCTGGAGCTGTGTATGTATATACGATGGTCGTTTATTTATGGAATTGTGCTCGTATGTTAAAATTATGGAGCTGAGATTGTTATCGATAATTGTAAACAGAAACAATACACATAATTGGATTTAAAATTTTAGAATTTTTACTGGGCTCGTTGTTGGGAACAGCGGGCATATTATACTAGATTCGTCGTTCTCAACAGCGAGTTTAGTTCATTTCCTCTAGTTGTTGGGAAGGGCAAGCTCTTTTATGGAGTTTTTTCGAAAATTCACCAAGTCCAACAAAGAGTTTCACTCTTTGTTAAATTTCAAATTTTGTATAGTCATCGTTTGTTCCCAACAGCGAGTTCAATCCATTTTCTCCCGCTGTTGAGAATATCGAGCTCTTCTATGGAGTTTTTTTTTCGAAAATTCACCAAGTCCAAAAGAGATTTTCACTCTCTGTGAAAATTTAAAATTTGTAGAGTCATCGTTCCCAACAGCAAGTTTAGTATAAAAATCCTTGCCGTTGTGAATGATGAGTCTTATTTGAAAGTTTTGAACTAAGTTTCTCAAAAAAATAAATAAATAAATAAATAAATAGAACTAGACTCATCGTATCCCAAAAGCGAACACAGAACAACTAAACTCGTCGTTCAGAATAGTGAGTTTAGTTGTTGAGTTCTCGAGCGCAATTAATTTAGCAATCGTCATTTTTTACAAATACTTTTAAAAAAGGTATAAATTATAAAAAAATTCTCTTGTGAGGGACATGAGAAGGGAAAAAACCCTATTAATAAATTATGTCCTTCTGTTTGAATTGGGCCCCACCAGTCCAGTTGGGTGCAGTAAAATATTGAATAAAGAAGGATACGGGCACAGCACAAAACAGGTTGGGCCTTGGGGACAAAAAAATAAAGACAACTGGGCCTAGGGGGATGAAGTCACCCAATATCTCTCTCTTGAATGGACGGGATCTCTGGGGCCCACTGCCACGTCACCCTCCTGGAGTCCTCCTTTTAGTCGCAATCCCACTTCTTGAGAAAATTATTTTAGCGCGATTTGCATATCTTCAATTGAGTTATGCTACATTTTTGTATTGTTATGTTACAAGAACTTGCATGCCTCAAAAGATATGGATGATGTATGTACATGTAAGAGCATCCACTGTTGTTTTCTAAAAATTCAAAAAAATAGCATTTGATTTAAAAAAAATCCTCACTATCATTCGCTATATATTCAAAATTTAGAATAGGAGTGAACAGTCGCTCACTAAACTTAGAAATCGCTAAGTAATCAGAATTTTTTTTCAAAAATTACCAAAATACCATTCAAATATTACAAAAATGTCATTAATTAATTACGAAATTGTTATTAAGTAATTATGAAATTGTCATAAAAAAAAATTTAAAAAATAAAAATAAAACCCAAGGACGGCATACCTTCATCCGTCCGAGCCATTTCCTCCAATTTACTTCATCAAATTATTACGGAAATGTCATCTAATAATTACGAAAAGGCCATTTTAATTTTTTATTTTTTTTAAGGTTGGACAGAGGAAGAAACTCTTCTGATTTTTTTTATTTTAGCAGATTTAGCACCAACAATAGCAAAGTGCTCCCTCTATTGCTATTTCTCAATTGCTATATATATGCAAATTTTGTTTAAAAAGATCGTGGATGCTGTAATGCATATAACCCCCACTCCTTGCTATATTTTGTTTAAAAAAGTAATTCGTTGGTTGGCCCACTCTGCAAAAAAAATTTGATTTCATCCTAGATTTACTACCGTCATAAGTTTTTTTTTTTTTTTTAAAAAATAAAATTGTTAATTATCTGTATATACATATTTTATTTTCAGATCTTAAAACAAGGGCAAGTACGTTCTCTATCACTAGGATAAAGGTTTGCAAATTTCTTTCGAATCAACAAGGACAAATTGACAAAATCTTGCATAATCAAATCAAATCCTCCGTGTACAGCGTTAGGCCCCTTCAAATAGTCATCGAATCTTGAATTTTTATTCTGATGACAACAACCTCATCACCTTTTTTTGTAGCAGTCCTCTTAACTCAGATAACTAATTTCCAAAACTTCCAAGTCACGGTTAAAAAGAGGCTTATCACTGGAGGACCACTTACTTGTATAGACTACTAAGGTAGCAATTGGAATACAGACGACAATCAAACTCCCAGCAACATAATAAACACACCAGTCCCCATTTGAGCTAGCTCCCCCCCACACCTGGTGAGTAGGTGTTCCCTCTTCTACACATAACAGGGGCACACACTAGAAACAGGACAACAAATATTGCCACAATCAGAGAGCAACGGTGAAAGAGACTACTATATATATGCGGTGGTCCCTCTAATTTCTCAATGGTTGCTTGTTTTCTAATTTAACGAATACAAATAAAGAAAGCTAATCAAACCATATATAGATAGATAGGTCATTCAAGACTCAAGAGTGATTGTTTTGAAGATTTGGAGTAGGAAATCTGGTCCAGGATCTTTCTTTGCAAGTGGGTGGGATTTGCTTGGGATTTGTTTTTTTTTTTTTTTAGGTTTTCCTTTTACTACTAGTACTATCTTTAGAGAGAGAGGGAGAGAGAGGGGAGAGTGCATTTGGTGCCATATAAATAAAAACCAAGCCCACCGAAAAAAGAAAAGAAAGACTCGTTATAAAGTCCTACACCTCAACCCCCTTTATCCTCCATTCAACTACTTCTTACTTTCGTTCTTGCTCTTCTTTGTGTTGTCAATTAGTCTCAAATAATGGCAATGGCACTTGAAACTGAGTCTCAGTTCCATGTCTTGGCTGTAGATGACAGTCTTATGGACAGGAAACTAATCGAGAGGCTTCTTAAGACTTCATCTTTTCTAGGTATTCAAAATGATCAATTATGAATTTATGAGCTACCCTTATTTTATATTTTGGTTGTTTTTATTTTTGAAGTTATCTGCCGTGCTTCACTAATGAGAAATAACGATGTAAGAATTACTAGGCAATAGGGTGGGTAATTGAGTGGCGGCCCGAATCCAGTGTGCTGGTTCGTGCCAAAGCTTTCCCGTAAAAAAAAAAAAAAAAATTAACGATATAAGAATTCAGAAAACCGTGTCTTAAGTTTCTAAACTGGTTTTCTTGATTTCAGTTACTACAGTGGATTCAGGGAGCAAAGCTCTGGAGTATTTAGTATCACCTGATCAACAAGTAATTTTTTTACTGATTAATTTAGTTAATTATTTTCCTAGTCCTGATAAAAAATCTGGATGCTGATTATGGTTGTTGTTTCAGGAAATTGAGGTGAACCTGATAATTACAGACTACTGTATGCCTGGGATGACTGGGTATGATCTGCTCAAGAAAATTAAGGTACAATTAATTTGTGATAATGAATTTGATGTGGGACTTTTTTGTTGGGATCAGTTTTTGAATGGGTGAATTCTGATGGGAATTTTATTTAATTTTTTGTGAAACAGGAGTCTTCATATCTGAAGGACATCCCTGTAGTTATCATGTCATCTGAGAATGTGCCTTCTAGGATCAACCGGTATTCAGCTACTCTATATACATCATTTAATCAGATTTTGGGGTTTGTACAAGGGTTCATATGGCTTAGTGATTCAATCTTATTATATATGTACCCAACTAAATCAATCCCAGAATTTTTATTTTTTATTTTAAAAAAAAAATAATCTCAATTAATTGTCAAATGAGAAGTAACTGTGGTCACTAATCCGAAAGCCATAGGAACGTTTCGAATAACATCAAGGACCATCTAGCTAGGACCTTATAGAATAAAATAAAATCCTAGATTTGATTACTGATATAGATATAGAAATTCTGATTGTTTGTTGATGATGATGACAGATGCTTGGAAGAAGGGGCAGAGGAATTTTTTCTGAAGCCAGTACAGCTATCAGATATGAACAGGCTGAGGCCTCACCTAATGAAAGGGAGATCAAGAGAAGAGAGGGAGCTGCAAGAAGAGGAGAGTGACAACAGTGACTGCACAACATGCAGTAGCAGCAGTGATGAGAATAGCAGCAAAAGAAAATCCATTGATTATGAGGGAATTTTGCGTGAGAAGAATAGGCAAAGGTTCAGCACTAATATTGATAATTGCAATTGAGTGATATACAACAGGATCGATCATTATTAGTTGTGTAATTACTACTACAATTTTGTTAATTTTTCCTCTCTTTTTTTTCAGGGTAATCAAATGTAGGATGTAATTATTAAGGGTTTAAAGGGAATTGATACAAGATCAAATTTCGTTCTCAGATTTCGATCTCTTCATATCGCTTTATTTTAATTAGATTCCTTAAAAAGCGAAAAAAAAAAAAACAAATAATAAGGGTAAGTCAAACTTCATACTATAGCAAATTAGCAATTAGCGTTTTTTTTTTAAAGATATTAGTTCATTTTTAACCATGAATTTCCAAATTAGTCCATGTTTTTACATTATTTGCTATTATGTTCCTTAATCCAACCATATTAAACTAAATAGGTTCCTCAATGGTAATTTTTGTCCAAATATAACTTAATCATAATTAATAGACTAATTAGGTATGACAAAAAAATAATCAACATATACTCATATGTTATGTTTTTTTTTTTGATATATCGGATAGAGCCTGAAGGCTCCAGCTATCAAAAAAATATATATATAAATCAAAGAAAACAGTTAATAAACATACAACAAAGCAAAGGTTTTACAAGGAGTAAAACAAAAAAGCAATACAACAAACAAGAACACAATCCTGGCTAAATCGCCCACTACACAGAGACCAGCCAAACAGCCGAAGCGCTACGTCAGAACAGAGGAGAGAATGATCGTCGCGATCCGCAGGACAGACCAAACCCTCGTCAATAGGAGTCAAGCAACCAAAAGGGACTCTGCTAAGGATGTGGGTGAACGATCCAGGTGACCGCCGATCAGACGAAAAGAGCAGCCAACGCCGAACACGCTCGCTGCCACTCATCGACAGCGACACAACCAGAAGATTCAGAAGTGGATCAGTAGAGACGAAAGACCCAGAGCGATACGCTCCACAGCCCGACACAGCCACAGCCGCCAACAGCACTCACAGCACTCGTCAATGTACGAACGACGATAGTGAGTCCAGAGGCTGTGGAAAAAAAACCACCGCAACTGTGGCTGCCACACGATCCCCCAACCAGGGAGAGCACCCCCAAACACACCAGCACAACAGCCAGACAGCCTGAAACTCCAAACGACACCAAGAAACCTGGCGAAACCAAACCGAACCACGCCGCACACTGCCAAGAACAGAGAACGCGCACTATCAAACTACAAAGAAACACCAAATTTGAATGCGAGAAGCGGTCAAGTAGCTTCTGAAATAGTAGAGGGTAAGGCAAAAATGCCAGAAGCTACCCTTCCCCTCTACATGACCAGAGAGTGCTACTACAGGATAGAGCAAAAAAGACATATACATTATAGTCACAGCAGCATATTATAACAACAATAGAGCAATAACAACAGCAGGTATACCCAACCAACCTGCCAAAGCTCAGAGCAGCAAAGCTAAAGGTAAGGGGAGCCAACCCCACAAAAGAAACAAAAGAACAGCAAACAAAAATCACCAAGGGACAGAACTAGAGACAACTTGATATAAGCAAAGGAATATATATATAAATATATATATATATATATATATATATATATATAGGGAGAGGTTCGGGTGAGAACCATGTCCTGGGGTGAGAACTTAAGGGCCTATCCCAGCCATTCATCTGACTAATCTTAACGGTCTAGATTTTTTAAAATTAAACAATTAGATTAATTAATTTTTGCATTAAGATGTCAATCCCTTTAATTAAGCGTTGGGGACCGCGTAATAAAAGGAATGAAGATATTCGACAGAATTTTCGGTCAAAATATTTTGCTGTTTTTATTTTATTTGCAACCGAACCACAATCTTCATCAGGATGATGAACACTTCCGACTACGACGACGGTAACCCTACCGCCAAAACTTCCGGTGTAGACAATCCGATTAATATCCAAACACCGTTCCCGTCTCCTCCAATGAGTCCGAAGAAGGTGGATACACCAGGTATTCATTCTACTATGTTTTAATGTTTTTGAATATCGAATTTCTTGTTATATAGAACGTCGATCAGGTCATTATCTACCTCCTTTTTTTCCTGTTGTTTGCAGATTTAAATTTCATAAATAGAAACATAATCTACACTACTGTATAATAATCATCAATTATAAGATAATAAACAAAGCATTGAGTTATACTTATTTTATACAAATTTTCATGACAGCGTTTATATTCGAAAGAAATAACACATCCACCTTCGAAAGAAATAACACAAAACAGCAATTACAACAAGTTAAAATATATAGATAACAAATTCTTAATTTAAAACAGCAACAACTGTACAGTTAATTAGCAACTATTTATTATATAAACAGCAACTACATATTATATAAACAACAACTACAGTATACTACATATTGTTAGCAACAACTACAGTATAACTATAAACAGCAACTGCATATTATATAAACAACAACTAGAGTATACTAAATAGCAACTCTTTTATTAGCAAACAAAAAAATTACTGGAATTGAAAATATCAAATACTGAATAGCAAGATACATAGATATAAACAGCAACAATAGTACAATTAAATAGCAACTTTTTCTAGCAAACAAAAAAAGTACTGGAATGAAAATTATCAAATACTGAGTAGCAAGATTTATACTTATTTTATAAATATTATTTTATATAAATGTTCATGACACCGTTTATATTAATTTTGTAGTTGGAAATAAAATTATTCCAGTCCACGGTTGTACCTTGTCGATATCGCCCGGATTAACTGAACGCCATATACCTCATTGCGACAGTGACTTGAAGCCTTTTGTCGGTAAGCAATTTGCTGATATAAATGACGGGATAAAGTTTTATACAGAATACGCCGCTGCTTGTGGTTTTGATGTTCGGCGGGGTGGCGACAAGAGAAAACATGGTTTAATTACACACAAGTGGCTTTACTGTAATAAGCAGGGAAATAAGAATACCGTTAAGTCTGATGTTTCAAACAACCCTCCCGATAATGATATTGTCGAGGAGAATATTGTAGAGGAGAATGATCCGGTCGATAAGCCAAAAAACAAGAGGCGTCGGGTGTCGAAACGGCTAGACTGCAAGGCTCTTATGCTTTTAAAACTCGAAACAACTTCGAACTACATTGTCTCTAAATTCGTCGAGCATCATTCGCACCCGTTAGTTCCATTGGTTCACAGACAATTCCTCGACGCGAATAAAACATTAAACCCTGGTCATCAGAATTTCATTCTTAATTGCGCTAGAGCAAATATAGGTCCGATGAAGTCTTACAGGTTGTTCAAAGAGGTTGTTGGATCTTACTCCAATATCGGATGCACAAGTGTTGAGTTCAAAAATTTCTCGTGCGACCTCAAGGCATATGCGCTTGGTGTTGATGCTCAAATGGCTTTGGACAGGCTTTTCAAGAAAAAAGAAATAAGTCCAGCCTTTATTTTGGAGTACGATGTCAATGAGAAAGACCAGCTGACACGTGTCTTTTGGGCTGACTCAATATGCCGCAGAAATTACGCCGTTTTTGGTGATGTTCTGAGCTTTGATGCTACTTATTCAACTAATAGGTACGAGCATACTTTTGTTTTCTGATTTTAAGTAGCCACAAATATTACATATCTTAGCTGGAAACAATATTAATATTGCTTGTTTCTCATTTCCCAAATTTATGTAGTACATGATGTGAATTCACTATATAGCAACTGAATGTATTATAAGTAGATACAACTAGTGCATATTTAGCAGGAACTAACATATATATATATTGTTTGTTTATCAATTTGCAAACTTATGATGTACATGCTGTTAGTTTCCATATAGCAACTGAATGTTTTTTGAATAGCAACTAACTGCATTGTACGTAGCAATAAATATTTCATATTTAGCAACAATAAAAACTGACTGTCATATCAATAATATTAAATTTATTTTTTCATTCTGTCAAACAAAACAGGATACTTTTAGATATTTTTTTTTAATAAATATGTCCACAATCAAGTTTATGCTAATTTTTGTATATCCATAGGTATAACATGATCTTCACTCTGTTCACGGGAAAAGACAACCACGGCGGATGTATAACTTTTGCTGCTGCGTTGCTCACTAAGGAAGATGTCGATTCTTACACTTGGGTGCTTGAGAAATTTAAAGATTGCATGGGGTCATTGCCCTTCAATGATTATTACAGACCAAGACCCTGCATTGAAGATTGAACTTGAACGCGTTTTTCCTGGTGTCAGGCAACGCTTGTGCATGTGGCACATCATGCAGAAGTTGCCGTTGAGGCTACCAAATAAAGTGAAAGATGACGACATTTTCAAATCGATTTTGAGGTCGATTGTTTGGACAAGCCTCATTGAGCCACCAGAATTTGAAGATAAGTGGGTTACATTAATGACCGAGTACGGAGTTCAAGACGACAATTGGTTGAAGTCAATGTTTCAGATACGTCGGTTTTGGATCCCAGCATATTTTAGGGACTGCCCTATGAGCGGCTTGCTACGAACTACGTCAATGTCTGAGAGCGAAAACAACTTCTTCAAAATACACTTCAACCCTCGATCAAACTTGATTGAGTTTTTCATATTTTTTGAAGGGGCTTTAGAGCAACAGCAAAATGAATACGACAAGTTGAAAAACAAGAACATTTTATCTATCCCCATTCCCATCACCCAGCTGTTGATCGAGAGGCATGCTAGCAAGGTATACACGTCAATAATTTTCAAAGAAATGCAAAAGGAGATCGTCTCTGCATGTTATCACTGTAGCATTGTCAGTATCACAAAAGGGTCATTAAGTTCCACATATGAAATAACTAGTGGCAGTGGCGATATAGCAACCGTCACACACGACAACACTGCTGAGGATGTGACATGCACCTGCAAGAAGTTGACAATGATGGGCTTACCATGTTGGCATATTTTTTGGGTGTTCAAAGAACAAAAACTTGAAGCTATACCTGATAAGTATGTTCTCGGCCGATGGACTAAAACAGCTGAATCGAAGCCAATACACCAACCTGACGACAATGTACATAACGACTGCGCAATCATCGATGAGCGAAAGTCTATCATGAATAATTTGATTTCAGATTTTTACTCGTGTGTTGGTCTTCTTGATGGTAACATCGCGAAGATGTCTATTTTCTACCGCTGCATCAAAGAACAAATGGCCCTGCTTAATTCCACCGAAGACCCACAAGCTGGTCCGTCTACCAAGAATAGGATGTTCGAAACGCATTTCGGAGCTCCTGCTCCTGAACAAGTCTCGGTGCATCCACCCACCAAGGTCAGCACCAAAGGAAGTGGTAGTAGGCTTGTTTCTCGTCAAGAAGCTGCGATTGAGCACAACAAGAAGCCGTTGCGTAGGTGCAGCATATGCACGAAAAAGGTTAGACATGATGCTAGAAATTGTCCTGACCGAATAGTTCTCGTTGAAGAAGACATCGGAGTCGAATGATTTTATGGAATTGCTATTTTGAACTCAATTTATGTTCCTCATTTATTGTTAATTATTTGCTATTATAATAACTTATAATTGCTATTTTGTTTTTATGGATTTGCTATTTTAATATCAAATTTGTAACGTTAATTATATATTTACATTGAGCTCAAGATAAACAACATAAATTGTAAGGCCAAAATTAACACATCCACCTTCGAAAGAAATAACACAAAACAGCAATTACAACAAGTTAAAATATATAGATAACAAATTCTTAATTTAAAACAGCAACAACTGTACAGTTAATTAGCAACTATTTATTATATAAACAGCAACTACATATTATATAAACAACAACTACAGTATACTACATATTGTTAGCAACAACTACAGTATAACTATAAACAGCAACTGCATATTATATAAATAACAACTAGAGTATACTAAATAGCAACTCTTTTATTAACAAACAAAAAAATTACTGGAATTGAAAATATCAAATACTGAATAGCAAGATACATAGATATAAACAGCAACAATAGTACAATTAAATAGCAACTTTTTCTAGCAAACAAAAAAAGTACTGGAATGAAAATTATCAAATACTGAGTAGCAAGATTTATACTTATTTTATAAATATTATTTTATATAAATGTTCATGACACCGTTTATATTAATTTTGTAGTTGGAAATAAAATTATTCCAGTCCACGGTTGTACCTTGTCGATATCGTCCGGATTAACTGAACGCCATATACCTCATTGCGACAGTGACTGGAAGCCTTTTGTCGGCAAGCAATTTGCTGATATAAATGACGGGATAAAATTTTATACAGAATACGCCGCAGCTTGTGGTTTTGATGTTCGGCGGGGTGGCGACAAGAGAAAACGTTGTTTAATTACACACAAGTGGCTTTACTGTAATAGGCAAGGAAATAAGAATACCGTTAAGTCTGATGTATATGGCAAAATTGCTATTGAGAACATACAATATTGCTATCCAATACAAAATCATTTGCTATTTTCCTGGTTGAATATTCACTGTCATATCAATAAAGTAAATACAATGTTGCTAATTAGTACATAATCAATTATTTGGTAGCCTGTGCGTGATTACCTGCTACATAAAAAAATAATAATTAACCATCTTGTTAAATAAACACAAAAATTGCAGTCATAATGATCTAATGACATGAAAATAAATAAACCAATCACAAATGTGTAAAAATGAGTCTCACGGGCTAAGATTCCTTAAATATATTCAAAATGAGTCTCAATCGATCAAAAACAACATCATTCATTAGTATACAAAAGAACCATACAGTTTTGCAATTTCAATATCTTACACACGTTCCCAACGTCTGACTACTATAACCTAACGACACTCAGACCACTTTAGTCTTTGGTCAAGTCAGTTGGCGGCCTGTAATTAAGCAGAATGGGCCCCAAATCTATTGGCCCATCCACGCATTGCTGCTGATAGTGGAGGTTCGATGCTGCATCAACTTGATCTTTTAAGGCATTAACATCAGATTTCAAGATGGCAGCACAGTACTTTACCCTCAATACATTAAGTTGTCTCTTATTGTTCTTCTTCAAGCCACTCTTCCAATTTTTTTCTCCCCCGCCATGATATGTCTCCATGTGGCGCATCAGAAACACTCAACAATCCTCCTTGTTCGTGTCGTCTCTCCAAGGCATACTCAGCCTCCGGATATTCACATTGCGCAGTTCTATGGATTCCTTCATTTTTCCTTTTGACACCAAAAATACATTAAACAATTGGTTCTGCAAGAATGTTTAAAACAATATTAACTAAATGTAGGCTGCACTCACAACGTTATAAATTTAGGTTTGCAATTATCATAATGTTCGTACCAGTGATTCTGGAACATCGCCATATTTCGTCTTCAACGAACTAGTATCCATCGCCGATGAGTTATCAATAAGATCAATGCACATATTCTTCAAGTCATATACCATCATGTAAAAATGACTTGCATGTATTATTGGAAACACAAACTGCATGCGCAAAACGAAATATGCATAGTCGTCAAGTCAACAATAATATTATATACATGAGGATAGCAATTTTTAAATATCTAAATAGCAATTTCTAAATTACTAACTAGAAACTTCACACTAACTAAATAGTAACTAACTGAATAGCAACTTCTAAATAACTAAATAGCAATTTCAAATTAACTAAATAGCAACAAATTCTTTTACGTCACAAATTGTAATATATGCTCAATATTAAGAAAAATAATAACCATCAAACTTACGATGTCAATGCTGCACAATTTCATCCACTTCGTATCAAGGATTTCCTCATCGAGTCGCTCGAAGAACTTCTCTCCTCGTCTCTTCATAGTCCATTCTTTAACAGGGTTCACAGTAGTGAATGCCTAACCGTGAATTATGTTAGGCCGAAAAAGTGGTAAAACAAACAAAAATATGCAAAAAAGAAAAAAAGAAAACAAAAGAAATAAATAAATTCAGTCAGACTCACAGTTAGGTATGTAGATGCGAAGAATCTACATGGTGAACCTTTCGACCGAGACATCTCCTTGTGATTGAGTATCATACTCCAAATATCAACAACTGATGCGGCCACATAAACAGATGGCAAAAGTGTAATCATTTGTTCCCTCCTGAGCTGAAACTGTTCGGTGTAGAATAAGATCTCCATCCTACATCAATAAATAATAATTCAGCTATAAAAATCCCCAGAATTTCATAATAACTTGCAAAATATTGCATACGTTAAAGAAAAACTTACATATCAGCACCAGCATTGTGCATCACCCAGAACCCAATCTTCTTTTCAGCATCAGTCCATCCGTCAGTCAACGCCACTTCCCTACGGACGTATGGGGAAATTAATTTTTCAGGCTTCTTCATTTCTGTTTGTTTCCGGCGAACCATGTGGTGTTCAGTCTCAACAGGGTTTTTGGCTTTCAAAATATCAGCATTCTTCTTCACCTTATTAATCTCCACGCCCAGGCTGTCCATGTTCTTCTTCATATTTTCACCCTCATCCAGACTTTTCTCAATCAAGTATTCCCCTCCATCAGTCGGAATATGCGTCTCGGTTTCCTATGAAGTATTGGTAACAAATATTCTGGTTAACATCATTCAAAAAATAGCACAACAATTGAAGATAATCTTAAAAACAACAATCACAATACCTTGCCACTTCGCAGGTTTATCTGACGTTTTTTATTTCCTAGAACCTCATCTCGAACAACCTTCAAACATAAATACTACTCCCATAAGCAACTGCAGCATGATTATATAGCAACTGTAATGATTATAAATAGCAACTGAAATACCAATACCTAACTACTAAAACGACGTTTTCTAACAGGATTTCGACGTTTTCTAACAGGATTTTGCTCCTCTTCAACATTCTGTTGATAATCATTTGATTTCCCGTCCACCTTTTCCTAAACACAAAAAAAAAAAACATAAAAACATTAAAAAAAATTAAATTTTATTCCACAATAAGAATATTTTTAATATTTACAAACATACATCATCATAACTTTAATTTATGACATTTTAATGTAATGAGCAATTGCATAAGAAGTAGACTGCAACTGAATAATCACAAATTAGAAACTCAATATTTCATCATTAGTCAAAAAAAAAAATTAGCAACTGCATAGCAATTAATTAGCAAGTATATACATTAAACATAGCAAAAGAGATAACACATTGTAAGGTATGACCTGTGCATTTTTTCCTTCCGCCTTCTCAGTGCTCTTATTGTGTGCCTACAAAATACACAAGTCTTTCAATTAAAATAACTTTTCGTTTAGGGAAAGTGGAAAAGGAAAAAACATATAATTCATTATTTATAAACCTGCAACAAGGGATCTTGAACCTTCTCAGCTCCCGTATCATCGTCAACTGTCGGTTGTGCTAATCCAAGGCTGAAACTTGGAGCATTACATCCCAACACACTCATGTCTGGCCGTTCAGTTTTTGCGGCCACTTCTTTATTAAACGCAAAACGCTTAACAGCTACTTCCTCAAGCACCTTTAACTGATCGAATATATCATCCTGGGCCCAGAAGAAATCGTACATTTTCTATGTGCTACCAGTTTGCTGATCCTCCAAATTGTCACTTTCTACTGCTACATTGGCTGTACAACCCAATAGTACTTGAGCCTTATCAACCATATTCTTGACATTCGGATCAAACATGATCTCTGCCGGCGCATCGCGGACCATTGACATTATATCAACCATCGTATCAGCCATCATCTTCGCCTTTGTAAGGAATTTATCCGCAAACAAACGAACAGCGCCTCCGGCTTCACTACTTTCACCATCTGTTGTCATTCCCGTACGCTTCTCAGATCCTTTTTCATTAACTTCAGCTTCCTTGTCTTCTTCAAATTCCTCACCCGACCATTCGAATTGGTCGCAAAGATGTCCTGTCCCGAAACCTCCGTGTTTCTTTTCATCCCTCTCCCGCTTAAACATCTCACTAAACGTCCAGACCTTTATTAACGGAAAACATCGTGGAACGGTTCTTCTCAAGAACACGACACGATCGAGGTAAAGAGCCTACAAAAGATATGAAAAAATAATACAATTAAAAATAATATAAAAAACACGACTCAATCGAGGTAACGAGCTGAAAAAATCAATTAACCCAATATTTTATTAGTTGCAACTTATAGCTATTCATATTGCTAATTACAGTACACAAAATATATATTTATGAAGTACGAAAACTCACCACAATGAACAGTGTCGGGCCTATGAAGTTTTTTGTTTTTTTCCCCTCCCACTTCAGCTTCCATTCTATGAGGCATCTCACCATGTAATCACCCCAATCGTACTCCCTTAGCGTCGACATACATTCCAAGTTGCTCAATATTTGGGGATTCACATACCCATTACCCGGATTTTCAAATAGACAAGCTCCTAATAAAACCATGAAATGACGCTTGAACCATACGCCACCGTCAACCTCGCCAAGCATTTTGTCCTTCAGAGTATTGATTAATACATTCTCTTCCCCAATCTGCTGTTTCCACTCCATAACCTTCGGACATACTTCCCTTTTCCGCTTTCTATCTACCTGGCGCTTACCTCTCGGTAGTCCGAAAATTAGTGCAGCGTCATCGGATTCCACATGAATTGACCTACCATTATCCATCTTCACTTCGCAGCTCCTGGGATCAAAGTGATCAAGAACCCAATACGCCAAAGAAGCCGGCACCCTCGTCGTTTTCAAATGGAGGATGTTACCAAATCCCATCTCAATTACAGCACGTCGCTGTGCATCCTTCAAGTCTCTCATAGCATTCACCAGAATACGGGAGCATGTCCTACTAAGTACAATTGGGACATCGGCCACGTTCTCAGCCCGCTTCCCATTACCCCCTTTATTTCTAGCGGCTACTTCGACAAAGTCCTCTTCTACATTCTTCTGACAACTTTCAACATTTGCTTTCCTCCTAACACCACGTGCGCAACTTGAACTTGTTTTCGAAACACTTTCACCTTCGAAAGAAATAACACAAATACAGCAATTACAACAAGTTATAACATATAGATAGCAACTTCTTAATTTAAAACAGCAACAACAGTACCATTCATTAGCAACTATTTATTGAAACAACCATCAACACAATAAAACATAATTAGCAACTACCCATTATATACACAGCAACTACAATCTAATAAATATCAACAATTACAACATTTACATCATTATATACCATCAATAAAATTACTATTTAGCTGGTATATTATCATCAACACATAAACAACAACTAATTAAACTAAAACAGCAACAAGTTTACAATTCAATAGCAACTATTTAATGCAAAAACCATCAATAACATAATACATAAACAGCAACTACATATTATATAAACAACAACTACAGTATACTAAATAGCAACTCTTTTTAGCAATCAAAAAAATTACTGAAATTGAAAATATCAAATACTAAATAGCAAGATCCATTGATATAAATAGCAACAAGAGTACAATTAAATAGCAACTTTTTTTTAGCAAACAAAAAAATTACTGAAATGAAAATTCTCAAATACTGAATACCAAGATCACTCAAAAAATAGCAATTCACTCAAAAAATTAAATAGCAATTCACTCAAAAAATTAACATTATTTTCTAGGCCCCATATAACCCTCTAATTCGCCAGCCATAAAGCCAAAATTTTAAAGCATTTCAAAAATCATTTGACAGGAAAAATTATCACGAATACCATTCAGAAATTTCTAAATAAAACAACAAATTGTTCGGGACTTCAATTAAGTAGAACGAATTTCAAGAAAAAAAAATAAAATAAAAGGCAGCCGCGAAACAATTTTTAAAAAAAAGTAAAACTCACCGGCGCCGGCGCCGTCGCAAATGAGGATCTTCTTATTCTTTTTCGGTGGCATCTCTATCAAAAATGAAATCGCCTAAACTAGAATCTTCAAGTTCTTGTCGCGAGAGTTTAGTAATTTTCTGTGACGAAGGAACGAATTCGTGAGAAAAAAAAATCTAGACTCTTT